>MU270012.1:23193476-23883476 GCA_021432705.1 Caranx ignobilis
TGAGTTGATTTTGAATCTGTGGAAACAGAAATGTGATTCAGATGGGAATCAATCTTTGCACACTTTGCACACACGAGTCCTGCCTCCAACACACTGTCATTCATTATCTATGTGTGAATGTTGGATACGGGTTAACGACACCAGGCGGGAGGTGTCGGAGCAAACAGCACCGACCAAACACCGTGAGGATGTTGCTCCACATAAACGTACAGTCTGTTGCATCGTGTGGCTCATCCCTTCAGCCGCCTCCTGCATCACACAGGCTGCTGCAGGTTAATGAGGACTGCAGTCTGAATAACGGTCTCTCAACCTCACCCTCACACAATGAGCAGGGGCTAACAAAGAGATCTATCAAACTAACAACCACTCATCATCCTAATTATCATCATCATCCTCCCTGTCACACACACACACACATACACACACGTTCTCCTCCCTGTCAACACCAGGAACAAATAGTTGAATTGATAATTGAAATATCTGTCGGGCCAAACATGAGAGGAGGAATGATAACAAGTTGGATTCCACCCGTTGGTCCTGAGAGAGGACGACTGCTGCCGCCGCCGCTGCTCCAGGTGTCTGCCAGCTCTCGGTCACTTTGTGAGCGAACACTATATAACAGCAATGACCGAGGTAAGAGATGTAATTGACTGCACACATTTGGCAAGTAACACCTGAAGTGACCGCTGGCAGCTTCGCCCGTCTGGGAGGCACCGAGCCTGATTCGAGTCAAGTGTTGAGGAAATTGACTCGCGCCTCGCAGAGACTCACGAGGAGACTCCGGCGTCGATCACACATGCAGGGAAAGTGTTGCGGTATTTTCAGCTCATCACGTGATCTATTGAAGATGCATGATGGAAGTGGAGCATATGTGCACATTAATGCCAAGGCTGAAATGCTAATGCTAGCATGCGTTTAGATTTTAAAAGAGTGAATAAATAATCTTGTTTTCTTTTCCTTGAAGAAACAGATTTAAGTTACAGAAGAAAATAAAACACAGTTTCAACCAGAAATGATCATTACAGCCTTCACGGAGGGGGTGATTTATTGCAGGGCTGCTGCTTGGTTTGGGCCACATATTCCTAATAAACTGATAAGTGAGTGCAGATATCAGTTTATTAGGTACACCTGGAGAGATGTAATGCAGTCTAAGAGTCCTGTAATAAATCATCCCTTCATGAAGGTCAGTTTTTGTTGAAACCATTTTAGAGAGGCTCTGATTCCACCGTTTGATTATTTTGGCTGCTGCAGCTGGAGGTGCTGTGAAACTGCACTGCGTTATATAAACGGAGAGGTGTGGTGTTTATTGAACCTCTCTACCACAGGGAGGATGAAGTAGCAAACGCTTGTCACCATCTATGTGAATCCTAAAGTATGACGTTCTGCTCAGACTCACCACGTCGTCTCCGGGCCTGAACCGGACCGAGCCTTCACCATAGCGTCGTCTGCTCACGAAACAGATGTGCAGTGCGGTGGTTTTTTTTTCCGTGCACTTTAGTATCCAGGTCACTAGGAGAAATCATGGTGCATTTACAAGCGCTGCAGTCACCCGAAGGTATCAGTAACTTCCTCCCATATCTCATCAGGATATCAGGGCCTAGATTTGAATCAGAAAATGAATTAGAGATGTCGCGATATACAGAAGTCTGTCGGTCGGCACCAATGCCAATGGCATCCCGTGATCCTCCTCACAACAAAATGCACACATTCACAAACCGATGCAGCAGATGGAAGTTGTTGCAATCATAAACAATCACAACAACATTTCAGGGTCTAAACACAAGAGCACGACGAATCGCCCTCATCCTCACTCTGTAACACGTCGATGTCTGTGTTGTTTTTTTTTAAAGGTGTGCCTCCTTTCCACCTACTGACCACTGGACAATGAGATCCCCGCTGACATGCATCAAACGCACCGGCCTGGTCTTGATGTTAGAAAGTCTGTCTTTCCTATTTGCGCCCCAACTTGAGCATCCCTATTTGCCAGTATAGACGGCTTGTTATAGATTGATCGAGCGCTGCCTCGCCGATGGCAGAACTCACAAGCAGTCACACAATTTGTCATGTGTGGTGTTAAATGGTTAGATAACTCCTGTGGGCATTTTGCATGAGCCAGCTGGCAATGTCAGCTTTTCCATACAGATTAACACCGTTAATGAAGACAGGTGAGCTGTGAGCGCCGTGTCACTAACTCACAGTGATGCAGCAGGACTGATCTACATGGGCTCCTTTTGTGCTTCGGTCACCGAAACGATCCATAAAAAGGTTTTTAAGATTTGGCATGGGACCATGGGAACACATTATGATGAAAGTAGGCCTCACATGGGATGGCCAGGTTGACCACATACAGCTAAGGATGTGGGATGATCCTGGAGGATAATGATGCTAATGCTGTGAGTCTGTGTGTTTACAGAGCTGGTTGAGTCATGTCGTGGCCAGATGTGGTGCTGTATCTTGTGGCTGCCGCTCAACAGTGCATTGAAAACCTAGAAACACCATCTCAGTGCTTCTGTTACCTGGGAGAAGATGAAATGTAAACCTGGAAGTCCAGATTAAAGGTTTAGAGGATGAAACACTGCGCAGCAGCTTAAAATCCTTTCAGGCAGGACTGGTGAGCTCTGAATCAGACAGCGGACCTCAGACTGGGCTGGACTGTGACCCGGACCTATAACCCAAGAGTTACTGAGAGTTATTAGATGTGGGCGTCAGTTTTATGTCAATAAGCAAGTTACACAAACAGGGAGAGAGGACAGTCTGAGAAACAACTGGACAAAGCTGTTATGTATGTTAATTTCCTTGAAAATATTATCAGAGATGTCTGTAAAATGCACCAGGCAACTTTTTCTCTATGACTTTCTTTCTGACTGATACAAGGCTGTGAACTTTAATCGTAGAGCCACTGAAGGATGTAATTACAATATCTAAAGAAGCATCGTATACATCAGTGTTGATCGGATGCACAAACACAAACAAACACTGCACAGCTGCTGAAACGGTCGTTTGGGGTCATTAAAGATCAGAGCTAATTCCAATCAGTAGATAATGTAAAGCCTGTGGCCAAACAGGTTTAACATGATCTGGCTCAGATGCTCTCCGCTCAATGGGCACCATGTTGTGAAAACAGGTGATTCAGCCGAGCGCTGCACTAATCTGAATAAGTGCCACTTAATGCTGAATGGCGGTGTTATATAAGGCTTCAAACCGTCAGAGGCGTCCAACCCACAGGACCATAAACAGCACTTCATAATGGAGCTGTTCTGAGATCCTGAAAACCACAGCGGCCTGGACACAAACTATTGTGTCTCACTGCGTAAAAAAAAGAAGCTTCTCTGATCAGTTTACAGCCATAAATGAACATTACTTTTCTTTAGTTCTCTCTGTACATAGTTGTTATATCAGCACTTTTGCAGGAAGCGGTACACATTCAATTTAATTTCAAGATATGCTACTTGCAAAGTAAACAGGCGTTAGAGGGATTTCAGCAGCTCTGCCAGATCTTTCTTTGACACAAACAAGATGTTTATGCAACTTAAACATATATGCTTATAAATATACTGTCACTTCATGTTACTCATTGGAGGCCGCCTCATGTATTGATGCTATTCAAAAGCTGGATGCTGTGACAGTGCCTGTCCACGTTGCTCTCCTCTCATGCTCATTCAAACTGTTTAAAAAAAAGCAGAGTTTATTAGATGTTGCGTTACGAACAGTCATAGTGAGATTAAGCTTGAGTATGTTATATTATTATAACTCGCTGGACGTCACTGGTGGTTATTTTACAGAAAAACACTGTTTGTTTTTCCATTTTTAACATTTCTCAACAATGAAAATCACGTTCGACATCTTTTCACAGTGGAGCTCTTATTTTTTTTCCAGTGTATGGTTTATAAATATGTAATATCTGTAATCCTTTGAGTCACGGTTCAGGTCCTAAATTAAGCATCCTTAAATCAAACCTCTCCTGTATCAAAGCAGCTCTCCGTTTCCATCCTCATCCTCCATTTACAGCAGCAGGTTTATTAAGAGCAAAAGAGACAGAGAGTTTCCACAAAAGCTCCACAAAAGCTACTGAACCTGGCTGTTTTACATGAGAGACAGACGCTGCTTCATTTGATTGCAAATCTGACACTCAGCAGGAGTTAGGGCATTACTCAGCTGCAATTGGTTGATTGACAGACGACAACCCGTGGTTGCAAAAACAGTCGCCACACACACTGCTGAGTCGCTGGGTGGGTTCAGGCAATGCCCCACTGTTTCTGTGAGGCATTGTTTAGTGGTTTCTGGGTGATTGCTGTGTTACTTTGTGCTTGTATAGTTTGTTTCCTGTGCACTGAAGTGCTTGATGAAGAACCTGAGGTGTATACGGCGTGGGGTGAGTCGGTTGTGACTCATAATATGCTGTAACATCAGTGTTACGCGGCGTCGTGTCGTGATTGAACTGTGTGTCGTACAGCAGTACAGACAGCATGTTTCTTGGGCTCTTTTGATGGGCCCTCTCCACCACACCTCTCATAATGTGCAGCCAAGCATAGATAGGATGCTCCATAAAGCCTGCCAGACACACGGAGGGCTGGATAAAGGAAGACAAACCCTACAGGTCCTCAATCAATACCGCTAGCATCAATATTCACCACCTGACTGCCCTAATACCAGCCTCCAGTTAACTAACAGTCTCAGCTTCCACTGCTCTGTCTGTGCATGTGTGTGTGTGAGTGTGTGTGTGTGTGCAGCCACAAAGACCAAAATAGAGCAGGGTAGAATTTACACTCAATATGGTATCGATTTCATTTTTGCTCATTTCTCATGTCTGCTCTAGCTTTAATTGGATCCACCATAACAATGTGCCAAGGATGAAGACAGTGCAGACGGCTCCGAAATCTAAAAACTAGCCGTCAAGTAACTATTCCCTCGTAAAAATGACTGCAGTGCTTCAATTTGTCCTATTGTCTTTGGAACGTGTCAATCACAAGTGAAACAAACACTGGGGAACCATTTTCTTCCTCCTCTGTTGTGGCCAGCATCGATTTTTTTCTAAACCACACGCACACACAGGGAAAAAAAAAATAAAAAATCAGACACAATACTTTTCATGTTGATCTCACACTCTTATTGTATTCCTACGACAGATTGGATGCTTCCTCTGAAAGAGAAAACAACTCTAAACCACTTGGCCAAAGCGCCGAGAGCCCTGGAGATTGATTCATTGTTTTTAGACTCCCTCTTCTCTCTTTTAATTATGATAAATTGCTAATTATTTTCAGTACAATGCTGGCAATTTCCAGACATAACTACACCAAATGAGCCATTTGTGGACAGCATTGCTGAAGCAATGGATGTGTGTCCGCAGGACCGCTGTAGCTGGAAACCCACAGTCAGCCTGTGGTGCGTTATCAGGAAATACAAAGACGATCCTTCACCGGTTCATCAGTAAACATCTGAAAAGAGGAAGAGAGGAAATCCCGCTGAGGTCATCAGCATCATGCAGCTTCGGGCTGCTTCTGTCGACCCTGAGCGACGACAATCAGTTAGCTGACTGAATAACCACTCACCAGGAATGGTTTCTTGCACGGTAACACGGCACTATAAATATCCAATGGGACTTTTGGTTCTTCTTTGTCACCTGGCCTGAATGACATTAAACACATTATGCACGTGTGACATTGCCAACAGAGCGCCAGGGTTAAACTTTGCGGCGCACACTCATGCTCTCAAGTTGATTTATTTTAGATTGTCAATCATTTCCAATCAGCATGTGAGTGTTAGCTGACTCGCATGGTAGCGGCACATTTCCGCCTCCAAACCAAAATATTTTTCAGCCACTGATTGCTGCTCCTCAGCTCCTGGATTTCACATCAAACGACGCATGCTGTATCTTACAATCCTAGAGGACATTCACTGAAGTGGCCAGTAATGAGTCTTAAAATCTGGCAGTTAGAGACCAGTCAACATCTCTTCATTCTCCTAAATCAAAGTCATGAGGAACGAGGCCTGCTGCCAACTAAACAAGTACCTACTACAACCACAAACAGGAGAGTGCCATCCAAAACCAAAACTGTGTTTATCTTTATGAGTTTTGGAAAGAGCAGAAATCTTCTGTGTCCCTGGCTGATCTCTGTCGCTGCTGCAGGTGTGATGTGTCCAACAAAAACCTTAAAGAAATGATAAAGCAGAGAGAAGTGAAGCATGACACGGGAGGACGAAATACCCAACTTTAAAAAGCAGATAACAGCACATTGGAGAAACAAGCGACCTCGTGTGAAGACACAGCTCGGTGTGACTGTGTGTGGTGGTTCCAGCTTTTTTCCTCGTTGTCAGTGTGTGGGGTGTTAGCAGGTAACAGATGGCGGCCTGATCGCGCTGCGCATTCTCTCAGATGACTCTTCATTACCTTTAAACAAGCGTGAGGCAAATTTCCTGCAATGCAATGCTAATAAGACTTCCGGCTGAATCCAAGGCCTCTAGCTCCGACATATGGATACACAGACTCCTCGCATCATTATGATGAGAAAAGCACTTTGTTCCCTGCAGCCACGTTTGAGAGGATTTCCAGGCTTCTTTATAACCCTCTCACCTCCACAGACTCAACACAGTGTGTGGATGATTGTGGTTTTTGTGCCGCTCGGTCTGAACCTGTGATTCACAGCACACGTCAGGGACCAGCTTCTCTCTGATGTGTCGAACTGGGGTCTTGGTCCAGTCTTCACCTGGTATGTAGATAAAAGTCAGACCATGTCTTAAAGACAAAACAAAGACAAAAACAATATTGACAGCCTAAGTGACTGGCCAAGTGACAGAACGAGGCATAAACAGGAGGAGGTGGAAGCTTCAGGCTTTTGCCAGCAAATAGGAAAAAGCAGAGGATCAAATGCTAGACCTTGTGGGACGCCTTCATCATTCATTCATAGATTCAAAAGGCAACAAAGCAACAACATTATGAAGTCCAACAGAGGTTAAACCAGTTGGACTCTGTCATCACTCACTCTCTGCTCTCTAACGGCACAGATTCATGTTTGCAGTGAAAACAGGGCACGGATGGAAGAATCCTCACTCGGCCTTTGTTCTGCTCAGTGCTTTCTAAAGCTGGACTAAAGTCAATTAGTTACCACACAAAGAATTCATCTACACCGATTTTCATAATTCATTAAATGCTGCAGTTATTTCCTCAAGAAAAATGGCACCAGTTGCTTAAATTTGAATATTAGTCGAGTGGTAATCTGAATGTACTGAGCTAAACCGCAGGCCAATACCAATCAGGTGTCCTTATTCAGTCAACAGCATGCTAAGCAGCAACGCAGTAAGGACCCTACGTTTAGGACAACTACAGTGCACAATGTAATAATCAATAATGTGTTAACTGGAAGTAGTCTGATAAAAACCAGCGGACATGTCCCAGAACATAAACTCAGTCAAGTCAAGACCCAAGCTGCAGTCAGACTGTAGGTGTTTCATCATGGCTGCTGTCCCACATGTCAGCCTCACACAGATTGTCGACAGCCTGCAGCCTTGATTCTTTCTACGCTGTGCTGTCAAACCGCTAACATGGCTGCAGGGGCCGTAACAGCATCATCACGGGCAATTACAACATCCTACAGAGAGCTGTAGTCGTCAGGCTCTAAAGACTGTTTAGGAGCCTTTTCACCTCCACAACACCCATAAACCAAATCTCCATTCAAAAGAGGAGCGCGTGACGAAACGTTCAAAGTTTCCGATGCCGTTATTGACAGTGACTCTTTAAACTGTGTCGTATAGACGGCGCGTTCTCTCTCTTCCCTCTCCTCATGTTCAAAGTCAGTAAATAGCTTCCTTTGTCTGTGAGCCTCCCCTCCATTTGAAACAGCCCCGCTCACACACAGCAGTAGCTCCAGGAGCACTGGAGCAGTGTTTTTGGATGCTGTGAGGAAGAAGATGAAGACAGAAATTTTGCAGTAATGACAGTTGTGAACGGTAAGAGATGAGATGAGAGCAGCTTCTTCTTTTCGTCTTCCCTCTTGAGCCTTCCCCTTCTCAGAGTCGCTGCGTCGCCTTTGTCGCGCTGTCAGGATTATAGACACCAGGTTTTTTGACTTAGACTTTATCTCTCAATTCCCTCAGCAGTTAAAAGGCAACGTAGGAGATCTGAGTCTGCCACCACAAAAAAAAAACCCCCACTCCCTCACCTGCACACCCACTCCCCTTCTTTCCACTCCACTGTAAGCCTACAGACATTATCTCAGCTAGGAGGCTGCAGGTCAAGCGCTAATTTCTGCACCGGAGCTCTTAATGTTTCCTGGCATCCATTATGGAGGGAGAGAGACGGAGAGATTGTTGATAATTAGACTTAAGGAGGGGAAGGCATTTTAACAGAACATGTAATGGTTATTATGGAGGGGGTTAGTTAAGGAGAGATTGTAGACAGAATATACTTGTGCCAGAGTTAGCAAACCCCCCCCCCCCCCTCCGAGGGCATGCGAGGATAAAGCCTCAACACAATTAGCAGCAGGTCGTTCTGCAGCCTCACACTGCTGAACTGCAGGTAAGAGACAAACACAACATCTGAATGTCAAGCCCCCTCTGTGTCACTTTAAGCACTTTGTCGGTGAATCTGTTCTCGTCCGTTCAACAACTTTCTTTATCCGCTGGCCCTCTGAAGGAGGGTGAAGCATCTGATCCCTTGGAGGCACAGCAGAGAGGGGCTGAGGGGCAGCGCCACGTTGCTTCGGTGGCTCCACATTAACCAGCTGTTCCAGTCTGGTTACACTGGAGTGTACGGTCGGCCATTACATCCAAATTATACTCTTGTTGCAACATGAATCTGGTAATTGTCTGATAATAAAATCCTGCATGGTAATGATCCAAATATTAATAGTTTGACTTGGGTCTTTTAACAAAATAATATCCGGAGCTTAAAACCACATTTAAGGAATATTTAATGTCCCCCAGACGTGTGGTATAAAAGGCAGGTCTTGATATCCTCAGTGTTGGCTTATCTACGTTCTAGATATCTAGACAACCACATCTTGTTGAATATACGTTTCTCTTTGGCGTACGAAACTCAACCCGTGCTCATACATCACAATAAAAGTTTAATAAAGCCGTAGCCATGACAACTGAATACCTTAATATAATGTCGGATATATTTGCAGAGAAAACACATGTTTAATATCAGAATCAAACTGAACACAGGGTCGAAGCATGCTTTCATCTCCCACCTCTGTAGTTAAGGTTGAAGCCATGGCGACCAACTGTTGGTACGAGACAAGTTGCAAACAACAGCCTCCGTTATAAAAGGAACAGGCTTTGCAGAGCCATCCGTCCAGAAGAACGACTCCAGCAGTTATTCCACCTCGTTGTTCACATCAGTGGAAAACAAACAAAGGCTTCCTGGGCGTGTGCTAATGACCAGTGTTGACATTTTTCTGGTGAGGACGAACTCTGTCCTTGTCAGTAATGACGACTTTGTCCTCACCAAGTTAATAGGTGAGATGTGGAGATATGTCAACGCCGCTGAACGCCGCTGAACGCCGCTGAACGCCGCTCTCTCTCTCTCTCTGCCTCCTTTTCCCCAACTGGTGAAAATGGGACAGGAAATTGAAGCATGTAATGATCACAGCATTGTTTACATCCTTAAAAAAACAGCAGGAGAAGAAACTGAACTGAGAGTCCCGTCTGTCTATTGATCATCTCCACTCTGTTAAATCACATATTGGTTATATATTGGTGTGTCGCTGACCCAGCAGCTGCTTTTTTGACACCAGGTTAGCTTTGCTTCTCTAATGTTAATGATTCAAACTCCCTCACACCGATACTGCTGGACTTCATCACCGACGGTGAAATATTTAAGCAGCTCGTGACCTTTGGAGGAGATGTCTTGCCCCGACTTGATCGGATCAATAGTGTAATAGTTTTTGAAGGTTCTTGGGGAAGACTGACGACTGAAAATGAGGAATGATGCAGCAAATTCAAACCGTCTTTACGTTTTCACTGCTCTGCCTTTCGGCTGAATGTAGACAAACTAAATCCCAGATCTCTGCACAAATCGATCAGTCCCTTCTTTGTCAAACCCAGTTTTTCGTCACCCTGAAATGAAATCTGCCAGCTGAGAACAACTCGCAATATAATGTCGTCACCGATGGCTGCCTCGCCCACCACAAACTGTTTACGGGTCAACGGAGGCCGGCCGTAACTCCATTAGATAGAGAAACGGATAGCTTAGTATCTGGAGCTTGACACCTGCGTCGTGTATTGTCAGAGTGGCCCTGGAGTGAAGGCAAGAAAAGAAAGGGGAGAGAAAAGAGGAGTTAGGACGTGAGGGTGGTTCAAAGGTTGAAGCGAGGTCCTGAGCGACGCTGTAGGCTGAAGTGACACCAGAGACGACAGATGTAATTGGTGTGAGCACATGGCACCATGGCAACAACAAAAAGATGGAAAACCTATATCTATCAATGTTTGAAATCCTCAGTTTATGTCGTTTTGTGAAAAATTCGCTTCGTGAAAATGAATTTTTAAAGAAATATCCCCCAAAAATCTGCCAATACCTGCACACGTGTCCTGTCAGTGTGTCAAAACAATCAGACGAGTGAATGACGGATGAAAGGATGCTGTCCTGTCTCTTTAATAAGATAGACGTGAAATTGATTTTATTTTTTCCCCCCATCGTATGATTGACGTTTGGAAATCGACTAATACACCTGAAATGTCAACGTGACAACTCGTGACCGTTTCATTGGGTTTTATTAAGCGGATATTGCAGACGGCTGGTATTTTACTTCACTGTCTCCAGATCTCACTGTATCACAGCAGAGTGTAAAAGACACGTAGTGTTGGGTTTTATGGATCAATATCGGGTTAATTAATCGATTTAATCAACCCAACCCTAGTGAATACCACATGTTTCTGTTGCACACGTAGAATTCGTCTTACAACGAGCAACTAGGGTTGAAAAATTTCAGAAAATTCCCGGTAAATTTCCAGAAACTTTGGAAATTTCCCGCCTCTTTGCTCTGCAGCCTTACAAACCACCCCTGTCGTGTTCACAGGCCTTCATTAGACACCGCCCTTTGTTTGTGTCTATCGGTATGTATGAACGTACCAACACACAGCGACTGCTTCATCAGCTTTGTACCAGCAGACAGCACAGCACAGCACGGCACGGCACAGCACGGCACAGCACTCACACCGGTGATCCACTCTGTTCAGAAGTTCGGCTCCAAGCTGTGTGTCTTTTCCAGACAGACCAAAAAAAAAAAACCTTCTCAGACAGGCACTGACCCTGGAAATAACACTGGTTTATATTTTCTTCTTCTTTCTTTTGTCCCCGGCTACAAATCGAGCAGAAGTAATTTGATTTAGCCATGGGCATTTGCCATCGATTGTCTGGCCTGCAGGACGCTACGGTCAAGTGTTTGTCCAAACAGCAAGAGACTGAATAACACACAGAGAGAAAGTGTGTGTGTGTGTTTTGAGAGAGAGAGAGAGAGAGAGGAAGAGGAAGAGTGAGAGACGGATGAGGAAAAAGTCAAGATTAACTGCATCACCTATGTACAGTCATCCACAGGAGGTCTTTCAGTAGTGATCCCTCATTCTTACAAAAAAAAAAAAAAAAAACCGGACAGGTGTCGGCGTGCAGGAGGCCGCCGAGTTCACGGTCTGTTTATGATGAGCGTGGACAATCAACCTCGCAGCTCCTCGAGAGTTCACCTTTACTTGACTTAATGTAACAGACAGAAGTAAAGTATAAAGTTCAAGCTCGGTGATTCTTGCCCGGGGGAAATGAGCTGATAGTGAGAACATTCAGACTTCATTTACTACATTTACATGGAAAAAAAACTCATTACGGCCTTAATCCGTCCATAACTGGACAACTAAAACGCACGTCCACGCAATAATCCGACCGGAAGACCGGACTTCTCGAGATCCGACTGGAACGCCTGATTGGAAAGTGATCTTCCACGAGGGATGGCGTACATCTCACCTGTGTGCTAAGTGACGTCATTTGTATATATTTTTGGCCAGAAATGCACCTGGCCTGATCGTCAGCGGCCCGGCACTATCACCACGTAAACCGGGACAAGGACAGGACTCCACTTAGCCGTGCATGTGAACGCACCGAGTGTGACTCATCACAGTTAGGAAGCAGAGAGGTTCATTTAAACACCTGCTTCACATTTATTATTCCTTTAATCTGAAATATCCTGCTGTTAATTGCCACTATTGAACAAACATCTGCCACTACATTACAAGTCACATTTACATGAACTATTAGTAAAAAACAAACAACACGCATGGAAGCGGAGCACTGTTCCCGTGTCGGTGACGCAGCTCCATGAGTGAGAGGATGGATCTCAACCAAACTGTTATGTGACCTACATAGCTCTTCTTTACTGGCACTCTAACCCTGTGCCATGCTGCATTAGATTTGCCAGCAGGAACTTAGACAATAAAAAAAGGGGGTAGCTGAATGATTATGCAAATGTTACAGGCTTTTTTCCACCTTGGTGTGGCCGAGCTGTCAATATACCCACTTATATGATCAAGGGGTGCTCTCACTGCGCTGCGGAGATGAAAGCCCCTGTGTCGACTTGTTTATCTAACTTTTCAGCCATCTTCATGACGGCTGGACGTGTGAGCAGACAGCAGCGCTACATACCACTCAGATAATAAACAAAGACTATGTGTACAGGAGTGGATTAGGTCTCACAGGTGAATCACCATCTCAGTCTGTCACCTATTAATATTATCATTAATATTATCGTTATAACTAGACGCAGCTATCTGGGAAAACTCTGTTATTGTTTTAATGAGTGATGTAATTTCCCCCGTTTCCTGTTTGGAACAACAAGAACAAAGCTGAGTAGCTGGCATGAGCATCGATACTCAGAGCCAACAAGTGGTCTGACTAATCACTGAGAAGATCAGTTTACACTAACAATAGAGTACACAATTGAATAGAATTACACACACACACACACACACACACACACTCACCGTACACTGGGCAGATAAAAGGTGGTCAGAGAATCTGCTGACTTCCTTCCTCCATCTTTTTTAAGTGTGAGCCAGTGAGGGAAAGCCAGCCCTGAGCCCTGAGCCTGCCTCTCATATGTGACATCAAGGTGAACTCCTGCCTGCTCCACCAGGAATACTGGGCCTATTAAAAGAGAAAAGAGCCGTGGGCCAGACCGTCTGTTTCCTTTTTTAGCCCATCACCCTCCAGAGGTTCGGCTTACGAAGCAAGAAACAAGGAGGGGGAGGGAGGGAGGGAGGAGGAGGAGGAAGAACATGGTTTTGATTTCCAAAATGAACTTCCTCCTCATTTCTACAGCAAAACAGCTGCGACCTCATCCACAACAACAGCTGCCATAATCCCAAGGTCTCGCTCAGTATCATCTGTCCTGACCTCAAAATCACTTTAAACGTGTCCAACAGAGCGTGAGGACGTTTCATCCCCAAAGTTAGATGTGTCAGATCAAACATCTCCCCCTGCAAACATGACAGAGCAGCTCTCATTGAGCCTCTTCTGGTCCCCGTCTCATTACCCTGCTGCCGCCGCCGTCATTAGCAGGTATAAATAGTTTTTTTATTTGGTGTGAGTAATCCTGCTAATAAAAGCCGATTGACCCGTTTTGTCCTCCTGTTTGGACTGAGGACACAGCATGCACAACTGCAAGGAGCAATGTCATCGCAAGCACACAGCGCGCACACACACACACACACACACACACACAGATGCAGTGCAGAGAGAGAGTGAGGTGTTAGCCACGGTGCAGACGGGTGAAAAGGATCTGTCACGTCTTATCCGTCTGGGTTGCTGCTCCTGTAAAAGCCTCCGTGTGAGACGCCTCAGTAAGTATAATAGTGTGTTTTCAAACTGACCTCAGACCTGCAGCTCACTCTTTTCTGGACAGGTGACCGGTTCACCTGTGCGCCGTCTCTGACAAATACCTGCATCTACTGCAGAGCCACCGGACCAGGTGGTGAAGACTGACTGCACCTTTGTTGGTGACTTGATCTTCCCTTAAATCCCTAAATATCTCAGCCGGTCCTCTTTTGACTCTGCAGGAGACAAATGACATCTTCATTTTTTCCCAGTGATGACACGAGGAGTGATTCAGCATTTTCAGAGTATCTTTACAGCTCCCCCAGCTGGAACTGGCTGACAAGGTGAGCTCAGGTGTAGGCTGGTTAAATCCTACAGATGCAACGTTTTTCACCATCATTGTATTGTTGACAAAACCAAAGAGTCCTTTCTTCCAAAGACAAAGACCTTGACAAAGTTTTCCATGCCTTCATTTCCTCCTTCTTAGTTTGCTCCTGACCTTTTATTGCACCTGCTGTAGGACCCTCAGGTTGTCTTACCTGGGGCTCCCGCCTGCAGTCGGTTCTACTTCATGTGGTTTTTAATCGTCAATGACTTCGACTAGGTTTGTAGACGTTTTGCTGATTTGGCTCTGTACCACGTAAATGTGCTCTATAAATAAATATGACTTAACAAGAGTCGACTCTCTTTGAGTTTTTCTCCAAATAAACCACTTGGTCAGACAAAAGAGGCCTATTAATAGACTGGTCGGGGCCCTGCAGGGTGTTTATCCTGGAGTCTCCTGTCTTTGTCTCATGCAGATGTGCTGACAGCATCGATGCTTGTTGTGGCTTCAACATTTTTATGTCATTTTAGGTTTTGTCAGTAGCCAATCAGAAGCAGGTGGGGGGAGGGGGGGGGGGGCTGAAGACCTAAGCATCAAGAGGAAAGTAAAAGTGATGTAAAAGATGAATAAAGACAACCTGTGCCAGTGTTTTGCTGCTGTAGTGTGACATACAAGCCAGATGTTGAAAACGTTCACTCACATTTACCTGATTATTACTTTGTCCATTCACGAGTGTGTGTGTGTGTGTGTGTGTGCTGCGTTGCACAGTGCCACCGTGTATTTGGCTTGTGATGAAGCTGGCAGAGCAAACAGAAACAAACAGGAAGTGGGCCACATCTCTGTGATGCACTCTCCAGTCATCGTCACACTTGCTCAGAGGGCAGACATGTCCTTATAATACCTGTGTGCAGTGTGGTGAGCTTGATGTGTTGTGTGCTTAGCCTCCGAGGAAGTGCAGCTTACAGCTACTATTTTTAACCTTTACTCATGTGGGTGACGTTTAACGTATAGATATCTAAACCACACTAGGACCTGCACAGGGCCATCAGCATCCCGTGAACAGCTGAAGGTTGGACAGCGTTAATCTATTGCTCTCATCACTCAGCTTTCACCAGCTGGTCCTGGCTTTGAAGTTAGTCCTTGTCTGACCTCTACGCCACATTGTAGTCCCTGAACTATGCAGACACTCAGTGTGTTTTTGTTAGTTCTGCCGTGCAGCATGGGGTCGTCTCACACTCCTCAGTATAGGACACCTGGCAAATACCCAGTCTCTCAGCAGATCCCCGATGCCTATTTTCACCTCAGAATGAGGTAGCGGGCTCACATCTCTCCCACGGTATCTCCAAAGCTGTTTTCACATTGCACTTGCACGAGCATCCTGAGTCACTGTGCACTGCTCCACGCTCCCTCTAAAATCACAGGACTGAGCGATCGGGGGCTGAAGGAGGGCCAAAAGAGCAAGATGCCAGAGATTCTTCTACTTGTCAATTTTAAATGAATAATTTAGTGTCCAATTTTCACCCATGTTCCTAATGAATAAGAAAAGATCCCGCGAGCAGTGACCTGTGTAGCACTACACTGATTCTCTGAAAGACGTAGAGGAGGAGACAGAGGTCTGTGTATTGGAGCTGTCGGAGCGAGGAGGGCTTCAAAACGCTCACACCACTCACAGAGTGATGATTTACACGACGCTGTTTTCACACGGCTTCTTTTTTCTCCCACGGACACAGCTGGTCAGAAAAGAAAAATAAAAACTCACTTTTAGCAGCAGCATTTTTTTTTTTTTTTTTAATCAGCAGTGTGACCCGTCGCCATCGTTTTCTCTCAGCAGTGAAGCCGTGGCGCCTGTTGACTCAACATTAATTGGATCCCACAGTTTCCAAGTGAATATTAACGTTTTAACTTAATACTCAAAATTACATATGTATATAATTGCAACAGTTACAGCCAATGTTAACGTCAAATCAAATGTATGGCCAGCTATAGAGCAGCCCAATCAACGCCTAGTGTTTCCCCTACTTTCCCCTGCTCGAGGACCGTTACTGCCGCTGACACCGGTCCGACTGCCGACCCCTGTCCGACGGGTGATCACTAGTTTTCCACTAGAACCACTAAGGAGTCATTTTTTCCCCAGGCATTGTCAAATGTATGTAACTCTCAGCTGACCTCAGTTCAACCTCCCAGTTGACCTCCATCAGTTGACCTTTTGCTGGTCCCAGTTTCCCCTCTCAGATACCCACAGCCCATGTGTGATCCCAGTACATCCAGATCTCTGCACTCAAATGAAGACAGTAAGACGGCACAAATGGCCAAATCAGTCTCTAATCTTCCTCATCAGATAATGAGTTGATGCATTTAGGCTAATTAAAAGTCGCACCGATCTGTCCTGTTAACTCCAGTTTCTCAATGCATCCAGTCTCTGAGAAATTACAGCCCAACACCAACCTGAGCCACACAACAGTCCCATGGTAAATCCTCTGTGCTCTGCATCACCTCAGAAGTTGTGATACTACTACAGTATTGTGACAGTCAGTGTGAAAACAAGGACAGAGTGACCTGTTGTTCTCTCCAGAAGCAACCTGCCGTTTGGCTGCTGTTAACATCCCCAGCTTTCCCCCAGGGACCGAGCTGAGGATTACAACGAGGACAGAAACTACACTCACTGCAGGCTGGCATAGTGAGGCAAGGAACACTGCATTGTACTGTACTGTGCCAATGGGCTTACACACTCGCATACGCTCATGTACTCACTGTTTACAAGAGGAGCAGACATACAGCACTTTACCACTGGAACAAATATCTGGGACATACACACAAACCTGCAGGGTAACATAACTGTGATTGGCTCGGGTACAAATATTTTTCTTGCACAAACACACAATGGCTGCAAACAATGGCTATGTCACCACCACAGAGATGCTCACCGTGCAACTCCCCTCTTGTACATTGGTCTCTGATCAGCATCTTTAGTGCCAAGAGTATCAACAGCCTGGACTCAAACCACCGCTGCAACTACCAAACATCGGCTTTAGCTTTAGTCAGTCAGCATTTGCACACAACAACACAAAGCTTGCTTACAGAGTCAGGTTGCATACACAGTAGCTGTGTCTCAATTCAGGGGCTGCAGCTCCTAAATATGAATTTGCTGGCTGCAGCTGGACTGTTAAAAAAAAACACAGTTGTTCTGCACAAGAAAGGACAGAGACAACTGTAGGTCTTAAGAAAGGCCTTTCAACTGTTTGCCTGTCAGCTTCTCAGTTGAATACTTAGATGCACATTCATTTTCTTTTTTATATTATTGCATTCTGGGTTTCTCTTTTAATTTGCTGCTGGAAGCAAAGTATCTGTCTATGTAACTAACTGTCCCATAATGCATTTCGGTGTGCTTGGATTACTGCATTAAAACTGGGGTTGGTAATCCTAGAGAACTAGCAACAGAGCTAGCAAGATTTGAAAATAGCACCTCCTCTGAGTTCCTCCCCCCTCCTCCCCCTCCCGTCAGCGTGTACGTCCAAGCCACGCCCCCACAAACTGGAACGCGCACCGCACGAACATGAGACGCGGCAGGAGGAGTACTGTATATATATATATTTACTATAATCTATTCAATACTAGCGTCACCGACCTGTTTTAAACCCACAGAGAAGCTAATATTAGCATTAGGCTAATACAAGCTACAAAAGTAGCTACGTTAGCAAAAGTTACACATTTCATAAAAATATCAAATCCTCCCCGAAGCAAAGCATATAATTACCTGTCCAACAGAAAGAGAGCAACCTCAGCATCACTTCAAATCCCTCAGTTGTCTCCACAAAAGCAACACCGATGTTTACTCTGGTTTGACGTCTGGCTTTATCCAGAGCCTTTTTGTTAGCAGCCTTTTCAGCCTCCGGCTTTCTCTTCCTTGCCTTTTTCTCGGGCGAGCCGTTACAAGTAACGTTACAAGTAACGGTGGAAGTAGTAACTGGGGCTGCGTTTTCTCAGCCACTGATCATAAATGAGCATGAAATCCGTTCTGCTGTAACTCTGTACGCTGATTTCTTCCGGCAACGGCGACACGTGAAGATTGTGCACAGGCGTAGGAGACAGGGATCGAGGGGGCGGAGACAGAACTAGACATGAAGGCATCTGATTGGTTTTTGCTCTTCGCACTGAAGAGCGTGGATTGGTCGGAGTTGTGTCAGTCCTGCAGCTGCCACAGAGGACTGATGATTTTTGTTCCTTTTTCTGATACATAATGTATTGATTACTCTGAAGGTAGAAGGACCATTTCACCCAGTATAACAACACGTGTTTCTGAACAGGATTACCAACCCCAGCTTTAAGATGGCAGTGACACAGAAAATATATATTAATAAAAGTTTTTTAAATGATTATTTCTGTGTTTTTTTTTCTTCATGTTTTAATTTTAGTAGCTTGTGAACTTAGGCAACGATAGCCTGGAAACGCATGTAACCCTTGAGTTAAGACACAGCTAGCGTGTACGGTGCGGAATATCATTAGTTGTTATGCTAACTAGTTGACGTCCGTTAGCATAGAGCGACTAGCCACCATCAAAAGCATTACAACTGGTCCGATGTCAACTTCAGTCCCTGGTCCCGCGCCATTACAACAGAAGTCTGTACTCACCCTCCGGACGTTAATCCACCGGCTCGTTAACCACACAGCTCAGCTCCACGTCCATGTTTTCTACCAAGAGTATAGCCGACCCAAGATAGCGTTAGCCTCCGAGCTGCTCGTCGTTACACATCGTTAAAATCCAGCGAATTTGGAGGCGGTAAAAAAAAAAAAAAAAAAGCCAAATGTCATCCGTTCAGCAGTAAACTCCTCCTGTTCTCGCCTGCCTCTTGTTTGGACTTGTTAAACATAACGACAACTGAAGAAACCGTAGGAAAAAAAGAAAAACTCCTTCTTACTAAACCGTTGAGAAGGGTTTTTAAAAAAAAGAGAGAAAAAAGTAACGTCCGCAGATGACGGCAGTTATGCTGCGCATGCGCAGTGGTTCAGATTATGATTTCCCAGCAATCATTGTTTCACAAAGACCGCGAAAAATGTATGGATGATAATAATGAATGTTTTTAATAAACCGCGGAGTTTGGCAACCTTTTTAAAATAAGAAATTATATTTTTTTTTTTCTTTTTTTTTCTTTTTTTTTACATTACTTACATTTGTTTATTTCACGATTCATTTTCTTCTGTATTCATTTAAAGCTGGAGTTAGTAATCCTGTTCAGAAACATGTTTTGTTATACTGGGTGAAATGGTCCTTCTACCTTCAGAGTAATCAATACATTATGTATCAGAAAAAGGAACAAAAATCATCAGTCCTCTGTGGCAGCTGCAGGACTGACACAACTCCGACCAATCCACGCTCTTCAGTGCGAAGAGCAAAAACCAATCAGATGCCTTCATGTCTAGTTCTGTCTCCGCCCCCCTCGATCCCTGTCTCCGACGCGTGTGCACAATCTACACGTGTTGCTGTTGCCGGAAGAAATCAGCCTACAGAGTTACAGCAGAACGGGTTTCATGCTCATTTATGATCAACGGCTGAGAAAATGCAGCCCCAGTTACTACTTCCAGCGTTACTTGTAACGTTACTTGTAACGACTCGCCCCGAGAAAAAGGCGAGGAAGAGAAAGCCGAGGCTGAAAAGGCTGCTAACAAAAACTCTCTGGATAAAGCCAGACGTCAAACAAGAGTAAACATCGGTGTTGCTTTTGTGGAGACAACTGAGGGATTTGAAGTGATGCTGAGGTTGCTCTCTTTCTGTTGGACAGGTAATTATATGTTTTGCTTCGGGGATGATTTGTTATTTTTATGAAATGTGTAACTTTTGCTAACGTAGCTACTTTTGTAGCTTGAGCTTGTACTAGCCTAATGCTAATATTAGCTTCTCTGTGGGTTTAAAACAGGTAAAACAACGCTAGTATTGAATAGATTATATATATATATATATATATATATATATAGTACTCCTCCTGCCGCTTCTCCAGTTTGTGGGGGCGTGGCTTGGACATACACACTCAAATCTTGCTAGCTCTCTTGCTAACTCTCCAGGTTTACCAACCCCATCTTTAATTTTGACTAAAGTGGCACTGTAGCTGATGTAGATCAGGAGACGCCTGGCCTGCTTGAATATGGTGCTGCTCTCCACTAAAGCTGCAGAGTGCATCAATTAGTGATGAGATCGGCTTGAAGCGTATACGGTTATCATGGAATTCCTGCCAGCTAAAAGTATCTGGACCGTGTGAATAATGCAAACTACTGCACCTCACATGACAGTAAATCCATGAGGCAGAGGTTTGCTGTTACAACACATGAACCACAGCCTAGCAGAAGCAACATGGGAGACAAAAAAAAATCTCCCCCAGCTGTAAACTGTGCATTTAAAGTACTACAAAGCAGTGTTACCTCATTCAACCTAACAAGAAACCAAGTGGAAAGTTTTTCTTCTCTGAGTGCCGATGTAGTATCATGAGCACATCTGAGGTGTGGTTAAACCAGCTTAGGATTCAACAGCTGCACGAATCACTGAATAAGGTGTGTATTTCACAGTGTGTGTGTGGCATAGAGAGCTGTATCTGTATTTTATTGTAAAAAAAATATTGCCTTTACTTAAAAAAAAGAAAAAAGAGAGAAGAAAGAAATGAAATGGTGCTGAGCATCACAAAATGCCAACAATGTGGTCACTGCATCCTGCTCTAAATTGCATTTACAAGCCCAGGTGGTTTTCTATTGTATCTGAGCTGAAATGCCACGCTACACATAAATCACTTCTATTCCTGTTTTTGGTTTTTTGGGGTTTTTTTTCATGATAATAGAGAAATATCTGAATATTTTTTTCTTCCTGCCGTTGTGTCGTCAGTAGTTGACAGGTTGCTCTTCTCCCCCAGCTCCATCATCAATTACACATGAAAAGGAAAAGAGACCCAGGAAGAACTGCAATCAGGTATTTTGAAGTGTCACTAGCACAACCAGTCAGACCTGGGCATTGGAGACAGGAAGTAAATTAAAAAAAAACACACACACACACAGAGAGACACACATAAAAGTGAAAAAAAAGAACTGGGAAGCCATTAATGATTGTTGATGACATTTCTAGGAGCTGATGAAAAGGCCACCACAACAATTAACACCTATTCATATGCAAATTCAACAATGTTGAGTCTCCTGTGGCTTTAAGCATCCAGTCAACAGATGAACCACAGAGATGGAACAAAAAGTCATTATGGAAAAAAACAAATAAAAAACCTGAAAATTAGCTAATTAAACATAATTTGAAATAGCTCAACATCAATATACTGAATTAACGTTTCTATTTGTACTTCAAAAGTCTGTTTTCATTTGATAATGACATTTTGATTTTCTTATTCTCTCCGTCAGTGTTTAAGAGTTATTTCATAACGTACTATTATTGATTTCATATTTGGGTCACATAGAGAAGCTGAGGCCGTGAATGCAATCTTTGTGTCCTTGAGAAGTTACACACACACACACACATATCACAAATACCAACAGACTGAATATGTAACACGCACACACACACACAGATTGACCATGGACCCAGCCATGTGTGTCAGCACTGAACAGAGGTTTGTATGGAAGCTTGTGAAGAGAGAGAGAGTCCATTAATTAGACTGCCAGCTTCGATCTATGTCCAACTCTCCCAGTTAGGGTAATTGTAACCCTCACAGAGCAAAGACCCTGCTTGTTAAATTAGACTATTTCCATATAATTAACAACATCCCAGATAAAAAACACTGGATACGGTGCTCAAAATGACCAGATCTTGGATAAATACTATAGGATGACACTGAGGGTGTCACCCATCGAGCCCTGACGACGTGTTGTCAAGTGTCATATACCCACCATTGTTGGCCATGGCCAACTTACTTCCCCAGAGAGCTGGGAACAAGCTGCATAGCTAAAGTTAGCATTAGCAGCTGTTTATGTATCAGTCAAGAAGAAACATTGTGAGTTCAGCACCAAACATCTGTATCCAGAGGTGGAAACTTGAGGCATAAATAAATATTGGGACAAAAAGAAAATGGACGCAGCCTGATCGAGAACATTTTGACTTGAACAAACTGATATCTAAGTAATCTAACAGTTGAACATGTACCACTCTACATGGATGGAAGAGCTGCCTGGGTCAAATGATGTTGTTTTCCCACTCCAGTCTATTTGTTTACAGGGCCTGTGAAGATTTGCTGCCGTGCTGTTGTGTTATATCTGAGGAGCTGTACGGCGCCCATGGGTAACATCACCTACAGACTGTGGTTAACTGAGCGAGGACACAAAAGATTTCCACACCAGTGACTGCGGGGAGCGAGGGAGGTCGGATGTTGTTTCTGCAGCAGTGGCTGTGATATAAGGACAGGTAGCTAACCACTAAACAGGTGTCAGCTGTGGGGAGTATGTGCTGGGCCGGAGTGCACAGAAAAAAGCACATGAAGAATCGATCACTTTTGATTTTGAAGGTCAAAATCAATATGTCATGTCCCAGCAAATACCCCTGTCCTACAGTAAATCTGCCATGCTCACTTGACCGTAACATTAGCTTTGTTTTGTTTTTTGTTTTTCAGTGCATACGTCCCACATTGAGGCAGCAAACTGTACTGCAGAGCTGGAGCCAGAGTGAAGCTGAAAGGCGGTGAGCAGATCTGCAGCTCAAAGATATTGCCATGCATTTCCAACAGCACTTCCTCCCTAACCCCCTGAAAGTTTATGAGACGAAAGCCTGGAAGCCTTTGAAGTGATGCTGGTGGAGGAGCTGGACAGACCCCCCCCCCCCCCCCCCCCCCCCATACAGTAGAGTAGAGTAGAGCAGCTGACACAGAGAGCAGCATTCAGCTCAGGCTGCAGCATAAAGAACCACGTTTGTACGTTTAACCAAGAGGAGACAGTTTCTTTCACACTGGATGATGCTTGTGCTCAAAAAGTCTTTGAGTCACTGCACAGCATGCAGCTTGTGACCTTGAGCAAGGCAGTGAACCTCTGCAGTGACCATCAGACTGTGGTTATACTGGGAAGCCTGCCGATGAGTAGTGGGATGATCCTAACAAAACAAAAGACTGAGTTTTATAGAGGCTGCGTTCTGCATTATCAAGGGCACTGTCAGAGTACGAGCAGAGGAGCAGCCCACTCTGACTTTATTGTTTATTGATCATTCAATATTTAACACCAGAGCCACGACAGTGTAACATATAGGTACATATTCATTTGAAGCAGCATTTACTCACTATATAATGCACCGATGTTATTTTTATGCAGCCCAGGTTGAAATATTGTATGTGTGACTCTGCTGTTGTCAGACAGAGCTGTGCCAGGTCATAACTCATCAGAGCCTGTAATGGACAAAAAGAAGCAGTTGATTGATGCCAAACAGTTTTTTTAGATCTCAAAGAGAAAAACAAATCAATGTGGTGAGTAGAGTACAGTGGGGTTTTTTTTGTATTACCAAGAACCAAGTATATTTCAATGCATTTTGCAGATGATTTATGACGCAGTATGAAGATGTTAATTACAGGGCTTGAATTAAAGTAGCAGCCAGAGCGGCCCCGACGGCGGGCTGCGTCTTTTTAACTGTTGTGTCCCGACAGACAGACGAATGCAGTGTAGTGTTGACCAGCTGAGATGAACTGTGAGGGCCCTATCCCCACTGCCGTTTACAGTCATGTTTAATTCAAAGGAAACATCCTTTATTTATTTGCTCCCCTCCTCTCTAAAGTGTCTTCATATTTTTCTGCAAATTTTCCCCAACTGACCTTCATCCCATCCTCTCCCTCTCTCCCTCTCTCTCTCTCTCTCTCTCTCTCTCTAACACACACACACACACACACAAGGATGCACACACACTCTTTTCTCTCCTCTTTAAGTAGAAATTGCTCTCTGAAAGCGATGAGGCCTGACCGGGACGTCTTGGGAAATCAAAGCAGCTCCCCTCACATTCTACCGACGTGAGGCTATACATGAAAATCCACACACACACACACACACACACACACACACACTCACTTTGTAGAAAATCAAAACCATAGCAGACAATCAGGAGTTTCAGTGAGCTGATGGTGGAGGCACAGATTTCCCCTCAGAGTTACAAAAGGACACATCGGGAGAATCACAGTTCAAGAGGGGAAGTCAGGAAAATGCCAGAACAAGAACAACAAAAAATGTACAAAAGAGAAAAGAAAAAAGAAAAGAAAACCCCCACATTCAGAGTGCGGATAAAAACGCCCACCCAACGACCGGTGGGTGATCCTGTTGGTTGTGATGTCGCAGCACTTCCAAGAAACGCCTGGAGTGCTTCTGTAGTCTTTGGTCAGCAGAGTGTGTGGTGAGACACTTCCTCCAAGAGAGCAACTTCCTCTCACACATCTGTGAGTGCTGCCACACTCCAGTGCCGACGTTTGCTGTGTGAGCAAAGACATGAAACTGCATTGAATATGCAGCATTAGCCCTCTCATACTGACTCCTGCTTAAACCCTGAGCTCCCTCAGAGTGCGGAGCCGCATGCAGCGGTCGACCTCTCTGACTGAGACTCATCCAATTTGCTCCAATACATTCTGCTATCAACGCCTAATATCAACTTCAAATTGCCCAAACAGCCACGGCTAACCATTCATCAAAAGCCAAACGTTCTCAGTAGGTCGATCGATTCCCTAACACACGAGGAGGCCACTGGTCACCACTCCCCAGCAGTGAGGAAATCAATAAGAAACTTAAAGGATAAGGCCAGGCTTGTTCTTATTGTGAAGAGATCCCTTCATAAACAACACTTCTGTAGGAAAATTGGGGATCATCATCCCAGAGCTCTGATTTTCTGACTTGGCATCAGTGACAACAACGAAAAACATCTTCATCTGCTCTAAATTTCTTCATTTGCATAAGCAATCAGCCACAACATGACAAGCTTCTTTCGGGCGTCCATGTTTGTTCTCCTCTGAGTTCACCTGTAGTGTGAACGATATGATGTCGGAAGTCGGAAATTTCGGAGTTGCAGTTCCGACTTCCAGGTTGCTTTGAACGCAGCATAACCTAGCCTCTGTTGTCATGGTTATAACATGAGCTCCTACCTTCACATGGCAATCGAACACCACCCACCCCCTGTCGTCATCATCCATCTACCAGAAGCTCCTCCTGATGTGAACTTTGTCTCTTCATCTGTATGTTACATCAGCACGTTTTCCCCTCTGCTTCCATCATATTCACTCCAACCACTAGGTGTCGCCTAGCAACAAAATCTAACGATGCATGACACGCTAGTTAGTAACTTCCTGACACAGTCGGACCCTGTAGTCTTTGGAAACCATAATTCACTTCCAGAGCAGTGCTGTGACAAACGGGTTAAAACAGGTATAATTCACAAAATGGAAACAAAGTCTGTGAGGAGACTGAATTAAAGTTCAACATGGCACCTGCTGCCGTTTGATTTCACAGTCACTGAACACTTTATTAGGAACACCTGTGCACCTGCTCGTTCATGTAATAGTCCAATCAGCCAATCATCAGCAGCGGTGCAGTTCATCCCATCCTGCAGATACAGAGCCAGAGCTTCATTTAATGTTCATCACATGTCACAATGAGGACAATGTGATGTCAGAGACTGTGGTGTCATTGTCGCCATTGTGAAACTGATGGATTATCGGCACACACACACACACACACACACACACAGTGCTGAGTTTTTGCTCTGATTGAAAAACAGTGTGCACACTACATGTATAGTATGGACTGACATCTAAGCCTTAACACCCAACAGTATTTTCAAAGGCCCAGTTTGCATGAGATCTGTCAGCAGTGCAGTCAGCAGCTCCAGGGTGGTGGTGGTGGTGGTGGTGGTGGTGGTGGTGGGGGGGGAGCTCCTCCATCAGCTCTAACAGAGCTTGTCTCCCAAAGAGAAACCTCTCAATCAGCTCAGTGTGTGAACAGACGTCCACTGAGTTTGTTCAGACTCTGATTACTCTTTCTCCTCTTAATGCCCCTTTGTAATTCATTCTGTAAACAAGAGGCAATGCCATTAAGTTGGCTGCAACTTTCATCTCAAAGTTGGATGTAATGTTCCACATCAACAGCGTAAATCTGCACCACCACCACCACCACCACCATCACCATCACCACCAACCATCAATATGGCTTATGTCAACAGTGCAGGCTGGTGGTGGAATGATGGGCAAATGTTTTCTTGGCTCACTTTGGACCTTAACATCAATCAGTCATGATGTGAATGGCACCCCCTGTCTGAGTGTTATTACTGACCATGTCCATCTCTTCTTGGACACAGCTCACCATCTTCTGCTTGCAGCAGGATACTGTAAGTGCTCCAAAGCTAATGTCGGCTCAAGAATGATTGATTGTTGAGTAAATAGTCTTTTGTGCCTTCTGTGCCTTTACATGTCAACTGTCTCGCAGTTATGTATCTGTTCTTTATGTTTATTTTTGTCATATGTCTGCACCTTAAAACCAAGGAAATGTCTTTATGCATGAAACATCTGGTGGATCCATGACATGAAGAACTAAGGGAACTATCCAGAGTTAGTGTGCTGTTCCTGATAAAGCGCTCAGTCCGTGTAGGCTGGAAGAGATGCTGTAACTCATACCTGCTGCTGCCTACACATCTATAAAGCTCTGTTCAGGTTTCCTCACATAAACAAGACACACACACACACACATGGGACGACCAGTTAAAATAACATCAGCACAGACAGAAATCTGAATGAATTCCAGACCAGTTTGTTTTTGCTGGTCAGTGCTTGTTTTGATGGTCCTAAACTATCATCTGTTTTTAAAAATCAATGATATAATATTCTCCAAACCTCCACAGGGTAACAAGGCAACAGCCACAAAACATCGCACCGACCGACACACAGCTGCTCTTACAATGGCAGGTAGATGTGTTTGATTTGTGTGCTTCATAGCAACACTAATAATAATAATAAAAAAGAAAATAGTTGTTTGCAGCTGCAGACATTGGCCGTCTGTGCACTCAGTGGGATGGCACATTTTCAAATGGTGAGAGAAAAGGTTTGTTGTGCTTCCATCTCCATCTCCAGCAGCAGCAGCAGCAGCAGCAGCACAGGTCGCCTACATGTTTTTGCAATGGATCTCGCTCTGCGGGTAATCCAGCTTTAGAAATCTGAGCACTTTCCAGAACACAGATGTTGTGAGACCTCGCTTTGCACCAATTTCCTCATCTTGTTCAGACGTGTGACTCTCCTCCTTTCTCACACATGTAAGTTACATAACGATGAATACGCTGATTGTGCAGATGATGTTTGACCAAATGTAGGACATGAATTTAATAATCTGCATGAACCAGGTGAACCATCGTGAAAGAACATGTCATCATCATCCACTGAGGTGCTTTTATTTGTGTGTGTGCAGCAGCCAAGCTCGGGCGCAGGTACAGTCAGTCCTGCATGCAGAAACCGAGGGCTTTTAAAGACGACTAATGGGACAGATGAACCATCTACTCAAACCTCCAGGTCTGCCGTCAGGGTGTGTTGAGGTTAGTGAAACTGATGGCTGACTGAAAGGAAGGAAGTCTGTCTGACCACCTTAAAACAATCTAAGACATGATCTGTGGAGTTTCCAAACACGTCAGGTGTGTGTCTACAGTCTCACTCTGTCTTTGCTGCATTTCATCAGTGACTTAATATGAAACCACTGTGTGTCAGAGGACGGACAACATGTAGTGAACCTCTACCTTGGTGTCAGGCGTTTATCGTCTCACACGCTCAATACCTCTTGAGAAACGGAGACATGAGGCTGATCAATACATCCTGATGCTGAGATATTTTTTAAGTGACACCTCCCTCAACACACCTGCACCTGAACATCTGAACATTTTCAATTATCTGGGAGAAAATATGAATAAAGACTTGTGCACAATCACTCAAAGAGCTGGACAGCACATGCAGCCTACGTGTTAATCTGTCAATCTCCTCCCTGTTCATTTACATAGTTCGATTATATCTTTCCGAAAACTCATTTTTGTTTTGTCGTCCTTGGTCTGATGATGAGTGACACAGGCACTGAAGTGTGTATCTGATAGGAAATCCTGTCGAGTCATGCTTCATGATGGCACATGAGCGACAACCACTTTATAGTTTAAAGGATAAGGAGGAAAAAAAACATGCAGAGAGACTCAGCTGACGTCAGCTCCGACAATATCTGTGCAAGACGTTTGGACATGGGTTCTTTATGATTGGACATTTCCTGTTTGATTGTACTTCTTCTATTCGTTAGTTTACCTTCCTGTCTTCGTCCTGCTTCCCGTCAGTGTTCAAACATGTCACCACCATGTCTCTTTGAATCTCTGGCTGGATCAGAACTCACTCACTACTCTACAGGGAGTCAGCCGTTTGTAGCGTTGTCTGAATGTATAATATGAATTAATGTCCTTCTTAGTGGACTCATAATCGACCACAATGCATCTTGAACAGCAGTTTGCACAGTATATCCCATCATGCATTGCGCTCATGCTGACAGACAGAGAGACGCTTCGGAGAAAATGACCTGTGCAGCATCTGAAAGTGTTTTTTCATTTCACCGATGAGCTCATTATATCGTCCTCTACACCGACCTCCCTGGATGTTGAGTGATTTCGGACACAGTCTCTGTCGTCCTCTCCTTCGGTCTGTTTGGTTTAACCGTTCACTGGCCTGGCTGTTTCCCTCGGTGTCTTCAGCTTTTAGATTTTCTGTTTGTTGCTGCTCCTGTCTCTCCTGAGGCCTGACCTTCTGTGTTTGGCTGCACACTGCCTTGGATTGAGTGTTTGTTTGCACTGAGCTGTTGCATTGCAGCTTTTCTGCCTGGTTTGTTGGCTGCACTAAGGTCCAGCCATCCAAACACATGACAAAGAATCTATATTGATTGAAATGTTTTATTAGTAATCCTGTATTCTCTCTTGCACAATCACAGCAAAACACAGTATTTAGTGATCAAGGGACATGTCACCTCTGAAGTGGACACTGTGTTTTCATCACTGTTGAGGTTCAGTAGCAGGTGTCAGTTCCAGAAAGAGATCTCAGACTGGTCTGGTCTGGTGTTGGTCCATCTTAGTTTTCCACATAGATCTGACCAGATTGTTGACTGAGCTGCTGCACACTTGTCGTCATCATGTTGTGTAGGCCTACCACCGCTCTGGACTGGGTCACAACAGCTGTGTCTTTGATTGGCTGGTGTGCACTCTACTTGTTTGTTATTTACTAGCCGACAGACTGCTGTATCGGCTGTATCAGCTCGAAAACATATGCAGTCAGGTCAGTCAGGTCAGTCAGGACTCAGATCATTTCAACAATGTACCAGGTGCAGAGATGCTTCATTGCCTTCGCAATCAACCAACCCCGTTACGTAGACAGTGAGGTCATTCCAAAAATGGCGACTTGCGAGCTAGAATTTACAAAAACAGAACTAAAATCTATGGTTTTAACAACTTACAAACACTAGTATTCCATAACATGCACATTTCATTTCCACTTTAAGAATCGTTCGACACTTTACCACCAGGCTACAGCAGGTCTAGGACCAGTGTTACTATGGTAACATGGTAATCAGTGACATCTGTGCAGAGCAAAAGCACCAACTATCAAAACACAGGCAAAGCACATGGCTCATGTCTTGTGATTTACAAACATTATTATCAGTGAACTGTGAGAGAATCTCTCTCTCAAATTGAATCGAAGGCAGCTGGACTTGCATTTGTCTGTGGAAGACGTTTCGCCTCTTATCCAAGCGGCTTCATCAGTTCTTATGCATTGGTCTCTGTAGTCCGCATGGACTAGTCTCTCTAGTGCGGACTCTCTAGAGACTGCATAAGAACTGATGAAGCCACTTGGATAAGAGGCGAAACGTCTTCCACAGACAAATACAAGTCCAGTTGCCTTCAATTCAATTTGAGAGAGAGATAACAATGACCTGGATGAATGAGAACATTCACAGACAAACTGTGAGAGACGGAAGAGCTTAGAGACAGAAATCAACATTTTCTTTCTATTGTTTCACTCTTCAAGTAAAAAGTCCTTGAATTCTTCAAGAACACAAACGTTTTCAGCCATTTTGTTTCATAGTGGAAAAAAAAGAAGAAGTCCCAGAATCCATTGCACCAGAGTCGGACTTAAGATCTTCGAGCACTAAACTGCCTTTGTGCAATGGATGAATTCAGACGTGTGTCTGAAGTCGGACGTTTGTTATATAAGACGCAGTCAGAGCGTGTCTGTGTGGAGCTGACGGAGGAGTAACGAGCTGCTGTCTCAGTAAATCACCGGCTGAATTCACGCAGATTGCAGTTGCAAACTCAATGAAAAACCGGAGCGTAAATAAAATTTTCTCAGTCGTAGGACATCTGGCCTCGTGTATCTCCCAACACATCAGGCTGCCGACTTATCAGACTGATGATTCTATTAACATTGAAAAGCTGAGGAGGAGCCTGAACGCAGTACAAACACACACACACACACACACTGCTGAGATACTTAGAGATGCAGCAGCAGGCTCTCATGATATGGATGACACTTCAATCTAAATACAAGCTAATGAAAGAAACTCCCTGGCACTGAGGACATTATTGACATATAATCCCAGCCCCTGGGAGAGGGAGAAGCCATCATTCTCCATCCACGAGCCAATCTGAATGGCCTAAATTTTAATATGACATTTTAAGGAATTGGATTTATGGCGTATCAGCAGAAATTCAGCCGATTGACGGATAGGAGTTGTGGTGCTGTGCAGAAAAGTGGGGGTGGGGTGGGGGATATCTGTTCCCCGTGGCGCTGCTGCATTCTGCCATCGATTTTCCTGGAGGATTATTATTCGGGTTTCTTCAGCGACTGGAGGCAGGATATGGGCTACCTTCCCCTCAGCAAGATCATTCGTATTCATAACCCCTTTCCAAATGAGTTATTGACTAGGAGAGAGCTCCTCTGTCGTTCTCATTCAGAGACGTTTTTCAATGAATATAGCACTGGTCTCCAAACACCTGCCCCCCCCCCACACACACCCCCGACTGGTAGGCTTAGGGTGAGGGTTAGGACGGAAGGAGACACCTGGAAGATTCAGATGAAGAAGAGAAACGAGGGCGTTAAGCTGATGGAGCCGCCCTCTGGCTGCTCGCGCTATTGATCCAGATGTTCTGCTTTGTGTTGTGCATGAGTCTGTGGGCAGGTTTAACATGTTTTTTCACAGAATATTATCTTCTCAGTTCAGCGTATGGGTCCGCATCTGGGCTAATATTATAAACAGTGAGTGATTACTGAGGTTAAAGGAGAGGTCCCGGGCAGAGGAGCTGTGTATCTTCTCACACTGACATGAAACGAACCACAGAGAATCAGATTAAGCTGCAAATATGGCTCAAGAAGTTTGTGTGTGAACTTTATGACTCAGATGTTGTTGGCTGTGACCCTGGGTGACTGCTGGAGTCTATTCTAACTGGATCGGAGCTGACTGTTTATGGCTGCCATCATCCATGAAGGAGCAAAGTTACAAAAACTTTTCAGATCTGCCTTTCACAACAAGATTAAGGCCGGAGACGCAGACGAGCCAGCCGGGCTCAGCGAGGCTGCACTCAGACAAAAACGACTCATTCAAAACCACAAAATGCCGATCTAATGGCGGCACTAGAGGAAATGCCAAAGGCTCACCACAAGTCAAGACTGATCCTTTGAGGAACATGAAACGATCCATTTGATATTTGTCGAGCTATTTTAGTCTGGACCAACCGATTCTGTCGTCACGCTGCAGAACCAAGTCGGCGTCTTTGACATGCACACATGTTGAGGTGCTGTTTCTGAAGCCCCTCCCTGTTTTCTCTCTGAGAATCAAAGGCAGCAGCAGCAGTAGCAGCAGCATGACCTTGGTATGTTGCTGCACAGTGTCTGCACAGCAGAGGATCACAGTGCCTGGCAGTGAAGTAAATCCTCATCTGATAAACACTGGGTTTGTGTTTCAAGTCTGTTTGATGAGAGAGCCTGGACTTTTGGTTTATTTCCTGTCAGATGTTTTGTCTACTTCCTGTCTGCCATGTGTTACACCTTTGTTCAGTCACCCTTGTGCGTAATTAGTCTGTGTCATCTCACTTGTCTTTGTCAGTCCACCTGTTTTCAACCCGCTTGTTCTCCAAATGTTTCTTCCTGTGTGTGTGTGTGTGTGTGTGTGTTTGGATCCTGAGTGAGTCATCTTTTGTAATTGAAGCACTTATTCCCACCAACTCCCTTTGTTTGTCTGTGACATGTGTAATTTAACAGCAGTCGTAAAGGCTCTTATTTTCTTAGAAAGGTTCCTCACTGAGTGAAAAACTCTGAGCAGCATCAAGATCAGAGCTGCTCCAGCCTTCGATATGATGAGGAAAGATGCTTTCCTGCTTCCTGTTTTGTTTCCTTTAGCAGAAGAAACCTCCCCACTGACCTATCCAGTCACATGGGTTGGGCCCTCAACTCCACCATACTATTATCTGAGTTATTTGTTCAGTTCCTTGTTTATATTTGTATTTAATGATCATTTTGATTGTTTAACTTGTTCTGTTTGCATTTTGCATTTTATTTCATAACCCTGTAGAAACCCAGTTTCCTTTTTTTATTGAAAAAAATATTTAATTTAATTGAAAACATATTCATAATCTTATTTTCCTATCACTCTGACTCACTCTTTGGGTTCTGGTTCACCAAACTATGTTTATTTGAAGTTATTTCGTTGGTTTACGTGTCCGTCAAGTTTATTTAATTGTAATTGGCCAAATCACCCGATAGCGAAATGCTATTGGTTGGAGGAAGTACGTCCCGCCCCCTTTCAAGTAGCAGCTACAGTGCCTCTAGTAGTAGTATTAATGGGCCGACGCAAGATGGCCGCCTGTGTGCTACCTCTGCCGGAGCAGCGCGAGGAGCGCACGCGGACGAGCGATAAACGAGACGCAAATCCCTCGTCGTTAATTTCACAAAAGTTGGTTGTAACTGTACAAACGTGTTCAGAAGTGATACCGAAGGTGACCGTGAAGACCGGGAAGTTTGTCGAGGCGGGTTTATTGTGCGCGGACCGTGTTGGTGAGTTGAGTTTAGAAACGTTAACGTAGCTAACGGCGGTAGCCTGCGTCATTCCGTCATGTTACGTGCTCATTTGTTTGTTTGTTTGGTTGTTAGTGTGCTAGCTGGCTAATGTGCAACATGCTAACTGATAGCTACTACTGTGACTTTAAAAGTTTTCTTTTCTCTTAAAGGGCGAATATTACAATGTTAATATGAAGACATGGAGTATAAAGTGAGGCTGTGCTGTTTACTTTATAGTTAATATATATAGTTATGGTTAATGTAGTTAACTTTATAGTAAATTTTGGAGTTAAAATAACATTTTTAGTGTCCTGGAAAACAAAGTAGTGTTCAGAAAGAGCGTAAGAGTTCATGGTTGTGAGTCGTAACCATGGCTGTTGGTTAAAATAGCTATTAATCTTAGGTAGATGGTTGTACAAAGAGCTAAAATCAATACATGATCATTTAAAGTGGATTAGAAACGTTCCATGAAATGAGTGGAAGCTGTTGCAATCACAGAGCTATGTCGCAAATGTGGTAACGCTGATTTAATAATGAGGCCATACGTGATTGAATGTATGTCTGTAAGTAATGAGAGTTTATAATGTTTTTTCAGGCTTGGTTTTTGATTCCACTGGAAACTTCTTGGGAAAGACTGGAAACCAGAATGATGAGGGACATGGTGAGCTGCCGGGAGATCTGCCTGCTTTGTTCATCTGAGCGGGAACTCATCCATTCCTCCTGCGTTACACAAGTTCACAGATGTGGTAGGATTTGACATGACATCCATCACCTGGTGTTGGCTTTTTACAAATAGGGAAGAATTTTCCTATGTCCTACCTCCACAAACCTAATCTAACTAATCAGAGCTTACTTCTCGCCCTCCACCATTACAGACAAGTTAGCTGTTTAATGGCTTACATAAGTCCTCATCAATTCTCCTTCTTATCTTTCCGTGACCTCATGACCTGCGGTTTAGGAAAAGGAGATTATTGAGTTTGAGTGTTCATCTGCAGCCGTAAGAATCAGGATCTGAATTTGCAGCGTTTGTGCCTCTTAATCAGGGAAAATGAGAGCATCGGGAATATACTGTGTTTCAGATGTTCTTTGTGCAGCTCTGAGTACACACAGTGACCTCACAAGGATACCGCAGTTGAGAACAGAGGACGGCGTGTCATGACGTCCTGGCTTGTATTACCAGCACAGTGATATACGGGGAATGGATCTGGTCACTTATGTCCTGAGTGTGTTCCTGTTCAGCAGGAACACACACACACACACACACTGTTGGTCCACACAGAAAGTCACCTCCAGCTCAGCCCCAGTCAGCATCTAACGCCCCGGCTACGTAATTACGGTGCACGTGTCTGATTTTGTTTTGTGTGTTTGTTTGTTTTTTTTCGGGGGGGGGGAAACCAACATCTGGCGAATACTTTTCCTGTCTCAGCTGAAGAAAGTGGTGCAGCTTTAACATAATCATTTCATGAGGCATATTAAGTGTCTTCATGTGCAGATCATGAGCCTGAGAGGACATGGCATGCATCCTCCCGCTTCTGAGACACAGCAGCTAAAGCCACTCATATCTGAAAAACACACACTGTGCACGGGGGCTTAATGCCTCGCCACCGCTCACCAGCTCCCGCTTTCTTTGTTCCCCCCCTGAAAATGTGAAATGATATATATTTTATCCATGTAACTGATTTTGCCAGCTTGAGATAGGTTCAAATTTCTATAAACCAGCTATGAGTGAAATATGAATATTTTAAGCAGCTTAGCACTGATTTAAATATATTTACCAGCAGTGTTTTGGCTGTGGGCCAAGACACAGTGTAATGCTCACAAAGCCACCACTGCTAAACTCAATTTAAGAAAGCTGATAATTCAGACTGGCAGCGCTAAAGCAAATAAAGTCATTTAAGTGAAATATTTCATTTTCTCATGCTTTGAACAAACAGGGAGGAGAATGGCGCAGAAACGAGCAGACACACAGTAGAGGACATGGTATTGACCAGAGGACACTGGGCCACAAGACGAAGTAGCAGAGCAGAGGACAAAGCAGGTGAGGGACACGTCTGTTAGCGTGTACAAGCACAGTAACAGGATCAGAGATGTAAAACTGGCCTTATATTAAAGAAAATACATGGAGACCTCAAACCTGTGCAACACATCCACTCATTAGCCAAACAGCAGTATGGATCTTTCTTTTTTACAGCCCATAATATTGTCTCCTGACAAGGCTAATTGGACCTCCTCTGTCATGGTTATCATTAGAAACATGCAAATGCACCAACAGCCACGGCTGTGCCAGGTCTAGAAAAAGATCCTCATTTGGATAAGAATAAACACTTGCTCAACCTTGTAGGATCTTTGTCGTCATGGTTACAGTATTAACAACATAGTTAAGATAAGAGAAACGACCTTTCACACTCACAGTCATATGTGCAGGAAGACAAAATTAAACGACGCTCCAAATAATGGAAAGTAGAAGATCAAGGCCATGTGTCTCATCCAAAAGTTTTTCTTTTTAGACAGTTATTTATCTTTTTATAGCACAATGCAAACATGAGAAATAAAGTGTAAGATAAATTAATTAGAAAACAATCAATGTGTGTTAAATTACTTGTAGTTACAGCAGTGAAAAGGTTACAGTTACACCGGAGCTTTAATGTGTGGACCTTCAACTTTTTAATTATTGTCACTTTTGAAATAAAAGCCAAATGCTTCAAAAACTACAAAACAATTTCAACAGCACCGAGAGGTCCACACATCATTAGTCGACCATATTTCACTCTCCACCGACAGAAAAGTGCTTTAAAATCAGACTTTTGAATCATCAAACCATTATTTCCAAGGTCAGGAATGAACCAACTCGTTAGGAGCTCCAGCTGTGCTTCAGATCATTCACGCATTCGAGCTCGGTGCCGGTTGATGTGCTGCTTTTAAACATGAGCGCTGCTTTTTCCGTACTTCTGTATGAATGAGACCTACCCTGCGCCTCCTCTTCCTCATAAGGAGGAAGAGCACAGTCTTAAACTGGAAGAACAAGTGAAAGGGAAGTGCAGCAGCCATGGTAGCAAGTGTGCTCTGCTGCTGCTGCTGCTGCTGCTGCTGCTGCTGCCACTGCCAAGGGCATAAAAAGAGTCACTGACACATTATATGCTTGAGTTACCTGCAGTGAAGGATGATACAATGACTGTTGCCATTCTGCGAAACAGCTGAAGTTCAATCTGTCTCAGCCAACGTGCCCACCGGCTGGAAAAAAAAAAAAAAAACAGGCTCCCAAAGACGGTGCAGTAACAACACACACTCACTCTGTCTGTCTGTCTGTCTTGTCTTTCAGAGGCAATAACACTTAGGTCCGCTTTCATACTAACATGTGGTGAACAGGTTGAACAGTCGCGTTTATCAACATGAGTTTATTCTGCCCAGATTGAGGTGTAATGATGTTTAGAGACCTTTAACTCAACATCAGGCCAACATCTGTGCCTGACCAACATCATATCTTGAATAGTGTCCATTTGAAATCCATTTCCTCTCTGCTCTTGAATGCAGTCTCCGGACTCTTCTCTGAGTTTTCTCCGTCAGACCAAGGCTTGCGCAGCATTTAAACAGTAAACTTGATCTAATGACCTCGGTTCTTCCCGCCGCCTGCAAGTGTCAGGATAAACTGTCAAAGATATGCAAGTTTAAGTGCAGGCTGCTCAGTGGGGTAAACATTTAAACTGTTTTTAACTGCGGACCTTTTGCTCTGTTGCTCTCATTTTGTTTTAGCTGTTGAGTTGAACTGCAGAGCAGACAGAGCTATTACATTAATAAAGGACTTGCCTCAAATTGAGTTTCCCTCTAAAATAGTCACACTGTGTGTATGTGTATGTATGTGTGTGTGTGTGTGTGTGTGTGTGTGTGTGTGTTACAGGCTGCTACTTCTTCAAATGTGGAATAAAAACTACACGGAGCAGCAGAGCTCACTGAATCATCTTGCCAGGTTGCCTGAAATGTCATGTGTAACTTCACTCTCATACACCTCAGCTACGCCGCTAGACGTAACCTAACAACGACAGTGGACTTCCGTCAGGTCGCTCAGATACCGCGACCTGAAACACATCCAGGCGGCATCGATTTGTTCTGGCACGACTTCTCGTTTTTAGTCGTTGACTTGTTTGGAGGTTGTTGCAAGGTTTCCACTCTTCTTCTCTCTCTTTGGTGTATTTGTGTGGCAGTGCTACAGCGCCACTGCAGGCCTGGTGTATGTACTACACTTGAATATTGGCTTATTTATCACTAGTCACTGATATGGTGCCTACTGAGCAGATACAGAAATGGAGAAGCTGGTCTCAACTACACTAGCTCCAGTCAAATGTATCACAGTAACATCTGTATATATGATATTTAGTCATTAACGATGATGAACGTGTCTCATGGAGTATTATAACAAAAACATATCAGCCAAGTTCAGTAGTTCAGGACGAAGCTCTTCGAAAAGGGACGTGATCTAACTAAATCTTTGACGCTGCCAACTGGCCGCGCTCCAGTCACATGCCACCGCCATTAACGCACATCTATATCTGTGTGTGTGTGTCAGAGAAGCAGTGTATACGATATATATATTCATGCTTGTATGCAGCATTGTTGTTTGCTGTGGCTTCAGCTGTAGTTTGTTTCTTTATTCAGATGGATCTTTGATGCCTTTTTGCCGAGGATGAAGGTCGTGTTGCTGCTTGTCCTCATCTCGGTGACATAAAGCAGCGTTTTGCCTTTGCACACAGCGTCCCATTGTTAATTGAGTTGCAGGGAAATGAAGAGACGTGTTTCACAGTAAACTGCCTCGTGCTTTCTTTTTTTATTTTGAGTGAAAGTCCTCTCTTTGCTGGTGAAAGAAGTGCTGATGGCAGATAAGCTACATTTACACAGTCGGGGGGTGAAGTGAACACAAAGGCACCTGAAGGAGAACAGCACTGTATTTCACTCTGAACGTCCACGTGTATATACAGATTCTGTGCTGTGCTCGGCATTATTGGTTTTGTATCAGTGCACGTCTTCTCTTTCTCCGGTTTTTTGTCTGATCTCCTTGTCTGTCACATTACAGAGGCTACAAAAATGAAGAGTGGTCATAGACGATCATTCTCAGGTACACTGTGAGCTTTGAAGTTGATGAAACAAAAAAAAAAAAAGAAGAAGAAGAAACCTAATTCCATTCCCAGAGCAGCGATATCTCACATTAATCTGCAGCAGCCCAGGGCTTTTTGTCTTGGAGATATTACAGAGTGAAGACCATGTTCTTTATATACACACACTGCATGTATTTTATTTTCCTGAAATGGTCTATGGATTACAATAATGGCATTAACAAAAAGAAGCGTACACCCCCCCCACCCCACCCCTGTTTAAAATGGCTGCGCCTTCACCTTAAAGCATCAAATACCTGCTCTCCATACAGAAAAGAAATGTCAGGAAATTGATTTCCTTTTTTTTACGGGTATCTTCCTTTTTTTTTAAAAAAAATATCCTCCCATCAAATCAGATTAGTTTTCTCTGATTGAGGTCAAATGTAGTTCAACCAGCACGCTTTTAATTGAAATGATAGCTCCGGCGCTAGCTTGGATAACCTTGACTTCTAACACCTTCTAATTCTGCTCGCTAATTCAAGTAGGGAGGATGTAGAGCTGGTAAACAAATTAGCAGAAAATCAGCCATTTGAGCACGAGCAGGCCGACTCCGGCTGCCGAGGAGACGCTGAATGCAGCATCACGCTCCGGCAAAGTGCTGCAGGAGTGAGTTTGGATGTGACTGGAGACGGTGAGGTGGTGCACAAAGACAGTGGTGGGCTCACACTCACACACTCAAACTGAATGATTAGTCATGCTGCTGCTGATCATTTTTTACATCCATAATCCTGCATCCTCCATCTGCTCTGCATGTGGGAAAGTAGGAGTTGAGGGGTTAGTTAGCCTAGCCTAGGATGGAGACTGGAAGAGAGAAAACATCTGATTGGTGGCCTGGGCGAACCAAGACATTTCATTTTGCCTTGCAAACCCGTCTGGAGAAGAAGCCGTTGAATCCGACTTCCAGTCCCCCAGAACGGTGTTTTTAAACATATGACGACAGAGGAGCGACGTCTAGTGGCTTTGGTTTACATGCAGCATGGCGGCCACCGAAGAGCAGCTTTCATCCGATTCGGCTGTTGCTTTGATTTTGAGAGACTCTAATATTGATCCTTCACTAAAAAGCAAACATGAAATCGCATTAGCATCATGCCCCCCCCCCATCCCTCGTATCTGGAAACTCCAGCTCTCAACAGGTTTTACATGGTTCTTTCAACCAGTCCTGTGACCTTAGAGACCTTATAGGTTGTTGTTGTTGTTGTTGTTTTCACCCCTCTGAGCGTGTCCTGAAGTCGCCCCCCCCCCAGTGGCGGCTGGTTTGGCCAGAGAAGCTGCAGCTGCTGCCGGAGCCTCACCTCGTTACACTGCGGGAGTTCATTAATGTATTTGTCAACAACCATAGCACGTTCTGCGGGCATCCATAGGCAGAGGAATCACAGGACTGTAACAGGCAGCTGTGGTGGAAGCTAAGTCGTTCTGGGGAGAAGTCAGCGTTGATGAATATTACAAATCTTTAAGCTTCATATAACAACATTTATAATTCAGGCTTTGAACAGAGGGTTTGAAGAGCTGCTGATGGCCGAGAGACAACGGAGCCAGTGTGATGTTGTGTGGGAGTCTTAGTCGACGCTACAGTCAGTTACAACATTTAAACTACGACTGTATTATTTAGCAAGTGCAAGTTCACAAGTTCATCACGGTTTACGGCAGATACTCAGATACAGCCACGTGAATAATCTGTCCGCTGCTTACACTCATAAGATTGATATCGATCTTCTCATCTTACTCTCCAACAGACAGCACAAATAAGCATATTTCCCCAAATGTTTAACTAAGTGTCAGATTAGAAATGCATCGGCATCTCCTGCCCCGTGAAGTGAAGTGTGTTTTTCTCTTTTCACTGCTGTGTCTCTGTCAGCGTCTGTTTTGTGCCCCTGAGGGTTTTTTTTTTTTGTATCACAGTCCCTGTTGAATCTTTAACACGCCGCCTGGTTTCACATTATAATCATGTTCAACCACAGAGGCTTTTTCTGTCAAACACTGAAAACCATCCAGTCCACTTTGATGTGTGTCTTTCTGACTAGAGTGCAATTTATAATCTATAATCTGCCTCCTTTTTTTTTAACCCAGACCTTATTTCCTTATTTATTGTTATAAGTATTATTGTAACTGTGCTGTAGGTTTCATCTCTTGCTTCGCTAGTGAGCGCGATGCAGCTTCAGTTGAGTGGAAACTCTGCTCGTCAACACACGCTCGCAGGGGAAGATCTCAGCCTCACACAGATGAATCCAAAAACAATTTCATCTCAGCACAACATCACACACACACACACACACACACACACACACACTGCAGTGGGACCTGCATGCTTACATCTCGTTTCCATTTACCCACTGCCTGAAGAGTTGTATGTTTTCACTATTAGAAAACGACCGTGGGCTAGTTGGCTTTTGATTGTTCGTTTAATGCATTCATACTGGATTTTTTTCTGTAAACAAGCTCTGCCAACTGCCAAAAGCTGCTCATGTCACAGAACAGCTGTCACGAAAACACAAGGAGGAGTGTTTTTGCAGGAGCGTTACCTCCCATGTGGTGTCACAAATTTAGAAAGTGTGACAACACATGCGGTAAACATAATGGGCAGCGAGCGAGGGAGTCCAGATATTAAACATGACAATTATTATCGTCACTTCTTATTCTGTGGTTGGGGATTGTTCTCCCAGTCTGTGTGTGGTCTACTGTACGGCAACACTTCTGACAAACAGAAACTACAGAGGGAAAGAAATGCAATTTTAAAACATTGCCGCAAGCGGCAATTTGTGAGTTCTAACACTTTTGCGTTCAACAGACAGAAGCAGCTGAATCACCCAGAATTAAAGCCGCGAGCTGCAGAGAGCTGCGGGTTTAAGGCTTCACAAAGCCGAGCAAAGTCACTTCAGGTAATTTAGATTTGTTTAAGAAGCACACGTTTGATTATTATAGCGCATGCAGCAATAAATTTGCACTCAGGTCCATTTGTCCTGCCCCCCTCCCCAACAACAGCAGAGGTGGATATTCAGGAGAAAGCAGCTGAGTCTAGTCAGGATTTGGTCCATCTTCACTTGTACCGATCAATATAAAAGTTCAGATTCAGGTTCACACTTGATCCCAGAGCATGCACACCCGCTGCAGTGGAACTACGACCCCCAGGTCTGCAGACAGACCCACAAACAACTGTAAAGCACTCTGCATGCAAAACTGATGCCATCTATCAGAAATGTGCCAAAGTCAAATATCATCATTATATCATCATAAGCTTCAGTTCCAGGTTCCACCATTTTATTGAGTTGCATCATCCAGCAGAGACGGAGCTGTTCGTGTTTCACATGATGAGCATCATCTGCAACGATAGTTACAGAGTTTGGATTATTTTTTATACAACAATCATCGTCAACACGGTGCTGCTCACCTCCTCCTCCCTCAGTTGGGAGTGGGGCTGGTTCATTAGTTGGGGGTTGGGGGGCAGGGAAAAGCTGCTTTAGTCTGAGCAGCGGCTGAAAGTTTGTCAGCATTGATTAAATGTCGACTAAAGAGGAGATGAAGTATTAACACCTTCCAGTGGAGTTTTGAGCTAAAACAAACCACCGGCTGCCTCTGGAGCCAGATTTTCTCATGAGACATGATGCTCCACCCTCCAAAGTCTGAACTGTTGACACAACCGTCAGGTCCATGGATTCACATTGTTGACACCTGCAGCCTCAGAGGAAATCCAGATTCACTAGACCAGTTCAGTCTTCAACTGAGTCTGCGTCCTTTGTAGGTTCAGGTTCCTGTTTCTTGGCTGCGAGGAACCCGACATGATCTTCAGATCTTCACGCTGAAGCTTCTCTGCGCACCACAGCTGTAAAGACTGGTTATCTAAGTAACTGTGGCTCTTCTCTCATTTCCAAAGAGGTGGTCAGTCTCCTCTCTCATCATCTCTCTCTTCACACTAGACTTTATTTTGGCCCCTCTCAGTATAAATCCAGGCAGCCAACATGTCCGACACCAGCAGCCATGTCTCTGACATACACATGTTTGATGGGAATATTAACATCATTTGAACAACTTGAACATCTCAACTATGTTTCAGGTTTAACATCGTGGTTTTAAATTTCAGGTGTGTAAAAGCTAAAATTGCGTTTCCTCGAAGCCCCCAGCTGTCAATCATCTGGCCTGGGCGGTCACTTCCTGCACACTGACAGTAGCAAAGGTAAGGATTCTCTATCTCTTCCTCTTTATATTTAATTCCTTCCACATCTCTTCTTTTGTGTGGCACCCCCATCACTCCTGTACCAGGTCGTTACAGACACCGTCCTCACTGAGAATCTGTCGCCGCACCCCGAGGATCACCATCAGACATCAGGCCGCTCTTATTACTTCTTCTATTGCTATTGTAAATTGATTTCCGGCCATTGAAAGCCTGATATTTATGCTTTGCCGATGGGCTCCTGCAGGTGGTCTGTGAGTGAAAGGTGCTGCGTATGCGAGGCGTGTTGTTTCTCAAACCACCACCTCCCCTCGCCTCCTCCTCTCTTTCTCTGGAGCTCCACTCCCGAGCCTCTTTGTGTGTACTGAAGTGGATAAACACGTTGGAAGTAATTTTTTTTACATCAGCCTTTCTCTCCCTCCAACCATCTATCACTGCCAGACTCTCTGATGGCTTCAGCTCCACATGCAGTGGCAGAACAGTGCCCCCTTCCTGCAGCGGCCCGTAAACCAGACCAGGAAATGTCTGTCCTACCTGACAGTGGACACTTACAGGCTGTGGGTCCAATATAATCTAACTCAGAGACGCACTCACGTGTTTGGTGGTTAAAGTTTCATATTTCCGTCTTAAACGTCAACAGTCATTAGCAGTGCTGTAGCAATGGCCGACAGCGGCAACAACACAGCATGACATTATTCTTAAAGAGCCAAATAACTGCACTGGTTTTAATTGAAGCTCTTCCACCACCACGACCTCTGACCTCTTTACTGTCTCTGTGTAAGAAAAAAAACCCACTGAACCTCCTGCTTTTCTACTTTCAGGTGTAATTTCAAGGTCACTTTGCCGAGACGTGGCCGATCGGATGGTGTTCTTGAGGGAAAGTAATGACGAGCGGCTAATGATTCTTTCATGTCGGTGTGAGGACATCCTGTGCTGCTTGTCAGCTCAGGAAAGTGCAGATTTTATTTCATAACTCCAGCAAAAAGCCTGGCGTTCTATAAAAAGTCCAACATGTCTCAGTACCTTCTGACATCCCGACCATTGGTTCCTACTTTAGGTTTCTTGCACAATTCCCTCGAACAGATGGACAAGCAAACATCTCTCAGACAGAGGCAAATAGGAACTATTTTCTGTTGGGATGAATGCTCATTTACACGTTTGGTATTAACAGCTGTCTTTCATGATAATCACTAACATTTCCAATCTGTCTCTTCCGCAAACTCCTCCCACAGCTTCACTGATCAAACCGAGAAGACAAATAAAACAGATTATCAGGGAAATTAGCTTGTTCATTGAAGGATGCTGTGATTATCACCCCTCCCGTTTCATACCTAATGCTCTCCATTGCGTGATGATCCGCTTAGCCGCATATTGTTTCCGAAGCAGCTTTATTTACAAGTCATCAGCGAGGCGGAGCGGAGGGATAATGTCAACTGTTCAAGTCCAGGTTATCGACAGACGGGGGCCGATTATTTTCTCCAAAGAGGGAGTTTTTCTAACCTCGACCTGCAACATTTAGCCTGTCTGCCCCATTAGATGGTGACCTTCATACTAATGTCGACCATGGCAGCGAGCGCCCGCCTAATTCAATCTCCGCTCTGCAGAGATCACAGAGACATAAAGTGCCAGGATAAATTGATGCTTTTTTTCTTTTAAATACACAAATAGTCCTTAAAATTGCTTCTTTTGGACGTGACTGACCTTGTGGGCTGCCACGACGTCTCTGTGTGTAATGAAAAATCCTGTATGTATGTAATCCATGGCTCTCCATACAGTCTCGATACAGTAGGAACATTTCCTTGACCTAAACTTTTTTGTGTGTTAAGCTTCTTTTCTAACGGGGTGAACTCTCATGCTTTTCCACCAGCAGCTCCTGCAGTGCATTTGTGAAATACACTCTGCTCTATTCCTGTGAAGTGACCCAGAACATGACTTTCTCCCCCACACAAGTTAATCCAGTTTCCAGCCGACAAAACAGCCCCTAAAAAGCTCCAGAAGGCTCCAGCAGCAGACCCACCACCACCACCACCACCACCTCCAGACACCTCCAGCTCCAGCTGCAGGGTCAACATGTTAATGTGCTCCACTCTTTGCTTGTGTGCAGCTGATCTCTATCAAACTTTTATCTCCAATGGGCCACGAGAAAATCGGTTTCTACGTGGTTTCTATTATCAGAATGTGTCAGCCTCTGTCTTCAACACACACACGTGTCCCACTTCAATGTTCTCATTGTTCGGGTTAGACTTCATCATTTCCTCCTCCTCCTCCTCATTCTCCTTGTGTGTTTTTGTCTGCAGTTGAAAAGTTTCTCCTTTCTACACCACTTCGGCCTCGATGGAAAACTTTATTCATCACACATGGACAATGAGTCCTTCTCTTTTTAAACCATGGGAAGAAAACAAGCAGGATCGATGTGTTGAGAAGAGATATGGGTGTGGCCTCCTGATCCCACCTATTCACCTGAGCACCTGTGACTCATCAGTGAGTCAACGCTGCAGTCTGCTGCAGGAGTTAAACACTGTTGGGTCTGTGCTTGGCTCAGCTCGGTCCAGCCCGGCCTCACCCAGCCAAGCCCCTGTCCCCCGTCCCCTCCCCTCTTGCCAGTTTCCAGCTAGGGCCGAGGTGCACGTCGCCACTTCCCTGTTCCACTCCGTCTGCCTCCGAGCCTTGTTTACCAGCCGAGCCTCAGCCTCAGATCCCTGACGCTCATTCCCCACAAATCTTATTTAAGTCCGCAGTAAAATCACCTGACAACTGTCACCTGCCTCCTGCTCTGTGCTCTGACTCTATATCTGCTTCATTATAACACTTGTTTTTGCTCAAAATGCCTTCTGTTCTGAAGGCTGGCTACTAAAGCAATACTCAAAACCCGAATGCTGGACTAACGCTGTGTTTTTAGCCAGTCCAACTTTAACTGGTGGAGTTAATGTCCAGTTTTAACAGTTGACAATGTGTTTGTCTTACCCCCACGTCCTTAAACTTCACCCCAACTCAGTCTGGCTTGGATTAAACTCAGGGACTTAAAGTATTATTGAGTATAGTGGCCGTACATGCAGTGTGTATTGGCTATTAGCCCAATCTATGGACTACAGGGGATGTACCCAGAGCTGGTATTTGGAAACCAAGCCAAGACTGTGACAGTATTTGTTTTACTAGAGCACTGTGGCTATTGAAGCTGCTGTGTCTGATTAATGGAGGCAGTGTAACGACCCCACATTGATCTAATGACGTCCAGCTCAAAGACAAGAAGAAGAACACATGCGATGGCAGCAGCAAATGCAGGTGCAGAGAAAAAACACACTAATGCATGAAGATCAGAACTGGTTTTACTGGGTACGAAACCTCCGGCAAGGTACAAGGTCGAGGTACGATTGCATGACGTCAGTCTTTTTTAAGGCTATTCCAGTTCCACAGGTGTTCATTTCTTGCATATTATGGGATATGATAAAGCACAGTGTTTTCGGTGACTTCACTGACACCCAGCAGAGCCAGAGGTTTCTCCAAACGGTCACCAGATAAAACCTACATCTGTCCAGATGAACACATCAGTGTGTTCTTCACAGTGTAGCTGCAGCAGCCGCCATTGCATTATTACAGGTGTCGTGTGTGTGTGTGTGTGTGTGTGTGTGTGTGTGTTATAACTTATAAAACATTTTAAATAGTCGACTTCCTGCCCTGTTCCCTCCCGCTGCAGACACATGACGTGGTGCAGCTCAGTGGAGTCGGCCTCTCCATCCTGCCTTCATACTGTACGTTCACTCTGGGCGTACCTGCTGAGCTATAGTCTATAGTGAGACGGCTGTAATATTTGCATTTAGTAGCAAGAGACAGAGAGAGAGAGAGAGAGAGAGCAACATGCACAAACACTGGAGCCTGTTTCTGTATATAATGATGAAATACTGTGTGTGTGTGTGTGTGTTTGAGATACTTTAAAGGTGCTTAAGGAGAAATTTAAGACCAGAATTATTGTTCACGATCATCCAACAAAAAAATCCCTGAGAGGAAAATAAAATATTCATCATGTTCCTGAAATATGGATGAGGCGTGTAGGCATGGTAGAAAAACTGATGCGTCTCATTCTTCAAAAAAAACAACAACAAAAAAAAACAACACACACACTAAGTGCAGTTACTGCAGCTGGCAACAGTTCAATGTCATTGTGTTTCCTCTCTCTCACACACACACACACACACACACACACACACAGGAGGAGCAAGTGTGTAAATACATTGTAGAGGATGAACACACATAACACAAATACCAATGCATCACACCTGGACTCTCTCTCTCTCTCTCTCACACACACACACAGAAAGATAGAGAGAGCGAGAGGCTGGCATGAACTGATAAACACATCACATCCAGCACTAAACACACACACACACACACACACACACTTGAAACTTTCTAAACAGCAACAAGTTCCTTCCTGAACATTCACAGGTTCAGGTCTATTTTTAGCAGCAGCTTTGTTCCAGTGGTGCAGGTCTGTGCCAGCTCATCATCATCATCACCATCATCATCATCATCCTCGTGCTATTTACCTCTTTACACCGTGAGTAACTCTCACAACAGTCCACAAGTGAGTGAGTGTGTGAAGGGAGAGAGGAGGAAAAGTGAGAGAGTGTCCAACAACAGGTCGGTGTGGGAGCAGAGCAGCGTGTTTTACGGAGAAGGATGAAGAAGAGGGAGAAGAAGAAGAAGACGCCAATCAAACTTTTACTCACCAAATCTCAAGACATGTGGCATCCCGTGAGAATATCCCACACAGTGTAATAGCAGCAGTAGAAGCCTGACGGTGCACCTGAACCTCGCACTGAACATCAGCAAGGAGCAGGCAATCTTCATGGTGTTTCTGTGGTGCACAGGATGTGTGTTTATTCCCTGAATCGGTAAATCCCCCAGATTGTTCTTTTCTTTTCTTTTCTTGTGTTTCTTTCTTTCACCTCTTGAACATGAAGCAAGGAGACTGCTGCATTAAAAAAAATCACGGCATGATCATCACCACCACCAGCACACAGCAGGCGGGCTGGGCAACGCTTTCCCCTCATCCATTTGGTTACCACCAAAAAAAAAAAAAAAAAAAAAAAAAAAAAAAGCACTGCGTGTCCAGCTCACTGCGCCAAGAAGAAGAAGAAATAACCCTCCGACTGAGCTGAGGAAGAAGAAGAAGAAGGTGATGATGATGGTGGAGGTGGTGGTGGTGGAGGTGGCGGGGCATCCATGTTAGGCAGGGCAGCGGAGCTTGAGGAAATCCATCTACTGAGAGGAGACACACACAGAGATTGGAGAGGGGTGAGAGGGGGACAACAGCGGAAGAGGGAGAGGGAGGAGAGGGCGGCGGAGCTCCAGCGTGACCAAGTGAGAGTGGAGAGACTGAGAGTGAGAGTGGAGGGAGTCAGTGAGCGAAGCGGCGGCGGCGGCGCAGGCGGCGGCTGCGGCTGCGGCGGCGGCGCTCGGTCTCAGCAGCCCGAGCTCCTCCTGCTGCACTGCCGCACAGCATCTGACGTCGAGCCAACAACTAGTGGTGGTGGGAGAGCGCAGAGGCTGGACCTGGACCGGGCATGTCTGTCTCGGCTGCTCACCACACTTCGCCCCCTTGATCCACCACACCACACCACACCGCCTGCCTGCCTAAATCGTCTCGTGCCTCCTCTCTTTCTCTCTCTCTTTCGCTCTCTCTCTCTCCCTCCCTCCCCCTTACCCGCCTCCCTCTCTCTCCCTTCGTCCTCGCCTCTCTCTTGCTCACTTGTCGAGAGTCAGTCAGCCGGCCGTCGCTCTCTGTTTCCCGGTCAGATTTGTTTTATATATATATATATATCGTGTGTGTTGCCCGGTTCGCGGAGCACCACCACCGCTGCCGCTGCCGCCTCCGGTGCCGCTGTCGCCGTCGTGCACGGGCGCGTTAAAGCCTGATCTATAAGTGTGAAAAGATCGCCTGGTTTTGATCGGAGTCGCTCAGGCTTGGACTCATGTGAACCGAAGCTGTCACTGCACACTCCACATGATGAATGGCCTCTGCTCACTCCCGCTGTGTTTCACCACTCACGGAATTTATTACTTTTCTTTCTTTATTTTTATTTTTATTTTTTTCTATAAATCCTCGACTTTTCCGTCAGACTCACACTCTGCAGCCTCGACAGCATCACAACCCTTCATTTCATCCGTGTCTGGCTCTTCTCCTCCATATGAGTATTGAATAAGAGGAGAAGACATTTCATTAGTATATATATCTGTGGCCTCTAACCCAAATAAATAAATGAAGACCTCCTACGCGTTACCACAGATATCTGCTTCTTTTTTTTTATTCTCAAGGTCTTTAAATGTGAAAATCAGGTCCTGCCTGTTTAATCAAATGCAGTTTAGACCTGTAGGAGCACGAGGCCAGGATCATTTCAGCGCAGGTAGAGGGCTGAGACCAGGCACCATGTGATCTAACTGAAGAGGAAAGCATTAAACTGTGATTTAAAAACAACAACATTTAACCTGTGATGTTAAAAACGTCTCATTCCGGTGTCAGACACTCTCTAGATGCTGTAAGCGGGTGTCGGAGGAGTTTTCAGCACCACGGACAGCGACAGTGCCGCTGCGGCACCGCGGACCGTGTTTCAGCACCACGGACAGCTCCTCGTTTATTCTGACGCTTCCTTCTCTCTCGCTCGTCCGTCGGTTCGTCGGTGTCTTTCATCAGCTCCGGTTTGGACCGAGTCCACGCGACGGGAGCCAAAGGTTAAATATTGTTTCACTATACTTTACGGCGCGTGCTTCCACATTAACATCATCACCATGAACTGAGAGGGGAGGTAGGGGAGGGAGGGGAGAGAGGGGGGCAACACCCCAAAGTATCCACTGTGTGTTAGCACACAGCTTCAGATCACCTCACCTGTGAGTTGTCTGCACAGGTGAAATGAGATTTTAACCTCGTGATTATATTTAATACATCGGGCGTCATGTGCACGAGGCTGCAGCTCACACCTGACTGACACAGCAACTTACAACTAATTCAATTCACTTAATCTCCGTTTTAATGGAATAAAGTCCATAAAACTTAAAGGTTAACATTGTGAGAAGCACACACACACACACACACACAATGCTCTGCTCTGAGGCCTGCACCAGCTCCGTGTTTTTACTTCACGTGCAGGTCAGGATGAAGTGAAAGGTGCCGGAGCAGGGAGCTGCAGGAACCTCTGGAGGAGGAGCTGGAGCTCAACATGTTCATCTGCATCTTTTCTGAATGTATGTTCACTTCAGCGTTTTTTTTTTTTACACACAGAGCTGCAGCTCAACAAAAGCCCCTTTGTGCATCTGAAAAGGTCTTTTAAACAGGCCGAGCGCGTGCCCCTCCACCGGCCAGGAGAGAGAGAGAGAGAGAGAGAGAGAGGGAGAGAGAGAGAGAGGGAGAGAGAGAGCAGCGTGATGATGAAGTTGATTTTAAAGCTAAATGTTCTCGTGGGATTGAAATGCGCGGGTCGTCTGCGCTGGACCTCAGACGGTATACCTCCGGATCATTCATAAAGCGGAACACGGCTGCCATTTAACCCCCCCCCCCGCGCGCTCTCCCTCCACCCCCACCGACCCCCCCCCCCCCCCCCTCTCATCACCCCTTTATAATGTCATTCAACCCCACCAAAGCGAAGGCATCAGCCCGAGGAGGAGGAGGAGGAAGAGGAAGAGGAACCCGAAAAAGGTGACCACCGTCTCCACGCAGAGGTCGGCCAAAGACACGGGGGGGGGGGGGGGTCACATCTCCACAAGTCGGAGCCTGTTTCTGAGACGTCGGTTCGGGGGGTGCACGCGTTCAAAAGCAGCTTCACCCCCCTTCCTCTCTCTCTCCTCCGACTGAACTCACGGATCAACTTGGCACCGGACCCGCTGAGGTGCGTCACGGTGTTTTTGGACCGAGATTTTCTTCTTCTTCTTCTTCTTCTTCTTCTTTTACTCCGGTGCTTCGCCTATTATTTTTTCTGCAGATGAAGACAAACACTAGAAGATAACCTGTTCCTGAAAAGATGCAGCGCGTGAGGTGTAGAGAGAGAGAGAGGAGAGGGGGGGAGGTAAAAAAAAAGTAGAGCAGCAGCGGCAAAGCATGAGGATACATGCAGAATGAGTTGGAGGGAATGGGCGTACCTGCGAGCAGAGCCGGAGCCGCGGGAAGAGTCACCGGAGCAGCACAAAGAAGTTGGTTTGTTTCTATGGAGAATCCGTGTCGCTTCCCCAGCACTTGCATCTGGTAACGCTGCGCTCCGGCCGTAGGGGAGACACGCCTCCTGTCGGACGGCAGGACTCACTGCTTAAAGAAACTTGCAGGGATGGAGGGAGGGCGGTTGGTGGAGCGGAGGAGGGTGGAGGAGGGAGGGTTGTGGGAAGAGGGGGCGGGCGGCGGCGGCAGCGGATGGACCAGGGGATTGGGGAGGGGGGGGGGGGGGGGGGGGGGTCACCGACAGCACGCGAGGCTGCAGCTTCCCCCGGAGTGTCGGCGCGTTGTGAGGCTTTTGAGAGTTTAGGTTGAAGGAGGTGGTGGAGGAGGGGGAAGCTGGATGCACGCGCCGCATGGTGGGGCAGGTGTAAGATCAATGTTCCCCTCAGCTGTGCAGTGAGGTGACCTTTATCCTATAACACCTGCACTGAAGCACTGTTTCAATACAGAGCTGGTTCCTTTCAGATCCTCTGGACATGTGTCGCTTCCTCAAACTGAGTCTGACTTTAATTTACCTTCATTTTTCTTTCCAATATGTGGGTTTTCCATCATATTTTGTCAAAAGAGCAGAAACAAAGAGTCATTATCTAGATCTCAGTGCCCGACAGAACCACCTCCCTGCCACTCATGTTCACTACAACATCCTATTTATGTATCTAAAGCTGTTTAAAATGTAAAATGGCTGCAGATGAGCCTGAGTGGAGGATCGACGCTGCTCATGGAGATGTTTGTTTGGTGTTTGGCTGCACCTGATTTTTCAGTTTAGCCAACATGAGGTGAGATCCCATGCGTTCACAGGTGTCGCTCCTCTGTCACCAGGTCATCCCTCTGTGGTGAAACAAACAGACGCTACAAAGCTGGTTCCCAGTGATTAGTCATCAGCCGTTCGTTACATCACTGATTTCACAGTTACATTCACCAATATGTTTTTCTCTTTGACCTAAGATGCTGCGAGAAGAAATTTAAGTCTCTCTGTGGTGAGAACGAATCAGTTCCAGGCATTTAATGCACAAGCGAAGAAAACAGTCGTGTACTGAAAATCAGACTCATTTATAGTGACCAGCTTCTTCCATGTGTCTCATTCCAACACATTTCTTCCATACAACTGTAAATAAACAACATGAACTGAAAACTGAAGACAAATCAAACGTCCTCTCAGGTCTCGGGTGCTTCTTCAGTGTCTGCTGCAGACTTGAAGACATTGAACTCTCACATAAGTGTTCACACATACATGAGTTAGTCACCGAGGGGGGAGGGGGGGGGGGGGCACACACACACTCACACATACTGTGAAACATTTGTCATAACATGGGACTAATTATTTCCTGCACACGAAGCTTTTCTCGGTCTCCATTTGTATTTAGAGAAGCAAGTGACAATATCTTGACATTAGGTGAGATAACGTCTGTCGCCTCGATCTGCACAGAAAACAGCTGAAACGATCTCCACACACACACACACACACACACACACACACACACACACACACGGCGAAAAGCCCTGAATAATTGACTTGTAAAGATAGAAAGCCTTTATTTATTGCATGCTCTGTGCTCAACGTGAACACTCTTCTCATTTTTGTTTCAGCATATCAGGGGCCCAATCAAAAAGAACAAAAACAAAAAAAAGAAAGAAAGACAAAGGGCAGGTTCACAGAAATAAGAGAGGAGAGAGAGAACAGAGTGAAACCATCAGCCAGAAATAACTGCAACAAGATATACAATTTAGTGGTGAAGGAGTGCATCCCTGCAGTGATGGAGGCCTGGTCTTAGGACACAGTCTGGAGCTGAAATGAAAGGGAGCTTTGATCACCTCCCCTCCCCTCCCCTCCTCTGTGTGTGTGTGTGTGTGTGTGTGCAGCATGAAGAGTTGAATTGTGGGGGCTACAAATAAATAGTCACTGACAGATCTGTAATCCAGCAACCTCTACTCTCACCCATGGGAGGCACAAAGGCCCTGAGACCCCTGAACATGTGAGATGAGCTGAGGTAACATTATTGAAGATGAATTCCAAAAGTGCATTGAAAAAACATCACATTAGACACTGAATTAAGACAGAAAACAGACAAAATACAAGGAAAAACACTTATTTTTGCTGATCGACTAAAAATAAATATTAAAAAAATGCAGAAATGTGACTTTGTTGGACAAGGTGAGACTTCTGTCACTGAAGTCAGTCAGCGCATCAAAAGGCTGAAGTCATTAATCAGAGATAAAGAGTCGGTTCTTTAATGTCAGACCTTGACGCCTCGTCCCTTAAAGGTGCGGTCACGGGGGGGGAAAACTGCTGACAAAGGATGTGATGTCACGGTCCCAACCTGAGCTCGTCCTCATGGTGTTTTCTCACCTGTAAAGTGAATATTCAGAATGTGGTAAAAAGCTTTTCCTCCGTCCTTCAGTCTCACAAACCTCTGCAGCTTTACACATATGATATCAAAACACAAAGGGTGATGTAATCTTTCGCACAGGGATTGAACAGGTTACTAGACTTTATCACTTTATCTATGAACCTTTCAATAAACTCAACATATACTCGCAGTAAAATCCATTGTGTATGTAGTACATGGTGATATCTAGAGGTTTTGTACATTGTGCCACTTCAAATGCAATGAAGCTTAACAAAAAACACATGAGTTCATCTTTGTTTGTCAGATTGTATTAAACGTTTTATATGTAATGCCTGCACTTGAGCCAAAACATAACTTATTATGTGTGCGAAATGTTTTTATGTCTCATAGTGACTCAGTTATAAGATGACACTCATTCTGAAGTGACTGAAGGCAGAATATCAACTTTATTCAACACTAACTAAAAACCAGTGAAACACAGAGAAACACAATGTGAAGAAAATAAATCTTTCTAACTTTGAAGGAACAGGATTAAAGATGTAAATCTTTAGTCTGGTCTTTTCCGGTATAATCCCAGTTACACCTCCACACCCAGACACTTTCAATGAGCAGACATCTTATTTCCTGTTTGTGGCACTAAGCGTGTTACCTGACAGTCATGATCCACATGTTCTGATCAGAGGATGAAGAGGACGCTCAGGAAAAGTAGATTATTCAGCACACGGCTCTGACGTGATACTGAATTAAAAAAGCTTCATTGACCTGCTCTGTTCAACTCATTAAAGACGATTCAAGATCTTTCAAGACGCCTTGGAAATCACAAAACAAAACGGGTTGGACAAGGAGTCAGAGCGAAGCAGGGTTAATTCCCCACAGGCCAATGCTAATTGTGCGTATAAGGATAATGATGAAACTTAAACTGCTCCCATATTGTTGATGTGATGTGATTGGGGAAAAAAATGATCAGACACAGACACTTTAACTATAATTATGAGAGGAAATATGTACCGTGGTGCATATGCACCTCCACGGCTCAGACTGCAGATCACCGTCCCCAGGATGTATTCTAGTTGTTTCATCGTCATTTGCATATTTTATATTTTGCAGCTGTGTGTGGGCCACCATCATTTCCTGACACTGGAGGTGGAGCTGATGTTTTGTAAAAGTGCAGACTTACTTTTCAGAGAACACAGATGTTCGTTTCCTGCATCAACACATTATGTAACCCATATCTGCACAAGTCAGCTTATAAAGGAAGGACACTGAGGTGGTGCATCGTGACAGTTCAACTGGACCTGGGTCTTTTTCTTCAGGAGGTTCAGGCGCTTTGACAAGAACAGTGGCACCAGTACAGTGCCCTGTGGAGCTCCAGTGCTGCTCACCAGCCTGACGTACTGCAGTTATTAGGTGGATGGGGGTAATTACACATGAGAAATCAAACCGAGGTCACTTTAAACGTTGATATTTGCTTTGGGAACAACTTAATATAAGATGACGATGAGTTTGTATAAATGAGTGGAATGGACAGAGTCATAGATTCATCAATGCAGCACAGTGAGGTTGTGACTTGAGAGGGAGGATGGCAGGTCAGCAATAAAATAAAATGGAGGAAATAAGTGACATTAACATGTATTTTTAACAAACATATCATCTGTAGTCTAAAACTCTAGCCACCAGACTAATATATTCACATTTACATACATTATTTTCACTTTGGATATCTAAATGATACATCCATGCTGTACAGGCTCAAACCCAGGACACTGTAAATATTAACACGCTGCACTAGAACAAACACTAAATCCAACAAGCACATCAGATCTAAAACATTGCTTTGATTGTGGCTTGTTTAAAAAGATTTAAATCCCTCTTCTTCTTTTTTTTTCTCCATCGAGCTGCTGCTACGTGTTGTATTTACAGAGAGAGGCATTAGCCAGTCAAGTGCTCTTATTGCCTGCATTTTCAGCCGTGTCAGTGCTGCAGTCACCAGTGCAGTTCTCTCCAGCTGACACACTGACATGTAAAAGCTATCAAGTGTCAAACTTAAAAGGGGTCATTTTTAATACATTCTGCCGCACATAGAATTGGCCCACGGCTCTGTCAAAGTGCTCTTATAATGACATAAAAAAAATCTCACAGCTGGAAGGGTCTTTGGAAACAGAATCATTATATTTTCAGGCTCCTGTGCAGTTTAGAGTGATTTACTGGTTTCCAAAAACAAACCAGGAAGCTAATGAAGTGAGCAGATCTTCACATGCAGGCAGCGACAGGCTGTGTGTCTCTTCATTTAATGTGGATTTAAGGTCACTGGTGTATGGTGCTACCTAGGTGTTAGTTGTGGTTATAATCGGAGGGTCCAAATGGGGGCGCTGATTCAGGATTCAATATGATCTTTATTGTCTTTGTGGAGAAATCTATACAGTGAAAATGACATGATGAATAATCATAAGACATTATAAAATGAAAAATAACAAACAGAACAGAACAGTGGCAGTAGTAAATAGAGAGATAACCCACCATAAGATAAGATTACTGCACTTAGTAAAACAGTTCATGATGCAGCTGCCACTTTATCATCTGGAGGAGGTTGTGGTGTTTGATTCCCATGTGAAGCCAGACGTTTATGTTGCACATGGTCAATAGATCGGAGTGATCATTCGCGGTTGCTAAGCGACCTCAAAATAAGATTTTGTTAGTGAACGACCAGCTTCTAAAACACCCGTGAGTTCAGGAAAGCGTCACAATGCCAGCGATACTCCATCACCTAAGTTGTAGACAGCCAAATGACTAAATCTTTGCTAATGTTTGAGGTCTGGGCCGTTGTTGGCACATCGATCCACCCTCAGCTCCTCTGTCTGTCCTAATATTTGTACATACCTAAATCAGTTGTCCTGGAGACGGTGTCCCCAGATAGGGACCGGTCTGTCCTACCAAACTGTAGGTGGGGACACGTCCCTACCTGAAGTCTCTGTCTGCTTTTATTTAAGAACCAGGAGTAGCTTAGCGTGAAGACAGGAGGCAGGGGAAGGAGCGTCTCTCAAATCCAGGGGCATTGTGGGAGTTTAGGTTAAACCTTCTGTTCATACTGGTGTTGTGTTGAGTCCGACAGCCACAGCAGAGTCTGTCACGCTGAAAGGAAGCTTGAACTGAACTTACATATGGAGACAAAAGCCATCAGCTGCTGATTGATACAGATGACCAACAATATCGTCCACGCCACTCTAATCCAGTGACCTGCAGCTCTGCTCCAACATCAATACTGCTGCTCTGTGTGTGATGAGTGAGCTGCTTTCAACAGGCTCTAGAAGGTCAGGTGTGTTCTGTGTCGCTGTAACACACCTGCCGTCATCACACACCAAACCAGAAATTATATCCATGTATGTGTGTGTGTGTGTGTGTGTGTGTGTGTGTGTGTAAAATGATTTGAATGTGTTTGGACAGGATCAGGAAATTTACTTCATTTTTACTGACAGGAAAAGTCACAGTCGTCAGGATGAGTCCTGAACGAAGTTTCACTTGGGCTCAAGGATTAAAAACTGACTGGGTCAAAGGTCAAAGTCATGGTGATATGGTCACAAAGCACGATTTTGACTTTGTTAGCGCATTAGCTTCAGACCACCCCGAGAAGTGTGTCCCTTCAAATATGGCACAAGGACTGAACTGACCCAAGTGTGGTGGTCAAAGGTCAAGGTCACTGTCAGAACTGAATTCAGCACGTTTTAGAAACACCAGTTCCAGCTCCGAGTCTCTAAACCTGGATTTGGGCAGTTTTGTCTCATGAAGTCCTGGTCTGCTCTTTGAATGATGCTGTGAACTCTCCTCAGTTCACGCCAGTCCACCTGCTGAAAAGAAGCCAGCTCCTCTAAAGGATTCAGTTTTGTCTCATCAAATGAGAAAATCTTTTCCCTCAGTCCTTCAGTTTTGGCCACAGGTGGACTTCTCTCAAAGTCTAGATTCATCTCAAGGTTAATTCAAACAAACAGGAAGCATCTGACCACACAAACTTCAATAACTATGCTAAATTGTCTAAAGGTATATTGTCTGTTTATCCAGTTAGAACTGGATCTAAAACACAGCGAATATGCAAAAGAGGAAGTTAAGCCACGGTACATACAGACACAGAGCTGCTGCTGCTGCTGCTGCTGCTGCTGCTGCTGCTGGACAGTGAGAGCATCAGCTCGAGGTAATAAGTGATAAAAATAAAAACGCTCTGGCAGTGCATGCAGAGGCACAAGCACCCTCCATAACTTCAGTGGCCAGTGTTTCACTTGTTTTTTTACCTGTTCGGAGGGGGGCACGCCCACACCTCTCCAAAAATCCTGCAAAACTTTATCCACACTGGTGTGAATGTAAGAAGGGATATTTTTGCACATGTACTGTATATCACTCCCATATTGGGTTTCACTCTTATAGACTATACGCAAAGATGTGGCGTCACACACAGGTTTCTGAAGCTAAGAGTGAGCTGCTTCAACGTCACCGTCTTGGCAGCATCAGTCTCCACTGTTAAGGGGAGAATGGAGGCTCTGTACCTGCCACTTTATCTTGGTTTAAACCAACCTCGGAAGATCAGCACCTCTGACCTGGTGTCCCAGATCTCGTCTTTATGGCAGGACGACACAGACACGCCACCCCTCAGCAGACATCGCTCCACGAATTGCCTTGTCTTTGAAAACAAATGCACATGGAGGGGGAGGGAGGACAGTTAGCTGTGAGTTTTTACCACAGTGTTGTAAAATATGCACTCCCAAACAGTAGGGGGAGCTCCATAGAGGAAGAAAAAGCAACCAAAACAGAGTGTCCCCCTTTAACACCCACTGGTCCGTCCAGGACCTGGCAGACCCAGCATTAATTAGAAGCAACACGACCCACAGGCCAGTGGGTGTTAAGGGGTTAACATGGGAGTCAAGGGGCACTGGCTGACTGTTGGAGACTCACTCGTTGTGGTGGTCGTTAGACAAATAACCAGATGTTGTTCTGTAAATTCTGTAAATCTGTTGCAGTGATGAAATCTTTCAGCAGAAGGTGAAAATACTTGTCTTGTTTTCTTATGCGTTTCCTGTGAAGTGTGTGTGTGTGTGTGTGTGTGTGTGTGAGAGAGAGAGAGAGTGTCAGTGTCAGTCATGCCCTTGAAGTCGGACCTGTCACCATCGACTGTCCCGACATTGAACAGTAAAGTCCTGATGACATCACATCTGTGCTGGCTGCCGGCTGCTCTGCACTGTCCTCAACAACAACACTGGGCTTTTATAGCCCATCATCAGTGAGGAAACAAATACTCAGTGACCATACAAATCAGCCCCCGCTACGAAGGTAAACAACTGTGTCTTTCTTCTCCGGAGGGATCCTCAATGTCACTGCAGATTCACTGCCAAGTTCTTCCTGCTCAGCACCTCGCAGACAGCTCTGATACTCTGATAGTCTGGGGCCTCACTGTAAGGCAGACTGAGGGCTGTCAGCTGTCTGCAGGGCTGCAGCCGAAGCCGGGCGGCTTACCCTCCACAGCATTATACACTTATTTGTTACGTCCCTCAGTCTGTACCTCAGTCAGTGTTTGCCTGGAGCGAGCACCGTGATGATGATGATGATGATGATGATGATGATGATGATGAATCTGCTGCTTCACTTGTGGCACATAAAGGATCATTTTACACCCAGAGTTTTATTAGAGGAGAGATTTCAAACTGACTGACATGAAATTGGAAAAACAGACTTAATCAGATCAGATTAAATTTACTGAAAGAAAAGTAGAGGCACTAATGAAGCTGGCGTTAAAGGCCGCATCTAGCACACACTTGTTTGCTCTGTTCATTGCAATGAGGGAAGGTCGGACATTAGCAACTGGTTAACGACAGATCCAGTAGATTTAAAAGGGGAGAATGCAAGGCAGGTTTTTTTTTTTTGCTGTTTTGGTCTCTCTATCGTTTCCTCTACAGAGCTGCCCCTGCAGGTTTGGAGTGCATACTTGCACTGTCTTAAAAACATTAAATGTTGATAAGAGATTACGGGATGTGTGTGTGTTGTAGTGCCATAAAGCAGTCCATGTTTCTTCTGAGACGAGACCTGGGACACCAGGCCGCTGATGTTGCAAGGTTGGTTTTCGGCCAAGGCACGCTAGGTGGAAGGCAGAGAGCCCCCACTCTCCCTGTCCTTTACTTTGGTTGATGACCGAACTCTTGCAAAACGAATGTCATTCCTCACGTTGTGCACTTTGTGTTTACTGCTAGTTACTGAATGTCGGCATGTTAACATACTAAGCTGAGGTGTATGACGTGAATGCACTTCAGAGCCAAATTCTGCCTCACTCAATTCACTCTGTTTTGCTGTAGGAGCAAGTCCAGTGTTGGGGGCAAATGCAGTTTTTATAGGGTTTTCCTTGGGCAAATCTATCGTCTGTCTGGACTGTTTGGTCAATTCCTGGAACCAAACAAACGTGTTTGGCCTGAGGAGGAGGAGGTGGGAGGGGGAGGAGGAGGTGCAGCTGAGGCTCTGGGGAGGCTGATTAGGTAGTGCAGTGCAATTTTGATGCTCATTTTGGCATGAAAGTGCGTTTGCCTTAAAACCTGCTCAGCCTTTGCAAAACCAGACACAGAGCAATTTTTTTTTTTTAGTGGTTTAGGTGGCAGAGCTGAGCACACAGAGCCCTCCACTATCCACGACCACCTTCACTTACTGTCGACAGAGTGTGGCTGTTTTAGTGCTGGATGGATGTGTGTGCAAAAATGCAAAGAGTGAGAAGTTAACAGCAACTTGTAGAATCTATCTTGAGCTGATTAAAGAGCCGCAGTCGTCACACGGCTCAGCAGCAGCAGCAGCAGGGACGACGCGTGTGCAGGGAACAGCAGCAACTCCATTAATTATTGAACTCTCTCAATATGGCGACAGGATCAGTGAGGAGGCAGGTAAATAATGGAGCGTCCTGAACGCTGCATTCACACGTCTGACCTCAGGCGTCCTGGCAACAATCTGTGCTGACGTTTTGTCATCTTTATACAGCCATATCCATCCCTCCTTAACATTTTCCTTCACTTTCATCCTTTATACCAGGATTGATCACAGCAACACAGTAACAGTAATGTTGACCTGATCATTAATGCAAGAGTAGTTACTATTTTATGTTGCTCACAGTTACTCATCAGCAGTGAGTCATGAACAGGCTGGCTGGTGTTTCCATTCACAGACACTGAACTCAGGTCGTCTCTAAGATCAGATAGAAAATGAGATTTTTCTAGCTTTGATCCCACGATGGCAACAAGCAGCAGCAAACATCAGTGAAAAGAACGAAGGACACTGAATGATAAATAAAAATAGTATTTGTAACACTACATATAATCTGTAAGTGATGGATGATGCGCAGATGAGAAACTACCATCTTTGTTTGTATGAGCAGACATGGACTGATCTGCAGTGACCCTGAATCCAGACCAGAGCTACAGCCTCGAAGATCAACAGGAGCAGACAGATTCATCCCCAAACGGTGAGTCGACTATTTTTTATCCCTCCTCTCCAACAAGTAAAGCTGTTTAAATCAACATGTTACAGTAGATTTATCACTTAAATCCACTAATTGATCTTCTCATGAATCAACACTTCAGATAAATGTGGGACCTTTGGATCAGTGACACCAACAGGACACACATATGTTGGTAAACATCTGCTATCAGTGTGTAGTGTGATGACTTGACTGTCCATTGACTGGTCCATGATGACTCAGCATTGTGGGAGATGGTGACTCATCAGTCATTGCTGTGTCATTGCGTCTTGACCAAAAATGAGTGTTTCATATTTGATTCCTGTGGATACAAGGCGAGTCAGTCATCCTGCACACTGTCTGAGGAGGATGTCACACCCACCTCGTCTGGTCCAGACTGTCGGACTTTTCCGATCCAAACTAGATCCAAATGACCCAGACCAAAGACCCGAAGTTTGGTCCGACCAAAAGAGGTGGTCTTGGTCTGGACCAACCTGAACAATGGTTCAATGAAAGCTTTTTCTTTTTCTCAGACTTTTGTAGCTTTAACAGGAAGTAGCAGTGGTTAGTCGTCTTCGATGATAAAGCCTCTGCATGATGAGGACTTTCATTCAAATCCAAGCTAAGCTCCTTATGACCCTTTTCCACCACACTGGTAGGGAGACACAGCATACGTAGGTAACGAGGACAGGACGTCAACATGTCGAGTGAAACCAGAACCAAACCGGATCAAATGTAGACAATGGAGCAGAAGCACAAAGCTTGGTTCGGACTTTCAGGTGTGAAAAACATCCCAGAGTTTGTTGTAACATTTCAGCATCAGTCAAACAGTTCTTCTTCAAATAGAAGTCATGTTAAACAGGAGGAGCTGAGTCACTGAAACTGTCTCATCCCACATGAAGAGGAGGAGGAAGTGAATGTGTGAGAAAGTAAAAAACAAACTCTGCACTGGAGGAAGAGACAACAGGAGGGGTGAACTCATCAAAACACAAAGATCACACATGATGGACAGAGTTCAATGAGAAAATCCAGATGGTTTATGTTGTAAGTAGTAGTAAGTGCAGCACATATGTGATGCAGACAAACCTCAGTTTGTAATGAGGAACATAAACATACATGCTCATCATGCGTATAGCACATGTCACTATATAATATAATGACAGTAAACATAAGGCCTGTGCTTTGTGCAGTGTGAAAGTGAAAGTTCAAATTGTGTTACATGATGGAGAAGCACCAGAAATTACACATTTGTCTTCATACATGAAAAACATCAAGAGCAGCAGGTGTGTGTATATACATCTTCATGTTTTCATATGTCTACATAACAGGGACTGATGGATGCTCCACCTCAGCCTCGGCCTTTTGCTACACCTACATGAACCAAAAACATGAAGTGCGCCCGGAGGAGACACCCACATAGTTCACTTGGCATCGAGTGTGCATGGTGAAAATAGACCGAGAAGCTCAGGGTGAAGGAAACTGTCCCTGAGCGCAAAGGTAAAACAGTGGAGAAGTGGTAAGCACACACACACACACACACACACAGGCACCATTCACTGTTTCTGTAGATTAGTATACATGTTTGTCTCTGCTCTATAAACTTCCCCAAAACCTTCCCATGTTTGATGTTGATCAAAAGTCTAAACTTTATTTAAACCTGCAGACACGTCAAAAGGTTGATTTCATATCGACTTCGTTCTTGCACGAGTTTCTGCTCCAGGTTTTTCCTCTTGCCCTTCACAGTCGTCTAAACAGTGAAGAAGAAGCAGAGCTCCTCCTCCTCTTCCTCCTCTCTCTCTCCTCCATGGCTGCTCCCCTCTGAGGTAACTAAAGGAAATCAGGAAGGGCAGTAGTTGTAGTGATCCTCACTCTTTCACGGCCACAGCAGCAGCTCATTCGAGGATCGCGGCCCGGATGATTGTGGTGCGGTTGTCATGTGGCTCAACATGTTTGTTACCTGCACAGATCCGGACGGCCTCATCAGCCTCCTCCATCAGCGCCACTTAGCCTCAGTTGTTGCTCCAGGTCCACCAACAGCTGCCAGTCCCTCACGCAGGCCAGGACGCCTGCTGATGTTCTTGCAGCAGATGTTTTTGACTGTCATCATCTTCCTCTGTTTCACCCAAACCAGACTCAGGAGAGAAGAGAGCAGCCTGTTTTCTACTGTCTAACCCCACAGGTGCTGGTACATCCGCTATTGACTACTGTAGATGTCAATCAATATATAAGTCCTTCCCTCCCTACTGGAAACATGTGATCATGTGAACAAGGCTGAGTTGAAATGGTTTCTACGTCGACATGGCATAGCTGTGATCAGCTGTGTTTGTGGTACCAGGACCTTCTTCCTGCTGTTCAAAAGGACGAGAAGACAACGACGACACCTAATTGTTCATTTCTGAGGCTCCCCAGCTCCGCCTGCTTATCCCATATTCCTCCCACCAATAATATATTCCCTGCTGCTTCTCTGCCATATTTCACCCGGCAGCATCAGTGGTCATCAACATTGCAAAGAGAGAAAAAACAAATTGCCGGTCACACCCACATGTTGTTTTCCCTGGAGGTTTCACCTGCACGTCCGCCTGCACATTGATTCAGCACCACGCAGCTTTGCTGTAACGTCGCTGCTTTGTCGTTGCTCTTCGGACTTTCCTGTCTGGGTTAATAAAACTCAAGAGGACGTTTGGATTGACGTGAGCGTACGAAGTTGATGTGACGTATCTGCCGCCGTTCACTCTTAACAAGAAGAGTTTTCCTGATTGTGTTGTTGTGCTTTACCTGTCGTACACATAGGATTCATAACGGTTCACGCTAATTGGACCATTACATGAAAATTGCTCTCTGCCGTGTCCATGTGGTGGTCTCTCTCTTCTCGTATTGTAGCTGGTAATGAGGCCTGGAGCACATGGAGCTGGTGATTACAGGAGAAGGAGCTCAGAGAAAAAAGATTGTCTGAGAGAAAATCTGGTTGTGAAAAGGTTTGTTCTGCCCTCGATCACCTCCACAACACACACACACACGCGCGCACACACACAGCAACACCTCGGTCCCTTTAGCCAAAAATAATTATGTGAAATTGCAGGTTGTGGAAGTGCACTTTTTTGTGTGTCATTGATTGCAGACAACAAATGTTTTCAGAGGGGAGGAATTGGTTCATGTCATTTCAAGCACACAACACTCTCATTAAAGTCAAATCAGCACGGTAACAGGCTGGATTTCAGCCTGATGAGTCACTGCCACCGAGAGCGCAAAGTTTCACCAAAACACACACCTGCACTTTAAAAAGGCATGTGTGTGTGTGAGCCTGGCTAAGTGCATGGCAGAAAATGTAACAGGGATATAAAGACACCTGAAAGCCACAGCAATACATGGGTTTACTGACACATTAGATGGAAGCTGGCTCTTTGTGAACAATCACAGATACGAACAACAATGGCAGCCGAGAATGAGAGTGTGATCGTCTGCTGCACCAACACTCAGGGTATCTGTTAATGTGTTTTTCTCCTCTCGTCCACACAGAAACTCTGTTTTTTTTTTTTTGCAGGTCACTGACAACGATTATTTCTGAAAGCTCCGGCCAAAGTTTACATCTTTACACGAGAAAACAGAGTTTAAAGTTCGTCAGATCAAATCTGCGAGGCGTCCATGACTGACGTGTGTTCATTTATCCACAGGACGTGGTCTTTGAAGGGTTTATTGGCAAAATCTGAACATACTACCCATGAATATATTTGTAAGTGTATAATCGCTGTGTATAAATGATGCAGATGGCACCTGAACGCCTCCTGAACGCCTCCTGAATGTCACCTGGATGTGACAGATGAAGACCTTTATGAAACCGATCCGGTGTGTATGATTGGTTCTAAGTGAAAACAGAGGGGAAAGATACTGTGTTGTTATGCGTGAACACGGCCTCATCCTGCTCAACGTCGTTTCTCTTTCTGTTCGTTTTTCCACGCCGTCGCTGTGGTTGTGGTGTTTTCGCTCTGCCTCTCAGAGATCAGCGCTCAGTCTCAGTCCAGAACTGGGACACCTTTGGCTTTGATGTGTTTCTGTTAATGAGGATGAATTTTAGTTACTGCGAAGCTCTGACGCGTCTCTGAACTGTCAAGTGTCAAAAAACAAACCGGTTTTGGTGCCATTTCTTTCTTCTTCTTCTTCTTCTTCTTCTTCTTCCTCTGACTTTCAAATTAACTAAACAGATAAATAAATCCAAAACATCACGTCCTCACTATCATACTGAGTTGATGTACAGGATCTTACAGATGTGTGTGTCTGACAGATAGTTTGTGTGACTGCTGCAAATGAACCAACTTATTTCACACAGAGAATTAAATCAGACACATTTTTGTAAAAACCGGTCCGAGCAGCAGACAGAGATTTTCTTCTTCCTGTCAGTTTGAGCGTCGACTTCAGAGTCTTTGTTTTGAAAGCACATTGTGGTTTTGTCTGAGATGAAGCAGAGCAGCCTGCAGGTCCTCTGGCATCAGCCTGTTAGCTGCAGCGACTCATTGAACTCTGCTGCCCGAGGTCCTGGAAGCAACATAAAGTGTTAATATCTCAAAGCCGGACTTCTCATCTGTTCTTTCTCTGATTCCCTGCTGTCTGTTTTACTTGTGCTGTTTATTCATGTCATTGTTGGTTTTTTTTACGTAGTTTGTTGGTTTTGTTGTGTTACAACACAAGCATCAATATCGAATATATTTTTAGTCAAGTTTTATGGTTCAGGTCCTTCTGATTTGTAGCCCCAGTGAGTCAAAACAGACCCTCAATTCAGCATTTTCCATAGACATCCCATAATATACCCAATCTCCAGACTTTAAAGACTCCACTTTCAAAGTCAAAGTCACCACATCTTTGCTTCCTGCTCCAGTTAAAAACAAATCCTGCTTCATTTTCCTTCTTTTACCAGGACGTGGTCTTGGTCTTTCACCTGGACAGCTCTGGCATCCAGATGTGCTTTGCATGCTGGGATGCAGAGGAGCACACAAACAGCAGGTATAGCAGCACAGTTAGCAGCTCGACACCTGCAGCCAATAAGGACAAAGATCCAGGTCTCAGTGAGGCTGGAGAGCAGGTGACATCAGCCTCTTGGTATCAGGACACAGGGAGGTGTGTGAAACCTGAGTGTTGATGGAGAGTACTGATGAAGGCTACAGCACTTAGAGCCGATGGCAGAGCACAGCCAGCAGAAAAACAGGGTTTTGACGATGTTAATACTTAAGTTCAGGTTTTAAAAGGCTTTCACTTTGTTTCATGACGCGCCGCTTCATGATTTGGTTTTGAATATTAACTTGTACTGAAGGTTTGAATTTGCAAGTCGATTAACATATTAATGAGCAGAGTGGTTGCGTATAAGATGCTGCAGTTCAGATAAGTGTGAGGCCCTTTTCTATATGAGCAGAGGAAACCTCCAACAAAACACCTCATTATGGAGAAACAAGTGAAGCGGCCGCCGCGGCTCAGAGCACAGAGCTGCTGATGAAGAGGTTATCGATGCTCGGCAGAGTTCAAGCAGTGAGCGCAGCTGAGAGAGAAGCCATGAAAAGGCTGGACGTTCCTGGGGCTCGAGCGAGGAAGCACGACGAGGCTGAAAGTGGTTTAACAGGGAGAGAGCTGCACCACGACAATGACAACAGAGGAGGCTGACAACAGAGGGGAAACATGAAGGTGATCGGCGATGACACAAGCAGGAAAATGAAGCGGAGATGGTGAAACTGTCATTTTTGTCCTGCTCACTCACCTGTGTCCATGTCATCTACTCTGGCTCATGAAACCACCTGATGCCAGGATCAGACTACATGAATTCAGGAGGATCTTATCGTGACAAACACATTTCCAGTGTGGAGCCTGATCATGAACGTTTAACTTAAAGAGGAACTATGTCAGATTTTTACCTTAATTAAACCACTTTGGAGTAACTGTGATGGTTAAGTGACCTGTTACAGGGAGAATGGAGACTCTCTGTCGTCCACTTAGCGTCTCTTGGCTAAAAACCAACCTTGCAAGATCACCACCTCCGACCCGGTGTCCCAGAGCTCGTCTCGCCGGCACCACAACACAAACACTGTAATCTGTAATCTCTTGTTTATGACTGATCAGACTTCACACGTTGTAAAACTTATATGATATATATAACCATCGCTCCATGGATTACTTTCTCACCGGCTTCGTTGAAAACAAATGCATGTGGCCAAAACAGTGAAAAAGCAACTGGACCTGCACAGGTCCCCTTTAAGAACAGTGATTTTGCATCTAGGACGCTGCACGACTCCCTGACAAAAGTCTGGCATGTTTGAAATCTGCTTAGGAACAACGCCACAATTGTTTTTTCTCCCTTTCCTCTTTGGTGTCTGAGCTAAAGACCGTTAGCATCACACACAGCGCTACGGCAGCCATGATTGACCGGTTCTTGGTTGGAGTTGTACTTGTAGCGTTGCCAGGCGAATCTGGATCTGAACTTATGCCTCTGTGATTGTTTAATCTGACATGGTGATCGTTGAGTTAAACAAAAAAAATGGCGTATAGTCTGATCCCTGTTTATAACTGAAGACGTGTCACTAATGCAGAACATGCAGCCGCCAGCAGATAATCCTATTACTCCTAATTACAGCCTTTGAACTGATGTTTTCTATGTGTAAATGTGCCACATGTGGCCACTCGCACGTTGTGTTTGTTTTTTGGATAATTAGACTCAAGACTCTTGTGATAATTTGTTTGCACTGTGAAAACTAATAAACCCAGACTTCAGCCGCCTTGAACCTTTTTATTTAGCATGTGTTTATAATGTTGTTAGTTTCCATTTTGCACATACATGACACCGAGACACTCGTTCAAGACGCAGCAGATGTGTGACACTAAACCAGTCTGTGCTCTTCAGCTTTAAACTTCCTGGTGCAGTCGTACAGGTTGCAGTTTTCTCTAGTGAATAAAAACCTGTAAATACTTGCTAATAACTGATAATTAGTCAGCGTCAGTTTGCTCATCTGGGTGGCAAAGAGTTGAGGTCGTCGTCCTGTTTCATCAACTGAATTGTGAGTCTTACTCATGTTGTGTGTTGCACGTCACAGTGACAGGGGAAACATGAGCCTGGTGTTGTTTAAGGAGACGTCTCCTTCAGCCTTCCAGACGTCCAGAGCTTCTTTCTCTCTTTCTTCTGTCTCAGTCCAGACTCAGGGGCTGATTAAAGCTGAGCGCTGCAGCTGTTCCCCCTCTGGAGTCTGGAGACAGCTTCATGAGCCAGATGAGTAATGGCTCCCCCAGGACGCCCAGTGGCACATCTACTCCACACATCCAGTGTGTCATGGAAGCTGCCAGGTCGCCATCCGCTTATATCCCCAAATGTTATTGTCTTCTACAGCCTGTGAAACGAACTGAACAGTGGACAGTGAATCCTGAGGATCAGCTGCGGCGACTGTTTATTATATTCACTGCTGCGTGTGAGTGAATTCATCAATGAACCACTCAGTGATGAAGACGATTCTTCTTGTGCAGTGAAAAAATACCTGAAGGAAAATCACTTGTTGTCTCTCTTCTCATGATCCTCAGATCTCCACATCGCTGCTGTGTTATGATATTAATGATGCCTTCCAGTTCTACTCGGACGTTTGAGTTTCTGACCTCCGACCTCCTGAAGTCGGATTTCCAACTCCGGATGAATGAATGAATCCCACAAGCTCTGACGAAAGAATCCAAGTAAGTGAACACACTGTTCAGCTCTTACCCCTGGACATTTTCCCATGATGTTTGCTGTGTAAAAACCACCTGGAGTGTTGTTATCAAGATATCATTGCTAACAATGACTAGCAGTGGCTAACAGCTTGTTGTCGTGTACGTTACGTGGTTTTGTTGTAGTTTGTGCAGCTTTTTAAAAACTATCTAACCATCTACAGCTGTTAACGTCGCTGTGTGTGCTTCAGGAAACCTGGTCACACACAGGGCCCAGACGGCTGCTGCCCCTGCTCCACACACACACACATTCATGTCATTCAGTTTTGCTGAATGCGGCTGCCAGACAGCAGAGCGTTGACGGCCTTTGTCCTCAGACAAGGAGGCGTGAGGAGATCCGTGCTCAGACAGAAAGGTGTGCAGATCAGATCAGGACGGAGTTTTGTCCCTTTAGAGAGCCTGAGCACGTCTGTGTTCAGCTCCCAAAGGAAACATGAGGAGTCAGGGGGTCAGTCTGTACCGTCAGCCTTTAGGTGTCTCTTAATCAGAACAATAAGGAAAGACAACAGAGGGGATCATGGGAGTTGTTGTTCTTAACCACCATTTAGTGTAAACTCCTCCTGGTTTGGATTCGTTCAGTGAGATGTCAGGTCGCCGACCACCTTTGATTGTCTGTCTGTGTGAACCAGACATCCAGCAGGTTTCTACCAGCAGCTGAAATATCCTCCTCACTCTGTCACTTTATTCTCAAAGCGTTCGTCAGTCCACCGACGAAGCAGACATGTCTCTTATCCTACTTTTCATCAGCAGAGATGTTAAGTGAGATGAACGAAGCACAGATTAGTTATCAGAGGAGTCAGGAGCTGGTTACTGCCTCCACTGTTGGCTCCACACAGATCCTGGTGCATGATGCTGTGCCAAGGAAGCTGCTGCTCTCCAGAGAAACATCACTGCATGTCTGATGTTCAAGAGCTGGTTGACACACGGTTGAATTGTTTGCAGGGAAATGGAAAGAAGCAACATGAAAACACCAGAGGTGAAGCAGGCAGACTGATGGAGACGTCCCCTCTGAGCGACCTGCATGAGCATCTCAGGTAATTGTCAGTTTGTTTAGGTTGGTTAAGTTTAGGCGACTCTCTCCCTCTCTTCCTTTATATATATACAGGTACAGTGTGTGTGTGTGTGTGTATATATATATATATATATATATATGTGTGTGTGTGTGTGTGTGTGTACGGCACATTTCATTCCAGGTGGAAGCACAGTGTGCTGCACAAAGCACATTGTGCCTCGTCAGCTGACTTCTGGTTTCACACAGAGAACTTGAGGGTGTGTTTTTTGACTCGACCTCCTCATGATGCAGACGGCGTCGTATTAGCACATCACCTGAACTCCTGTCTACTGCTGCCTGGTTATAAAAACTTAACAATGGGTCATAAGGAGCTGCAGCTCAGGACAGACTCATAGTGAAGATCAGGTAAACAGGTTTACTATATTCAACACTGAACATCTCAGCAGACACAGTGGAGATCAATCACAGTGATCTGCTTATGTGCAGCAAAGATGCTGCCAGTAGAGTCAGGCTCCAGTGTGTGTGTGTGTGTGTGTGTGTGTGTGTGTGTGTGTGTGTGTGTGTGTCTCCACCACAGTACATAACTATCCTCCCCACTCTGTCTCAGCAGTCAGTCTGTCTGTTTCATTACTTTATTATTCAACTGATAAATGTACAAATACCAATTACACTCTTTTTAGACTTAGAATTAGACTCAATTATTCATCATATAAAACAGTGGTGGATAATATGCTACAATAATCATCCACTTAAAGTGATCAATTAGACCTGAACAGATGAACCGATCGTTAGGATTTACAACAAACGGATGACCCAGAGCTCGTGTTGTAGCAGCGTTGTACAGACTGAAGCGGCTTCAGCTGCACAGCCAGGCGCTTGTCAGATACAATATTCATTCATGTTTCACAGCCGAGTGTCGCAGTCGTACATGCACTGGAATCCAGGGGCCACGAGAGGTTACAGAGGGAGGCGGCAAGGGTCGGGACGCCTCGTCCTGTCGCTGGCTGATTACCACGTATAGCTGAGCTCTTCCTGTGGAAGATTTCAGCCTGATACAGCAGCCGGCTTTGTTACGGTTGCTTTTTTCTCTACGGAGCTTCCCCACAGTTTTGGAGAACATATTTACAGCACTGTCGTAAAAACTCACCGCTAACCTTCCCTCCCTCCCTCACTGACCATGTGCATTTGTTTTTTGTTTTTTGTTTTTTTATGAAGCCGACAAGAAGGCAATCGTAGATAGTCTTATCTGTCATAAACAAGACTGCAAGGGGCCGTCCATGTTTCTGGTGAGACGAGATCTGGGACACCAGGTCGGAGCCTCTGACCTTGCAATGTTGGTTTTCAGCCAAGAGTCGCTAGGTGGAAGGCAGAGAGCCTCCATTCTCCCCGAAACAGGTCATTTAACCATCACAGTTACTCTGAAGCTGCTTAATTAAGGTAAAAATCGTACATAGTTCCTCTTTAATGGGCCGTGGCCACACGTTTATAGACGTCAGCTTTCTAAATGCCAGAGCAGATCAACCAAACAGCACTTTGTCCCCAGCCCAGAGACACAAGAGAGAGAGAAAGAAGGGAGGTGAAGAATGAAGGAATGAAGGGAAAGATGCTTTCACCAGCGTTACCTGTCTCCTCCTGGCCTCTGCACCTCCCTCTCATTTGCTAGGAATCAAAGCTTTTTGCTGATTTATAATTAGCTGACCTTGACACTAATTAGAGATGCCCGGCGTGTCAGATTAAGAGCGGACTGAATATTTCCCTTAATGTGGTCGCCATGCCAATAAGTGGGGCAAGACTTTGTTTAAGAGCAGCTCTGCAAGCTCATCAAAATGCCATCAAGTGAACTCATCTGAAGAGGACGACTATTAATCTGCACTGAGGGCTGAAGACGTCGTGTCGTCAAGTAGAAGTCGTTAATATGCTGCTTTCAAACATGTTTGTCCATGAAGACGCACGAGAGCATCACACGTCCCTGTTTCAGATTTTAAATGATTAAGTTCCAGAATAAATGAATGAAATATATTTTATAAAGGCTGAAAGGACGTATGACCTTCTGAAGTTACTGTGGTAAACTTCAACTATTACCGTGTTACTATGGTTTCCACTGACGCTGTTGATTCTCCAGATGTTAACAGTGGATGGATGGATGGATGGATGGATAGATACATCGACTCTAGACATCATGTCCAGAGGAAACCAGGTACCACACCTCACCTGCATGAAACCAAAGTCTGCAGTGAAGCAGTGAAGAGATCCTTATTGAAAGATGCAGACCCTGAGCACACAGTGTGACTGTCACTGATTGGTCCGTTTGCTGCTCGGCTGGTTGACATAAACTCATGATCACATGAACAAACACACGGTGGTCTGTTTTGCATGAAGGAGGCCTGGGACTGGGCTGAATTTATGTTTTAAGTATGTAAACAGCATCTTCATGAAGTGAGAAGGTTTGACAGAAACCTTTTCTCTGACCTTATTGGTAATTGGAGGAAGCCATCAGCCTCTGCAACATTACACATTTCTCTCACACGCATCATGGAGATGTTTATTTATTCTAATTTTGATATTAAAAGAAAAGGCCAGGAGGTGTTTGATTAGCCGCCTGAAGCAGGAAAACTGCAGGTGACGACCAACAGTGTGCGTCAGACTGAAGGTGTTCGTTCTTTTTACTCACGTAACACAAGAGAAGAAGAGCAGCTGCCTCAGGAGAAGAGGACGACAGCCATCAGGAGGGCAGAGGACGAGGGAAAGAAGGAGAGAAAGAAAGTGTGTGTCTGGCCAAAAGAGGCTGAGAGAGAAGGTTTAAAGGACACTGAGATGAGAGGCACAGTTTATTCAGGCTGCAGAACAGAGAGCAGGAGAGGGATTAAAAGTGTATCGACCGAGCTGTGCAGTCGCCTCTTACATTATATGAAGCCATGTTTAATTCCAAACCTGAGCTATGCAAAGGCAAAGATGAGATTAAACCAGCAGGAGGAAGAGGAGGAAGGAGAGAGGACGAGGAGGGAGGAAGATGGAGACCAGATAAAGGTGATGTCAGAGATAAAGCAGTGTAAAGGTGTGGAGCTTCCTGCACAGCCTGAATTTGCCATGAGTATACATACATGTTTGATTATTCAAGAAAAGGAGGAGTGTTTACGTTCGGCCTGCCTGTCTTGTCTTGTCTGTCTTCATGTTGGATCCACAGTGCAGACGCAAAGAGGAGCGCAGTGGTGAGTTTGACAGTTTATTTGAAGCAACTTCAGAAAAACTCAAAACTCAAAACTGCTGTTGCAGGGTAAAGTCACACCAGCTGGAGGGAGGGAAGTCCAGGATGGCTGCAGAGATGGAGACAGGGCTGGGTGTGGCTGGACACCGGCGTGGAGAGACACACTGGACAGACAAACTGATGCATCTGATTTTCGACCCCCCCCCCCCCCCTGCCCCTCCTGCCCCACATTATCATTTCATATTCCTTCACCCCTGTTTTATTGGACCCTTTCTGAGAATTTGAATTAACCACATATGGCTCCAAAAACCTCTTTGACAAGCACCCATCATGTCACCCTGTGATTATCCTTTCACGATTATGGCAACCATGGGCTCTGGAAATAGCTGCTATTTTAAAAATGTCCAGAAATATCATGAGCTCAGTGCAGCTGTAATAATAATAATAATCCTAACCCCTCACCACAAAAAGGTCCTCTGGTACAGATTCTGTTTTCCTTTGCGGATATTTCTTTATGTAATTACATTCTCCTCAAGGCACAGAGAGAGAGAGAGAGGGGGGCGTCCTTCACAGACAACCTTTCATTGACTCAACAATGGACTCAGCTCCAGACGACTCAGAATATCAGTCACTGACAATATTGTTTCATGAGGCCGTTGGCAGACTGCTAATCCTCTGCTTAAAGAAAGGTGGGATGTGTTACAGTGTTATGGGGAATTAATTGAAGTGCACAAACAGAACAGGACCAAAGGAAGATGTTTGATCTGACTAGAGATAAATGTCAAAAGAATACATCAAACCCAGATCTAAGGTTAGTTAATTGAGAGAGTGATTCCTTTGTCTCCACACATTTCAGCAGACTGAGTGTGTGTCGGGGTTCACCTGAGTTTACCATGTGACTATGAACTTCCTTCTGAGATCCAGCATGTGTTTCCTGGTGGTTTGTGGCTCCAGTTCCAACCTTCACATCCAGAACAACCCAACAACCCCCCAGTATCCACGAGCATCGTACCATGGCCACCTGGAAGTAGCACTGAGGTATACCCTGGGAAGGATGGAAAAGGTTCCAGTGCTAAAGGTCATTACTGGAGGTCAAGCATGCATACAGATTAATCCACTTCCTGAAATCGCTTCTTCAACTAAATTAAATGTATTTGCCCTCTAGGGATCCAGCTCAAAGGTCCATTTGTTGAAAGTTCAAACAGGAGCCACAGTCCACCAGGAAGCACTTAGAAGGGAAGTTCAAAAGAGTTTAGCTGGACAGAACTAATACAAACCAACCTAAATCCTCCCTCATGAAGGTTTTAATGACCATCTTGGATCAGCTCAATCAGATCGTTTATTTCCAAACAAACTCCAACCTCCCCAGAAAATCAAACAAAGTCTTCTTTCTGTGCATAAGTGGAATTTACCTGCTCTACTTTGAAGTTTGGAGAAGTTTACGTTTCGTCACTTTCTCTGCGGCAGAAACTCAGGTTCAGACCAGAGACTGAGCTTCTGGCCACGTGTCAATCATGGATCTGAATCCTTATTAATAAGATACAAGTTGTTTGTTAACTTACACTCAGATTCCCACTCCCCGTAGCAGCTTTACATGTCTCAAGAGGAGTGATGGATCAATCTGAAATTGATCACTATCTGATATTTACCAATGTGTCACACAGTTTAATAAGACTCCTGGGTCCACTGACCTTTTCTTTACCAATCAAACTGCTGAAAGTGATTTAATCCTCCTATGATGAAGCAACCTGGTGAACCTTCTTACATGACACCTGAACTGTATCAGCATTTTAATGAAGAGCTATTTGCCTCCAGGCCTGTTTTCCTCCAAGCGCCAGTCGTCAGCTCCGGTGAACATTTCTGACTTTACAGCAGTATATGTTGTATGATTGTGTGGTCCACTGCTAATTAGTCTCAGCTTGTGGTTCATGCATTGATTTGCCTTCGGGCTCAGAAACACTTCCCACTTGAATGGAAACACGTATTCGACGGCAGTGATGCAAAAACTTTTCACTGGGAAGGAGAATTTCGGTGCAGACCATCCAAAACGTACATGGAGCTGTTGTGTAATAATCCACCAGCTGATCAGAGTGGAAGCTCAGTATGTATGTGAGTGAATACCTCGATTAGAGAAAAGACATGTAATCATATGCAGGAATTAAGACAAAGGGTAAACTAAGTGTGTGAATGATTACTTTCAGAAACCATGAAACCGGTCCAGTTCTGTGATACGGTGTCCTGCAAGGCCAAAGGGGGAGAAGCTACGTGACTCATCAGCTCACCGCCACCACCGCTGCCTTGAAGGTAGGGTTTTTACTGTATTACTTCAAATCCTCCTCACACCCCGATGACAACCACTTAATTAAATGCTTTTCAACAATTTACAGTATGGAAAAGACGACACCAGAGCCAGAGCTTATGCAAGTTTGCTAAATCTGCTGGGAATACCTCTGCAGCTGCTAGCTCTAATGGCAGCGACAGTGGCGGCGTTGCCAGCTGCAACAATGCTAACACACTGAAGCTGTACCTGCTCCAGTCGGCCAGTCCACAGCCCAGCGGGTCCCAGTCCCTACAAGACACCTGCAACTAACAGCTAGGTGGAAAACACCCAGGCCCTAATGCTTCCTGTTGGTGAGTAACAGAAGTCATTGAGTTGGAGTTGACATCTGCTGCTGCATTAGTTTGAACGCTGCCTCTTCTACACTCTGTATGTAGACTACATTATCACCTGGTGAAGAGACATGACACCAGAGAGACCGGTTTCAATACGTTCTGAGACTGTTCACAGGTTTGTCACAATGTAACACACACACACACACACAGCCTGATGCACCGAGGACACTAATGAATGACAACAGGCTTACAGGCAGATGGGTGGATGAACAGTCCGGTGAGTCGGAGAGAGCAGGCAGGCAAATGAGCAGGAACAAACAGGACGCCAGCACACGGCAAACACGACGGCTCACACACAGGAAATCAAGGAGGGAATTCACAGGGAGCTCGGTGGTGGTGGTGGTGGTGGTGTGGGGGGGCAGAGGGGGGAGTGGACACAAAGTCAAGGTCGAGTGAGTCTTTATTATCCTGAAGGCCGATCCACCATCCAGTCAGCAGTAAATAAATACAATAAATACAGTAATAACACTTCTAAAGAGCTACTGGTGTTTGCACTGCACAGGCTCACACTTTGCAACCTGTTCCTGCTTCTCAAGGTTAAAACAGACTCCATAAAACTTTCCATTTTCAACATTAAATTGTCTCACCTCACAGAAAAATAAAAGGACGCCTGTGTTTTTCATAATTTCAGCAGCCTGGTCAGGAATGAAAACAGGAAGCTGAGGGGGTTTTAGTCAAATAAACCTGCAGGCTCTGGGCTGAGGCAGAACAGGAGATGGTGAAACACTGCAAACATGGTGAGCAGAGAGGAATTGGGTGGGTGGGTGGGTGGGCAGACGGGTGGATGAGTGGAGCGGGCGAACAGACACCTGGACACAGAACATGCAGGATCACACGCTGCAGTGCTGCAAGCAGTACATACTAGAACTAACCTACAAACACCACAGGCTGCTGTTATATACTGCATCTCCCTTTACATCACAGCCTCTGCATCACGACGGATGCTCTCCTCTTGTATCCAGATGTTAGCGAGTGGACGAAGGGATATAATGTTGTCCTGTTTTATTTTGAAGTTCAGTGTCCTGTCTTCCTGTGTGCTCCTGCTTGTGATTACCTGATGTGCTGATTACTCCACCTGTGCCTCGTTCCCTGGTGTATTTGTCTGTCTGCCTGCATGAGCGAGTTCCTGTGTTTTTCCAGATAGATCCTTAGTTTCCACTTCATAGTTTTTAATGTAACATTGTGGATTCAAAGCTGTGTACTCCCTCTCCATCTCATTGGCCAATCACAGACCTGCACATACAGTGTGATCTTTTGTATGGACGACAGGAGTGTAAATTGGTTCATTTTCCACTCGGTCAAGCAGCTACGGTGCTGGAGTGAGTGAGTGTTTTCAAAGTGATCCTTGCAGCAGCTGAAAGCTATAAAAACCCTACAGTTGCACTTTTTAATGCTTCAATACTTGAAGTGAAATCATTTACTACATCTCAACATTATAACCACTGACTCTGATATATATAGAAGACAGACAAATCTGTAGCAGACCATATATAGTACAACTGTCGTGCTCTACACCGTCAGCCAGTTGTTGTCGGACTCATATAAAGCATGTGTTTGACAGTGTGAGACAACTTCACCTCAACTTATTCACACACATTTTACATTTCACTACACGCCATAGATCTCAGTTGATTGTGCTGCAAAGCACAATATTGTCATTATTTATCCTGTATTGTCAGCTGGTGTGTGTGTTGTGGGCGGACGGAGGCGTTCGGTGGTAGTTGGTCGAGGTGTGTGTGGAGGAGTTCGAGCGTCAGGGGTTTGGATATGTTGTTTGTGCAAGAAAGCACAACAGTGTCCTCCAGCGCCACCTAGTGGTAGTCGGATCATACAGACCTGCGAATACCAGTGATGTTAAATACCCATAATGCAATGCAAGTAGTGATCATCAGTTTTATCTGAAAACAAGAAATATGTCATGAAAACCATATTATTTATAGCGCTCCCTAGTGGCCTTCGGGTCATACAGTCCCAAATACCACATGAGGCTTATGTGGGGAAAAAAAGTGTAATGATTTTGACCTTTGACCTGTGTACAGTTTTAATTGAAGAGCGTTTGGTGAAAGTTTGTCGTCGGTGAGGCCAGTGACACACAGGGAACCGTCTTCACATTGTGAGAGCATTAAAATATTTTCGGTTTTTGGAGGGAGTGTGGTTTCACAGTGATAGCTGCAGGGAGAAATGCCAGTTGTCTATCTAATTGGCAGTAGCATTTTGTTTATGCAGATGGAGCCTCACTGTGACAACTGATGCATGGCAGTTGCTACATGAAACATTATTAATCTAAAATAAATTCAGTCTTCTGCTCAGTCATTCATTTCTACAGATTTGTTACAGGAGGTGTGGGTGGGTGTGGGTGGGGGTGGGGAGGGTACACTTCTGTGGGTCAGGTAATGTGTTAAAATTCATATTGTTTTTTTACTATGATTGACAGCTACTGTGAATTCTGCTTGGTTGCACATGTGCAACACTTCAATTAGATGGGAGGAAAACACCCTCGCTCTGTGGTGACTACAGAAAAGTCGTGTGCTCAGAAATACAGTTTAGTCTTAAAGGTTGTAGCTGAAAACTAATGAAAACAAATGGTGCGATGTTTTACCTAGAAAATCACTTTAGGCATGAAGTGATTTTGCAGTTGCATCAACTGCTGAGCCGTTACAGTAACTTCAGCCTGTAGCGTGATGCAAAACAATAACAAATACCAGCGTTGGGTGATGTCATAAAGTGGCACAGGATCATGGGAGTTATTGTATTCACCACCATTATTCCATAAGTAACAAGAGGAAGACAAAAATGCCCCCAAAACACAACTTCTTTAATAACTTATGAACCAGATGGTCCAAAGGTTTTTACCAGCAGCTGAAATTTCAACAGCAACCCCCTCTCCTCCTCCTCCTCCTCCTCCTTCAAAACAAATCCACCAGGAGCATTAAAACCAGTAGAAACTCTGATGACTAAAGCAGGTTTAGAGATTCAGTGGACACAGGACGGGACGACTCCGTCTGACCACATGACAAACACAACACCTACATATAATCGTAAACGCCAAACACTAACCAAGTGTTTAAAATCACAAATTTATTAAAGTAAATCCACAACCCAACGACACATGCAGCTGTAGGTGTTGTCAAAGTTGTAAAAAGTGACATATTAAGACTCATAGGGAAACACTGATATGACCATGGATGGAAAACACACACAGACTTTCAGAAATGTTAAATGAAAGCAGCCTCAGTTTGACCGGTAAACCCGGCAACAAGTTCAACAACAACACACGCTCTGAGGTGGTTTGTAGTTCAAGAGCTGTTGTTCGACAATGATAAGACGAGTAAGACTTGAAAATGCTTGTAGCTGGTTTCATTTCTTTAGGTAATAACTAACCACTGTGCAGCAACATCAACCATAGATGCAATGTTTTGTTGGATTACAATGATGTTTTCACTCGGTTCAACAGCTTTTATGTGTTTGCAGTTCAGGTCACTTGGAGCCACTGAGGTTACCAGCAGCTTCAGCTTCTGTGTGAGTGTATTTTGACATCGCCTTGTCTCATGCAATGTTATGAGCGGACGTGATCGATACCTCTGTTGTCTTTATGAAGCAACTTTCCTAATATTGGTGACAATATTGTTGAATTGTTGAGTCTCAGCTCATTTCAAACAGAGTCTGTCCTTATGAAGGTTTGTCACTACTGTTCATGTATTAGCTGAAATAAGTTTCTAACATGTTTTGGCCCAGTCTAGGTCAAAAGGTCAAAGAGTCGCTCTGAACCATGTGAGAAGTGGATTTTATTTTTCATAGGCCCATGCTATGACTTCACGTCTGCACTTTTAGCTCTTCTTGTGGACCTGCTTGGAAGTGATTCATGCAAAGTGGACAATTCTGGTTTGGTGAGCTGTTGGTGATGGTGATGATGACGTTGGACAGACTGATAACCCTTGGACATGGATGACCCAACAACTACCAGTTGCCGTCCCTCGAGCTGAAGGAACGTCTGCTAATGTAATGCATGTGTACGCTTTAATAAGAGTCCCAGTCTCAGTCCTATTGATTGGTTTCACCAAACAAAACACAGCATTTCCATGGTGAAGTCAGTGATATCCTTCCTCCTTATAGATTCACATTTAATGAAAGACTGAAATGTTGCTTTGGTTTGATTGTGTCAGGATGTCTTGTGTCAGTGCGCTGCTGCAGCCTGCAGTGGTTAGTGTGTGACTGCTGTCTCCGTGGAGGGTGATGGAGTACGTCTTCCCTGCGACATGCCAGAGAAAGAAATTGTGGCCACTGATGGATGAAGTTTGGTGGTGCGCTGCTGTCTGGCTGCTCACTGGCTCAAATCAATCTGTTCGTTCAGTCTCTGTCAAATTGATCATCTGAAAATGCAAACAGCTTTTCTCCTGAGCAGTACATTTGTTATTAAATCACAAGCACAGCAATGTGCTAAGAGCTATCTCTGCTTTCAGAGGCATTCTGGGTAAATGTATTGGATCGACTCTTCTGCGAAGGACAAGGATTTTTCGTCAAAACTATAAACACTTTGAATTAGACATTTTTCCCTTTGAAGATCTTCTGCACTATCGAGATCTCCAGGACCATGAGGCTCATCATGGTCTGTCCAGTTCTGTCCAAATGTCCTTCCACTGGTCCATCCATCCGTGGACACAATATCTCAGCAAACACCTTGAAGGAACTTCTTTAAAAGTAACACAGTCATTGATTAGGACAAAAGCATTAACCGATTAGACTTTGAAGGTCAGAGATCAAAGGTCAAGATCGTGGTGACCTTAGATATGGAATATAGAAAACTTCTCAGGAGAATCCATTCAGATTTGGAGTCAGCAATAAACTGATTCGATTTTGGTGGCTGAAGGTCAAAGGTCAAGCTCATGGTGGTCTCACAAAAAAGGGTTTTGCCTATGTGGATGTAATATCTCCAAACTCATCAAGGGGAGGGGCAAATGGATGGGCCTGTCCTAGGTTTGAATGCTCAGCTGTTAGCTGTATTAGCCTTATACGATACAGGCTCTTTGCCTGTAGCTTGTCTTTGAGTTCTTCTGCCCTCTAGTGGATAAAAATCGATCGATGCTGCGAAAGTTTAGGAAATATTTCCCACAGCTGCCAAAATCACACCTCGTTTTAATTTTTGGCTGTTGAGGTTCGTTCATTCTGCCTCATATTAACAAACTCACATTAATTCACAGCATGACGTGTCTAAGGAGGTTGGCCTCTCTGCACTGGCTGAGCGAGGAGATCGATCCTGTCACGGGTGGGAGCAGCCAGCAGAGGAAGTCCACTTGGGTGTCTGTACCATCTGTTGTCACGGCAACCAAAGGTTAGCAGTATGGGGGTCTCAACATTCATGAGGCCTCACCTCCTCCCCCAGAGGTCTGTTCTCGTAGCTGGACTTTGCCAGTGGCAAAGTTAATGAAGCTGGTTGATGTGGTGGCGTGTTGTGGTGTGTCGTTGTCGTTGTCGTTGTTGTTGCTGCTGCAGAGGAAGTGAGCACCCTCCTGTCGGCCCACAGAGGCAGAGCAGAGCAGGCAGTTCACAGGGTGGACAGAAATAGGAGTAAAATTAAGGCTCCTGAGTGCATGTGACTGACTGACTGCATCTGATCCAAATATCAAGCCATTCAGCTCTCACACATCACTGGCTCAGTCAGTGGCAGAGCACACACACGCGCAACATTTGCTTGGTGAGCTCTGATGATTAGATGTGTCGTCGTGTGCAGGCACTCGGTCGGACATGTGCTTCGACTGAGCTGCTGCTGCGGCTGCTGCTATATGAGAGTTATTCTAATCCACTTGTGCTGCTGCTGTTTTCAAAGCTCTCGTACCCTCCTTTTTTTTTTTTTGAAATGTTTTTCTCCCTCTCAGAGCGGCGTCTCAATGGCTGCGCTCTAATTGCTGAAAACTGGTTTAATTAATTTCCAGATAAATCTTCTTTGCTGGTATTAGCCTAAATGATTTGAGTGGGAGACTCAGGCTGACAGATTGGAGAGAGGAAAAAAAAAACACTTTCTACAGATATTAGCATTTTATATTAGATCGTGTTTTCACAGAGAAAAGAAATCACAGAACGATCTATTTTAGTCTGGTGTTAATGAAAACTGGAGAATAGGGTTCATTTTACAGCCACAGCAGTGCGAAAGTAGTAGATTAACTCTGAGGACAGTGCGTGAGGTCACAACAGCCACTGAGAGGAGGGCACTCACATCTCACACCAGAGAAGATCTTTGAACAAAGGCAGAGGTCAGGGTCCTCAGTCAGCTGAGAAGTGAGAGAGGTGATTGAAGCTGGAGGCTGGAGAGCTGCAGCGTTATGCGTGCTGACGGTGAAGTGAGGCCGGATGATTGACTGCTGTTTATATCGTAACCATGACAACTGAGGTCATCTGATGCTGAGATAGTCCTTACCCATCCCAAATCATTAGCTTAATCCTGAACCTAACCTGAGTCATGACTCTCAAACATAACTTTTGGCTCTCGGTACAGTCTGCAGGTTTGTTACTGTAACCATGACAACCAAGGTCCTGTACACCTGCCTCCGTCAGGACGGTGCGGTGCGGTGCGTCCTCCTACAACAGGCAAGAGAAGGTTGTTATATTTAAGTATTACCACTATTTGAAGCTTTTTAACCATTGTTTAATAAAAAAAAAAAAAAAAAAAGTCGGTGCTGTTACAAAATATGTTTTCTGACCTCAGTTACCTGAGCTCCTCGATGAGCTTTCTCTTTCTACTGTGTCTCATTAGGAAATAAGGACTGAGCTGAGCAGGTGCAGAGTGAATCTGATGATTTCTAACTTGTCTCTGGTGGAGAACTGAAGGAATAGTTGGTTACACAACTAACTCAAATCACAACAATCCCTGGTCTTTCCTATAAAGAGCCGAGGATTAGGTCTCAGTCTACCTGTAGAATATATAGTGCTGAGGATCCTGAGCCCGTCTTACCAAACAGGCTGAAACAACGAAGCCCTGGCTGCTCTCCTCACCTCTGACATGAGGGTGAGATCTGCCTCAGCCCTGACCCAGCTTCCCCTGCTGTACTTGAGGTCGGTCCTCCACATGCAGTCCATGAGTACCATAATTTCTAGGACTCAGGTGCACTACAGGTGAAACTAACTTGTCTGCAACCTGCAGTGCAGTAACTGGCAGAAAAGAAAAGAACCAGTGAAGTGCAGAGCTCCCACTTTTAAAGCAATTTCCTTTTTATTTCCTTTGAAAGTTCAGAGAAGTCATTTTGTTTCTTTCCAGACTTCTTCTTGGAAGGATGCTCGTGTTTTTCCTGCACGACCAGTTAATTCAAGTGCTTCTTCTGGCGTGATGTTGTGTGTGTGTGTGTGTGTGTCATTAACACTGACAACTAATTTAAGTTTGAAAGTCAGATTTCAACATGATGCATTTGTTTGACACATTAATGGAACTGTTATTCATGTGATGGTTTTTGCTGCCTGGGAAACTGATGTTACTGTTGAGTTAAATAAGATCATCAGAACAGTTCACAAGAACTTTATATGAAGAAAAACAGGGAGAATAATCAACATTAATATCCAGGGAAAACAGTAGGTGTCCATTTGATGCACTGCAGCTGTTCTTTCTGTTTTCACCTGCAAACATCTGTTTTTCAGGGTCGAAAACGACCTGATTTGAACATCAATCAAGCCGTCAGTACAAAGACAGTCCCAACACGTCGAGCTGCACATGTGTGAGCCCCAGTCGATTTCTCTGGACTGCAGAGATACACCTGCAGCATGTCTCTGGAACACCAACCCGTCTTCAGACGTTTCTCACTCCAGGGTTTATTTCCCATAAAAAACAACAACAACAACAACAAAAACGTTCTTGTTTCCCACACTCAGCTCATGATGCTGCGTCTAATTCATCTCCCATTTTTGGCAGACGGCAGATTGATTCATCTCATGTCCATCACTTCAGACTGAGCTAATTTAAGAATGCCTTTATCATCCTGAGTGTCTCTGATGAGGACTGAGCTCCAAGACTCTCACTGTGCGTCTCTGGCACACTGAGCAAAAAAAAAAAAAAAAATCGCTGCCTTGCTTTTTTTTTTTTTTTTTTTTACTGTACTGATTGTTATTATTAAGTTCTATGTAAAATTGATTTTTCAATATTTGAAAAATATCCTCCCGACTAATCAAGTGTGTCCACAGAGGATTCAATTTGGAAACTAAATTCCAGCAGTGGGGGAGAGAAGAAGTCGCTCTTCAGAGAGGAAAAGTGAATAATTCAGAGCTCATTCTTTTGAACAAGCTGCCAATGAATTACCGAGTCCAAAGTCAGAGAGACTTAACAGAGCCATCCTGCAGTCTCACACACACACACACACACACACACCACACACCATAATCAGACATAAGGGGCCATGCAAGCTATAATTTAGTCTCAGCCTCTCACATTAGTGCATTCTCTTTTCACATGTATGTAATTGAGGATTAATGAGTTGATTTGATGATGATGTAATTGGCAGCGCGAGCAGCTCTGGTACAAAGGAATCAAGTCAGTCTGAGGTCATAATGTTCAACCCTGTATATATGAATGTTTAATTTATTTTATTTAGTGTTATTCTGGTGTAAAGGCTTTTTAGAAGTTTGGACCTGTACAGCAGAATCCAGTTTGGTGGTGGAAGGCAAGTATTTTATTATAAATTATGCAGAGTGCGAGGGACTGGGCTGATGATGGCAGTGAGGGTGAGAGGCTGTAGACTGGCTGGAAGACGAGGGCGGAGGTTACACACACAGGCAGGAAGCCAGACAAACAGAAATCCAAGATGGTAAAATTAGGCTGGACTGAGGGTGGCAGGCAGTTTACAGGGATGATCTGGTGAAGGATGGTGAGATGAACTGGTCTTAATCAAGCCATCAGTGTTTCTGTATGTAGCCTTTTACAGCAAACAAACATGAACTAAGTGCTGAAATCGTAAAATAGCATAAAAAAGACAAAAGAAAAGTGTCACTGTGCTTCGAGGTATTAAAAGGTATTTACTACGCCCCCACCCCTGCAGTAGTCTTACAGAGTCAGTGCTGCAGCCAGACTAGCAAGATGAAGAAGGGACCGAATGGCGATTTGCAAAGCCAAAGCCCCACAGAAACAGTGAACAACCTGGGAGCGGACATACACAGGAGGGACGGGGGGACAACAGGGAACACAAGGAGACAACAGGAGCAGAACTGATGGTGATAATGAAAGTGTCATTAACCCAACACAGTTTCATTAGGAACCACTTCCCCTCACACTCACATATACAAGCACAGTGACAATGGATCTGTCTGCTGATTGGCTAAAAACAACAACACTTACATTTTTATTTTCATATAAATTGGGGAAAGAAATTTTCAAGCAGGTGTGAACGGACACTTGTGATCGGATCAATCCACATGCTGATTACTGGACCTCAGACCCAGTTACCCAGCTATAGTTGAGCCAGAGATTATAACTGCTGCATTTCGTTCTTTATTGATCAATGATAGTGTTAAAAGTCTATAAAATGTTCCTCAGGGCCACAGGAGGACTGGTGATAATGTATTTAAACACTACGGAGGAGTCGGATGTTTACAGTTTCTCGAGTTAATGACTTCACACTTGGATTTAGAAACTTTCTCACACCCATAAATAGACAGTACACACACTTTACTGGCTATACAACATAAGAGTCGTTGGGAGTCTGAGGCAGATCGGCCCACAGCATTCAGGGAGGTGAGTTATTAAGATGTATGTGACAGTAGCTGCACCATGGGAGAAGGTCTTCACCATGGAGCTCACTTCAAAATGTGAATAATTAGGACGGGTTTGTGCCTTGAGGGAAAACCCAGTAGCAGCATCCTGGAAGCACATTAGCAGGGTGTTGAGCAGCCTTCTGACAAATATAAATGGCCCCTGTAAGCCACAGGAGATACAGAGGAGCTCTTTTATTGTTTCTGTTGAGAGCCACAAATGCTTTGGAGTTTAACTCTGCTGCACCAAATCCCCTTTAATGTGCCCACATACCCTGCACACACTCCAGCGTAGACATGTAGGGCAGAGGTAAAAAATAATTGCACTGTAAATATACTGGATATTTTGCACCTGGAGATGTAGCTGTGGTAGCAACAGGACCTGGGACATGAGGCTGCACAGGCGCTGGTTACACACCGGTATCAAGATTCAAAGGATATTTTAATCAAGAACCTCCTCAAAGTTAAAACAGCAGATCCTGCTCACCTGCTGGTTGTCAGATGTAGGCTGCTTTGAAATATGTAGCACAAAGGAAGTATAAGTTTTCTACAACCCTGTTTCTTATTTTTAGGACCACCCCCCAGGACATACTGTATATATTATCACATGGTACTATGAGTTTTACTTATTTCACGACAGCTTATACCACCAGAAAGAGCCTGGTGCTTGTGCTGGTACCTGAGAGCTCTAAAGCCTACAATGGGATCCAGAGCCAGCAAATACAAATATTACTGGTCACCCGTGTTCGTCCTAATCACAGCGAACGGCCACTACGTTCTGACAGTGAAACGTTTTGATTCTTAGATGAACGTTAGCCGTTGTTGTTAGCCACAGCCTGTAGCTCTGCTACTTTGCTTTGACTGTGCTTGCATCGATTACATAGCAGGTTAACAAACGTAATAAGAAATGATAACATCTATGTATGTCTTTGCGATGGTCCTGTTGGTCAGCCAACCCTGCCCCCAGCCCCTGGTGTAATCGGTTCTTGGCTCTAGGAGTTGGTGCTTGTCTGGAACCAGTGTTGAAGGCCAGGAGCCGGTGCTTAGGCAGTCGAAAGTCAGGCTCTGGCTCTGAACTAGTATCCTGGAACCAGCTCGGTAGAAAAAGGGGATTCCACACTCAACAGCTATTGGACAGACGGTCACAAATTTATCTCCGACATTCACGTCCCCCTCAGCTCTATTTTGTGTTTAGTGCTCTCAATGTGAGCGCCTTTCTCCCTGAGTATAGCCCAGCACAGACATTAGCATGGTTACTAACTCCTCAAAGTAGCCTTGGTTTACATCATTGTGTGCCATTAACAGGAGGAATCCTGATCCCAGCTGTTAATGGTATGATTTGTGGTGTGGTTCCACTAAAGATCCTCCCTCAGATGGCTCCCAGAGGCACAGGAAACACCTTGTTCTGCCACCTCTGGTGTGTGAGAGTGTGTGAATAGTTGCTGAGAGCTTTTATGAAGCATTTTGTCCTGCTCAGGCAGAAAATCCCTGTGAGTGCACTCCATTTACTGTGTTATGTATTTCATCTTATCATAAAAGAAGACTCTGGCAGGGGCTTCCTGTGAGTCTTCGTGCCAAAACTGTGCCGGTGTGATTTTTTAATTGGCATTATGCAGTTCTGTGCAGAACAGAGAATCACAACAACAAACCTTTGCAATGTTGACACATCAATGATAAATAAGGTCGGAGGTGGAAATAGAGACTGGCATCTGTGGCAGGTCAGGAGCTTCCTGTAGTGTTCCCACCAGACATCAGAGCGGGGGAAAAGGGTTGTTGATGTGATTGTGGCATCATTGCTGGTGTTGGACAGTTAGAAAAACTCAGTACTTTTTGCTCAGGTGCTCAGGTGATGAGAGGTTGGTGGAGACGGGACAGAGACTGGTGGGAGCTGATGGAAAAGCTAGAGTCACTCAGATAACCACCCTGTACAACTGTGGTGGGTGGAAAAGCACATGAACCTCAGACCAGTTGGACTGCGATCTGGTTTCAATCCCAGAACAGAAGCATGAGGCTGCGGTGGACAAAGACTCATCAACACTGAAGTCTGGTCTGATCTGGATCAGGTATAAGAAACAACTTGGACCCCTCAGACATTTCTTTATTCCAGCCTCTATTCATTCCTATATTCCCTCATATATTTCCTCCTCTGATGTGCCCAGGGTGCTGAGGACTGTGAGAAAGGCTCATAATTGAAAGGCAGCAGTCGTGTAGGAGTTGGCCGCTCTTTCAGAGTGCACCTGTAATTGCTAACACTCTACCACACAGGGTTTTTTTTAAACATTGGACACTGTTAATGGCTGCAGTCTTTTTCTTTGTTAAGGAGAACGTTTACGAATGTGACTTAACAGAGCGAGCTTCCAAAATCAAAACATTCAGGATTCATGTAAAATGGGAAAGAACAACAACAACATTTTAGTCCTATAAGATACGATGAAGATGATGGTGATGATATTTCCAACAGGATTGTGGAAGATCAAATAGAAGATAAGAAATGTTTTTTAAAACCAAACCTTCCTATTAATATCTTATAGGACTTAGAGAAAGTTACAGGGATCATCATATAGGATTCTATTGAAAGTGAAAATCTTACAGGACATTTTGACTCAAGAAATCAAACTTACAGACCTCAGAAAAATAATCCAGGTAAAAACCAGAAGCTCTGGGAGATACAGGGAAGTCCAGAGTCCAGAAGTGTTGAAATATAAAGTGACCAGCCGTGACAGAGGCAGCAGATCAGAGCAAACCGTTGGTCCAACCTGCCATGTGTGGTAGTGGTTCAGTAATGATCATCACCGCCCCTTAATGGCCACAGTTCACTGTCCTCTAATGGCTTCTTTCAGCAGTAACTGGTAAACTGGTTTCACAGACATGACGGTGAACTTCCAGTTGAAGACTTGTGAGGTGTGGTAGAACAGGAGGTTTCCAACTTGATGCAGTCGTCAACATGGAGCAGAGTCTGAGAGGACATGGACATGAGGAACTGCAGCGTTAGCATGCTCCTGTTCCTGCCTCGAAATCATGTATGTATGATTTGGTGCTATACAAACAGGCCTTAAGAGACAGAATTATGTCAGTTTGTTTCTATCTTAACAGCTAATTGCAGACAACATTATCTGTTCATTTGCCCTGTAAGGCTGTATACATTAATCCTTATTTGCTTCATGCATTTTGTTTCCTTTGCAGTCTGGTTCATATTACTGTGTTTTGCCTGTGGTTATGTCATCCACAGAATAATCACTTGGAATGTGGTTTATGTTGGATACAACAATATCAGGGACGACAAGTCAAACATGAGAAATTCACATGAATAAAACTCAAACTGAAGCATCGCATTTTACAAGCTGTGCCCTGTGGTGTGGTCTCTGGGATGTATGTGTGTGTGCTGATGTTGTGTATGTGTGTTAAAGGATAGAGGGAGGGAGGGGAAAGGAGAGTGAATCATCCCCTCACTCTCACTATTCTCTGGATCTCTCTTGGGGCGTAGCCAGAGTTGGAATGGACACCATTCATGCATACAGTTCATGAAGAGCCATGCACAGGCGAGTGTGTGTGTGTGTGTGTGTGTGTGTGTGTGTGTGTGTGTGTAACGTGTGCATTTGACTCCTCTTATGGGATGTGATAGCTGACACACACCTGGATTCCTTCAGTAACCAACACATGCAGGTCAAACGCTTTGATTGTGTTGATGGAGCTCATAGGTGATGTCACTGTGATGTCAGTCACGTCTATGTGTCAGAGGTCAGCGCTGGGGAGTTAATATTTCAATGCCTTCACACCAGCGACAGCCGCATCCCGAGGCTTTTTGTTTTCAGGCCGTCCATCCATCTGAAAAACGTTCGCTGACACAGTATCTCACAAACACCATGAGAGAACGTCTTCTTGTCAAACCCTCCCTTGGAGTCTGGGATGAACTGATTAGATGTTGGTGGTGAGATGTCAAAGGTCAAGGTCACAGTGACCTCACAGAACACTGTTCAGTTCATGCTGGTGCTGTTGCGATTCATTTGAAATATTATGATTATTATCAATGCGCTTAATGCAGCACCTTTTTGTTTACATCCTGTGGTGTCTGGACTGCTGTTGTTCAGCTGTTCCCTGGACCCACAGCTTCATCCTTGCTGCTAAGGCTAATGCTAACGCTAATGCTATCTCTTGTCTCTCAGCTCTAGAAAGATCAATCTTTGTGCTTATAATCCAAATACAGCAGCAAGTTTGGAAAACTCTGACTCCTTTAGTAATAATGATCCACATAATGAAGGTTGCTCGTTTATAGTAATGGAGATGAGGCTCAGTGTAATGGAAGTGCTCCTCCTTTTCCCTGCAGCTCTAGAGCAGCCAGACCAGAGCTCAGCATTTACCATCAGTCAGTCAGTCAGTCAGTCAGCAACACTGAGGACTGTAGAGCTTGCCTCACTGTTGCAGCCAGCCCAAAAAAACAACAACAACAACAACAACAAATGATCACATTGCTTCTCTGGTCCAGAGATGTGTTGTGAGCTTTTGCATCTCATCTTTTAGAGGACATACTTTGACAAGATTCAAGTGAAGTCACATGATGCGCACAAACTTGTATGATATGATAAACACACCAGCCTGTGTCTCAGAAGTCACACAAGCACATGCCCGTGATACATAAACATGTGGGACTTCTGGGAAATAATCACATGAGCATATGTTTGTGTGTCTTATCCTCTGTGTCCCTTGAATTTGCATGTGTGTGCGTGTGTGTGTGTGTGTCGGGGATTGATGCGGTCCTGGCCAAGAGGACAAACCGCACAGAGGAATAAAGCAAATGAAGTGAAAGAGCTGATGAGACACCTTCCTCATCGGCTGAAATTACAGACGGTGAGCTGTGAATTACAATGAGGTCGTCTGATTGAATGAATACACATGGCAGGGCTGCTTTTAACCGTCACCGTGTGGCAAAATACGACGCTAAGTGGGGGTGACTCAGACACACTTCAGTCCCGATCTTGTGCATATAACAATACAGACTTCTTAGGATTTGCAGTATTCATTACGTTCATCCCAGGCATGAATCTGCTGCACAGATCATCCAGGACTGGGACTAATATGAGGTTTGTCCTGGGGGCAGAGCTATACTGAGGGTCAGGTTGCTGTTTAATCAAAGGGGTTCATTATTTTCAAAGTGCAAATGAGCTCTGAAAAATCAACCATAATTTGCTATTTGTTTTGTTCCAATTAAGTGTTGAAATGCACACACACACACACACACACACACACAGGTACAGACATGCATGGTGATGTCTGTATGTGTGTGTGTGTGTGTGTGTGCACTCTGTTGCTCTTTCTAATAATAATAGGATAAGCAGTTGTTGTGATGCCTGTGATTAGCCCAGCTGTTTTCAGAGTAAGTCCAGGGACATGACAGGTTTATATTGTTACCTTGAATATACATGAACCAGAATAGCAGGTGTGCATGGAAATTCCTCCACAGCCTGGGCACCCGAAACCTACCGCTTCACACTTAAAATAGTGCCTATATTGTGTGAAACGTATGCCTTGAAGGTGGTGATAGAGCAAAGCTTATTACAGGGTTTATCCTCCAGGAAGCCTGAAAGAATGAGCTCAGAACATCTCATGGCAATTTGTACTGATTTATGTATTTTGTATTTTGTTACATGAGCGGTGCTGCTGTTATGAAGTGTATATGGAGAGAATGACGTGGAACCTGAAATGGTCTTCTGTAAAAGAACAAGCCCACAGGTCGTCGGTGCAGCAGGTAATTATGACCCACACTCAGGTTTTGTTGCCAGGCAACATTACAGTGGTTGTCATGATTATGACAGGAGCAAAAAGCACAGTGATTTATTATAAAGAACGACAAAGTCCACGTCAGGAGAGCGTTTATTATTATTATTACTATTATCAGTTCTGATCCAAACCATCATCTTCTCCTAAAGCTAAACAAGCCAGGACTGTTGGTGCAGTTCAGTCTGACACTCATTCAACCCTTTGATGGATCTTTTCGTTCATGTCAAAGAGGTGAAAAAACATGTTCATAGCTGGTCTGCCATGTTTTTACTTATTGCTCTTTTCTTTTGCTTTTCTTATTGTGTGTCTTTCATCCTTAAGAAAAAAAACGTGTACCTTATTCAAAACATTTCTCAGGTTACTATGAATGTATTATATTCAGTTCTTTCTTTTTTACCCCCAAAATATATATAAGTAACGTCATTATGACGTGGTAATTCTTTTTATGTCGTGCTAACGTGAGAATATATTGTTATAACGTAAAAACACTGTGTGATCCTTCATTTGGCTTTTTCTTTCGTTTTTTCGACTCTGTCAACTAAAAAAAAAGGAAAAACGGCGCTGTCTGCTTGTGTAACGTAGCGCTCCTCTGTGTTTGTGGGTAATGTAGTCCTTCTGGCGCTATAACGCCAGCAAGCGTCTGCCCTAAAAAACTACACTACCCAGATATTCTACCGTACACGTAACCTGTGTTGACATCTGCCGGCTGGCCGACTGACACTCGTGTGGAAGTTCATTCTTCAAGACACTCGTGAAGGTCCAGCTCCAGAAACGTAAAGTTTGATGTTGTTTAACAGACTCATATTGATCATAATTAGCTACTTAACGGCAGCGCTTTACGTGGATAAAGTTAAAACCGCTGCGAGCTAGCGGTGAGCCTGACAAGCTAGCAACAGCTAGCGCCCCGCTCTCTTCCGAAACATTAGTGAGCCGCTTGGGTTGTATTTAAAGTTAGTAAAAGAGTCGGTGGATAAACTCAATGTTTGTACAGTAAACAGTCAGGTATCAGACGTAGGCTCTGTCATACTCCACCCTTCTGTCTGCACAAAGGGGATAAACTAAGGCTCGTTAAAACACATGACTCACTCTCGTCTCTTGTGTTAAAACTTGGTTTATATGTCAACCACAAGTCCTGGACGGATTTTTAAGCCCCCAGTCCTCAAGTCAGAGTGTCGTCTTCTCACCAAGCAAGCTGTATTTCCACACAGTTAATGTTCAACTAGCATAAGCTAATGTTAGTATCTTGTAAATACTGGTTGTAGGTGTTTCACAGAAGTTAATTATCATGCTATTCTCACCAAAATACCCCACAGATATCTTAAATTGCTAATGCTATGCTACTTTAAATGTGTAACTCTCATTAAAAAGGCAGCTTTAAACTGACAGGTGTTTGTTTTTACTTGTGCTATGCTAATCAAAGAGATGACAGTTCTCTTTACTGCCACAGGGCTGAATTAGAGACCCAGTGTGTGGACCAGGACATCAGAGAACAATGTCTCCTCCTCGGTTGACGGGTGCACTGCGTTCCTTCTCCCATGTCAGCAAAAAGGAGGACGTCATTGAGGGCCCCTACGATCTGAAGGTGAGACCCACCTGGGAGTAACCGGACACTTGCATGTCTTGTGTTTGTATTCTGTGTTTCTGAGATTTCATCTTTGATGTTACACTTATCCTGTCGCTAACATTAGGCCGAAACTGAAGTAAGTGAAAGGCCTGGATGTGCACACAGAAAGGATACTATATTCACCAGGATGTGTCCTTTTAAAAGATGGTTTATGGAGGTAAACACACTGGTTTCCATTAACAAGTTCATAATAGATGATACAGACAAGAGCATCAATAAAATCCTGCCACCACTCCCACACGCAGCTGCAGTGTTACAGAGACTTCTCTCATTCACAACAGAGAAATATGGAAATGAAATAGAAAAGTCAAACAGGAACGGTATTATGTCTCAGCGTGTGTTAACAAGGTATTACAGCATTAAGCTGACAGGGGAAGCACAATCACAGGAGGGATGAGCCCCCCCATTAATTCACTAGGCAGGAGGATGCAATGATGGAAGTAAGGCCGAGAACGAAGCACTATTTTCCAGCTGTGAACATTATCAACCTTTTCTTTTCTTTTACTCGACACTCTAGTTCACATTGAGATCCTGTTTATTCCCCATGATCCAGATCTTGGGGTGTAATGAGATACCTCGTTTCCTTCGTAATGTATGTGTGGTATGATGAATCGAATCGGTCACCGTTATTGTAGCTGCATGGGAGAGCAGTTTCCTTTTGTTGCATGTTTCATGTTTTATTTTTATCAGCCTCACCACAGACTGGCAGGATAGTGCTTAAAATGTCTTCGATTAAAAACAATCTAAGACAGAAGTGTTTACAAGTCAAATGTCTGACAAGCACTTCTCACTGAGTAGACTGCCCCCTTAAACACCTAGTGACAAACACAGTCAACGACGATGTTTGAACAGCTTCTGTTTGTTGTTTGTTATTCATAGCACAGAGGTAAGAGATATAGACAATCAGTCAGTTCATCAAGTGTCCTCCTCAGTCTCTCTTTCGGTGGCTCTTGTCTCCTCTGCTTCATTCTTTCCTTGTATTTCCTGTCTCTGCTTCATCACCACCACATTTTTGAATCAGCCAATTTGTTTTCTGCCATAAAGTTGGCGGTTCAGCCAGAATAATGGTGCCAGAATGAAGAGGACTCAGCACATTACTCTTTCCTTAAATCTCTCGCATTGGCTCCCTGTTACTTTTTAAAGTGCTGCTGCTACTTTATAAATCACTCGTTAATCTTGGGCCAATATACATTTCTGATCTCCCTGAAGAGCGGCGTGATGAGCAGGACTCTATGATCTGTAGGACGGAGTGTGAAGTGGTACCGCCATGAGTCAGAACCTGATGAGGTGAAGCTGCTTTTAGCTTTTAGGCTGCGCACAGATGAGCCAACTTTAGTCTGACCTCAGATCTGTCAGTTTAAAAACTGCTGTTTGATTGGTTTCTCTATTGCAACGTCATTCGTTCGTTTCCATTTCACTTTCATTTTTAAACTCAACTTTGTCACATTTCATTCTGTCTTGATCTGTTTTCACCTGTTTTTGAATGATTTCATGCTTTTTTTTTTTACATAATACTGTAATGAACTGAGTTGCCCCTGTGCTTGTCTTGGATACAGAACATTTCCATCAGTTCCCCCTGTGAACTGGAGATGTATTACGTCTGCAATAACAGTATCTACATTTTGCATCCATCAGTTTTCTGGCTTCTGGATTTACACTGGGAAAGTGTGCTGCCCAGGCCTTTTTCATTAACTTGATATCAGCCTGTAGACTTTCGTCATTATTCATAGTTGGTCTAAAATACACCGTTCGAGATTGGCAGATTGGCTCCAGCTGTGTGTTAGGTCTCCGTACGGTAATAAACACACAGTAAACAGCAGAGACATGTTACTCAGGAGTGGTGGAGAGCAAAACAGAGCAAAAAGTACTGAGATTACTGGACATTCATCAGGACGACAGGGGCTGAAATCGTACATCCATTTACTGACACATAAGCCGTGCTAATATGAGTGGTGACAGGGAGACTGGTGACAGATGCTGCCAAAAACAGCAGTAATGAGCGTTGCCTATCATTTTGCAACCAGTGCTAATAATGTGAATATTTAAAATCACTTTCACTCTGTCAGTGAGTAAAAAATAAATAAATCGGAGTCTGTGTTCAGCTGTTTTTTACTTTTACCTGTTTCACCTCCAGTTAAATCCTCTCTGCAAAAAAAAGCACTACCCCAGGGGAAAAAGATGGAAGGAGCCGTTCACATTATCTCAGGTTGCATGCAAAATACTTAGTTTAAGATATGCTTATTATAATACAGTCATTGTGTTAATGCTTCTCGGAGCCTCCGAGCCTGAACTGTCAGACCTGCTCAGATTTAATACACGGCTCTAATGGGAGATTTTGATTAAAACAAGAAGTTCTGCTCGTTAGTGTTGACTTTTCTACAAAACTAATGAGGATACATGTGTAACTGCAATGAAATGAACTTGTGACACGACAAAAATATTATCGTTAAAGAAAGGTCATCCACTCTGTTGGCTTTAGTGTTAGTAAAGCTGTTTACTATCGTGCTCATTTACATGAACACTCGATTCTAGAGATTGTGATTCAGTGTATTTGTTAATGAATGATAAAGTGCCCTATTAGTGGGGATGAACGTTACAGAAGGGAAAAGAACACATTGCAGGTATGGCAGTTTCAGTGGGAATGATAATTGAAAATGCTGACTGAAGCTGATTCCCCCGATGGAGGGATGGATGGATGGAGGGAGAGATATGTTACATAAAGTGAACATGCTCTGGATTAAAGTACAGAGTAGATGATCTGACAGCAGCCCATCCTGTTCTGACACAACACCTGCACAGTATTGGCAGACTATTGGAGCACACTGGTCCTATTCAAGGGTATGTGGGCAATTAGTGATACCTGAGCTTATTAGAGCAGTGAGTGCTGCTGTTGTCTTTCTTGCAATGTGATTGTATCTCTGTCTCTCGCTCTCTCTCTCTCCCTGCGACTCATGTTAGACCAAACGTCGGAAGAGACAGGAGCTGTTTGCCAGAGAGGGCCTGACTTGGCAGAAGATTGTCCATTTCTGCACCGAGCATCAGGACAAAGCTAAGCAGCAAGCTGCCAGTCAGGAACTGAAGAGCTTCCTTCTGGCAGCCAAACAGATCGGTAATTAACTCCTCAGCCTCAAATCCATTGTTATTTCAATCTATTTTCATGTGTTTGTGTTACGCTGATGAAAAGTGTTGGTGGAGTGTTGTCTACTTCCAGACTGCTGGTATAACACTATGAGACTCTTACCATACCCCATGAGTGCCTACATGCCTGTACCATATAAGTGCATATATATGGTTATATCAGTGTCATACAACATCCACGTATTTGCATGAATTAACAAGATATCATCATTATTAGATAAGTTAAATGGTCCCAATTAAAATACCAATAGATATGAAGGCTTCTAATATTACAGTACCATTACAGTTTAAGGTGAATCTCATAAAAGGCCATCTTTCCTGAAGATGTTTGAACTGTCTGATTCATGTGGACTCTCTTGACTTCACTGACATCGACCTCTCTTGACTCTCAACCGTTATTTAACGGGAGAGTCAAGAAGTTCCTGTGATTCAGACATGTCTTCAAACTTACCAAGTGGAAGTGGAGTTTCTAATGTTTCATCAAAAGCCTTTTCAACCCTCAGGAGCCATATTATAAAGGTGCACTCACCATCAGATATTGATCTGATACCAACCAAAAAACACAGAGGTGGACAGGTCACGACATCAAGTGAGAAACACTCCACTGGCTCATAATGTAGAGAACTGTGTATCCATTCTTCTGAATGATCAACCCATTTCAACATCAGAAAATGTGGCGTTTGAAAGCTTAATTGAAAATCCTGAGCCAACACATGCTGCCAGCGGAAACGTCTATCTCACATCTGTACAACAAGTTCTGCTCTGCAGCTCTGCCAAACCGCAGAGCAGCTTTAGATCAGGTAGACGTCTGAAGAAAGCTCTCAGATAATTCTTACATAAAGGATTTTAAGTATTAGAGTTCAGGGAAAAGTTGGTGCGACTCCTTGAAAAAGCTTATGTATGAGTTCCACCTCCATTTCCATTTTCACTTGTCATGAAGTATCAGGAAAAGCACAACTGAAATGATTAACATTAAAGGGTCGCCCTCAGGTTATACCTGGTAGGCATCACTGTAAAAAAGTGGATACATGTTTTGCAAATTAATCGCAAAACAAAGACAGAAATCTGTCAGATTCTTTAATTCAGCTCCTTGGTGAAGCTCCTCGGTCATAATTACAGCTCAGACTCGTCTTGAGAAAGTCAGGACACCTGGATTTGGACAGTTTATCCTATTCTTCCTGGCAGATTCTCTTCGGCTCTGTCAGAGTGGATGGTATGCATGTGTGTGTGTGTGTGTGTGTGTGAACTGCCATCTTCAGGTCTCTCCACAATTGTTCTTTGGGTTTTACATCTAGCTTTGGCTGAGCCACTCATGACAGTCAGAGACTTGTCTCACACCCACTCCAGTATTATCCAGGCTGTTTGCTCCAGGTCACCATTGTACTGACTAGAAGACTCAAAGCTATAAATTCTGCCAAAGGGAGTTCTTCAAAGAAAGAGAGAGAAATTTCCAGAGAAATCTTCATTTTCTCTTTGTCATTAAGAATGGCAACAACAGCAGGGCTGACTCCACTGCAGGAACTTTGGGGTAATTTACTGGGCCGGGGCCGTTGGTGCATGTCTCCAGGAACTGCCCTTGAAGGACGATCCCTTTTTTACGAGGGCTAAATGAGCCCCTGCCTTGGGTAGGTACTCTGAGCGGCCCCCAGTAACTCCCTGGGGGCACCGATTGGGTACACACTCAGAGCTTGATGTGACGTCAACTGAAAGTGCAAAAATAAGCAGCATTTTAAAAATTCAGTGGAAGAGGAGGTTGGAAACAACAACAACAACAACAACAACAAGAGCAGTAAAGTAAGACATGATAAGTTGACGGACGGCCTGTTGCACATGATTGCGTCGCCTCGAGAGTCTGGCGGGTCCGACTCTCCTTTACCAGGAACTTCCTTATCAGAAACAGGGCTAATAAAATGTGCAAAAAGGAGAGTGATCTGAATATTTTCTGAAGCTACTACGAGCTGAAAACTGGAGTAAATACAAAGGTGGTCTGAGGCAGGAAGATGTATATTGCTTGGTCAGTAGAAATGCAATTTTATCCCTTCTAATACACTACTGCATGAAGTCTACTGGCACAGACTGGGTGTTAATATAATTAGCTCATAACTGTATATCTAAGGTCCAGCAGCAGCACAAAGAAGCATCATGATCATCTCCCCAGCAAATAAAAACACAGTAGATTTACTCTGGAGATACAAACAGGTGTTTGATAGTGTGCTGGACATTTTGTAATCCTTGCTCTATGACTTCAAGTGTTAAACTGAACTTAACAAGTTAATTATGGCATTAGATGAAAAAAACAAAAAACAAAAAGTCCAGATTTCCAATTAGTTTGAGCTTTTCTTCTTCCCTGGTGCAACTTCTCTCTCCTTTCATTCATCAGTGGAGAGTAGCAGTATCTGTCGGTATTGTTGTGGTGCTTCATGTGTTGAACCCGCCCTCTGTCTCCATGACTGGATCCAAATAAAAAGTTGCTCTTGAGCACACACTCCAGAGAGGATGAAAGCAGCCATTTGGTTCAGCTCTGTGCAGCGACGAGTCTGATGCTGCTAGACTGTTTTTAATTGGTTTAAATCCTTTTTATCTGTTTGTGCTTTTACTCCGCCAACCTCCTTCACTCTATTCTCCCTCTGTCCTTCTGACATTTTTTTCCTCTAATTGGACAATTACTGTATTTTCCTTTTTTTTTTTGTTAAGTACAGTCCTGGCTAAGCATAGATTGTTTGTATATTATTGAAATGAGGCGCGGGGAGCTTCGATGGTGATCTCATGCTGTAGATTTTACTGCTCATGGGAACAGCTGCTGATTGTTTTCTGGAGCCATGAATAGTACACAGCTCAGCTCAGTTAATGGCCACACAAAACAGCTATCTAGATACCGTTAATGGTAATAGAAAGGCTGAAGGTGATTGTTAGAATCAGTAATAATCCTAATAATCGCCTTCATTAAACCAATAATGAATACATCAGCTTTAATTGTCCCTCCAGTTTCTGCTGCAGTCAGAGGAAGCAGACTCTACGGAGGCCTGCCAATTAGGCAAAGCAGGAGACGACTGGGCACACAGCACTGACTGAGGCTCTCATAGCTACAGTGATGTTGGAGGATATAGACGAGAAGCTACATCTGATGACATTAAATGAGTGATTTTTCTGTAGAGAAAATCAGGAGGGACATTTAGATGGTTGACTGCGGACATTAATCTGGGAACTTAAATGTAATATATTCTGTCAAAGTTCCTGTTATGGAAGGTTACATTATTCATATTTATGTTGAACTTGAGGACACTGGTTGAGTTAAAGTGCTTGGTGCTTTTCTGCTCGATTTAAACCAACATGAGGGAAAAGATGAGGGACATGTCCCATGTGTCGTCTCATCTATAGTCCCCAAATCACTTAAACTGGCTCTGGCTTTATTGATTCTTGCAATCAGGACATGAAAGTGTAAATATGTTGTGTCTTGTCTCACAGTGGGGACTGAGCATGGCCAGAAGGCCATTGAGAGTGCTGCTGTCTTCCTCTTCGAGACCTTCCACAACAAAGACCATGTGGGCACAGAGGAGACCCGCGCCATTAAACAGATGTTCGGCCCCTTTCCAGCTTCTGCAGCCGAAGCCTCCTGTGGCCTCGTGGCTCGGCTCGTGGCTCCGATTGGAAACTCCCAAGTTGAAGACTTCATTCAGACCCAGAGCTCCCGTCACAACCCCAAGAGAGGCCCTAGTTTCGGATCTAACATTGTCTTTTCACATGACTGCTACACGTTGGACCCGCTGGAGGACCTGCCTGGTTCTGGGATCCAAGAGGAGAACGTGAACCTGGATTTTATCAACTTCCTCAACAATCAGCAGAGCGGGAGGAAATCCACCAATGAGGAACAGGCCTCTAGTGCTGGACGATCTTCTACCTCTGGGGATGGAGCTATCCTCAGAACAGAGGTGGAGAAGTATATGAACGCTGGCAACATGACTTCATCCAGTCCAGAGGAGCTGTGCACGTCCCTGTTTGAGATGTTGGCCTCCCCCAGGAGTGATGATGAGCTGCAGAATGAGGTACGTGGCATGCCATATACTGTTAATACACTATCTTATCTACACTATCTACACTATCTTAGGGATTTTTATTATTCAGGTTGTAGATTGTTCTGATATATTACCTTAAATCAGATCCTGATCCAACACTCAGTATTCAGTATTCACTGTGCACAGGATTTTGCAGAAGCCCCTTTGACAGCAGCCACAGCTTCAGGTCGTCTTCTGTAAGGTATGAGTGAAGGCTTTGAGGAGGCCATTCAAAGACAGCCAGAATGCATTAGACTTTTTTGTTTCACCTGTACCAGGTTCCTCTCTTTGACTGGAGCATCTATTTGTTTGCATCCATTCTGGACACGCTCCCTGTCTCTACTGTTGAGCCACCACCATGCTTCACCATGAGGATGCTTAGCCAGCTGATGAACAGTCATCAGGTGTTGTAGGATTGCAGATCAATCAAATGAAACATATTCCACTTTTGCTATGATGCAGCCACCTCTAGTCCTACCTCCAGCATTTCCTGATTGGTCACACACTGGTTGAGTAATAACTTCCCAAAATGTTGTGGGCAAAAATAGATTTGTCTTCAATTCGGCCTGTACACAAATCAGAATTTCAAGTGGTTCTCCATTGAGGACCATCTCTCCTGATTGGCTGCATCGATGGCAGTAGATGAGGTTGTATCTTTGACGGTTTGGGTAAAACTGGTTTAGCTGACTTGGCAAACACTCTGGTTAACAACACCGGAGCTGGGAGCAGTGGAGCAGTCAGCAGAGCAAGTGGTGCTGCCCTACATCTCCATCACCCTCCTCTGTTTCCATTAGGGTTTAGTTTGCAGCGAGATAATTACAAAAACAGTGCAGCGATTCAGTGAACAAAGTGAGAAATGTCCTGGGGGGCAGTTTCTCAGTCTGGGCTTGAATTTGTGTTTGTTGCACTGTTGTGTTTATTGTTATTATTTTGGGGCTGTTATTGATTGTGTAACCTTGACCTTCAACTGCAGGCCTTTTGGGTTTGATCCACATGCTGGATCTATCATAAGCTCACTGTTACAGTCATCCTTGGCCTTTAGCTCTGGACCTTTTTAGACATGTCCAACTTTCTCCACATCTTTGACCTTAATTGGTGACGACGACCCTTTGGAAGTATTAAAAACTCGACATACACCTACAAGCAGAGGTCCATCTTCAAGATAAAAGCATTAAGAATGCTAATTATTTAATATGGTTGAGGATAGAAAATGAGATTTTACTGCGGGTTGAAGAGTTGACATTTCACTCAGTCAGTTTAGTAAATCCTGCGCCCATCTCATGTACACTCTCACTTGTGGCTTCGTTTTTCCAACTTTGGAGTGAGCAGCACCATTTCTGTTTGAATCAGAGAAGAAGTCTTGAGCTGTGAGTGGTGTGCTTTGTATCTGCTGTCTCTGCTAATGTTAATTCTGTCAGTCACTCCATGATGGGTCTAAATTAAACTTTGCTGTCAGTTTGTGTGCTCACGCTGCTGTCAGGCCTTGTCAAAGATAGTTTGTGAAGGAAGAGGCTTTACTCTTTGCAACGTTGCTGCACTGTTTTCTTTAGTTACAAAAAATGCAGCAGAGTGAGACATCTTCCTCTGGACTTTCCTCAATGAGACATCAGTCGACTTTATGACCATTAAATCCTGGCAAACTGTCCCTGTTCTGGCAGATATCACAATGCTTTTGGTAAAGATAGAAATTCAGCTGGGCTGGAGAAGCAGAGGCATATGTTTGGTATTGGGCTGGTGTTGATTGTCCATTGGGTTGGTTTTGTCACACAGACCCAGCAACTCAGCTCCTCCTTTATTAAATATAAACACATTAATAAAATTTTTATCACCCCCCTAAAGTTCTTTATTTGCTCTTAAATTTTTCAACGTAGGAGTCCAAGTGCTTCTTGGGGGGAAAAAAATGTGGTGGAGTCCTGTGAATTTAGGAGAGGAAAGGAAAAGAGTGCTCGAGTTTGTTGGCACCGTTCTGTCTGCAGCAGTGCGAAATACTGCAACAGTGAAATCCATCATTATCTACAGCAAGTCTTTGCAGATTTGATGTGTAGATGCATCATTTGTTAACGCCTGGATGTGCAGGATTTGAACCCCACAGTCAAATAAAAAACAACAAATGATGTCGATGTACTCACTCACTGAGATGGAGATGCTAAAAGCAAAAGTGAAGTTTCACTGGAACTCTGACAGATGGTATAAAATATGTCCTCTGAAATTTTATCTACGAGACAGAAAGTGAAATCAGTGCAGTAGAGACATTTCCCAAGAAACCTCTATTGCATTGGCCTGCTGAAACAGCACAGGTAAGAAGGCAACCCCCTCTGTTTTGATCTGCCTCCACATCCGCCTGTGTGCGGCAAACAGACAGAGAGAAAACCTTGACAAATAGTCCCAAGTGGCAGTTTGGGGGGGTTCCAGCCTTATGGTGCTCACCAGGAGGAAACCCAGGCAGCAGGTTTCAGGCTTTACACAGCTGAGGAGGAACGCCCGGCTACTTAAAGTTAAAGTCTGTGTTAAGGAGGAATTTGTCCAAGCAGACACTTGTTCTGTGTAAGTGTGCAGTACTTAATGTACTTCTCCCATGCTTCTTATTTATATTTCATTTCAAAGAGAATTAGCAAAAATAAATGCGATGTGTTAACAGAGAAAGGAAAGAATGGAAATACAGAGCAGGTTAAGGGAAGGCAGTGCTTCCCCAGGATATATATATATATTTTTTTGCAGTGGTGTCAGGCCAGTCTGCACCTCCTCCCCCCTCCTTACGCTCCGTCACCTTTCTGCTGCCGGCTTGTTACTCACTGCCTCATTCACTAAAGCTGCTGTGCTGCTCTAATTTTGAAGAATGAGATGGTCCGGGAGGCTCTCAAGCACTCGTCAGTGACCCTAAACGATTGGAAGACAATGTTGGGTGCTCGCTCTGCACAAGTAAAATCATTAGGAGATGTGAGATTTTAGCAGTGGCACTTATAATCGACTGAGCTGAATGAATGTAGTGGAACCACTGGGACTCTGTTATTTTAATAGGAAGCCATTTTTGTCAGTTCAAAGTTTACTGTCCAACAGATTTTTTTCTTGTAGGAGAAAGTTGTCATTTTCTTTTCCAGTGTCCTTGTAGGTCCTTGTGCTTTGAATAGCAGGTGCACTTGTGCCTGTGTGTGTGTTGGTCTTACAATGAAGTGTAATCAGGAGCATTGTAGACCAACAAAAACCTGGTCTTCAGTCGATGGTCCGGTATTTCACTGTTATCTAAAGGTGCATTGTCAACACACTCACAAAGCACACTCACACTGCCTGTTACACACAAACAGAGTTTATTGAAAATGCTCTTAGTTGTTGGGAAAGAACATTATGCTGCTGTCTCAGAAGGTCAGATCTTCTTTGTGGTATGTGGTCTGTTGTGAAACCTTGTCATGTATCATGTCGTCTCTCGCTCTGCAGAGAAGCATGTTTCTTACTGTCTGATTAATCAGCGCAGTGTTTTCAATCATCACTTGTCTGAAGATTTCTTCAGACTTTTCTTCGTAAAACATCAAATATTTCTGACCTTGTGTTTTGTGTTGTTTTTCCTCTGTCGAGGTGTGAGCAGAGTGTTGATTCACCTTTCCCCCTTTTGGCCATTTAGGACACACAGAGCTGTTGCATGTGTCAGGACTGGTCTCACCAGTCAGTGACAACATGTGATCAAGTCACTGCAGATAGAATCAAACTCTCTGAAACACTGAATCTTTGCAAATAGCAAAGCACCAAGGTTTAAATCCGCCTGGCTTGTAAGTGTTATAGAAGATGGTGCTCTGATTGGTTTATTGGCTGTTATCCCCAAAACACTTCCATGAATAGTTAGGAAATCAACCAGAACCCCTTATGAACCATTTAACTGGAGAAGTGACTATGGTTTCCACTGGTAAACTGGCAAAACAGACCGTTCATACCTTCCCCAAGAGCATGTGCATCGAACCTGGTGCAGAATTTCACCAGTTTCGATGCACATGCTCCTCACAAGGTTTTTAAGGTGCGTGTTTTTTGGTATTTTGGGGCTCAAAAATGGCAAGGCAATGTTTCCAAACACCTGTTGAAATATCTACCAAGATTTATAATGACTGGACGTGTCATTGATGAGTGATCAGTTTCCTGCTGAGCCTTGTCCTTGGCAGTGTTGTTGATCGACTGCGGCCATGTTCTGTGGACCGATCCTGTCCGTTTCTAATAGAATTGTGAGTTTAGTCGTCCGTCCTCCTTTAACTGTCCTTCAACAGCCATCGTGGCTGATAATAAATAGGACTGTACAAGAAATTTAGTGGTGATTTAAAAAGAAAGTTCATCATGGCTGACTTTCATGGTCCAAGAGACTTTTTGTAAAGCTAGCTCATTTGGCATTTGCACATCAGTTACCGGTTCCTGTTTCTAGCTCAGTCCCAGCTCATGGCAGCTTGAGCCATGATATAAGACGACAAATAATAATTCAGCATAAACTCAGTTGGGTTCTAGCTCTTCTGGGTCAGAACCCTAATAAAGGCCAGGATCAGTTGCACGTTGAACTTGTGTGTCTCATCATGTTTGAACCTCCAGCAGATACCTTTCACCCTTTACATTTACCAATGGACGAAGAAAGGGCTCCATCATTGTGTCCCTGTTGCTCTCTCTCTCGCTTTCATTCTGTCTCCCTTTTTACTTAAAGGCTTTTCTGCCCATATTATCCATATAGCTTCACCGCAAAGGCACAGTTGTACAAGTTCAGTTGGTTATAGCTGGCTCCAATGTTCCTCACGTAGTTGACATTTAGAAGTGAACTCTCCCACTGACATCTTTAGATGTAGAATGGCCTCTGAGTTCATGTGTGTGTGTGTGTGTGTGTGTATGAGAGAGAGAGAGAGTGAGTGAGAGAGAGAGAGCACCTGCAGATTCTCCATGCATCTACCTCTGTTTGACTCCAAAGCCAACAGTTAAGTTTAAAGGCTCTGCACTTAGTGCCATTAAAGCCGACAATGGAGAGAACCTGCCTCTTATTATTTCTCACCGGTGACCCTGGATTGCTGACATTTCATGGCAGTTGCTGAGCACCAGGGGGAGGGAGGTGCAGCGGACTGCCATTTAGTTATATAATGTATGCTGATTAGAAAGGTAGTTTGTCTCCGTATGTTTCAGTAGCCTCATGTTAATGACACAATGCTGTGTTAGATAAGGTGGAGATGAGGTGTCATTTCTATTGACAGTCTATAACAGTTTTATCTAAAATGAAACACACACAAAAAATGAACAGACACAAGTTTGTCAAGTGAGCTCGATCCTTTTAGGCGTGGGCGTTTCTAGACTCTCCTTTTCCATGGGTCAAAAACCCACTAAGACGGGCTGACATTTCACTTTTGTTGGAAATGGAGTCCGTCAAAGTCAAATGAGTCTGAAAAGATGTAAACACAAACACACCCAGGTGAACACACTCATTCTCACCCCTCCTTCCATCTAGTCAGAGCACAAACATTGTAAACAAACCTTTCACCTGTCCAGCATGTTTCTACTAAACCAGAAAAACAGCAGTCTGGCTTCCAGGAGTGAGCACTGTCCTGAAATGAATTTAACATCAGAATCAGAAATACTTTATGATTTCACCTGTGGACAACTGGCTCCTCTCCCCTCTGTTCCTTTCAGCTCTGTCACCTGTCCATTTGATGGTTTGATTGTGGTCCATACATTTCAACTGTCCTTTCTTTAACAGCTTGTGACTGACACCACATCAGAGACAACATGATCACATTTCATTTTCATTTTACCAAACTGGAGATCTATGAATGAACAGAAGTCCATTACTAATTTATAGTGCTCCATTCTGTTGTTCATTGTTGTTTACAGCTAAATATATTCATGCATTAATCTTTATTTTCTCAAACAGAGAGCTCTTATTGTTTTTACACATAAATTCTAGTAAATCGTCGTCATAAGACACATTATGAATATAACTGTGCTAAAGATTAAGATGAATCCGAAATGCGTTTTTCCCAAATTGGTGTTCATGTTGAGTGTGTCTCTGGAGCGACTCGGCCGTGCCCAGTGGTGCCTCATTACCAATAATAATGCTTTGGTTGTTCAAATTTACCTTTCACTGTTGAATATTTAATGGCAGATGAAGTTGGACATTCACACTCCTGACCTGTATTCTTGCAGACGTGGAGTTATTACGCTGCTTCAGAGCTGCAGGATGGTCGAGTGTTCAGAAACTCTTCCTCTCAGACGCGGAGGAATCCACACCAAGGACAGAATTTATGAGTGTGCATTTTGAAGAAAAAAAAAAGAAAGAAAAAATCTTTTGAGCTGGAGAAGGTGAAACCCCCACAATCACTTCCCACCCACTCCTAACATATAGTACACTCGACTCAATAAAACACAGACATTCACAGGACCCAATAGAAGTTTAGACCACATATAAAAGACACCACAGAGGGAGACAAAGATAACCCCAACAAAGACGATGGCTGACCTGACATCAAAGTGCGTCTGTTGTTTTAGTTCCCTGCTGTGCTGACTATTGCCTTCCCATGGGAGGACAGACTGAAAGAGCACGCCATCCCTGCATCCTGAAACCAATCCTGAAAGAGCAGGGTGGAAAAATATACTGCATTGTGTTGCAGCAGGCCTTCAGATGGACTATTTTCCCATTATAAAGCACAAACTTTACCATCGCTTCTGTTTGGTCTGTCTGTAATATCGATGAGTGTCTGTGTTGACCTGTCTTAATTGCATGCTGCTGCTGTGCACAGGAATTCTTGTTGTTTTTCTGTCACTTGCTAAGTGCCAGGTGGTTATATTTGGGAGGCTAGGTGGTGGAGCATATTCCGTACCAGGCGGATGGTAATTACCAGGTGCTCAGCCTTGGCAGTAGCAGCATATTAGGGAGTATTGGTGAGCCATAGGATGTGTATACATGTTTGGTTATATATTTGGATGTGTGTGCGGGAGGAGGGGGGTATGCAGATGACTGTATGTTTATTTATTTTTTGCTCGCGGCTACTTACTTTCACTTCCTGCCCTTCCTCTCTCCTGCTCCAGCTGTTCGAGCTGCTGGGCCCAGAGGGGCTGGAGATGATCTCCACCCTCCTCCAACGAAGGATGGCCATCGTCGACTCCCTCCTCGCTGTCCCACCTGATAGAATTGGCTTCCCACCAGGTGAGACAGCCGCACGGCAGCCATGTCATCTCCACAGTAACTCCAACTCACTTTATCATCCTTTTACATAATACAAATGTAAATTAAGGATCGACCGATATGGATTTTTCAGGGCCGATATACATGAGCTTAAACTCATTCATTCTGCAATAAAATGATGAATATTAGGTTAAACTGCAAAAGTTTCAGCTTTAATTTAAAAAAGGTTTGCATCACAACTGTATGTAGGAGAGTGAGAGCCTCTGGCCACTAAGAGTTACCATTTAGATTGAAGTTGAGTCAATATGAGGGAAGAGGTGAAGAAGATAATAATGAGGTTTCTAAGCAGCACAAAACTATCACAGAGATGTTAAAAGCAGTTGGTTAAACAGGTCAGCACATGAAAAACCTGCAGGTCCCATGGACGATGAATGAATGTAGTGGTTATTATGCATGAATTCATGTAGAGCCACTCTTAAACTACAGTACTGGTAGTGTGCAGCCTGATCAGATTGAAGTGCCGTCCTCGTTTCACTTCACGTTAGTGGATTTTTCTTTGACAGGAGCGATTTAGAGGAACGTTTATGGAGCTCTCTGTTGACACATCATAGAAAATAAGGTTTTATCCAGATCTACAGAGGTCGTGTGTTTTTTAAATGCTCACATATATTTAGAAAAGTGTTTTATTAGCTGTGTAGTACTGAAGTATTCTCACTGAATGCACTTGCTCCTCGTTGACTGTATTATTTATTTTGCAAAACTTGGTGAGTAGTGAAATCAATAATGAGAGCTGAAAGCTGATGTAATAAAAATCTGACAAACCTATATTTATCCACAAGATTCTGGCTTGGCAGAAATAATCACAGGCAACACAAACAAGCCTTTTTTTAAACTGATGGATCTTGTAAGACCGAGAGCTGCTGTGAAAAGCTGGAGTTGTTGTCATTTGCAGGATGAGCCTAATGCGTTAATGGCTTCAAGTCAGACTTTAATGCCAGGGGCCACCTCAAATCTGGACTTAATAGTCCTTTTGGATAAATTGTCCCGGCAAAGAAATGAACCAGTGTTATGGGTAAAATGCCCCTCTCATTATGTTCTGTCCTTTGTTGCCAAAACTGAAAAGAAATTGGAAACAAAACTATTAGATTTTGTAAATTCTCCTTTAACCAGTCACTTCACCATAGTCTTACTGTTCTGCATGATCTTAACCAGTCACAGTGATGAACGTCAACAACAGCTTAACAAACAGAAAGATGCTTCCACTGGTTGTCTGGATGGTGCAGATGAACATGATCTGAACACAGAACACCTAAAATCTGCAGCCAGAGGCAGATGAGTGGGTTTTTATTGAACTTGTGTGATGGTGATTCAAAAATTGGTCACATCATGCTGCGTAATGTGACAGTAAAACATGCAGTGTTACTTAACTAAAGCAGGAAGGGGAAAAATGACAAGACAGGATTAATGAGCTGATGGTAATCGTCCACTGAATCAACAGAATACAGATTTATAAAAGCCAGTCTGGTGTGTGTAGTATTGTATGGAATCAGCTTTGTGTCAGCTCTGTGTAATGGCCTTTAGTGCTGATGTGGCATTACTCATATCAGAGGATGCAGATTTATCGACACGCGTATGTCCCACTGCCTTTAGATGGCTCCTGGGACTTTCATGTGCAACGGCCTGAAATCAGCCGGTTGGAAAGGCCTTGTCGATGAGAGAGGTCAGAGGATAACGGGCAGACCGGTTGACAGAAAAGCCACAGTCGGTCAGATTACCACCTTTTGCTCGAGCCTCCTCAGCATACACAACATGTGCAACCTTGAGGCGGACGGGCTACAGCAGAAGATCACGTTGCATGATCCAGCCAAGAACATAAATCTGAGGCTTCGGGCACAGACTTACCAACGTTGGACAGTTGAGGACTAGAGAAATAAAGGTCTATTGCTGCTGAGGCAGCAGATGGTAGGGTCAGAATTTGGCATCTAAAGCCTGAAACCACAGACCCAATCTGCCTTGTGTCAACAGCTGAGGCTGGCGGTGGTGTGTTGGTATGGAGAAGGTTTTGTTTGCTCACTTTTGGACCCTTAATACCAATCAATCATAGTGTGAAATCCACAGTCTGTCTGTCTGAGTATATGTCGCCCATGTTCATGGCTGCAGTTCACTTTCTTCTAATGGCCAATTTATTGCGGTTACATCAACATGATACAAAGTGCAGTGGTTCCAGATCAATAAATCTGCAGAAATGATGTGATGCAGTGTTGTCAACATGGAGCAGAGGCTCAGACGAAAGTTTGAACAGTAAAACAGTAAATCTGTGACATTAAGGAGGGATAAACCCAGCGCTGGTGTGGCGTTCCTAATGAAGTGCCTTATGAGTTTTTTTGCTTTGAGAGAAAAGTTACTTACATGAATCTTGCTTTTTTTGGATCCTTATCAAAAATGTTAGAATTATAACTAGAGATGCACCAATCTGGCTTTTTCAGTCCCACTGCCAATACCAATACCTGGACTTACTGTATCGGCCAATATCCGATACCGATCCGATACCACTGTTGAATTAATAAGCTGTCCACCTCGCCATGAGGAAGACAGTGAAGGCATCAGGCTTGACTTTAACGTTACTTTTCTGAATGTTGTTGCTCTGTGTTTGTTGCTGCTGACATGTGATGTAACACGCATCACAAACACAGAATTGAAGTGAATAGATTGGCGCCATGGATCAGCCCCATTAGCCGATACACAGTCTAGCTATTTAGTCAATATCTGGGCCGATATCTGATCTTAATATCAGATCGGTGTGTCACTAGATATAGTATCAAACAGAGTAAGAAAAGTAAATAAATATTTTTAGATTTTTTTATATTAAATCTCTAACATTGGTGTTTGTATGTGACAAATCCAGTATCAGTGAGCATGTACTTGGAAATACTACTACAACTCTGTATTTACTCTGTGCTATTTCCCTCTGCTATAGTGCAGGTTTGTGGTCTGTTTGCCATTAGATCTTTGTGTTTGGAGTAAACTGCAACAGCAAACATCTGACAGAAGAGTCAAGAACATTTGTGGCTTGGGATATGCAGAACTCTACAGTGACTGTAACTGACAGTGTGAATGAGCTGAACCAGTCGTCTGCTGGTCTCCTAAACAGGTTGTTTCTGGATGAGTGTGAGTTTTTGTTTTTTCCTCTGTGTAACGAATGGAGTATGTGATGATAAATTAAGGCTTGTAAAAAGTCATCTGTTGTTTTCCTTTCTCTCTGCCAGTCCAGATTAAGATATGGCCACAACTGGAAACAAAGCTCTCAAGCATCTCTCTCTCTCTCTGTCTCTGTAGATCTCATCAATTGATGTTATAATCAAGACTCATATTTAACATCTGAAGAGCCTGGAAGATTACTCTCCTTCCCCTCTTACACAGATTAAAACTGCCATTAATGAGTCTATGATCAACATCTACCATGAGTCCAATTTAATATGGACAGATGTGTTGAGACTGATAGCATCTGACAGTGTTCAGTGATTTGTAATAAGTGCTGATGCTTGGTTATTTGCATTTGGTGTAAACGCACCATGTGTGTAATTAATGGCACAAAAACGTTCCTTCAGCAATCTCCTCTTTTTTTTTTGGTTTGGTGAAGATGAAGGTGCAGAAAAGTATCTATGTTGGGTATATTGGGATGAAGTCATCTTAACTGTCCATTCCCTGCGCAGTGAGACATGTGAGAATTACATTTGTTGTTGTCTGTCCAATCTGTCTTTTATTTAGACCTCAGATTCATCCATATGGTATTATTTCGTATATTTTGATAATACCTGGATTTAAATGTATAAAAATAAGGCTGTTTGGATGAGTACTGTAAACCTGGGGTGTAGAGGTGACCCAGCTCTGACTGCTACAGACTTTGATGTGAAATTAACAGACAGAGATTGTAGCTCTATGTTAACGCCTCCACTGCCCGTCAGTGTCAGTGCTTTATTTGAACTGTGTAGGGCTCCTGTTTTCTACATGCTACTGAAATGGCTCAGTCCAGTGAAAGGCTATTACCTAAAGATTGGCCTTTCACTTCAACTCAGTTCTTCATTATTTCTTTCACGTCCTTCAAGCCATCTAGTAGGAACGATGAAGACCAGACTAAAGCCTCCCTTGCGGGCAGGTTCTCTATTTCTGTCCTGGCTTTAATACTTCTCATGAATAAGAGAAATAATCGAATACCGTGCCGTACTAATAGAGAAAAAGGCTGACATGTGCATGGTGTTGCTAAGGCCCAAATAAGCCGAGGCTCTTATGTGGAATAGGCTTACACAGGTTTTTTTTGCTGTAGTTATCTGGCACTCCGGGTGGCTTAAAGCTGAGTTCATTGATTTTGTATGAGATTGTTTTTCAGGAGGCTTGATAGCGAGCGATACTAAAGCACTCCTGCACCCACCAGCCCTCCATACCTGCTGTTTTTTTTCTATTTCAAACGTCGTCCTCCATCCTGAGCCAGCGTTGTATCTTGACCCCCTGTTTCCTTTGTTCTGTGGAGGCAGACTCCTCTTCTTATTCCCCCTCCTGAATGTGAAGAGTGGAGCTGCAAGTAGTTGAAAATGTTGTTGCAAAGTTGAAGACAAGGGCTGAATGATATATAAAAGAAACTGCTCCTGTTCTGTTTTAATATGTCGTAGGATGGAAAACAACAGTGTTGTAACTCCCGGCCCATTAGTTTAGTGAATGTTGACTGTATTTGCGCCATCTATGAGGTGGGAGAGAATCCGACAACAGCTTCCTCCCTTGATATGGTGGAGTCATAATGACAACATGTCAGTTGCTGTCTTCTCAACACTTAGAAGACACTTGATGGGGTCGAAGGAGGCCGAAACGATAAAAAACTTTTGCGGATACTCCTAAACCCGTCTCTGTGTTGATGGGCAATAAGTTAATTCATGTGAAACCTAGCGAAACCATAGTCATAACTGGTCTAACTTCCCTATATTTATGCTGTTAAGAGGTGCAAAACAGGGGAATCCTCTTCTCCCCCACTTCTGTGTACTGTTAGCATTAGCTATAAGAGAACTGATACGAATTGTGGAAGTACTGTACAGGCTGATGGTTTTCTGGCTGGCTGGTTTCAGATCCAGCAGATCTGCAGCACTCTTCTTGATACAATTGAAACATTTTCTCAGACTCCTGGCCACAAAGTGAATTTCCACAAGTCAGGGGTTATGTGTCTGTCTCCAGAGTGTGGTATCCAGTTATGGTTTGGGCTGGCCAATTTAAGTGGATCCCATCTGGTATGAAGTATTTTGGGATCGAAATGAGTGCCAGTATTGCAGATATGATCCATATTAATGAGACTCTTACACTGAAGATTAAATACAGTCTAGAGGAAAATCCAGGGTTTCTTTTGGTAGCCTATTGTATAATTATCATATTGTAGTATTTAAGGAACCAGAACAAACCAAGGATTAATTAACAAAAGCTCAGGCAGTAATAAGTGATTGTGTCTTTCCCTGCTGTACAGCTGAAGTGGCAACTGGCAAGACACTATATTGATGAGAGTGATCCTGTAGCCTGGATGGCATTAGAAGAATAAACGACTGACCTCCCTCTTCAGCCCAATTCAGACTAGAGACTGAACTGAATAATTAAATTTTATAACAAGAAACTAAACTTCAGAAAGTATTTAAGATTTCGCAATAAAAGCCAGCGGTAGAACTGGGAAAGAGAGTCATTCCTGGTTGTCTCGAGGTTTAATGTGATATATATGCAGCTGATCCCGTCATTGATAAGTTATTCAAATATTATCAAGAGCTTGGTGCATTTAGACTTGAATATATATTTTCAAATGAGAACTTGTTTTGGCGGTGCACTTTGCCCGGGGAAGATATTATACAGCACTGTTTTAAATTAACTAAGAATAATTATTCAGTGTTCAGACTTTTGAAGACTTAAGCTAAAGTAGATTTACAGGCATCAATGTTGCTCTGCATATCTTGTTGTAAACCAATGATTGTAGTTCTTTGGTTCTGCTTCATTGGTTTGAGCCAGAGTCTGATCCTGAACAAAACAATAATGGGTCCGATCCACTTTGACAAGCTGGACTGGAGCCAGAAAACAAGTGTGGACTAAAACCAGTCGATACTGAACTGAAACTAGCCGATACTGGGCTGAAACTAGCCAATACTGGGCTGAAACTAGCCGATACTGGGCTGAAACTAGCTGATACTGGACTGAAAACAGCCGATACCGGACTGAAACTAGCTGATACTGGGCTGAAAACAGCCGATAGCTGAAACTAGCTGATACTGGACTAAAACCAGTCGATACCGGACTGAAACTAGCCGATACTGGACTGAAACCAGTCGATACTGGACTAAAACCAGTCAATACTGGACTGAAACCAGCTGATACTAGGCAGACTGAAGATGGTTTCACAGGAGTCTTTCTGATTTCTCATTCCTGAGTTGCACTGAATAACTCCACCAAATTTCAGCCTCAGTGATTGTGGCAATGATTTTGCAGCAGTGAGAAAGTGAGTTGAAATTAAAAAAAAAAAAAAGCCATCAACCCCCACCAAAAGTATCTGACCCGTGTTGATGGATCTGTTGGCTTGGAAGAGCCTATAGTGGAAAAGGAGTGGAAACATTTCTGGTGCAATGCTCACCTCCAGCTGTTGCTGCAGCTGCATGGATATTAGAAGAAATGTTACACCGGAGTACGATCGCTTGGAATTAGACCTGATTCTGCTATTAATTTATTGGCAATCTCCAGTAACCTGCAGGCTGGATGACAAGTTTGATGCACTGGACAAAACTCTAAAAACTCCAAAAGTCACCTTTAACTGAGAGTCACGTTATGACTCATCTTTATGAGGCAGAAACTAAACAAATCATGTAAACTGCAGTGATGTAAACATATTTAGAGTCTGTCAAGCTTTAGTCGTGGTCACACACGTGTACGGCTTCAGACCTTGGCTGATGTTATTCCCATTGTGAACGACTTTTGATCAGTGTTAAAAAATTTCACTTGCCAGACAGCTTTTGAGATTAGTGTTGCCTTGACGACTGGGGGTGAAGTCGAGGGGAGGGGGGGGGGTTAAAAAAGGCTGATTAAATTTTCCACTATTTGCATGCCATCAGGAGGAGTGGGATTTAGTGGGAATGCCTGTCTCTTGCTGATTAGCTTTTAAATTGCAGTTTGCAGCTTGGCACTTGCATGTTTATCAAAGTGGCTCCTCTCCACATTTCCATGGCTGATGGAGGCAGTGGTAAATGGAATGGACAATTAGAAAGACGACATGTCCACAAATACCGAAAGTTTTTATCGGTTGCTCGATAATTCAGGTAATATTTTAAATGAAACTGCAGCTATAATCACATTAACTTAATGTATTGTGATATATAGTGTGTATGTGGCTGCTGTTCAACATGGATCCCACAGTTCATGTTGTGTCTGTCTTTTCCTGCTGAGTCATTGTGATACTAAGCTGCTGTCAAACTCTGCATTTACTACAATTTAATAAGTCAATTGACATAGTACTAATATGCTAATTTTTGTGAATATTTAGCTGTTTCATTGAGTGATTCAAGCTATATTTAGATTCCCTGGTTACAGCTTCTGTGTTTCTCTTTAGGAAACCGAATATTCTGGGAGTAGGGACCAAAAAATATAAAAAAGAGAAAAGATCAGACGTACAAACAGATATCTACACACATGAAAAAGTAGGACACGCAAGTATACAACAACAAAAACATCTATATAAAATCAAAATTGCTGTTTCATGTGAACAAAATGTCATTATTTAATATGCACAAAGAAGTGGAACTGAGCAGACACTGAGTGTTAACGTAACTCAGTGTTTGCTGGATGTGTAGACACACACACACACACTCTCACACACACACACACACACACACTTTCCACATAACAGTTTCATATTTTCATGCTAGCTCAATTTCAGCAGCAGCTCTGTTGCTGATGGCAGGGAAGCTGGTCCTGAGAGCAGGAGCAGCTCTCCCGCTGTTAGAGAAGAAAGCCGACAGCTCCCCACCCTCCGACCACCCCCCTCTTGGTTTGGTGGTTTTGGAGACAAACCAAGAGGTGGAGCACGGTGGGGCGCTGACAGCTCCACCCTGGTAGAAATAGCCTCCCATTGAGTGTTTGTGTTTGTGTATGCCAGTGCCGTTGAATGGGTCATTAAGCACATTTCCTTTTCTGTTCAAGTGTGGTACAGTAGGTGTGTAGAAAACTGCACCGGAGTCAGTTTTTTGAGACTTGATGTACCTTTGCAAATGGTTCTGTCATGAATTTAACAAGAAGATGATGGCAGCACTTCTCCTGACGAGCATTTGAGACAATTTCCTCAGGCCAGGATCAGAACAGAGGCTTTTCTCTCAGACAAGAGCTCGGCTCACTCTTGTGACTCTGACAGCTTTAACACAGAGAACAAGAACTCAGTGCATGCAGGGAGCCTTGCATCACCCACACTGCTAAAGAAGTTTGACAACAAGGCAGTCAGCGTCGTGGCTACCTGGGTTCACCATTGATCTGGATTCAGTTTGATTCTCTTGACTTTTCTAGGACTTCTGTGTGTGTGTGTGAGATCTATATATTGAATCATAGTGAGGGTTATGGAGTGTTTGAGATAGCAGAGATATTTTCGTCAGCACTGTAGTGGTTGCTGAATGAAGTGCTGTGTTTATCATATAGACACTTTTGTGCATGATTCTGCAGTTTAAGTCATAGATCAGATTACATGTCAGTGTGTGACATCCCAATCTGTTTATCTGGCCTCTTACACATTGTGTAACTACAAAGCACTGAACACAGTCTGAAGGTATTGATTGAAATGTATCGTGCCATATGGGACACAACCCAAAACGGTGCATGTTGAAGTTGCACATATATGAGATTACCACATTATAAGAGGCAATAAACAGCAAAAAAACAGAACATTTGGTGGGTAATGCTTAGTATAAGTCAGAATACATTTTCCATTTAGTCATTATATATAACATATAGTTTAAGATGCTTAGTCTGCTTATGTTGAGTCTGAAAAGACTGCGCTTGAAAATGTCACAATGATTCAAAACACTGCAGCTGTGTGACAACACCTTAAAATCATGGTCTAAACAAACAATCTATCTTGGCCGGGCTCTTCACGGTGATTACGGCATCATGATCGCTTGTGGAAATGAGAATCCTGGAGAGTTGGAGGCAGCAACAAACTGAGATACATAACAAGGCACACGGGCTCCCAAAGAGAGGGAAAGTAAAAGATGGGGAACGGTTTAGACAGAGGAATTGGTGTATAGAGGGTGACAGAGCTAAAGGGGCTGGGAGTTGGAGAGGTAATAGGAGGGAGGGTGAGAGTGACAGGAAGAGTGTAAGAGTGCGGCAGGTAGAGCTGCTAGACGAGATAAAGAAGAAATCATTCAGTCAATCAGCCCGAGCAGCGGTACAATCATCAGATCTCATCTGTTTTCAAGAGCAATTCTGCCTTTTATTGAGCTGTTGTGCCTCAAACAGGGAGGCTGCAATAGGGAACATTAACCCCTGAGCTGCCACGTGCACCTGACATCAATGGGTAATCAGGATTACTGCAGCAATATGATTCAGTTTTTACTGACACCAGCTGACCTGACGCCTTCGTCTTGATGTGACTGAGCATTTGTTGTCGACTGAAGGTAAATCGTCTTTCAGGCTGCCTGAATATTCAGAATTATATCATTGAAGTCCTTTATAATATGAATCATGGCAGGGTTAGCAGGTGGAAGGGAGAAATGATGACACATATTAACATATTTATTCACAAATGACTCATTTGTTTTATTGAATTCATTATTTGTGGACATCAGTTAAACAACATGAAGGTGCAGTAATCATTTTGAATGATGTTTAGGAGAATACAGCATTTTATCTGATCCAAACCCGAGTGTAACATATAGATTTATATGTTCGTGACAGCACTGATTGCCAGCACTGAAGCAATAATATTATATTATTATTGCAGATGTATTGGTAGGACTGTACCTGTCAGCCAGTAAGTAACAAGAAAAGTCAGCTGGATATAATCAAGAAACTGTATCTCAAACCTGGTGGACAGAAACTCAACAAACTTCTCAAGTGACATGCATTAATCAAAGTGGACATGGTTTATTGATCAGTACGTGTCATCTTAAGCCTTTGCAATTAGCACAAATCGGCACAGTAACAAAAAATGACGCTTCACAGAACATGATATCAGTGGCCCAGGGAGTGGTTTACGAAGTCTTGATGACTGCTTCGATGATCTGGACATGATGTCCAGTAAAGTTTGAAAAAAATGATGCGAACATTGTTGTTTACATTATTTTCTGATGGATCATGCTGTTAGCGTCACAGCTGCTCCAGACAATGTGAAGACTAGACATCTAATTTGAGAGCAGAAATTATTAATTGGACTTACTTCTGTCAGATGAGGTGTATGCACCAATTATTATTGTGATCTCCCTCATGACACCTGCTGATCCTGGTACAAAAGTTTTAATGTGTGTAACGGTGCGTTGACTTCTCTGTCCAGACGTTTATACATTCAGACTCCGTGTTTAAGTTCATTGAATTTGAAAAAAATCCTGGGTACCACATCAAAGTGCCAAGACTGAGCTTTAATTTGAGTTGGTTTTTATGCCAGCATATAAAGAGCTGTAGGGGAGATATGGCCCTTTTAATAGTGGCCACATAGCAAAGGGGTCAGAAGTAATTGGGCAGCTGGCTATTAAATGTTTCTTGGGCAGCTGTTGAAATGACACACAGTCGCCCAAGAAGCATTTAACATTTGGCCGCTGACTGTGGCTGTGAAAATGGTACAAGAGTGTCCAGGATCAACTGGGTGAAGGAGGGACAGGACGGACACTGGACCGCCAGAAGATGGGACGCCCAGACCAAAGAAAAGTGAGCTGGTGTTTGCAGAAATGTACAGATCTTTCTGAGCGAGCATTAAAACACACAGGAGGTCCAACTCCTCAGGTCATGACTCAGCAGTTGTCCTACACTTGAAGGATAAATCGACTCTCCTGTGGGAACACCAGTGCACAAGTTTTTGGACAAGAAGGACAGGATGAGGAGCGAAGGGGGCCATCTATCTTACAAACAGAGAAACCATCAAATTGAAAGCAACTTTGCTTCACGATGAATCATCAGCAGCACATCACGTGTCAGCAGGAAACACTGAGCTGCAGCCAGTGAAAGGACCAGAACCACAATAACGCAAAGTCATGTGCGGACAACAGCTACTTAAAGCTCAAGAGCCAATGTCCAGAACTATCTCCATGTTCGCATGACACAATGAGACACAAAAAAAGAGAAGAAACCTTTTCTCTGCCTCAGAGCTGAGGCTGTTGCAAACAGAACAGTGGAGCGAAGGGTTGCAGGGTGTGAGGGTTGAACATGGAAAATAATGGCAGCAGCTGTTTTGACAGCTGTTTGGCCTTCACTCAACAAAGGTGGAGGTCTGCGACACCACTTATCCTCCACCTACACTGTCATCCCTTCATCCTTCCCCGGAGATTTAACAAGCATTCACACTTGGCCTCAGGGGACCCCAACGACTCTATGACTGTCGTTACAACGGCCAGGAGCTCGAACGAAACAAGTGACATCAGCGGAACCGATAACGACCCCACAGACGATAAATCCGTGGGACTCAGTCAGAGCTGGAGAAGCCTCTCCAACTCTCTGCAGATTACAGGTTCCCTCTGTTTCACCCAGATAGTTCTGTTACAAATGGTAAAAGAGATTTGGAGGCCGAAGTTCAATCCTCTCACAGGTTTCAGAAAGTTAACGTTAAAGTTGGACATGGGAGAGATGTGTCTGATAAAGCTTCTGTATATCGTGGTACTAGAGACCGGTCTTGGACTTGTCTTGGACTCGACTACAGTTGGTAATCTATGTACAGTACAGGTTGATGTAATTCTTGACTACAGTACAAAGTCTGCCATATTCTTTATTTATCCTGTTATATGGAGATATAAAGGGAAGAAGCTCTTGTTATCTGGGTGATCTCGACAAACCAAAGCTCCGTTATCTTGTGATAATGGAGTCAGAAATGATTTGTATGGCCTTTCTCAGTTTCTGCGGTGTGTATTGTGTATTGCACTCACTTAAAGAAAAACAAAACCTCTTTGTTTTTCTGGCTGTTTTCTTTCAGTTCTTTGGAGTAATCTTTTTGTTCTGTTTTTCTGAGTTTAGAAATCATTTAAAAGAACAAACGCTTTCATTCCCTTCGTGAGAGCTCGATTTAATGGAGGCAAACATGGACCGCTTGTTTAGTTTAATCCAGTTTTACTTTGTTTTGGGTGTGAGATTGACTATTTAGAGCAGCGACGGTAGGTTAATGTTACTTGCAGGTGGGAGCTTCTCGCAGGATTTTGATGGTGTTGAGCTTTTTATTCCCAAGAGAATGCAACTGACTCATGGTGTTTGCACAGGTGTCAGTTAACATGATGTTTATATTGCTGTTTTTCATCTTTGTCATAATCATAGTATTGTACTGACAGGTGTGATCTTCACATCCAACATCCGTCTTTTTACCAGAATAGAACAGTTGATCTCTGTTGCTGTCTATTTACAAGATGTGTGTGTGTGTGTGTGTTCCTCCAGATATGAGCCAAAAAGTGGAAATGACCAAGCCCATGTATGGGTGCCAGGTGACCATCCAGTCAGAGCAGGAGAAGCAGATGATGAAAATGTACCGCCGGGAGGAGAAGAGAGAGAGGAAGAGAGGCAAAGGAGCAGAAGACAGTGACGCCTCAGATCCTGCCTTGCCCTTTGACCCCAGAGAGATGAGAGCCCACAGGTAAAATATCATTTCTGCAGACTTCCTCTTCCCTCTCCTGTTGTTCTGTCTGTCTGTCTGTCCGTCTCAGGTATCCACACCACAGCCGACAAGCCTCTGCATTTTTAATGACATCTTGGCTGAAGCTTTAAAAAGTCAGGGATAAAAAAAGGCACAATGATGCAGAAGCTTGCCACATCTTTTTTTTTTTTTTTTTTTTCTGGTCGAGGATTTTCCTGAAAATTTAATTTCAGAGGATGGAAAAAAAAAGGAGCAGTGATCTGTTTAATTAAAAACTTAGCATGGCCAAATCCAGCACAGTTTGCAGGAACAGATTAGTAGAGAGGTAAGCCACTTTAGAAAGGAACATAATGCCTCATATCTTTGCTTCTTCATCTGAATCATCTGTCAACAGCACTATTTATTTTTAAAGCTAAAAAAAAATATGGATGGAGATGAGGGATGGTATGTGGGTGCATTTTTTTTTTTTTTTGCAAACGAGACATTGTGCTCATTTTTGATGAAGTTACTTTGGAGTTCATTTTGATTTCCTTCACTTTCTTTTGTCATCACTTTGAAAACTCTCACTAGTCTAATCTATGGACAGTAACGTACAGTGTTTGATGTCAACTGTATGTCTTGTGTTTTCCGGCCCAGGGAGCAGGCGCTTCTGACTGCACGCCGTGAGCCCGTCCTGACCAGAGAGAGAGCGTATGAACGTATACGGTATCCCAATGTCTACGACGTCTACGCAGAGGCAACCAAGATGCCTGCATTTGTCGGAGGAGCCAGGGTGAGACTGGAATAAAAATGTCCGTTGTGTGTGTGTGTGTGTGTGTGTGTGTGAGTGTGTGTGTGAAGCGTCAAGGTTTCGACCCCGCCTGCTGTGTGCTGTGTCCTCAGCCTTGGAGATTCAACACAATTCAAATGCTCAGAAAGAGAAAACTCTTTAGTTAGAGGGATCTTTCTGAAGTATTTCAGAGGAAGGTGGGTTGATTTATCTCCGCTGCAGGGATCATCCTTCCTTGACACCCGTAAAGGCCCCAGACTCAGTGTGAGAACATCAATCTTGCAGGTTCATTGCATGTCACACTGTGGGAGATCGGTCTAACGAAATGTTGGTGTCAGACCGGGCGATATCAGTTTTGTTCCTATGAAGGACTGAAAAAGAAAAAAAAAACATCTTGGAAGTGCAGAAAGGTACCGTGATGTTTTCAAGATGTATTATTCAAAATCTCAACATGCACCGTCTTAAGTTATATGATTTATTGGCTTTGTCAATGACAATCTGGTCGAAAAGTTTTGACGGTGATAGAAACTCTGTCTGAGTCACAGTGGATCAGCTTTGGTCTGGAGCAGCTCATATTGTGTTGAGGTCTTTTCCTCTTCATCTACATTACATCTCCAGAGCAGACACCGTCAGATTTTTACTTTTACATTGTTAACAGAATAACAATTTTATTAATGCACGTCTCTCAAGGACACAGACACAAGCAGCAGATTGCTGTCAGTGATTTTATCAGTTGTAAATTTGGTTGTTTTGTCTAAAACGCAGGAAATTTGCAAATTAGTTTCAGAAAAGTTGACAAAACACATTAGTGAATGAGTCAGTGTTTCTAATGAATTATGTCCTGTGAATAAAGCTCAGATTTCCTCTCCTGTAATATCATTTCAATTAAATATGAAGCCATATTTCCAGCACCTACTGTACCTTCATCTCATCTCAGTGAAATATTGCTTTGTCAAATAGTTGAAACCCCACCTCATGTGAGCGTATACATTCCTTTTGTAACATTTAAATTCACTTTTTCACGTTTTTTAAAGTTTGCAGTTTCAAATTGTACATTTAGTTATTCCCATAATAATCTCATGCTGTCTCGTACCATGCAGTATGCTTATATCATGGCCCTAGTTTATAAATATTTCAATTTATTTCATGGGAAGTCTGTATTTTCCTTCAGTGTGTTATTGTTGAATGGCTCCAAATACCAGAGCTGAAAATGAGAACAGCTTTATTGGAAAAACTCAGCTGTATTAAAATTCACTGTATGTGAGCACAGAGGAGGAGGAGGAGGAGGAGGAGGAGGAGGAGGAGGAGAGGAGCAAACAGATAAAGAAGCTGAATCTGGCTGACAGTAGGCAGAATGCAAATATAACGCCATGATGTCGGTTGTTTACAGCGGCTCCACAACAGTTTTTAATTAAGTCTTCAATGTTGCACATTAACTATACACTGCCCAGTCCCACTACATGTTCACCTAGTGTTGTTTATATATACTTAGTGGTGTATACTGTGATCGTGTTGATCCACAGTCCTGTGCCAAAAAGTGTCGTCTCAACCTCATTATTTATTTAGTTATTGGAGTTTTTATGGGATTTATCGCACATTTCCATTGTTCTGTTGCTCTGCTGTTGTATTTAATTGGGCTGTTAACATACAGTTCTTCACATTTATTTACGTGTTCAAAACAAGCACTGATGAGACCTTCAAAGTGCGATAGATCTGCTCCGTACTCTCAGGGGAGCGTGGAGCATATGGAGAATAGTGGGAAACAGCTGAATTCAGATTAGTATGTTTTCTTGACTTTGTTTGTCCTTCCGAGTTTTTTTTTTTTTTTTAAATCTCTGTATGTTGAACCATAGAGGTCATTTAGGTTTTCTTTCTTTTTGTGTGTGTGTGTGACATTCAGATGCTGCTCCCTGAGGGAATCCGCAGAGACAACAATAAGATGTATGAAGAGGTGGAGATCCCACCCAACGAGCCCATGCCGATCGGCTTTGAAGAGAAGCCCGTCTACATCTCTGAACTAGATGAGGTAGGAGCCACTGTGTGTGTTTGTACACTGTGTTTCCATGCGTGTGTGTGAGTACTGGTTTTGAAGCTGGACAGCGCTGTTTCTGAAGTCAGGATGTGTTATAGCCACCGTATATAAAGTTTATTACGTTATTATTACCATTATTATATAGCTATAGCACATGTTCTATCATTACGACCCTGACCATATATGAATCCATCAGCATCAGCTTTCAAGAAGCTCTTAGCTCTACTTTTCCCTCTTGATGCCTTGAGGCATCACTTCATTATCAAACTATTATACAGTTCTCAAGTGCATGGAAAATAATCATGGAGCCCAGAAGTGACCGCTTCAGCTCCAGGTAGATGAAAGAGAAAAGGAGAAGTCTGATAAGGAGAGGCTTATCGTCACCGTGTGGTTGCCTGGCAACCAGAAGTGACTTCAGCCCCATGTCCAAAGTCACTCACTATTCCTTTCTCCCTACTCACTGTCAAGGGAATTGTACATAGTGGACCATACAGTGTGCTAGCCTGGTCTCCATCTCTGATCATGTCACGTATACAACACTATGTATCATGTTGCTCCTTTAGCACAATGGCATTCAATTATAACAAGTGTAAGATTAAAGCCAAGTCTCAACATTTTATTAATGTATACCCAGCTACTTTTACTGTACTAGATTTATTTGGTCATTTTAAACAGTAGCAGCTTTGCAGATTCAATTAATGTTGTGTATTTATATATATATATATATATGTAGGCTTAATATATAAGAAACATCCATGGTCTGGATCAGTGTGTGACATTACAGAGCATTCAAAACGTTTCAGACCTCCTCACCTTTTCTAGTTACTGTTATGCTGCTTGCTGAAATTTGATCTACAGTGTACACTCAGTCAGTTTGTTTACAAATGTATAAAAAGTAGGAAGTGAAATATCACTTTAACGTTAAGTATTCAGATGCTTTCTCTTAGTTGAAGCACCTTTATAACCTTCATCCTCTTGGGGTTGACGCTACAAGCTTTGCACATCTGGATGTGGAGATTATCTCCCGTCCCTCTCAGACGTCCCCAGGTTGGATGGTGGATGTGAATAAACAGCTGTTAACTCATTGAGTCTGAGTCAGTTCTCTGCCCGGGCCTCTCAGGGACAATCAGAGTCGGCCCGAAGCCACTTTTGTATGGTGTTTGGTTTTTACCTACTTTTTTCCACCAGTCACATACTAATGATACTTTGGCAGGATTTTTTTATGGGGTTCAGTATGTTACCTCTCTTCAGCGTGTGGACTGGAGGAGCGTGGGATCCAACACCTGACTTTCTAATTAGCAGAACACCTCCTCTTCCCCCCTGGGCCTCAGCTGCCCAGAGGATCTCTCTGTAGTCTGCTCCACTGAGCTTTTCCTCAACCCAAACCTGTCTCCCTGTGTCCACATATACAGTATGTGTCAGTGCTGATTACTGTGCTTCTGACCCACAAAAGGAGAAGAGACCACTGTCTCCGCCTCCAAAGTCGCAGAAGTCAACTTGACAAGTGTGTGTGAGTGGGAAGGAGGAGCTAGTGCTCATCTCAGCCCTGTGTTTGTGCGACTGCCTGTGTGCACGTGGAGCAGATATGCTCCCACGTGAGGGAGGATTTCTGCTTGTATATAGTAAGTCTGTGAGCTTGTATCGTGTGCATTCGTGTGGTTGTGATGTGTGACAATTTTGAGACTAATTAGACGACCTAACCGCCACAGATGGCCTCATCCATGAGAGAGAGTCACTACCATGTCCAGGCTCCTCCTGGGCTCCTGTGCTTCAGGAGCAGTGGCCTCTTTAGGTCTTTATATCACATCATGTCAAACACTGCATAGAGGTGAATATATAAGGAACATCAACTGTAATGTTTCATCAATGAGTCATCTGATCTGGTTGCCCACTTCTAGAGACGTTAGATTAGATTAGATCAGATCAGATTAAGTTTACTTGTCCTTTCCAGGAAAATTGTTTTCACATACAACAGGCACAAGTCACAAAAATATAGATACAGAACAGTGTCAGGCTGTAAATACAGAACAGCGATGTTGTGACATAAACCCACCACCACCCACACACAGTCCAATCTTTCTCAGTGTTTTGTTCAGTTCGATTGTTGCGTCGGGGAAAAGAGCAGCAGTAACAGAACTGAATCATCTGCACTTATAAACCAGCGAAGATCTAAACTCTTGGAGATGACTCTGTCAGCTTCACACGTCAACAATTCTTGATTGTAAATCTCCTGAGAGCTCTTGGTGAGTCGTGCTTCACGTCACCTGGTGCTGTTTGACAACAACAAACTCAAAATTGATGTGTTTTTCTTAAGTTCAGGTAAGTCAGCTTCTGTTGATGCAATCACATCACTTCCTGTACTTTGATTGCGGCACTGTGAATGTTTCAATCAATGCAGTCATTTGTGTGTTAACAGGTTGTTTGTCCATAATTGTTCCTTGGATGAAAGCCTGACTGTATGTTTGGACAGATTTGTCCTCAAACAGAGGTCGTTCAGAGGCTTAACTCTTCTTCCAGACCTCCTTTTGTCTGCAGTGTCTCGGAGCGGCCTCTGTGAAACCATTTGCCTCCTCCACTCAAAACACTCCAGCCTCAGTCATCACACGCCGCTCTGCTTTGTTTCAGTGCTGCTCTTATCACTTTTCATTTTTCTGCTCCAGGGCTGTGATCTTGTTTGGCATTCACTGTGCAATGCAAAACCCCTTTTAACATCTCTCTCCTCCTCAGGATCACTGCTACTGTACATTCATCTGCCTAACAGCACAAACTGTACTTTTCATGCTGTTATCTACATCATTGTTTTTAGTTTATACGCTTCTTTGCTTGGACTTTGCAGAGTTTGTAAAACACATCAGTCTCACATTAATGTTCCTCTGGCTCCTGCTTGCCTTGTGAATAGAGCTGTCCCTCAAAGTGCTTCAAAAAGGTCAAGAGGCTCAACGCGGTGCAACCTGTAATACCAATACTTGGATTCAAAGCAAAATAATCTAACTTCTGTTTTATCAATTTATAGGAAAACGAAGTCCTAAGCTCTGGTATCTGTATCTGCACTGGGACTGGAAAAGCTGGATCGGTGCATCCCTAGTCATGACCCTTATGACTTGTATTACTTTCACATGTTGAAAGCTGAACCCAGCATGGGGCTCACTAGGCTTCAGGTTGAGTGAAGGGAAGTCGCTGGCCTGAGATTTGATAAAATACTAAGTCCAACTCAAGCAATGGAACAGTGTTGCAGGTCTGCACATCATGTCCTGGCATTTTGAAGTAAATGAACAACAGGACTTGTCTGCTGCCAGAGAGTTTTCTGATGCCCTGTGTGTGTGTATATAAAGTCCCGTTATCCTCCATCTGAGTGAACAGCACAGGACTGTGGCTGTAATGGCCAGTGAGTGATGTTCCTCCTTAATGGAATTGCTGTAGCTCTCAGCCAGCTGTCAGCAGACACAATGACCCGTCAGTCCGGCTGACACCTTGACTGACAAACCCACACTCATACTGGTGCTTTCGCTCCCCTTAGGCTCTAGTGGGCTTTACCCAGCCCACCACTGGGGCTGTATTAGAGGGCAGCAGGCTGGAAAAGCAGGCTCTTCCTTCTGCTGTTGCCCCTTAGGGAAGAACTGTAGCTGCAGGATGAGGAATACTCCAGCAGAGTCCACACACATTGCCTTCTTTGATGGGCTCTGGTCCCATCCGGTCTGCACAACTAGACTCTGAAATCCATCATTACTGCATCAGTGGTGAAGATGCAGCAGAGCAAAAAGTCACTGCCTCTCTGAACTCGGCCTTTTTGTTTACGAAGGCTCTCAAGTATGATATCCATAAACCTCAGCAGCAGTTTTTCACACTTCCGCGAACTAGTTACTAGTATCTGCTCATCTCTTTTAACCTTCCTGTCACTCATGCTAATGGACATAATGATAAACAAGATTCAGCTTTGGTAAGTGTGTGTGTGTAAGTGAGTGTGGATGAATGTGTGTGCATGTGTCTCATGCCATGACAAATTGATAAAAGGGATGGTTTAATCATATCTACGCTGTTGCTCTTGTTGTTTTCACAGTGTATTAGACTGGCTCAGTGTGTGTGTGTGTGTGTGTGTGTGTTTGCATTGTGGGCGTTGAGGTCTCTTCAATGCCTGTCAATTTCAATCCTCATCAGTGAGGTCTTTGAGGATTTGACCATTAATCCCTCCATTAGGCACAGGGACGGGTCCGCGGGGACAAAAGAGTCAAGTAGCTTTATATATAAATGAATAGGAGTTTTAATGTCCATGGAATCTTTTGTTTTTCAGTCAGTCAGGTGAAAATCACTCTATAAGAAAATATGGTGTGACTTAGAGCCCGTCCACACGGATACGGGTTTAAGTGAAACTGCGTAATTCGTGTTTTACGTTGTGGCGTTTCGTCCAGATGGAAACAGCGTTTCAGGGGGTGGAAACCCGTGAGTGGATAAATCTCAAAACGCTGCCCCAGCGTTTTCATGTAGACCCCCAAAACAGATCTTTTGTGAAACAATGATGTCATACTCCCCACCGCTCTAACCTGTAACCTGAGCCACACCACTAGACATAATGTAACAACAACAACGACCGACTACTGTCGGGTCCCTGGGACGCTGCGGGTGAATCACACCTGTTTAATCATCATCGATCATCATGTTTACACTGACACGGCTCCCAATCAACATTTAATCGACTTATAATGTTTGGAGTTTGAAAACAGCGGGAAAGCTTTCCTTCTTCTTCTCTGTCTTTGGTGTATATGTGTGGCAGCGTCACAGCACCACACAAGCTCCACACAGGCCTGGCACGTGTGCTACAGGGTTTGGAGTCCTGTTCAGTGGATTCATGTGTATGCAGGTATTTCTTGTAACGATGCCGTGTTTTCACGGGAAACTTTTTCAAAACGAACAAAAAAATGATGTGTGAGATGGTGTGTGAAATGTTTGCTTGAAGGTTTAAGTCATTCAGGGCTTCAGGGACACTAATTGTCACACAGAAGACAGCCACGTGTCTCGTTTACCAAAGCGTGCGTACAGAACAAGTTGTACATTTGTGGGCAGGAACTGAGACCAGAAACAAAATCCACAGTCATTTGGTTACAGTGCATCCAGGAAATGTTAATGTGAGACTTCAGCAGTTTGTGAAAACAGTTCAAATGGATATCCTCTTAAGTCGTCATGCTTTTAGTACAAAATTATAGCCAACATTATCCTTTTTTTCAGATAGAAGCATGTTAGTATTGTACTATTACATTTCCTTTAGTGTCTATGGACTCTTTGATATAGTCTGTACATTTCAAGAAGGCTCTGTGTTTTGTATTTTCTTACATTACAACCACTTCTACCATAAAGTAATAAAGTACTGGTGCTATAGTACTATAGCCTTGCACTGGTCAGAAATCCACTGAAGCCTGCTGACAGTGGGCAGATGTACCGCATCTGTCGTACTGGCGTGCGCGGCAGCTCACTGCCAGTGTCGATGCCTTCTGTAAGTGCATGTGATGATGTCACTCCTTGCAGTTGTTTGAAAGACAAATTCATCCAGCAGTGGAAAAGGGATTAATCAGCTTTTATTTGCAGGATTATTCTCATTTGTCCCTGTTAATTTTAGTGGAAAAACTGTATTAGACTCAGTTGCAGCAAGCCTTAATCATTGACCAGTTGACTGCATCCAAGGATTTTTTGTCCATCTCCTCCGCGTCTCCCTGACGTTTAAAGGCACGGATCAGTTTCTGTTTGCAGAAAATATTTTTGGATATAAAATTTGGTTCGTTGGGGCTGCACCTGTTCTGTAATCCTGCTTATATTAAAGCTGTGGATTGAATTTCAATAGTTAATGGACATGTGAATCATGACTAACAATCATCAGACAGGTAAATGAAAAGTTGAAAAGTCAAAGAAATCTTGGAGATAAATAGTTTTCAGGACCAGTTCTTCTGTTTGTGCTGTGCTGTGTTTCCCATTAAAGAGCAGTGATTTAGGATGTGTGAAGGAGATGCATATGACTCCAGGGAGCTCATTTCCTGAAGAGAGAGAAGAGAAATACGAGGATGTGTTTGATTCTGCCGTGCATGTATCAGCTTTCAGTTTTTTTTTTTTTAATGCTGTTTATCAGCCATTCAGCCATTACTGCATTTCTGTCCTACCTTCTCCTGCAAAGGCTTAAACCCACACAAATTATTCTCTGAAGCTCCGTCCCTGTCTTCTCTGCCTTTCCACGAGGGTTATCTCTCTTTTTTTTTTACCCCCCTTCCTCTCAGAGTTTCTCTTTAGCTTACTTGATGTTTTCCCTTAATCTTTCAAAGTCCCTGTGTAACTGATATAGATTGATATGCAGCCTCTTCTGCTGAGCAATGTGAATTAGCCTCAGTCAAGCAGCGGCTCTATTCATTAGCTTAAGCCTGGGCAACTCTGGAACAAAGTGCCTCACTACTCTAAAGTGCCGGCACACAATGCCTAATAAGTCTTTATGTGCTATTAGGAAGGCTTTGAAAGGCAGGCTGAAAAGTCTGACTCCCTCCTCCCCCTTTCAGTGTACAGTGCCGATTGTCATTTATTGAAAGCTGTAATGGGAAACAGGGCTGTGCAAGCCTCCATGTGCCTTTAATAGCTCTGTGAAACATTAAAAATGGGAAATTTATTAGAATGCTTTTTAACTAATGAATCAGGGGCGAGGAGCCCCATCCTTGCCACCGTGGTAAAAGCCTCCCTAATTTATCTGAATATGTTACTGGGTGTGTTGTGAATGAGAGCAAATGCCACTCTTTAGTAGTACTGATAGACTACACTTGTGCAGAAAAGTACACTAGTACTACACTGCCGGTGTACCTCATAATCCTAACAGCAGAATGGACGCTAACTCAAATATAGACAGAAGCCTTGAAAGCACCCACAACTGCACTTCCCGTGAACCAGTAATTGATAGCAATCGAGTCAAGCTGCTAAGACATTGCGAGAAATGACAGTTCCCACAGGGAAAGAGTCTGTAGAGGGAACGGATTAGGGAACACAGAAAGCTTTGCTCTTTGGCTGCTACAGGAAAGCTGAAGTGGGTGTGGGTGGTTTGAAAGGCATAAGTAATGAATGACTCTACCCTCCAATTTGTACTGTATATATTCCTGCCGCTTGACACTTAAAACTTTCTCACTGCGTGTTTTTTTTTTTTTCTACTTTGTGCTGTTTATCCGTCAGCCAGACAATCATGGTGTCAAACACTGGAAACTGTGCAATAGTGAATAAAATCCAGTGTTCGAGTGATGGCAGGCACTAACAGCCATCAGCATCAGCAGGCGAGATGACCTGTGCCATGCAGCTCGCTAAAATTCAGCATTCAGCATGTTTTTTTTTGTGTTTCTGATATTATCAATAAGGTTGGAAAGATTTTAATATGATACATCTGTGCAGAATATGATATTAAGTTCAAGTGACTGAAACTAGAATCACTGCCTCAAGGTTTTTTGCCTTTTCCACATCGGAGCAGTTTTACTTTCATGTTACTTCCTTTTGTAAAGTCATATAAAGTAACCCTGGAGTCGACCGTCAATCTTTGGCCACCAAAATCTAATCAGATCAGCATGTCCTTCAGTGTAAGTGAATATTTGTACCATATTTGAAGGAATTCCTTTGAGGAGTTCTTGAGATATTGTGAATTTGAGGCTTCAATCAAAACCACCACTGAGATCCTGAAAACCCAAGTATATAACGTGTGCTGTACGTATGTATGGACGACCTCTAAATAAAACGCCTCCGGCTCTGTTATTTTGATGCCTCCATGTAGTAGAACTGGCTGCCATTAATTTGAGTGAAACATCTTTGTTGCAAAGACAAACTCAGATCAGGAGAGTGCTGCTGGCCTTTCTCAGAAACAGACTTATATTAAAAGGCTGATCCATGGATTCTTGCAGTTTGCTCCAGCTCCAGACGATATTTCCCCAGTGTCGTTCCCACTGTTCCCTCAGCTTCCTGCTCTTTGCTAACAGCAGAGGAGAACCTGCTGCTGTACCCCAATTATTCACCACAGTGACTGACGGTCCTTCAGAGGATGTCTGTGGAGTGGCTGGACCTTCACTGTGGCCTAGGAAAACACTTGTGTTCACACCTGAACTTCGAGCTCACTGTCTTGTGATCGGATCACCGGCGATGGATGTAAGTACCAGGTCTGAACGAGGCTTCACTAAGAGCAGTGCAGCTGATCGGATGTTGCATTTGTTCTCAGACAGCTCTAGGGAAATCTGTTTGGTCTGAACAACAACCAAACCTCCTCACAACCTTTTCATGCCTTTATAAGATGTATGTTGGCACATGATTGGCCGATTAGGTGTTTGATGAAAGTCGGGTCGGACTCAACCCTCTGCTGTTTGTGATAATGCTGTTTTCATGTTCTACTGTGCTGCACTTTCAACCTGCTTCGCTTATGTGACACTCAGGACTTCCTGCAGATGTTTGACATTTAGACGGATTATGCTCTTTGAGCTGCTGGAAAGTCATGTGAAGCAGGAAGTGATGAGATAAACTGATATATATACACTTGTTTCCATTGATGAAGGCTGCTGTTGGAGAATTGATAGTACGTGTTTGGATGGATTGGTAGAGTATAATTGAAAGGCTCATGGCCTACTTCTCTGGCCTTCTTTTTTTGTCCTTTTTCTGTGTCCCTCCACTCAGAATGGAAGGTGGTGCATTTAAAGGATGAAGGGATGAAATGTGATGATGAGGCATTCAGCAGTGTCAAATGAAGGACTGCTGTTCAGTGCTTTCAGTCTCATGCGGAGGTATCAGGTGTTTGGTGTGTCGTTCAAGTACGTTCTGCCATCACCACCCTCACTCATCATCCTTTCGTTCTCCTGGCTGTTGACAGCTTTACGCTCTCCTTTCCTGTGCAGGAAGCAGCCAGTGTATAAGCACAGGCCTGCGAAGATGAGGCAGAAGTGCAACAGCCCTCCATCCATAATTAATCCACCTTGATTGCATTTCCTAATCCAATTTGATGTGGCTCCTCCGCAGCACACACATGTGGCTCTGTGTGTTTGCTTAGCCTTGTTAAATAGAAGTTGCGAGTCTTCAAGACGTCTGCGAAGGATCCAAGTCTATTATTGATTATAGATTGTTATGTTTTGCTTGATCTGTAAAATCTAGTCTTAATTGAAGTTGCCACATTGATCAGCTGCCGATAACGATCAGCAAATGCTCCTCTGAATCCTTACCTTTCTTATGACATACATGTTTTTAATATTCGAGAATGACAACATATTTATATATCTGACAGTGTGTGGAGCTGTTACTCACCAGGATTTCTTATTAATCTTGAACGCCCTTGAAGTCGGATCTCTGACTCGGGAAGTCGGACGAATCCATCCAAATGGCTGCTACTTGTGTCAGCAGTAATGAACACTGCAGTTTTACTGTTTATTGTATTTCTCTTGTAATTGTTTTCCATTAAAGTCCACTGTGTGCATGGACTTCTTCCTATGCTGTGTGCATTGCTAACAATGGCTAACAGTCGCTAACGGCTAGCCCGTTTGTTTTGATGCATGTTACATGTTCTTGTCATAAGTTTGAACGGCTTTTTAAAGACCGTTATCCATTATACCTTATCAGAAATCATTATATGTTTGATTTGTCAATCATCTAGTTTTATATCAATTGTACATTTCAGTTTTCATCGTCACTTTAAACGGGAAAGAGCTCAACTCAGAGGTGACTCAGCCATTGACTTGGCTGAGTCCGTCGCTTCTGTTGGAAACAGGAAATCTAGTTTAATACTAGAGGTCATTTAATTCTGCAAAACACAACCCCCTGTAATATTTCAGCTGGTCCTATGTTAAAAAATGACTATTATCTTCTTTCCTAGACTCAGATTTGATGAACCATAGCAGCAAAGTCTTAGCTCACTGCCACACACACCTGCATTTCCTCGGGACTTGCACATAATAAAGTCATGCATTTTGTTCATTTTGCATTGACAGCAACATTTTCTACTCAAAATGTTGCCACACAATATTTTATTTACGTTACATACCTAATTTATGAGCACCTGTGTGAATTGATCTCAGCGTATTCTGCATTTTGCTGCCAGTTAGAGTCATGTTTTTCTCCTCGCCTCCGCTTTCTGTTTCGCCATGTGTGTCCTACCCCCCCCCCACCACCACCACCACCACACACAACTGGAGCAGAGACAGGCTGACAGGTCGTTACATTAAGTGCAATAAAAGCTTTTCAACAAGCACTACAAATCCATCTAAAACCAAAGATGGACAGACGCTGATCCCGACCTTTGAATTCAAATATCGGCATTTCTCAACATCCCCAGGAAGCGTCCTCGTCGTCCTCGTCGATGGTGACAACAGCTAGGACTGGCTCTGGGATATACTGTGTGTGGTGGTGTGTTTGTTATTCTGTTTGTGGGGGTGTGTTTGGCCAGGTCATCTAGTACTCTGCATGCAGGCTTGGAGCTGGCTGATAAGCTGTTTGCAAAAACTGGCAATTAAAAGTTGATCAGGCTGTCAATTCAAATGGAATGAAATGGAACCAGAAAGTAATTAAAAGGATGGCATGAAAATGACAACAATTATATCTCTTAGCTTCCCATTACCGATGCACAGAGGAATTTAATTAGTTTAGAAGCTTGTATAGTGACTCATACAGTAAACACACAATAACACAAAGTAGCAGCCACCACAAAAAAAGGTGGCTTCCTATGTGTATATGCAAACACACCGGCTATCTCTGTTTCACTATTAAACCTGCAAACAGGGAGGCTGATGGATATGAACAACGCTGGTGTTTAGTTATTACTGTTGAATCATTAGTGCAATCTATGTGGGTCCAATTAGTGTGTTTTAAGTGGCTGGTGGGTAAGCGGGATATTCCCAGTTCTCCCAGTTCGTCCATATGGCCGTAGGCTGTGTATCTGCTGTGTTAATGAGCCTGTCAGTTTCCATCCCACTCAGGGCTGGTCCAAGATGGGCTGATGGGCACCTTCTTATGCACACATTATGCACGGCAGGGACACGACTGTATACACTTAACAGAAGCACCCACACAGATAAGTAAGTCAATGCATTTTTCTTTCTTCTTACACAAACTTTCCCCCTTCATACAAACAGCCAGTCAGTGCTCAGTGTCTTATAGCGTCTTCATAGTGTAGAAAATGCTGCGTATCAGAGCAAGGTCCTGCTGCAGCCACCTGGGTTTTAGAGATTGATTCTGCCTCAGGCTCAAACAGCTGCTCTCATTAAGAACTTTATTTAACCCCGCTCCTGAAAGGTTGGCCACAGATGTATATGCTGCTGTACTAGCCATCTGGGCTCTGCAGAGCTTTCACTCCATGTGCTGGAAACTCACTCTTAACAGGGGGCAGCATTCAGCAAAGAACATTCAGCTGCAGTGATGGGCACTGAAACTGTCAGCATGAAGAGGACTGTGGTAATGACTGAAGACTGGAGACACGAGAGGGTTCAAGTGTAGAGTATAGTTTATAATTTATCAACAACAACATGCTTTTGCTGTGATTACTGTCACGTCAAATCCCACTGTCAATCATCTCAAAGGTTTGAGGAGGTCCGAACAAGATGAGACGAAATGTGGAGAACAAGTCTCACAAAAGCCCTGCCACATTTAACACCAAGATATTCCATCATTTCGTTTTGGAGGCAAACATATGAGTAAGTGCAGTTTATTTTTGCCTCATCATTTCTTTCCCCATTCCAATCTTTATGGCCGAAGAACTAGCCCGTCCACAGTTTCTGGCCTTAAAGCTGCCCTGTGGCTGTACACAATGTTGCCACCAGCACTAAAAGTGCACTCAGATTTGCCAGGAGGTCCGCTCAGGGGCGTATTGTTCTGTTGATCTTCCACCATGTCAGGAGCCTGGTCTCGCTGTCAGCATAAGGAAGGTAACAGGTGGTTGTTCAGTTCGGCTTCAACAGAGACCAGGTCTGTGATGTGCTCTGACCTCCATCCATCAGCCGAGCCACAGATGACTGATGATGGTCTTCGGCTGTGAGTCGTCAGCTTCTTGACCACCTCATGGAGGAGCTGCAGTGAGGACACACCAGAGAGGCATCAGCGAGGTGGATGTAGAGACGTCAGTATCCTGCCACGAAGGGGACAAGTGCCTTGTTTTTTAATCAGCTGATAAAACCTTTGCAGTGGCCTTCTCCTGCCCCAGCACTTGTGCTATCACTGCATGGCAGAAGCCCCCCCCCCCTCCCATGGTGGGTGATCTGTGGGTCATCTGAGCTCCTCTTGAGTGGCTGCTCACTCTCTTTGGATTCTGGGCACTCTCACACTTCCCTCTGAAGATACAGAAGATAAAAAGAAACTCCACCAGGTAGAGATGATGCAGCTTCTCTGTAACAGTTCAAGCTGACGTTTCCTGAGGTGTTGTGTTTACATCACCGCTGATGGAGCCATGTGACGCCGGCATGAATGATCATTGTCTCCTTTTCTATCGACACTAAAAGCCTGATGTCTGCAGGGCTCAGCAGGTTTTCCTAAACAGTGGGGAATCAAGTTATCTTGACATGTTCTGAACATTATTGCACAGACATATACAGTCATGGAAAAAATTATTAGACCACCCTTGTTTTCTTCAATTTCTTGTTAATTTTAATGCCTGGCTCAACTAAAGGTACATTTGTTTGGACAATTATAATGATAACAACAAAAATAGCTCATGAGAGTTTAATTCAAGAACTAAGAACTATTCATTTTCCATGGTTTTCTTGATAATAACCAAAATTACTGAAATTCTTACATCAATAGCTATGGCATTGTACCGCCAAAAACACTACTTTTAAGCATTCCATGTTTTCTTTTCTGTTTGCTTTAAACACATGATACACACAAGAGTTAATACTTGATTGCATAGCCATTGTTTTTGATGACTGCAGCCATGCGTCTTGGCATGCTCTCCACCAGCTTCTGACATTGTTCTGCTGTCACAGCAGCCCATTCCTGTTGGACAAATTCAAACAAATTTTCTTTGTTTTTGGGCTTGTGGTTCTCCATCTTGAGTTTGATGATTTTCCACAGGTTTTCAATTGGATTAAGATCTGGTGATTGAGCAGGCCAAGCATGGTGCGAATGTTGTGGTTCTCCATCCAGGCTTTAACTGACCTTGCCGTGTGGCAAGGGGCATTGTCTTGTTGGAAAATCCAGTCATTCGAGGCAGGAAAGAGTTTTCCAGCTGATGGAAGAAGACTGTTTTCAAGGGTAGTCCTGTACATGACCTGGTTCATTCGGCCTTCACACAATTGCATTTGCCCTGTTCCACTCAGACTGAAACAACCCCAGATCATGACTGATCCACCCCCATGTTTTACTGTAGGGGCAAGACAGTCTGGGTTGTAAGCTTCTCCAGGCTTCCTCCTAACCAGTAAGTTGGCTGGAGTGGGCATCAATTCAAAATTGGATTCATCACTGAAGAGAACCTTAGTCCAATCATCAACAGTCCAATCCTTGTGGTCTCGAGCAAAGAGTAACCGGGCCTTCCTCTGCCTTTCATTGATGAAGGGCTTCTTGCGTGCTCTGTGTGACTTCAAACAAGCTTCAACAAGTCGGTTTCGAACTGTCCTTGCCGAACAGGTCACATTTCTCGACAGTGCCCACTCATTTTTAAGGTCCCTGGAGGTCTGACGACGATTCCTGACACAGGAACGGATGAGTGCACGGTCATCTCGTGGGGTAGAAAGACGTTTCCTGCCACGGCCAGGTAGCACTTTGGTAGTGCCATGTTCAGCTTGTTTTTTTTTGTTGTAATGAACGGCTGTCTTGGAGATCTTCAGTTTTTTCGCTACCTGTCTCTCACTCATGCCAATTTCCAGCAGTGCCAAGATGGCTGCCTTTGTGGCTTCACATAATTCTTTTGTTTTAGGCATTATGTGAGAGCTGACAACTTCTGAGTTGTGCTACAGATTGAATGTAAGCAGGAAACCACTCTAGGCCTTTGCATGTGCAGTGCTGCTTGTGACATGAAATGGCCTCTTATATACCCTGGGAATCAATTAAGCTTAAGAATGTCAAATAGGACATAAAGTATTATGTGACCAGCTGCATTTTTTGTTGTGTTCATTGTATTATACGTTTAGTGGTACCAGATATTAGAATGAACAAGAAATTGAAGAAAACAAGGGTGGTCTAATAATTTTTTCCATGACTGTATGCATGAAGTGGGTTTTGCGGGTTTGGTTTCTGACTTTGTGAACATGAAACACTGCGTCTGTTTTCTTGAGACTGTCATTGGTTCAGTGCAGCTCAGGTCATTGTGGTGATGATTATATCACTGGTCATTTGTCCTGTACCGTAGAACCCTTGAGGCCTTTAAGAGTTCTGACTGTCAAGAGAGAAGCAGGACCGATGTACCTGTTGGCTCTGGATTTGCTTTCTTTGAATGTCCCTCTTAATGAAGTGCCTCTCAACCAACTCTGAATCCTGCCTGGTGATGTCCGACTTGACTTTCTGCCTCCTCTTTGTTTGACTTCATGTGATAGTGACGAGGTCCAGTCACTCTAGCTCTGTAATGTGATATAAACCTGACGGTTGAGCAGCATTAAATCTCTGCATTATAATGTGGTTGTTTCAGTTTGGTGTGATTGAGTGCGTCTTTCTGCCAAACGCCTCCATTGCCAAGTCTGCACATACAATCAAAATAGGAACACAGGGACACTGTATCCTATAATCTGGCTTCACTACACTGTCCAAAGACATGTGCACTATAAAAACAGCCTATAGGTGTGAAAGTAAGGGTGAAGTTAAGCTCTGGTATTTACCTGGATTTTTCTTTTTTTCAGATTTACATCAGTTTAATATTTTAAATAGATGCTGATGAATTCCCTATTATTCTTTTTTTATTTTCAATATTAAAAAAAACTGGAAAATAATGAGCCCCACTTACTTCCATCACACAGGAAGAGCACCGAGGGGCCTTCGAGAGGCTGGACAGAATTAGCACAGTTTTACCCCGAGGTTCATTTCCTGCTGAAATTCTTGATCATCAAGGTTTCGACAAAGCAGCAGGGTTTGTCCCTATATGTTAACAGCTGCATAATGCCCATTGTAGTACAGTAACTACCTTCCCACAACACTGACATCACACCCCGGAGACAGGTTTTGGCAGGCACAGCTGGATCTCCAATTGGAAGATGCGTGTGCATACATTAACATAACAATAACGGCAGAGAGGTTTTAAGGAGAGAATAAAAAAGCACTGAAGATTTCCAAAGATCATTAAATGATGGCAAGTTTCTGTTTACAACATGTGTGCTTTACCTCAAGGTGAATACTGGGGCAAGAATACATTTGCATGAATTAGCATGTTTAAGTAGTGTGGGGACACTGGCTTTTCGTTACAAACAGACAAAGTCGATAAATCAAAATGAGAGCCAGCCGCTCAAGTGATTGTTGTGGCTCTCTGGTCACCGCAGAGACACAGGAATGAGTGTGCAGAAGCCTCGCAAAATAGGATGTAGCTCAGTGGTCCATAATTCAGGAATGAATATGTATAAGTAGGAGCTCAGTGGTCTTGGCCTAGGGAGAAATAATTTGGTAGACAGGAGGAGGCTGGACTCACCATCGCCCTGTGCTCAGAGGGGCTAGAGGAAGGCCTGCAGTCATTAGGAGGAGAGTGTGCTTTAGTAACATCTCTTCTCTTCTTTTACATGTTTAGTCATGAAAGGGGTGGAGTTAGTGCCACCAGTGTGTGTGTGTGTGTGTGTGTGTGTGTGTGTGGTTTTGAGATTTAAAGGCATTTTAGGTTTTTTAGCTTTAGCTCTTTTTGGCTGTAACAGTAGCTGGTCAGAACTGAGAGGCATCAGAACAAACACACCAGTTAAAAGCCATCACTAACTTGATTATGTGGCATTCATTCAAAAAGAAACTCAGGACTGTTTTCCACTGTTTAAAATGTGAGGAGGAACCTGTCTGAGTGAAGGACGCCACTTAAATCCACATTCAGTGTTAACAGTGAAGAGCAGGTCGTCAGTCTTTTACTTATCAACAGCTCTTTGTTCGTTGTAGCTTCTGTGAGTCCTCTCATCTGCATATAAACTGTGTTGTGGCAGATTTCTTCTGAGTCTCTTCTGTTGATGTGAACCTTGAATTTTTGACATTTTCTTTCTTTTCTAAACTTTTTATTAAGATCTTTTTGTTTGGTTTGGTTGGTAGGTTAGGGTTTTCTTTTAAACCAGTGCTTTGTACTGTTGTTTTTGTATAGGTTCAGTGGATCCAGGTGGACATTCAGGTTTTGACTGTCATCTCCTATTTTTCCACATTTTCTCCTGTTTGATGCCACAAAATCTGATGAATGACAAATTTCTGAATAAATATAGAATATTGTTTAGTATATTTTTCCATTTCCTTGATGTTCAGGTTGTCTTATATAACCTTATATTTGTGAGACGTCTTTTTAGTCCTCCAGCCTGTTTGGAAAAGTGCAGCCTTCTCTTGTTAATGTCAACTTTTTTTTTTTTTATTCCTTTCCAATCCTCATACAGTACATGCCATCCTCCATCACATACTGTATGCTCAGGTTCTCCAGGTTCATATTTTATTGATACAGGTCCCACACATCAGAGGGGGATATGTATAATGTATACAGTATATTGACAGAAGGCAAAACCATTAAGAGACTTTTTTTTTATTTTTGCCTGTAATGCATTTAGAATTGAAACACAGCAAAACATCTGCATATGTGAGCTCCTGCTTTAAATTTAATATCCTGAAAACCATCATGGATTCTGAAAAACCCTCTGCAAGCTTCTCAATAGCTCAAACATACGTTGATGCAATAACTTCAGTGTGTTTCTCTCCAACGAGAGGAATGCAAAGACGACAGTTCACAGATGCTTCCCATCCAGTCTGAGAGGATCTGTCGTGTAGAGTGGGATAAACTGCCCAAATCCACATGTGCAAAGCTCAACACGCTCAAAGCTGCAGTCACTGCCAAAGCGTAGGTGTCTGATTCCAGCAGTTTTTAGATTTTTTTTAATAGTTTTATAATTTGCAATTACAGGTGATGGGTGTAGCAGAAATGCAGATTTAACATCTGTGTGTATAACATGAAAAGTGAAGGGGTCTAAACAGTCTCCAGCTCCAGGCAGCACCTCCCTGAAACCACAGCCACCCTTCACTCCCTCCACTTTAAATGGACTCTAATAAAGTTGCTCTTTGATGCATTAATAACCTCTTCCTCCTACCTCCTCCTCCGCCTCCTCCTCCTCCTCCTCCTCCTCCCCTACTGGACTGCGGGGCCAGCTTCCGAACAGCACCCCACATATCCTTGCCTGACATGCACTGTTTAATTATTTCTTTCTATGAGTGTTGGAGCGAAACGAGGGGAAGAGGAAAGTGATGACATACTTCTAATGAATCCTTGAATAAATAATACTGCTGTCTAAGCTTAAGGCATCCTGAACCGACCTTATTGGGCGGAAAGGTAGAGCGCAGACAGAGAAAGAGAGAGAGAGAGAGTGGGTAAAATGAAGATGGAGGAGGTAATGTAGAGAGCACACCTGGAACTACAGTGGCCTCTGTTGTATGAGACTCCCACCTCAACCTGTTCACATCATTAGCCTCTGAATTACTCCGTCACTCTGCTGTAGTCCCAGCAGGGGGTCCCACTCATTTCTCACCACTTAATCTCAGTCAGACACGACCAGAACTTCACAACCTGACGGTAGATTCATTTCTGTCCATCAGTTGTTTTTACTCAACACAAGTTGCAGTAATAGAAATCTATTTTCCACCAACTGATAGAAACTGAAGAAACAATCGCAGAAATATAATAAAAACCTTTTTTTTCTGTAGCTTAGTGTTATTATTGAAACTCAGTGTGAGTCCAGCAGCTCACCTGTGCAGGTGTACAAACACTGAACAGTAGATTTATTAATGAAGACATGAACATGTATGTGCAGTATGTGTGAGATTTTACTCAATATAAAGTAAGGAGCATAGAAATCAACAAGAAGAGTATCGAATGGGAAAATCATCACTTCTCTTGTTTTAATATAGTCCAGTGGTGTCAAATGTACGGCACACGGGCACAAGTATTTTTCTCAAGAAATGTTCATGAACCATAAACATGTTAATAAAGTACTTGTACGTCTTTGCACTAAAACAAAGGGAAGCATTTACAGTTCTCATTCATAACTTATAATGCTGTTATTATTGTTACTGGTCCGACCCACTTGAGATCAGATGCACTGCGTGTGTGTGTGTGTGACCCTGAACTAGAATGAGTCAGCATTAATCAGGCGTTTCAAGACCATGTTTATATATTTTCTTTGCTGATAGTGCCAGCAGACCTTCTTCCATCCTGTGAGCTGCTGTGAACCGTGTCATCGAAGAATGAACTACTACTCACTACTTCTATTATTCTCTGATTTAAAATATCCATTTGAGTCATCGTCATTATTCTGAAAATCTGGACTAAGGACACTCCTCCTCCTCTTCCTCCTCCTCCTCCTCCTCCTCCTCCTCCTGCTCAGAGCGTTCCTGTGTCCTCCATCCACGACTTGAAGAGGGTTTCATCTTGTTTTTGAATGTGTCTCTCTCTCTGAACCAGGAGGACATGACTCACCTGTGCAGCAGCTGGAGGTTTCCATCTGCTGCATGTGGACAGTGTTTCATTGTCTTTGCACCTGTGTGTGTGTGTGTGTGTGTGCGTGTGTGTTTGGAGGAGGGTGGCCATTTCTCCACTTATCAGAGGCAGTGTGAGATTGAGGGCCGTCACCCACACTCTGTTGCCATAGCAAAGGCAGAACGGAGAGCAGGTTGAGTGACAGCTGATCCCACCACACACATTTTCTCCTCTTTCATGCTTTTTGGTGCAGTCACCTCATGCACACACACACACACACACACACACACAGGCTCAGTCCGTGACACACAACTGTAACTGATCACCTGCCTGTCGCCACTGGTGGCATCTGCTTCTAAATGGTTGACAAATGTAGTTGCCAAGGGCAACCACGAACCAACGCTGATTTAGCTGTGTCATTGACTGCCAATCAGTTTGTTTTTTTGTTTTTTTTTTGCGTAGTTTCCAGGTGCGTTGCACAACATCAAGTGTGTCTTTTCCAGCTGGGGGGAGAAAGCATTTTGGCATCAATGGGGCAAAAAAAAAAAAAAAAAGAAAGTCGCCCTCCAGCTTATTGAAATTCAAGTAGTCTGAGAGCAAAGCAGACGTCTGCACCATCTCCTCCTGTTTTCAGGCTTTAGGAAAACTAGACCAGGACAACAGATATCATGTGTGTGTGTGTGTGTACGCTCCTTCATATAGACATGTGTCACTCTGTGAAGTGTTTCAGAGATGGAGTTCTCTTACTCAACACGCTCCTGTGTGTGTGTGTGTGTGTGTGTAGTGAGAGGTTGTGTGGGCAGGTTTACCATGAAGGCAGGTGGAGAGTGTTTGTGTTGAAGGTTGCTAAACTGAGAGCTCACATAGCCAAGGATGTGTGTGTGTGTGTGTGTGTTTTTTAAATTGAATCATATCTAATAATTGATTATAGGTGCTTGTGATGGAATAATAAGACTATTCCCATATTGATAACTCCCTGAAGAGACCATGTGATTGATGCTTTTATGTTTAGTTACAGTTGGGGGTGTGGCAGAGTGAGCATTTTTTATTTATACACACAGGAAGCTATAAATGATTGATGATGATTACTTCAATAACAGCCCGGCGAATCTTATTTGATTGACATCACTTAAATAAACAGTCGAATGTTGAAGTTATTTTGGAAGGAAAAAGGGAAGAGAAAATATCAGCTACTAATAAAGTGCAGTGTCTTTTCTCCTTTGTTTAGACAGAAAGTAAACTTGGATTAATCCTATATTTCTGTTTGGTGTTTGTGTCTTTTGAACAAAAATATCTTTAATGATTATAAACCAGTTCACATTATATCTGGTAATTATCTGAGAGCAAGTGTTGACCGTTATTCTCCCGTCCTGTGTGTGCTCAGATCGGGCAGCTGGTCTTCAAGGGGATGAAGCGTCTGAACAGGATCCAGTCCATGGTGTTTGAGACGGCCTATAATACCAATGAAAACCTGCTGATTTGCGCCCCAACTGGTGCTGGCAAGACCAACATCGCCATGCTCACCGTCCTCCACGAGATCCGTCAGCATCTGCAGCCAGGGGGCGTCATCAAGAAGGATGAGTTCAAGGTCCGACTGTGACACAATCACACACACACACACACACAGACACTAATGCATAAAGTAAAGGTAGAAAATACATAAGCCGTCTTATCGCTGCAGTGATGGATGTGATGCAGTCTGTACATACATATTACATTGTGGGTGTTTGCAGGAAGCCATTTACCTGGACCAACAGTAATATGTCTCTCTCCAACGAAACCACTGAGGAGAACTTCTGTGTAAATGTCTCCGAGTGTCTGCAATAACTGCTTAATGCTTCCAGTGTTATTCCTCCACAGAGTCTCTCAACATGCCTCATGGCGATTAAGCACGCTCCTCGCTGAGATTCACACACCCCATGCAGAGATTCAGATCTGATCCTCGGATGCTGAAATTACAGGCAGCGTTTAAATGGGAGATATCTGATGGTTTTATGTCGAGGACAGCTGAGTTCTACTGGTTCACGTTTCCTCCAGAAGATTTGTTTTTGTTTCGCTTTCTGTCGTTTAACCTCAACATTGAGCTGCAGCAGCATGTTTTTTTTTTATTATTCCTTTTACATTTGATGAAAAAAAAAATCCCCTCAACTATTCTCCAGCATTGAAACCAGTCCAGAGATTTTGCCACTTGACCTTCGATGTCAACATGAACATTTTAAATCACTTTTAGCAGATGAATGTGAAAACAGTCTTCAAGTATCAAACCCATGTAAAGCATTTTGCACAGTAAAGTGCTGCTCTCAGTGCCATCAGGGCAAACTAGACGAGCAGCCCTTGCCCAGTTAAAGCTAAAAATAGAACAGCACTGAGGTGAGGTCATATCTCTCTTCACATCTGATCTCAGAACAGCATTGTGATGCCTGTTTCTTTCATCACACAACTTACTGCCCCCTTGAGGTGGCAACAGTCTGTTGTCTTGGAAGTTAGCTTTTTAGGATTTTCCTTTTTTTTTTTTTTTTGTCATTTTCGTCAGTGTGACCGTGTCCCGTGTATAAAGGCTGTCGGGTTTGTCAGGGTTGAGAGGACAGCGGCCGATCTGGGATCCGTTATGACATTGCAGCTTTATACGACGTGCGTTGAAACTAAACTTGTGCATTAAGCACCAAGAGGCAGCAGCGGCAAGTAAATGAGCAAATTACACTGATTTATCTTCTCTGTGTGAGATCTACAGTGAGTCTGACACCGAATATTGTTGTACAACTAGAGCAGCTTCTTTAAGGACTTGATCAGTGCGTAGTGTTCATGGTATGAGAGAGACAGTAAGACAGAGAGAGAGAGACCTTGACTTTGACAGTGGCAAAGTCCCTGCTGGCCGTAGGGCAAACAGTATTTTCAGGGCATCGGGTCATGAAGAAGATGCCCCTGGTGCTCACCATGAAATTCCTACCCCAATTAAAGCATTAACTAAATGCTAAAAGCTAAAGAATGAATGATCATCGCTGTTGGTTTCTTTGCCACGTCACTGTTCCTCTCCTACTTTCCCTAAAACCCTTCGTACCCCTCTTCTGTCTACTGTCGGCCTTTATCCTCCTACCTAAAGTTGGAACAGGAAGCTCTTGCCTGCAGTCGGGGATGTCCTCAGTTGTTCCACAGAAGCCACTCTGCAGCCCATTTCCACCCCTCTGCTGTAGTTAATGTAAACACAGCTGCCATGTGGCCATGTGATGCTGCTGGATGCATCATCATCAGTGAGTGCATGGAATAATCCTCTCTTTTTAACCAGACTGCTGCAGCAGCTTATTACAGCTGTGATCATTCAGGAACCTACACCAGAAGATATATAAGATATATACATACACATGTTATATATATGTGTACAGAACAGAACGGGCAAAAACAGAGTTTAGTTCAACCTGAACCTGAAACTATGAAGCTGGGAGTTCACTGTCAAACAGAGGCGTGGAGTTATAAAGGGCTGCACTTGTTAGAGCTGAAACAGTCTGGTTGTATGAGTGCCCTGCTGCCGGCACAGAAGCTCTGCAGATCTTCAGGATCATCCATATTGGACATTTTGTTCAAGTGTCTTTCTCTTCAGCATAACTTCAAAGCTGTTACAAAGCAGGCCTTCTGTATCTATTTGCTCAGTCTGCTGTGCAGCTGCAGACTACAGAGAAGTTCAGCACACAGCTAGCAGGGTGAGTGGATTTCCAACATCCTGCTGCACACATTGCAGGATTCAGCCTCCTCACATCTACTCATCCCTTTCTTATACACTGCAATACTTTGGTCTTTTAGTTGCTGTAGACACCAAGTTCCTCAAGGTCCTCCACCACATCAACATCCACTCCCTGGATACACATGGGTTGTCTCGGCCACATTCAGAAGCAGGTGATTCCTTCAAGACCATGCCATAAAAACCAAATCTACCACCGGACCACACACCAACCAATTGATTGTGTTTTGCCATGTTGGACAAACCGGTGCACCAGAACCATCTTCTCCAGCACCTTCATGACATGAGATGTGAGAGCAGCTGGTCAATTGTCACTGAAGCTGGATTGAATGGACTTCTGGGAGCAGGACATAAGCAGGAGATCCTCCACAAGAAGAGATGATTCAGGATAGCAGCTGGCACAGGTCTGCAGAACCCCGAGGCTGATACTGCCTCCTATCCTGGGCCAGCAGACCCAGTTTGGCTTCTTGTCAATGGTTGATGGGGGGTTGTGGAGGCCTGGGTCTGGTCCGAAGGCTGTGAGGTAAACTTGTTAAACAATCAAGCTGATTGGTTCTCTCCAGCCTGCCTAGTGGTTTTCTATCTTTCACCTTGAACCCAGTGATTTTCTTCATTCCAGTCCACACGTCCCTCGAGGTGTTGTAGGAGGCCTTGCACTTGCAATGGATTAAGTCTCAGATCACGCTGTACCCTCCACAGTTCCTCTCTGTCTCCAGACCTGGAGGCTGTCTTCTGCTTATTACAAAGTCCTTTCAGGTCACTGATGTCAGGGCTCGTTGTTAGGGAAGCAGTGTACAGTCTGTCAGGCTTTTCCTGTGGCTCACAAATCGTTCACCAGTCCATCGACTAATCCTCGTTTTTCCACTGGTCAAACTGCTAAAACCTGGCGATAGAAAAGGGTTGAAATAACATTCACACTCAGGTCAAGTGACTAATAAATGAGTATTTTTTGGCTGTAGCTCCAATCAGTCTGTAATTGGTGTAAACACAACACCCAGGTGGAAATGTTAATTTTTCTGCTGTATTGCCTCAGAGCACTTCCCATGATCCTCTTTGCTCTGCACTGAGCTCCAGCTCCACAACCTCGACGTCTCCTCTGCTGCTCTTCTGGGATTTCAGTCGTCACTGCAGGCGGTAGCACTGGTTCACTCGACACAGTCAGCTGGTCCCATGAGTAAACAGTGCCCTCACCCCTGTCTACATGTTCCCCCCATTACACAGTGTAGAAATAAAGAATAAAGCTCAGAGGCTTAATTACAGTAAATAAGTACGCCCACTTTATGTTATGTTGTGCCGCTCCTCCTCTGCTTCCTATCCTGAGTTAACCTTTATCTTCATGAGTTTGGACACCTGAGCTGTATTCTGTAAGATCAGCATCAGTGCAGTAATGGGACGTCCATTTTAAAGGACCCAAAGCACCTCCACAGAAATTCAGGTTTCACTTCATGTTTGTCAGATATTGTAAAATAGTATGCACATCAGCTATTGACCATACAAACAAAGGAGGGATATTGTCAAATCTTTACACGCACTCAAACAACCTGAAGTCTTTGTGGTCTTACATGAAGACCTACACACACACACACACACACACACAGGTCTGTGCGGTGCCAGCCAATGTCAGTAGCCGCTTTTCATGCATCACCATTAAACTTAAGCCATGCAAGTGTCGGACATCATATTTCTCAATGAACTGTGAGTTGTATTTGTTGCCAGGGAACAAATGATCCTCCCTCTGTTTTCTCATTTATCACCAGTGTCCTTCTAGTCCCTCTCTTCTCTATCTCCCATCCCCCATCCCCCAACTTCCACCTTCCTCACTCTGCCCCTCTCTTTTTATCTTATTCATCTATCTCTCTCCCTCTCTCTCCCTCCCTGTCTCTCTTTCTGCAGATAGTATATGTGGCTCCAATGAAGGCCTTGGCAGCCGAGATGACTAATTACTTCAGCAAGCGATTGGAGCCACTGGGAATCACCGTTAAAGAACTCACTGGAGACATGCAGCTAACCAAAGGAGAGATTCTTCGAACACAGGTACACCCACACACACACACGTCTTAGGTTTGTTATGAGGACATTCATTAACATAATGCATTCTCCTCCCCCAAACCTAAACCTAATTGTAACCAACCAAAAGCGCTTTGAAATTATGAGGACCATCAAAATGTCCTCACAACAACACAGTGTCCTCACAATGATTGTTTTTTCACTCACACTATGAGATCTATCATGTCTCCAAAATAGCTCATACTAAGGGGACAAACACTGTCCCTCCCTCCCTCCCTCCCCCAGTTTTCCCTCTTCTGCACATGCATGTTCTCTACCACCCCCAAGTTGATTAGCCTGTACCACTTATCGGATGTAATTCGTCATATATTATGCAAAGTGTCACGATTGTGTTTTATTATTAGTCACAAGTGTAACATAACTAGATCAACAGTTTAACAGTCAAGTACTGACACAGGGAACACATGGTAAGTGTCTGCTGTTCCTGTTCTGGCTTCACCATCATTGCAACCCCTGTGTCTTACTGTTATATGTCACGGTATACAGGTATATGTCTCCAGTGCTTTGTCCTCTCTGTCTGAATGGGACTGAGCTCCTCCACTTGTTTGGACAGAACGAAACAAAAACATCTATGAAATCCTATGAAGATGTGATATTGTTTAAAAAGAGTTTTTTTTTTTTGCCACCAATTAGCAACTCCTACAGCTGACACTCAAAAGACTGAAAAGCTTTGACAAATCTCACTGTGGCTGCTAATTAAGGTGGCACATATGCTGTGCATCACGGGAGCGTTTTTCACTAAATTGGTACGTTAGGTTCAGTTCACTCCATCTTGCCATGACGCAAATAATGAAAACACTGACAGAAGAGAGTTCAGGTCTCAGCTTTTCTTCGACAGCACTGTGTCATGGCGACATCTCATCATAGCCAAACCAACACAGTACTGCTAACGAGTACTGTGTTGCATTAGGTAACGCATTTCTTCATTATGGTGAACATCCACACTGACTAGACACAAGCCTCTTGCTTCTCTTCTGCTTCAGAGAACAGTTGAAGTGTTTGTAGACTTGACGGCTGTGGCTTCAGCCTGGTCCTCGACTGAGCACTGAACACCAGGCTGTTTATCTGACACGTCAGGCGGTTATGGCAGCATGGTTTCAAGATGGTGGAATCAGCTCGGTCGATTCGGTTTTCGTCCGTCCTCCTGCAGGAAGCTGATGCTGCACAGATCCGGAGCCTATTCTCTCATCACAAACAGTCTGTTTAATTGGCCTGTGAGTTAAAGACTTGTGGCCAACGTCTTAAGTAAAGTTCAAACATCCCCTTTAGTGAATGAAATCACAGCTTCATCTGGAGAGATGACAACTGAAAACACCTAAAGATTTATTTTTAACATGACTTCATGTAGGTTATCTATTGTTCTGAGCATAGGACAGGAGATCTGAACACACCAACCAGTGGCTGTGGGTAAGGAGGCCAGAAAGAAAACAGACCATTTTCCTGTACATGCACAGCATGAAATTATCCACAAAAGCAAACATATATATATTTGCTTTTAAATATATATATATATATGTAAAGACATTGGAGCAGACGACAGGTAAATCACAGGTAATCCACAGATTCAGCTGTTCTGCTGTATTGAAATGTCACTGTACATGGTGATTTTCTGTGCTCATGCAGGTTCTCTCTTGTAAACTTCATGCTTTCTTATATTATGAATTATTTCTTCGCTGCACTTCGCTGCCTTTATTAAGCTATCAAGCTGTTTTCCAGGTTTTTTTTTTTTTTTTTTTTTTCCCGCTGACCACAGCAGTTCCTTATCTGGCTCAGGTGTCCTGCTTTGGCTTGTTCTGTGACAGGACTTCAACAACGTCCACAACCAGGGGTGTTTTTTTTTTTTTTTCATGACACTTACTCAGTTTCACACTAGTCTGTTGCTGTCAGTGTCCTGTACAACTTCTCCATCGGATGTTTCTGTGTCTGCATATGATATTTAATCAGTGTTGCTGTGTTAGAGGACTGGTCAATATGATGCAATACAGTGAGTGTTTTTTTTCCTTCTGTCCACATATTTGTTTGGACTTGTCCAGGTTTCAGTGCGATGTTTCCTCAAAGTGGAGCCACCTTTAGCGCAGCAGCACCGTGCAAGCATAGGTGTATGAAATATTCAGTCAAAGTAAGAGCCGGGTGCCAGAGAAGGGGAATAATCCAAATCCCAATCCTGTCACTTTTTAAAAAACAATATAGTCATAAATAATTTATATTGATAACCTGAATAGCTTGTTACGTTGGCTACTGAAGTATGTCACGGGAAAAAAGAACAAAATCACATTTGACTCCTGCTGATCAGTTTAATGTTGTGGCACAGAAACTGAGCAATAATCAAAATTAAAGGTTGGGCTGTTTGTTTTTTTGATTCAGATGACGTTTACCTAGAAATTTAGTAGGTGTTGCTATCAGCACTCAATCCTGTGACTCCAATCAGACACTGGTCCACTTCTGACCTGTGTGTGTGTGTGTGAGGATTTATGAGTTTTAACCCCCAGTCATTATGAAGGGACGCTGGGAGTGAGGCGGTGGCCCAGGTGGAGGAGTGGTTTGTCTGCTGGACACAGAATTGATGGTTCGATCTCCAGCTCTTCGGTCAGTGTTCTCCAGAAAGACACTGAATCCCGAGTTGCTCTTAAAGGCCCCACCAGCTCCACCACTGTTGAAGTGTGAATGGGAATTGTGGTGTAAAGTGCTTTGAGTGGTCGATAGGACCAGAGGAGTGCTGAATAATTGCGGTCCATTTACCATTTCACATAAATTGGCGATGTACGCGCCTTCACTAAACTCAGACTGTAACAAATTTGTTGCACTACGAGAGGAGACAGGGCCCTGGACCTGCTGGACGCTAATGCTAAAGAGGCCTGTGTTCAGACACACACACACACACACACACTACTTTATTTTGACTCAATTCTGCATACACCATCCTACTCCCAGAAAATACTCACACAGGGACCAAAGGTGGATCAATCCACTGCTGAAAATAGTTCTTAATAATGCACTATTTCCTCCTGTTTGAGCACTGTTTGATATAAACTGTTGTTGCCAGCTGAGCATTTAAGAAAATAAAACTATACACGCTGCTCACCAAGGACTCTATTAGCAGCACAGTTTTAATACTAAGTAGTTCCAGCCTTTACTCTCAGAGCAGCTTTAGTTGTTTATGAAACAGCTCTACAAGATTTTGGGAACTGTCCTCTGGGCTTCTTGCTCACCGGACCAGATCACACCGTCTTTGCAGATTTGTCAGCTGCACATTCAAGCTGCCGATCTGCTGCTCTTCCGGAGTCAGGTCTGCAAGGTCTGTACCCAGCATGGGCAACCTATTCCACACAGGGCCCGGTGTGGCTGCAGGTTTTCACTACAACCAAGCAGCAGCACAGCAGACTCGACTCATTTAGTCAGTCTTCAGACAGTTGATTGGTCAAACTGTGTGCCCGGCAGCCACACGGCCCTTTGAGGAATGGTTTGCCCATGCCTGATCTGGACTGTGGAGACCATGTGGAGATCATGATGATGAAACCAGTGGGAGATGACTTCATGACTTGGAGCGTTAGCCTACAAGATGGTGAACTGTGGCCATGAACGAACATGGACATTCACAGTGTCATTGATACTGAATCAACAAAACATTCCTCACACCTGGAGCAAATGCTGGTTTGGTCCATGGATTCAGACCCATCTACATCTTCTCTGGTCTCTGCTGGCAGAGGTACGACCCCTCGTGGTCTCTTGCTGCTGAAGTCCATCTGGCTCAATGTTTAAATTCTTTGTGCATTCAGAGATTTCCTCTTGTTTAGTTGTTTTTTTTCCTTCAAGATGTGTGGAAATCCAGCAGATCAGCAGTTTCACAAACACACTCACCCCGGCCCATCTGGCACCAACGATCGTACCACGGTCAAAAAAATCCCATACACCACGTCGTTCTTTCTGGTGTTTGATGTCGACATTTCATGGAGCTCCTCTCTCGTATCTGCAGGATTTTATTCACTGTGCTGCTGCCACTTGATTGACTGATCAGACTGTTGTATGAATGAGCAGGTTCACAGGTGTTCTTCAAGTGTTTGAGGAGTGTGTTGGCCCTGAGCCTATTGGCTCGTCAGTATAAAATCGATGGGCTCGGGGACGGCTGCCACAGACTGGGAGGGAAATCAAAAAGTGCTGAGTGATTATTAGTTTAGGTCTTTTTCTGCGACTTAGTGACAGTAATGAAAATGTGGAATAACAACAACCTCATCACTGAGGCTTCATGGTCGTGCTGCCAACTTAGTCAGTGGTCAGACATACTCTGGGATACTTATGAGGTATCACCCTATAAAAGAAAATCAATCATCTATGAAGTTGTTTATTGTACATGATAAATTGACCCTTCAAAACTTAATACTCTATTAAAGAGTTCAACAGCACAGTTTGTTTTCTTGTACTCTCTGAGTCACAGTCATCTGTTGTTAAAGCTGTCAACATGATGAGAATTGGTAATGGTTGTTCAGTTAATTCACCACCGAGCAGCTGATTAACCATATTTCTCTGTGTTTTGTGGCTTTTACTGATGAAACATTTGGTGAATTCAACTTAATACATGTAAGAGAAACAGGGTTTTTTCTTCTCTGTGATAAAAAGAGGATGGGTTCATTACAATGAGGATGGCAGCTGCAGGTTGAGCACATATTTGGAGATAGCTGAGATGGCTCCTCCAGCTCAGAGGGAGGTGGAGGAGCAGCATTAAAGAGTGAACAATGAAAGTGAGGAGGTTGGGGAAACATGCATATCTGTTAAATCCAAAAGAGTTGGATTTGTGAGATTGCACAGCTTAGAGTTAAAGTTTATAGGCTTATGGGACTTATGAATACAGAAAAGGAAAGGTTCAGGTTTAGGTGTGTGTGTGTGTGTTGAGTGTGGGGAGGGGGTGTATGATGGAGGTCTCTTCCTATGAAACGAGGCCAATTCCAGCTAATCTGAAGGTGTATTAAAGTTGCATCTCAATCAGGTCGTGTGAGACGACTTCACAAAGAGAACGATTAGTCAGATCCACTGCAGCTCCGCACCGATCCACACTCTCTCTTCCACTTCAGGCCTCGTTCACTTTCCTCTCTCGTCTCTCCATCTGACTGTGTTAGCATCAGTGCGTCCACCGCGGGCCGCAGCGACACTGTGCACAGTAACCTTGGGTTTGTCTTCTGTCCTAACTTTGTCTTTCATCACGTCCTTTTTGATGCATGTAGTGCAGCCGGAGCTCTGGCATGACTTGAGTTAGTTTTAAGGTGTGTGAAGAGGGAAGAGGCTTCTTGAAAAAGCAGCTATGTGCAGCTTTAACCATCTCTCAGTCATAAGACTGGACACTTTTGTCCTGTTGCCTTCGTCAGGGTCATTTTGCACTTTAAAGAACAAATAAAGGAGACAAGATTGAAGCAAAAGCAATCACATATATAGATAGAGGGTGTGTGTTTACATCACCCGCCCCCGGGACACGCCCCTCTCAGTTGGACTGAGTAGAAAAACCTCCCTCAACAGGACGGAGCGAAGCGTTTGACACAGCGAAAAAGATGGATTATCTGCTCAGATTAAGGGCAGTTGACAGTGATCCGTACGAGCTGCATGTGGCCAAGAGCTGGGCATCCTGACATCCACCTATAGCTGCAGTAAATGAAAGATGCTAACGAGATTTACTCATCGCAAAACACACACACACACACACACACACACACACACACACACAGCTGTAGGCGCCAATGCAGCATTTTCATTAGATGTTCGTTGTTCACATAATGCAATGCCTCTCTCTTACCTCCCCACTCCATCTTCCTCCCTCCCACCCCATCTTTTCCACATCCCCCACTCTCTCTCCATGGCTGTGATAGTTACCATGGAAACAGAAAGGGTTTCTAGGGATGCTGCCATGTGGATGCCAGTGTGCGGGTGGGTGGCATCCTGGGACTTCCAAGTCCCCCCCCCCACCCATCCCTTCTCCACCCAGAGTGCAAATATCAGCTGATGACAATCCAAGAAGTAGAAGCTGCCTCACAGTCGGACTGTTAGAGAAGTGTGTCGACATTTCTTTTGTAAAGTAAAGTCACACGCAGAAACCAAACTGATGAGAGATCATGTCGTATGTTATCATGGAAATAATAATTCAAATACCTATAGGCAATGGTGTCATCAGTGCTTCTTATAAATAGCTGTGATAAATATAGTTGTAATGAGTGGTGTGGTGGCAGATGAGGATCCTGCTGCCGCTGAAACATGGAGAATGAGGACAGAAAGAGAGAGAGAGGACACGAGTCATTAGTGAAACATCAGGCTGTTTTGAGCCACAGCACTTACTGTAAAGATCCAGAGTGTTTTTTTTTTTTTTTTTACAGCCGATCACTTGTCAGACACACGGCACTGTGATTAATTAGTAGTTAAGTGCAGAAAGTTGGTGTGATCTGACATGGCCTATGTTGTGTGTGGCTGCACACACACACCTGCTTCACACTGTGTCACTGTGCAGCACCACTGAACTATCACTCATTAAACCAACATAAATACTGTTCAACATAGAAAATGTTCAGTGTTACTTTTATGTTTCAGGGCTGAAAGTGTTTCACTCTTGCTGCTCTTATTAGACTAATGACTTAAACATCAAGACATGGTGAGTGGTTGTGGAGTGGGTGGGTGGGGGCAGTGTTGAGGGACCCCCCCCCCCCCCCCCCCCCCCCCTTCCTTTAAGTCCCATAAGTGTGATCAGCTCCAGAATGTTGTGACTGCTCCAGAGGGCGGGTGGCTCGACCTCCTGTCTGTACGCACACTTGTCACTGTCAGGAGTTGAGCGGTCAGGTCTCCTGAGGTGCAGCCGGTGGAGAATTAGAGGAGCAGTGGGAAGAGCAGACTTTTTCTGAGGGGTGGGGGTGGGGGGGTCCACCACCACCACCACTCTCTGAGCGCCTGGGTGTGCTGGAGATGATTGATTCTCCCCGTCCTCACCTGCTGCTTCCTGTCTGTCAGGAAGTCGCTGATCCATTGATAGGTGGATGCAGGCAAGTCGCTGGTGCAGTTGGTTATGTGATGTCGGAGTGGAGGGTTGAGGGGTGTGAATGTGGGCTTATCAAACCGACAGTGAAACACACTCGAGTTGTCAGCCAGTGGATGATTCCCTCACAGCGTGGAGAGATGGTGACTTCTCCTCACTGACTCAGGCCCATCTATAGGATGTGTTGCTGCTTAGCTAAATCCTGTGATGTCTGAAGGCAGAGAAGAAGTCTGTGGAGTGAACACAGCATAGTTTATGTTATTTATAGTATTATATAATGTTGTCCAATGGAAATGTGTTAAGTGTGTCCAAATGAAACCTGCACTGAACCAAACTACCTCATTTAACTTTAAATTCACGCTACACTGGGAGCTGTACACCGTGGCAGGGACATGTGAATAAAGCTTTGGAGTCTTCATTAGTGTTCAAACATGGTCAGATAGATAAGATTAACCTTAATTCGTCCCACAATGGGGAAGTTTACAGTGATGCAGCAGCAGACAACAGTGCGTTAGAGCTTCCTTTGCCCTGTGCAGACCTGCATTATCATGCGTCTCAGGTGATCCAATCACAAGTGGTCAGCTCTGAGCACTTCACTTCACACCTGGCATTAGGATGCGTCTCAAGTGACCACTTGTGATCGGATCTCACTTCGCTCTATATGCAAATAAACAGGTATGTGTTGTTTTTTTTTTTTAGACAATCTGACGAGGCCGTTATCGAGAGGGAGAGGGAGAGAGCAGGGCACAGAGGAGTTCACAGCTCCACGGTGAAATTAAGCTGTCTTCATCTGAAACAGTGAAATATTCTGGGTCGTTATAAATCAGCCTGTTTCAAAGGACGACAGTCGACTCGCTGGTTCTTCACTGTGGCCCAGAGACACATTATGTCTTCACGCTGTTTGGAAGAATTCATCCAAATGTGGTCCAGACCACCTCTGTATGTGGTCTGAGGGTTCAGATCTGTCTCCTGTTCACACCAGGGACCAGTATCACACTGGTAGTGTCGGTCCAGTCTTCACTTTGCTCACTGATCAGTCTCATGCAAATCATCAGACTGATTCACAACAACAAACACTGACTCATATTACGCCAAGAACATTGACCCCCCCTCCAGGGCTAACATATGGCCCTCACATCACATCACCTGGAGAAGAAGAACAACAAAAAACATAAGTTATGGAGAGAGTAAAGAGAGGAAGAAGAAGAAGAGGAAGGAGAGAGTGTTTTATTTCACATTTCATTGAATTTCCAAAGTAAGATGTAGATGAGGAGTGGAGTGACTTTTTGTCGCAGTTAGTTTTAAATATCATTCAGTCCCTCCATGGCTTCATCCTTCTCAGGTGTTGGCAAAAAGCAAATGAATGATACGTAATGGGTGAAATTGACTGGATTTTTGTAATTACTTGAACAGAAGTGTGTTTCCTGTGTGTGAGTGTGTACATGTCTTTATATGTCTGTGAGGACAGTTTTGGTTTGAAAGTGACGACGTTGGTCGTTCCTCAGAATAAAGACTTGGATTTAGGTTCAGGTCTGGATTCATATACGTATCCCATAATATTAAGCTTAAAATCATGCTTGGGGGAAGAAGGGTGAGAGAATTTGGGTCCTCGCAGCTTATGGAAGACAAGAATGTGTGTGTTTCTGTGTGTGTTCTGTCAAATCTGCAAGGAATATGCTCCTTAACTAAACATATGGTAACAAGCTTTTCCTGCAAATATCACTGGTGTCGCCCATATGTTGAACATGTCTCAGCTAAAGAACTACCAGTGAGAGAACGAGACATTCATCTACAAACTGTGGTCAGTGGCTGTAATGAGAAAAGAATAAATGTGAGACATAAATCTGTGGTCATTTAGACGTGTTGTCATCTTCCAGCTCTGTGTTGGTAAATGCCAGTGTGTCAGGTTAGACCAAGATTGTCCCTTTTCTTTTTCTCTCTCTACATGTTGAGGTTGATTTTTGTTTCATCAGTCCACAGATCTTTGTTCCCAGCTTCACTGGTTTGGTTTGGTTTTGTTTCGTCGGTCAGGCTAAAACCAAATGTCCAAACTTATCTGCACAACGTGCAGCTCGGAGTGAAACTCCACTCAAACCACTCAGACTTGTTCAAAGTCTGCAGCAGCACAGTTAAGACATAAATTAAGATGTTTGATTGACAGAAAAATATGCAGTCTTGATCTTGACTTTGATCAAATCCAGGTCACACTCTTGATGATATGAGGATGAGCACAGTCTTTACACAAGAGCCTGAGTGTGAGCTCAGAGGACGGACCTGTGGACGGCCTCATCCCGCTTCGCTCACACTGATTCAGAGTGACGTGATCTCTCCTGCCTCTCATGAGCTTATGAGTGTGTTCAGCATGAATTTACATAGCCAGCTCTGACTGGGCATTTATTTTCCTCCTGCTGCCATATATATCCTGGCGCACAATGATGGAGTTCATCTCCAGGGCAATATGTTTCCACACATCATTTCTTTTAAACCCTGGAGCCCATTAAAGTTATGCAGGAGAACCAGGAAGCTGATATTTCCAATAATCAGCATTTGTTCCAATAGATACTTGTATACTAGAAAACCTCTGTGTTAGAGAAGACAAGATATAATATGATGTGATAAGAAGATACGATATGATAGAAGGAGAAATGATACGATACGATACAATACGATAAGAAGATATGATACGATACGATACAATACGATAAGAAGATATGATACGATGCGATAAGAAGATATGATATGATATAAAAAGATATGATACAATAAAGAAGAGAAGATACAATATGATTGCGAAAAGAGAAAGCTGCACAAACATCAGATGTCAGGAGGCCGGGGGTCAGGTGTCACCATGATACCTGATGAAAAAGTATTTTATCAGTAAGAGAAAATATAGGTTTCCCTGTAAAGAATGTGCTTTAATCTAAGTTTTACTGATGATTTTTTACATTATTACAAACCAGTGGTGATATTGATTTTCTTAGTTTAACATTATAGATCCACAATCAAACATCTTCTTTGTCATACGTATGAGTTCATGTGTGATCTAATGCTCACACAGCCTGGCAAACACTGTGTGCATTTTATAGAGAATACTGAGGATGGAGGTTAACCACAGTGGAGAGGATGGCGGCTGATTCTTTCCTTTTTGTAAAATGTGTTGAAAGTGTAAAAAAAAAAAAAGTATTAAAAATAGCCTCCATGTTAAATCCACAGTTGCTCCTGCTGCTCTCCCATCTTCGTCCTCATCCTCGTTTCCTTTTATGAATCTATTCTCCTGATTAACTCGTCACCTTTGAGAAACATTAGCGTTTCCTTTGAAACGCTGAGGATCAGTGGTTTGTGGAGGATTGATGGCAGTCTTGCTGAGCCCCCGGCTGATGAATTGGCTAAATAACACCATTCAGCCAAACAATGGCATGTTTTCTCTGCTTTGCCGTGTGTGTGTGTGTGTGTTTGTTGAGGCAATTAAAAAAGCACTTTGGCCTGTTCTCCCTTTGCCAGAGCCGCCATTTAGATTAACCAGTAGCTCCAATTAGGAACCAGCGCTTCCTTTTCTGTGAGCACGCCAGTCTCTAATGGCTGGATAGATTAATTTAAATGCAAACTAGAGAGGATGTAATGAACTGCTTTTACAGAAAGAGTTTAATAGGAATTTGCACTCCCCCGAACTGGTTGCCAAACAGTTCACACACCATTAATTGTGCATTGTCGTTTTTTTTTTTTTTTCTTGAAAAGAGGGAATACATTTGCTGATGTGTGTGTGTGTGTGTGTTTGCGTGTGTGTGAAGATATGTTGATACGGGTTAAATTTAATTAGTGTGATAGTATGCCAAAATAAAAGTAGATATAAGACACTGATTGTTTGTTGAATCGTGGCAAATGCCACAGACACAGTGGATCGTCTGGTAAACACCGCATACTGTGAAAACTAATGTCACTTGGCGCACACACACATGAGATGTGAGTCATTTTCTGTCTGTTATTATGGCGTTATGATTTAGGTGCCTCTCTCTGGATTGTAATGAGTGGAGCTACGGGCAATTGGGTATTGATGAACCATGAATCTGACACAGTATTCTGGAGGGATTTTGTTTTACAGTGTGTGTGTGTGTGTGTGTGTGTCAGTCAGTTTAAGTGAGCGGGAAATTGTTGAGAGAATTTTCTCTCATCAATAATCTCTAAATGAATCTCTGTTAGTGGTGAAATCAGAGGGAATGTAATTTCTTTTTTGGCAACCTGTAAAGGGAAATACAGCGAATTTAAAATTGAAAGTCATAAATTGAGGGATCTCACAAGAGGCAATAAAAGATCATGAAGAAAATGAGTCAAATGTGACCAACTGAGGCGAGATGCCCCCCGATAAAATTAACTACCCAGTTTGTTCTAAAGGAGATGGTCATATTTTTTTCATGCCTGTCTTTAAACAGTGCTCACATTCACATGTGCTAAAAATATTACATGCTGTTGTAATTGTCTGTTCAAAGCATCAAAGGTGCAGTTCCTCTCCTGACCACTAGAGTGAGTCTATCCCCATAGACTCCCGTGTTAAAATGTCCAGTTTTACCGCAGAAATAAACGTGTTTACAGCCTGGTACTGAAACAGTTTGAGTCTCAACAGCTGTTTTCCTCCTTCATGACAAGTTCTTATATCACATGTTATTAAGGCTCGCAGTTGAGAGTGATTGAAGGCGGGGTCTTTTTGAATGACAGGCCAGTGAGTGTCTGCCACAAACCATGATGCATCAAAGTCTAAGCTCTGCACACTCCTCCTCTTTGTCCAGTTTTATATTAGTTGTGAGTTATGGGTGGAGTCAGAAGACAAGACACAGCTGTTCCCAGGACATCAGGACTAGCTCATCAAACTGATGAACCTCATCACAGCGTCCCATTGATCTGTTTTTGTTTTCTGTTTTTAAGGTTGATATAATTCATTGATTGTGCTTCATAAGCTTCGTGTTTATTCGGTGGTGAAATCTTGTGGTGTTGAGACACATTTTGAGACAAATTTAGACATGTGAAAAAGACCAGATCGAGGCTGTTTGACCACAGCCAGTCCAGACTTATTCTCAGTTTGGACTCATTCCAGTCCTTCGTGTTTGTTTCCAGATGTTGGTGACGACTCCGGAGAAGTGGGACGTTGTGACCAGGAAGAGCGTCGGTGACGTGGCTCTCTCTCAGATCGTTCGCCTCCTGATCTTGGATGAAGTTCACCTGCTCCATGAAGACAGAGGACCAGTGCTGGAGAGTCTGGTGGCCAGGACTATCAGACAGGTTAGTGTGCCCCCCCCCCCCCCTCTCTAAGATGGCAGAAGGTGATTTCAGGAGGTAGATGTAGATCTATAAACAAGATATGCAAAGAAATAATGCAGATGAACATCTCCTTCAGCACAGTCAAGTGTAACTGGACCAGTTTGTCAACCAGAGGGGTTAAAATGAGGTTTGCACTCATATGATGATTTAAGTTTTTGCATTAAAATAAGAAGGCAAGTTACAACTCATGCTTTATTCCTGCTGTAGACAGATCACATGCTGTAGCACTAGGATACTTGGAAAATTGTACAGACGGCGCCGTGGTCGTCGGTAATGACAGCATCAACTGTGAGCACAGAGAACAGAAGATGAACCAGCTGACACACAGGCAGAGATATGAAGACATTAATTAGTGTCTTATGTCATCCAGACACATTTAGCTACTTTAGCGACATCCACATCTTTATAGCTGTTCCACTATAGATTCCCACCTATGATGATGATGACAAGTCACTGATCCTAAAGTGATAACATGTCATAAACAGCACATGTCCTGCCCCATTAACCCCATGCTGCTGCTGCTGCTGCTGCTGCTGGAGAAACAATCAGTGGCTCTGTCTGAGAAATTTCCTGGATCAAAAAAATGTGATTCACAGTCACAGTTGTGTTGGTGCTTTCTAAAAATATCCCTTTGCATCTTTTTACGTCTCTACCTTTTTATTAATTTCCTTCCAATGACAGACGCGTGACAGCGGCTTATTAAGACGGGATGTGGGACACTATACTGCTGTTCCTTGGCAGTATGAATTCCCACAAGCCCTTTCTTTGGGTGTGTGTCGAATGTCTGGGCTGCTCTCTGCACAGACGTGTCTCAGTCATGAACAGGGGGAAATGGATTTATTATGGATGCATGTCCATCCTGTCTGTGTCACCCAGCCCAGGAAAGTCTTTAGATTCCCTTCTCTCATAGAGGTGTAAGAAAATATTGATACACTGAATTATCACGATATTTTGCTTTGCAATACTGTATCGATACTCAAAAGTGAATCCATGAGATCTTACTGTACGTGTCTGTGCTCAAGCGTTAGCTAACATCAAAAGTCAAAAAAGGAAAAAAAACACAACATATCATCTTGCTTATAGTATCACAATATATCATATTGTTTCCCCGTATCGTGATACGTATCGTATCAGCAGATTTTCGCCAATGCACACCCCTGTTCTCTCAGCACACATGTTCCTACACATTGTTGAAGACAGTATGTACAAGCTGCAGCACTGAATGCAGCAGTGATGAAGATGTAAAATCCACCAAGCGTCAGTCACATCGGCAAAAAGCAAGAGCAGCCTCCCTTAAATGATTGAGACTCAATTATAACTATTTATAGAAGCTATTAGAGTTAATAATTCATTCACCTGACCCGTAAACCATCATGAGGCAGTAACATCACATCATCATCTTCATCAGCAGTTATATTGACAGAGATTACAGTTTGTCTGTGAAGGATAAAGGGAAAAAGAACCGGGGACAGCAGGGAAATAAAATGATGACACAATTTAAAAACCTGAGACGGAGACATAATTAAATGACAAAATAAATGAAGGCAGAGAAGAAAGAAGGTGTGTAATTGCACAGGTGTGTAAAAATGAATCTTTAGTGCAGTGCTATAGACTAACTCACACGTTCGTCATCATGACAAAAGACAGGAAAGCAGATTAATGCTTAAGGACTAAGGAGCAGGGAGAGAGTGAAACAGAGGGGCAGGGATGCAGGATGAGCTGCTGCACTGTGCAGCATCGGAGACCTCTCGCCGGGGTTAACCGCAAGGTAATTGAAAACTGGTCTGTACATGTGACCGCTGTTTACTCGGTTCACAGCCCATTTATCTGCAGGTTTAGCTGATATTACTGAAGAAGGGCTGACTGGGTGTTTTGTCCACCTTAACACCTTTAGAGGTTGCGCTGCAGTGCACAAGTTTGAAGCCTCTTGACTGTGTCTGTTTGCCGAGCTTTGGAGCACACAGCCTCAGAAATGGCCTTCACTAAACAACCAAGGTCTCAAGGCGTCATTGCCGGCACAATTAGGAGTGTAATGGTACACAAGCCATGGTGAAAGCTGGATGACCCCTAAATGACTGCAGCGCATGTTTCCATACAGGGCAGAAGCCATGGACTGAGAAAAGATAGGGTATGATACAGTAAGGTATGATACAATAAGAGATGCTTTATTAATCTCTGGGCAGATAACACACAATGCAAATAGAAAAAATAAGATAAAGAATTAAATAGAAACCGTTTTGAATAAAAATATATAAATGATATAAGGAAGAATAATATATACAAATGGATAAGGAGTGTGCAAAGACAAGTGTTGAAGGTTGAGTAGGCACACAGTGTTGAGTTCAGTATGTGATAAATAAAATGCAGCTGTGGAACATAATGACTTGGCTCAAGCCCTGTAATAGACATCATCATTTGAGTGCAGCCAGTTTGTTTCCAAGGACTTAATGTTCCTTCTATATTTATATATAAGTGATGCATGGATCAGCTCCGATGTCATCTGCACGTGCCGCCCGCAAAGAAAGACAAAATGGAATAAATGGCAGCCAGACCGAAATCCTGAAGTTCTCTGCTTTTCAAATTAAAAGCTCATAATAACATTTGGCCACTGCCAAATATCCTAAATAATACAAGAGTCCAGAGACAGAGTCTCAATGCTTGCCTGATAACAATTGAAGCTAGTTGAGCCCTCCGATGACAATAAACGTCAACGTGACTGGTTCTGATCCGTCTGCTGGTCTCTGGTTCTGGTCTCAAAAGGCTCAAACAAGTGGCAGAGTCTCTCTGAAGTTTCCACCTCGAACCATCTCGATGCTCTCTGCTCCCTCACCTGTAACTCTGAGAGCATCAGCACAACTTCCAACACTCTGCCAGTTACAACATAGACAAATGCTAAAGGACGCTAACTGTGCTAACTGTTCAGATTTGGTGCAGAATAAAACTCTCAATTACTGAGTCTCTCTGATGTTTCTCTTTCAGGAAGAAGCCTAGAGACTCACTGTTTTCTCTTTAATGTGTGAAAATCAAAACCAAACTATGAGTCATAGCATAGAGTTAATAATATGTCTGTAAAAGGATTCAAGAATGTAATTAATATTTTGCCTAACGCTGAAGATGTTCGGTAAGACGTAAAGCTAAATGTGAAGTGGGTTCAGCTGTAGTTATTAAATATCAGTGGACTAAACAACAACAAAAAAAAGACTCTCCTTTGTCAAATGATCTGGAACGATTACACAGACTTTAAGGACCTTTAAGGATGTAATTATCTTTAGCAAATTCAGCTAAAAGAAGAGAAACACAGTAACCAAACTGGAAAATAACCACATTTACTCCTTGATTTCCTTAGTGTCATTCAGAGGTAGGTTACATGCCTCCTGCACTGAACCGTGTCCGTTTCCTGTTGTGTCCATTTCCAGCAATAATAAAAAACAAGGTACATATATTTATATATATATATATTGGGCCGAAATGGGAGAGTCTCAGCGTCACTCGAATGGATCGTTGACTCTGTGAGGAGAAACAAAAACAAGTTTAATCTCCATATGCGTAGAGTAAGGGGAGAATGGAGGATGCTCAGTTAGTGTCTGTTCCACGTAGTGCACATCTGATTTACCTCCTGTGAACCTGAAACATTCTGTCCCATTACATCAGACATGCACCACCAGTCAAAGTATTCAGACCATCAGCTCCACCGGTCTGCAGCAATTGTTTTCACTTCATGCCATTTAAGGGGGGGTTTGTCCAGGTTGTCTGTCCGTTTTGTGTCAACGAGCTATAAAAAGAAGTAAACAGTTCTTCCCTTTTAGCTCGGAAATGACTTTTTCTTTTTCATCATATAGCACAGCAAACGCTCTGCAGAGGTGTGAGGAGGAAGGGTTTAGTTCATCGAATGATACGCTGTGTGAGAGATTCTCTATAGTAATAATTAAAGATCATTTGTGTTTTATTCTTTTCATTTTCAAAGTCTTTTTCTGCATAATCAGACTTTGTTTGAGTGTGTGAACGCTGGTTGTATCAACAACAAAGAGCTGCTTTGTTACAGCCAGTGAAACAGATCCTCCAGCAGCACCATTTACATATGTTATGTCATTTTGTGATTTTGTAAAGTCATGCTGAGCTTTTAACAGATGTAGGTTAGAAATTGCATTTTCTTCTGAGGGTAAAAAACAGAGGAGGAGGAGGATGAACTGTGGGAAGAGGAGAGGGAAGGAGTGTTTCAGAGAGAGAGAAAACGCTAGAAAAATGTAATTGAAAGTAGAAAGTAAAAAACAAAAAGAGGAATGAAAGAAGTGGGTGGCAGTAAGTGATATGAAAGAAAGAAAAAGAGGAAAAGAAGAAGAAACATGTTAAAAAGAAGCCGAAGTAAATTACAGAATAAACCAAAGTGTTTTATTTGTGTGGATGTAGCTGAGAGGTCACAAGGTCAATCTCCACAGCCGCTGTGATTATAATGGAAACAAGCATTTAAAAGAAAAGCTGACTGAATATTCATCATTACTTCACCTGCTCTGAACTTTCCAGCTCTTAATTGGAAACAATTAATTCAAAATGTCCCAATTAAACACTATCTCTGTTTTCCTTATAATTAGAACCAATTACTATTATTAATTAATTAATTATTACTATTATTATTATAAAATTCGAAGTTGTTAAAGGACTGTTTGAGTTTGATAATAAAATATCACCAGAAATTATTCAGCTACATAAAAGGTATTTTTTTGTTTTTTGTTTTTTTTTTGAAACAGTTTCACCTCTGCAGGTTTCGTTCGGCTTTGAACGTTACGTGTCAGCACCGGAGTTATATTAAAACAAAAAAACAAAAAAAAAACGGGTACGTCGTGTCTGTCACCGAGGCTACGGGGGATTACGGCTCCGTACTTCAATAGAACATGTTGGACTCTTCTTCCTGCCACTGATTACATGTATATGTGACTACAGAGGCAGCGTCTCTCTGCTTGTGTCTTTGTGTGGGGGAATTTGTAAACAGCTTGTAGCCGAGCCCCTTCGAGTGAAGATGCTGGGTGGCAGCCACATGCCTGTCAGACCCTCCGCCTCACCCTCCTTCATCTCTCTCTCTCTCTCTGTGCAGTTATTATTGCCACACCTGATGGACTGCTATAATTGATTGTGCAGGAGGAATTACAGTGGCTGCCTCTGATGTGCTTTGGTGCCTAAGTTCATGTCTTCAGACGCATTAATATGGAAATCCCTGTAAATTAAATGATATTTGTCCCCCTTTTTATGCAAATATTGGAGAACTCAGACAGTTATCACTTTGATGTTTTGCTTGGAAGAGCCTTGTTTTGGACGGCGTGTTCTTGGCTCAGTGTTCGTCTACCAATTATACACTGCATTCAAGTTAAAGTCCCTCTAACCCTCCTTATATAGGCCTTTAATATTGTTCTTTTCAGGCCTCATCTTCACGCTCCTTGGTATTTGAGCAGCATGTACGCTCTACCCCAGCTTACATAAGATGTGCCTTTTATAAATAGGTGCATTAGATGCTCGACTATGATTCTTAATGCCCACAAAATGACCATGTTTTGTCTCTTTGGATAAAAGGTTTCCACCCACTGAAGTTCTCCGGTGCTGCCAAGCCCCCCTCAGGGCATGCCCATTTTAACAGCTGCACTAATCCCATTCCTATATAAACAATGAATCAAAGAAATATGTATCAAGATCAAAGCGATGACCCCACTGAGTGTGGGATCACCAGCTCCCTTCAAACCAAGAGAAATTTGGAGCTTTTACTTGCTTGTATTTGGTTTTTCCAGCCTGGAAAGCTCAGCTCTCATTAGCCTTGTTTCAGCAGCAGCAGCAGCAGCAGCAGCAGCTTCAGGCAGCTGTTTCCACTGATAAAGCTTTCATAAAGCCACAGCACACTGTACCTGCCCAGCTCCGAGCGGCACAAACACACAGATAGCCACTAAAAACAACAAAAAAACAGTTCAGAGCCACACTGAAAGAAATAACCACAATGTAAGAACACTCAGTGGAGAGCCTTCAAACCTTTTCACTAATAAACAAAGTACTATAAACCCAAACCACGAGCACTGTTTGTATTGATCCTGTTATTTATAACACAAGTCTGTTTCACTTTTGGAAAATCACATACTAATAATAAGAAAAAAGACCGTTTTTTAAGTCTCTTTTCGTCCCTGGTCCTCGTTCGTTTAAAGTCACAGATCACAGTGTCCCAGTTTCAATCACTCCTGTGCACTGAGGTAAAACCACACAGCAGCTGTGACACCCGTCAATAATGTAGTAATGACCAGTCAGACAGACACAGTTACACAGTGGTGAACACAGTAAACCATGGTAATGTAAGTAATATTTATATTATTGTCATTTATATTAAACCAGATTTATGTTATTGTAAGTTATAATATGAGTATTTTTATATTATTGGGTTGAAGGACAGTGTGTACTCGGATTAATCGTTTAAAAGAATGAAACGACGTCTGCAACTCATTTAGCATGAAGCTACTTTCCATCTGTCGTCCTCCTTTTTTGTGCAGTACAAGTGAAGACACATAACAAAGCAGGACAGGTGTGTGACACAGGTGATCAACAAGAACAGACAAACATAAGGACAACAAAACAAACAAACAAACAAACAGACCGACAAAGAGAAGAAAGAAAGAAAAAGTGCTCCTCATAAAATGCAAATTACAGCAGCAGGTGCAGCCCTAATAAAACATCAGAATGGCACTGAATAATAGTAATGGTATGATAACTACAGCGAGACACACGTTATATAAAGTAAGAGCAGCAGTTAACATCAAATGATAAAGCAAACAAAGGATAAAACAGAACAAAGTGACAAAAGTAAAGACTGAAAGTACAGGATGAGAGTCAGAGGCAACATATATAACAGGTTATTTTTATGTCATTCTCCCTACAGTCACATTATCCTTGCACAAGTGACAGGCACGTAACGTATCATGGATTCATGTCAAATCGTTTCTTTTTCTTTAAAGTCATTAATTAAAAGAACAAAAGGAAAAAAAGGAAAGAGAAGCATTTACAACCTGAGCAGTGGAAAGGACGAGTGTATAAAAATGTTCCTGATGCTCCGACAGATCACCAGAAGATACGGAGACGATACGGCAGCGGCGTCAGACTTCAGAGAACAGTGACAGCAATATTGTGCACAGATTAGATCTGCAATAGAGATGGATCTTTATTTTCATGTGGCTGGCATCTGAATGAAATGTTTGTAATTCAGTGTGAGCGCCAGCTGAGAGCCGTGTTTCCGTTTCTTATACATCTTCATCCTGCTTCCTGCTCCACTCTGTCCCCATTAGACGAGATCCTTCCTGCACTTGTGACATTTTGTTCCCATTCCCACACAATGAATTCATATACACTGGTATATAATGTACAGCTATGTGCAGCATGTAAGAGACAGCAGAGACAGCAGCCGTCCTCATCATGACCTGCTCGTGTTATTCAGCCCAGCGTGTCGTTATCTCTGCTGCTGTAAGGGTCTTGAAGGTCCAGGTGTTTCAGGTGTGCCTGCAAATCCACCAGCTCTCACTGATCCTCCTCTGCTTTGATAGCATTTCTTCTTCTTCTGTAGCTTTGGGCCCTGAGTGGATGTTTCCATGCGGCAGATACTGTCCACACTGTCCACACTATTCATTTTATTTTATTCAGCTCATTAGCCATTCCTGTTCTAAATTCAACTGTTAATCGGATTATCTTTATTTTTATGGTGTCACAAACTTTCCTGAAATGTGTGAAAAGCAGTAGAAACACAGAATAAATCAGAATATATACAGTATACATATACGGGCTGTGTGGTTCTCTGTAGGTGCAGACCACATCCACAAACGGTCAGGTCTTGTCTTGATGGTGCTGACAGAAGATGCTCCATTACACTTAAGACTTTACCTTTCCTCCTGTCAGTCTGTGGTGTTGTTGGTATCTTAACGATGATGAATGATTCTGTATCTTACTGCTCATCTGTGGATTTGACTAAGTGTCACTTCACCAAAGATGTTGCAAGAACTGACGCCCTTCATTTGCAGCTTCCCTTCCCTTATCTGCCTTGTTTGAATTACAACACTGTGTGTTATTGTGTGGTGATATCAGGTGGAGTCCACCCAGAGCATGATCCGGATCCTGGGACTCTCAGCCACTCTGCCTAACTACCTGGACGTGGCCACCTTCCTACACGTCAACCCCTACATCGGCCTCTTCTTCTTTGACAGTCGCTTCAGACCGGTGCCTCTCGGACAGACGTTTGCCGGCATCAAAACCACCAACAAGGTAAATTAGCTACGGTTTGAACTGTCAGTATCAAGTTTGACTTTGGTGTCACAGGGTTCGGAGGCCAGAAAAACCAGCAGTGCTGTCGCTGTCTTCTGCCGTATTATGACTGACATAACAACAATCCCTTGTGAGCATCTGGGAGGCTGTTGGCTGAGGACTTACAGGACCTAACAGGAATGAAATGAACCACTCTAATTAATCACAGCTGTAGTGACACGTCTGACATTTTCACCACCATGTAAAAACAGGGACTGTTTTGTTTCGCAGTAAAACTCATGTCTCAGCGTCTTAGAGCAGCTGTGGACCACTGCTCTTAGTCTCGAACAGAACTTTGGTGTTTTTCATGTTCGTTTTACTGACGGACATTTTGTCACATGGACCATTTGTCAGCTGAAAAGGTGTCAGTGTCAGTGCTCCAGTGGGTGTTGATCCTTCATGTGTTTAAAGCTGAGTAAGACCACAGTGTGGACATCTACTACGACAACTTACTGACTGAAGTGATCAGTGAGGTCTGTGTTTCTGTTTCCTGCTCAGATCCAGCAGATTCATGACATGGAGGAGGTTTGTTACAACAAAGTCCTGGAGCAGGTGAAAGCTGGTCATCAGGTAAGAGCTCCTCTGCATGTTTGAATCACATTATACAATTTGTGTGTCATCTATAATGCCCGGTGTTGTGTTCAATGACCAGTTGTTTCCAATGTTTTCCTGTTAAAAAAACAAACAATCAAGGCAAATTTAAAAACAAGCTTTGAGAGATTAAAAGTTCTGTCACGAAGAGCGACAAAGTCGATGAGAGAGATTTCTTTCCTCCAGAAGAAGATGTGTGAGTGTCCACGTCCCCAAAGCAAATAAAGAGGAGGAGGAGCAGGTGATATTAGTCTCAGCTCTGACACAGTTACATCGTGACTCACACTCAGACGATGCTTCAGACCTGAACACGTGTTTTTTATGCCTCCACGTTGGTGAAGAGTCAAGAGTCAGAGGCAGATTGTTCTCTCGTTGTCCGTCTCTGAGGGACACAATATCTCAGTAAGGCTTTAATGGTAACTTTTCACTTCTAAACAGGTTTGAATTTGGAGGTCAAAGGTCAAAGTTCAGGGTCATAGTGACAGGCAGAGAGACCTTCATCACCTGTTGTGCACTGGTTACTACATGGACGTGAGTGAGGATAAAATATACTGATAACTTTTCAAAATCCAAAAGGTCAGAGGTCAGCTTCATTGTGACATCATAATGTTCTGCAAAAACACTTCTGATTTCCATTCCACCATTCAACAGTGTGGATCAGGAAGGACACACTGTGACACTGGTGCTTAAAGTTCAATGTAAAACAATGTGAATAGCCAGTGTCACTCTCCTTTGTTAGCTTCTGTAGCTAAGATATTTAGCTGTACCTGCTTCTCTTTTTTACTCACATTACTTCAGACATGTTTGTACAAACGTGTCATATGAGCGCACTCAGACTGAACAAAGGAGTGAAAACACAATGGAAACTTGTTGCCTTAAATTCAGCTCTGTTTTTTTTTTATTCTTTTATTTCCTGGAGGCTCGTGTCCCTCTTGTTTCCCTGATATTGGACTTTAATGTTTTTTTGAGTTAATTTCTGCCTGTGGCCAACAAAACTCAATCAATTAGTCAGGACAGATTAGTCTCCTCTACAATTATATCCACTGAACACTTTGCCTTTTTTCCCTCAGAATGAGTTTATCTGCCATGTGCAGCATTTTCCCATCTCGTAGCTGCTGCTGCTGCTGCTGCTGCTGACGGCTTTGCATCATGAGAACTTCCTGGAAGAGCAACATATAAAGGCACAGGGTCATGTCTGTGTACCTTCACTACATCTTCAATACAACTCCTATTCCCTTTGAAAAAGACTTCTCTGGACTTTTTATTTTTTATTTTTTATGAATAGAAACTCTCGTAGTTTATATTTTGTGAACTTTTTTTTTGGATTGAACACCTGTTATCTGAAGTCTCTGAAGTCCTTATCTGCTCCGGTGTTACCTTCCTTCCACTTCCTTGCCATATCCGCCCGTCACCTCCCTCCCTCCCTGCCTCCCTCCCTCCCAACTCATTCTGCCTTCACTCTGAAGCCTTCTGGGAGCAGGAGAGTTGTGAATTCAGACTTTACCATTTAGCTCCCATCTGCTACAAGGGTTGAGCTCCCTATTGATCACAGTTGTTATCCTGTCTGCATCATTTTATTGCAGGTACACACACACACAAACACTCACCCCTTTTCCTGCCTTTTCCCTTCTCTCTCGCCCTTTCTCCTCCTCAGAAACATGCTTAATATGAGTTTCTCTGCAGCCCTTGAGAACTTGCAAGCCAACTTGACTCTGCTGCACCACTGAACACTTCTTTTTTCTTTTTTTTTTTTTTTTCATCATGCACTTGAAACGATACAATGCTACACAGTTCGACTCGTAAGAGTTGAGGCCGTCGCGGCCACGGCTCAGCTGGGAAGGCCTCTTCTTCCGCACAATATTAAATTGTCAAGAAGTGGCTGTGACATATATTAATTTCATCTGGGAGGATCTGATGGATGAAATTTCCTTTCCCACCATCACCACCACCACCACTCGCCTCCTCCTTCTCCTCCTCGTGGGAGGCATGCTGCCAGAAAGAAGTTTAATAAGCTGAGAAGCCGGCGGTTACTGCCGACAATGATTCTACACAGCTCAGTAGTGCTGATAAAACACCTTCAATAAATAACATTTGCTGCAGTGGTCTCTGCGGGACCACTGTGTTTGGAGCATACACACAGCTGGTTGCTGCGTGTGTGTGCAGTCATGCAATATTGTTTGGTTTAATCATTTCAATTTCATAATAATATCAACGCTGAAAAGTTGCAAAATTACATAAGAAACAAAGTGGGTTCACAGAAACACTGTGGACTCTAGTGTTAGTAGTAGTATTAGTGTTAGTATTATTTATCCTGGATGCTGCTGGACCTGAGTAACATATTTCGTTCCTTCATGTTGCACCCGAGCTCCTGCACCGGTGCAGATGATGAGCTTTGACGTCATGAGCTTCCCTCTATTTTCAAGCCGATAACTTTACAAAGACAAAATGAAGCAACGATTTGTTTTTGTCTCATTCTGCTCCAGGGAGCCGGGAGTGTGTCTAAACTAAACTGTGATTGAATATTCCACCAAAGGTTTTGTCTGATTTCAAGAATGAAAAAGATTTTTTGTGTGTGTACCAGCGGCTGCATCAATAAAAGGGAGCTGGAGAAGCGCTGCTGTGATTTTATACCAGGTATTATACATCTAAACACACGAGGACGTTCTCCTCTTTCAAATAAGACCAGTCCTACCTCCCTATGATGTGTATATGTCTCTCCAGCTTCTCAAAAGTAAGCAGACAAAGTGCTATTTTCTTCATTTTCCCAAGTTCAAATCTGCTGGTAAACTTTTCAGTCCTAATAGATAGTCTGATAGTTGCTAGACCACAACAATAGTCTAACGTACAAGTGGAGAGTATTTTCTCCAGTGAGCTGAGTGAAGAGGAGGAACAGTTACAAACATAACCTGATTTGATGGTCAAAGGCCAAAGGTCAAAAGTCTAGTAAAAGGTATGAGGTGACGCCACAGTGGCTGAAAGAAACATGAATCTCCATCCATCCTCTCACTTGTGTTGTTTTAAGTTTCATCCTTTTTTTTCCCTTGCAATCAATTTGAGTCACTTGTTTTTTGTAGAGAACTATTTCGGTGAAAAAAAATAGTGAGGGCTGCACAATTAATCATAATATCCAGCAATCGAATTTACACCATGGCCAAGTTAAACATCCAAACTGCAGGAGATCCAACTCTTTTGATGAAGAACAACAGAACAAAAGCACATTGTTGAATATTGTTGTCACCATCTGTATGGAAGACTGGTCTAATGCTGCAGCTCGTCTTATCAGAACAAACAGGTACAATCTCATTACTGCGGCGCCTCCCTCCCTTCATTGACTCCCTGTTAGATTTCATAGTGATTTAAAAACTTTATTGCTGACTCTTACGGCCTTAAACGCCCTCGCTCCCACTTACAGCCCAGATTTACTGACATGGTTTGTCCCTGTGCACCTGAGAACTGAGGACCTGGTCACACCTGGGACACTGTGGACTGAAATCAGACGCTGTATCTCATTAACTTATGTTAAATGTGTGTAGCTTTGGTCATGTTTGATATGTTTTCTTTCATACTGTCACTATTTTACTTGATTATCCAACAGTTTTTTCACATTGAAATCCTGCTGAGTCATCTTCTCTCTGTAGAATCACATGTTGTGACTATCTTGACCTCCGTGTCTGTGTGTGTCAGGTGATGGTGTTCGTCCACGCTCGTAACGCCACGGTGAGGACGGCCATGGGGCTGATTGAGATGGCGAAGAACCATGGAGAAATCTCCTTCTTCCAACCAGACCAGGGTCCAGACTACGGCCAGTGTGAGAAACAGGTAGAGAGACTTTCCATAACCTGTCTTTGATCCTCTCAGCATCACTGTATGATCTCAGCTTCTTAACTGTGTCTCACCAGCTTGTTCTCTTACACTCACTAAGGAAATTAGATGGTGACATTCACAGATCCCTTCATCTCTCAAATATTGAGGGTCGTCTTAATCCGCACGGATATATATACATATATATGTGTGTTTAAGATCAATGCAGTTGTAACTGGCAGCACGTCTGAATAGATGTTTCAGTTTTCCAAACTTGACAAAACTCATGAGATGTTATAGTGTGTGATGCTGGTTTTCAGAGTGGAAACAATAAGACACTTTTCATAAATTTTTTTAACAGATTTTTTTCCTTTATTTAAACAAAAATCAGCAAAAAAAAAATTAGCTCACACACATGCAAAAGAATAAGTATTGTTTGTAAACGTTTCCATCTTCGCTTTTAAACTGTTTCCAAATGAAAATATAAAGTTGAACATCAGTGACAGTGGTATTAATTTAGTTTAATTGCACATTATATATAGAAGTAAATTAACCCGTGCAGAAGAAGGTGGAAGCCAAGAAAGGCTGATGAAAATACCTCTGTACTCTCTGAAAAACAACTATGGTCGTCACTGTCAGGAGTAAATCATTATACATTTAATTAAAAAAAAAAAAGGCAATTCATATACCAAATAAGGATCCTTCAAATCACCATAATAGTGTAGTGGCAGGAAAAATCAATTCACCTGTATGTATCAGATATTGTGTTGCTGCTTGTGTCTGTTGATTTAAAGAAGTTGATATATTTCCATGTGTGAGCAGCGACCCCGGGTCACATCAGAGGTCAAAGGAAAAAGGTTTAAGGTGTTTTTACTGGTCTCAAATGTAAAAATGTGTCACATTGGACCCTCAACATTATTTTAGGGTTAAATAATGTGCTACTTCAAGTCAACTAACAGATGTTAGTGTCGAGCTCTGTATAATCCATGTTACTGTCACCCTGTACCGAGGGAAATTTAGGATCTCAGGAAAATCACAGCTTATCAATTATTCGTTAATCAGTCAACAAGGTCAACCAACTAACAATTAATGAATTAATCGATAATTTGCATCCCGAATACAAAATGAAAGATCAAGATCAACAGATCCATTAAAGCGATACAAAAAGCTTTTTTGAACAATGACAGGGTAGATGTTGATGGTATTGATGCAGGTGTTTTAAAGTGTATTGATTGGGGGAAGTCCGACAAGATGGAAGATGGAAGTCCTCTGAATGTTTGAGTGTTTTATTGTGTGACTTGAATCAAACTGATGAAACTAAATGAGAAAAAGAGATTTAACTCCTGGAAAGTGAAACCGTGGCTTCACAGCTCATCAGCACTGTAACTTCATTAAACAGGTGCTGTGTTGTGTGTGTGTTCAGGCATGAGAGCAGGACACTCGGTGTGTGTGTAATTGATGGTCTCTGTGCTGCGAGGCTACACAGAGAGGGAGCCCCCCCCCCAGCCCCCCAGAGGACAGTCAGTCAGACTCCTGCTTCCATATTTGAGTCTCCTGCAGCAGAAGGCAGAGTGATAAATTTAGTAACCTTTTCCTTTGTTCCCTGGGGCTGAGCCAAGATTGATGCGCCTCTAATCTTCCCTCTATTTAAATGGGATATGTATACAAATCAGATCACTTTTCATGCTTTCTAAAACTGGAAATACAGATAAGAGATTATGTCGGGGGACCAAAAAAAAAAAAAAGTGTGCTGCTGCTGCTGTGGCCTGGTTAGTCTTTGAAACACTACCTCAAAAGCATTGTTGCCACTGCTCCTCCTCCTGTGTATGTACATTAATTATACTGGTTGTGTGTGTGTGTGTGTGTGTGCGTGCACTAACAGTGCATTAATTCACTCCCCAGCTCTTCTTCTGCCAGTGTGCCATAATGAGTATTATCTGCTCCATTAGTCCATCTTTGAGTGTTTGTCAGTCTGCCCCGCTTTGACGAAGAAAGGGGCATCAGGTTGATTCCACTCTAAGCCCACACAGAGGTAATGCACGGCTTATTTGCACTCTAGAAATTGCCCCCCACATTAATATTTATAGGTGTTTTTTAATCTCCAATATGCATATGCAGTAAAATAAAGCACCTCTAAGGTCAGTCATATAATTTAGCATTTATTTATCCAGCTTTAAAAGTCAGGAGCGATTCCACTATGTTTAGTCGGCCCTAATGTTATTTAATTGGCTTTATCTCCGGGGTTACACAGGCTGTCAATCAAGCTTGGAAATCTTAATGCGCCCACTCAAATCAATTCTTGTTAAATGCTGTTTTTGTTCAGCCAATGATTATGAAGTGCTGTTGAGGTAAATAATGAAAACACAACACTATCCAGAGGGGCATTTACACAGCGGTGCTACGCTCCTGCCTTTTGATCACATGTGTAGACTTAGCATTTAAATGGCGTGTTATAAAGACACCATTGTGTAGGTGTGAGAGGAGAACAGTGGAAAATGAAGCTTTGGCAGTGTCCCCAATTCTTGGGTTGTAATAGCTCTGTCATGTGTAATTAACATCAGAGCACAGAGGGGATACTGCTGCTGCTGCTGCTGCTGCTGCTGCTGCTGCTGCTGCTGCTGCTGCTGCTGCTGCTGCTGAGTTGCTGCTTAAGGACATCAACGTTTCAGTGGTCAGCACAAACCCAGGTCTGGGACCAGACTATGACCTGATAAGGTTCATGAGTTACTGTGGGAGGGGCCAAAACCCAACACAGAGCAAGCACAGTGGTGCACTAAAGCTGTCTGAGCATCAGGGGCAACACAAATATCAAGTGCACCTGAAACTTCAGAGGAGAACGATGCAAGTTTGGCTGTGCAGGATTACAGCGTTAGCATTAGCAGTAGATCGTACAGGATTATCTTACAAAGGATGGCTAACATTTTAAATGCTCTCAAATATTAGACTCTCACACAGTCTGGAGCATAAACACATTTGCTCTTTTGACCGGTCTCATCAAGGAGACTGAGCGCCGTCCTCTTTCTAAGCCCAAGATCTTGATCAGCTTCAGTGTGGAGAATGATTGACAGAGACAGTGGAACGATCTAAAGGGTTTGTGACTCAGTAAACTAGCAGAATAATGAACAGAGATTTTCCTTCTTGACTGGATGTTGTTAGAAGCCGTGGGCAGCAGGAAATGGTTTGAGTTCACGTCCAAGCATGAGTTGTATAAGTAATAACATTGTGACACCTCACTGAGAAACAGAAAAGTGTTACACAGAAAATTTACAAGCACATTTACGAAGTGAGGGACACCGGCAGAAAAAGGCAATGACTTACAGTGAGCGGCCATGCTAAGTGGCTAATGTAAAGCTACGGTCATGTTTCAGCCATGTTTGAGGGCCACAAATAACTGCAACCAACCAATCAAGCAGTATCTGGTCGTCTTAGTTGCTCATCAGCAGAAACGTTTCCAACTTTATATCAGTTTCATTGGTGATTCATTTTCCATTTACCTTCACGCAAATCATTTGGTAAATTAAAAATGGTGGAGACGTTGTGAAAAATGTCACTTTTCTAAATCTCCTCCTACAAATCCAATCTCAGAAATTCACTTTACTGTCAACGAGACAAAGAAAACTAATAGTTCAGTAGTTCAGGATTTGAAAAGTGAAATAAATTCAATCAATCAATCAAATTAAATCAATATCCAGTATCTATAAGGTTTTGGACTATGACTGACAAAGGCTTTACCTACGGCTGTTACTGGGAGCCTTCAGTAAAGCACCAGTAGATGCTCTCAGTGCTGATAACGTAGCTGGGTCTTCGGCCATTAAAGGCTGTGTTTATGATGAAATCAGTTCTGAATATAACATGGAGCCGCTGCAGATACACAGTGAAATCAGAACAAACAGGTTTGAGGCCATAAATGTTTACGATCTCTCTGCAAATGTAAGAAAATTAGTGAAATAACCGAGGACATAAAACATGTCTCTTTGCCTGAGCGTCGAGCTCTTCCCCAGAGAGTCTTGTATTCAAAAGCCCATTTGACTTTCATTTGCTCCAAGTCTGACAATCCAGCCTCCACCTCCCTCTCCCTGCTCCCCTCTTCACCTCACCCCCCACCGTCCTTCTTTGCCTCCCCTGGTTTTTAATATCCAGTTGCCGGAGATGAAACCGTGCAGCTGATACCGGAGGACAGGTGGCTTTACTGTGGAGCCTAAGAGACACCTTGTGGTCCCCTGGGTCCATTACACAGATGATGATACAAGAGCCTGATCTGAGGTTGTGGACAGTTGAACAGCTTCAGCACTGACTGACAGTGTCAGTGGGGGGGGGGACACGGCATGTCGGATGCATATTACCCCAAGAAATGTGTATTAATTAGTGATATATATATATAAAGGTAGAGACCGAAGAGATAACACTTCACTTTGCTGGTGAGGACGTCTTCCTTCCTCCTTTCATGTCACTTTGTTTGACGAGACGCCGATGGAGACGCAGTGACGCCGCCTGTGATCGTGAAGCCTCCAGGGACGCCACAGCTCCACCAGAGGAGGCTCATTAATGTCTCTTTGCCTTTATTTGGCGCTATTTTTAACAACTCTTGTCCACTGCCCGTCTCCCTCTCTCGTCGTGTCAGATCTTTTGACAACGTGTCACAGCGCGCCACGCCGGCTTCCCGGCACACACTGATCAACTACAGTGAGCCGCGGCTCAAAGGCTGCTGGGAACTGGAATTAAAAACGGCGACAGAGCGACAAACGCATCTTTGACAAACGCAACACTCGCCTTAAATAGACGCAGAGGCTTTTGTGAAGAGGATGAAGCTCTTCTTCTTTTCATTTCCAACTATTCCTGGTGTTACAGCTCATCTGCAGTGTCACAGCCTCGGGGCGTGGCCTTGTATGTTGTCATGGTAATGCAAAGCAAGTCGATTTTCCTCTTTAATTGCTTCTTCATCAGCTTTAAAACAGCTGACTGGAGAGAGAAGTGTTCCTCTGTGCCACCGCCGTGTGTACGGTGGCCCTGAGGGCTCAATACCTGCAACTCAACTGTAAATATACAAAAAAGGATCAAAGATACTCAAACATGATCCGCCTCGTGTAAAAACTTAGATTTTCACTTGATTTAACCTCACAGTTTTCACCGTGTGTGTGTGTGTGTGTGTGTGTGACAGTAGATACGTCTTCTTTACACATTCAACAAAAAAAGCCGAACACCTTAAAAGCAGTTTGGTGTTCAGAAGACACGTTGTTTAGAGATGTTTTGACAATTTCTTGTTTTTGCTTTTCAAACTAGTTGACAATACAAAAGTGAATTTCACGCCTCAGAGACTCGGAGCAAAACACAGCCGCTTCATAAAGAGCAGACGAGAAGAGACAATGTGCTTTAAATGTTTCCTTGGACTCTGACTCCAGTGGAGGTAAATCATCATCTCTGGAGCCAGACGCCACACGGCAGCAGCGTCTTGTTGGACGTTGGAGGATATTTGTGGCTCCCTCATTATATGTTAACTGTTTGTGTCTGAAGGCTGCAACTGAATATTACAGAGGAAATGTTCATATATGTAATGTATCATCTGTAATAACTGTCTTTACAGGAAATCTGTTGTATAAAAATGCTTCTAAAATCAGCTGCATCACATCAAGATGGAAGATCATTCACTGCCTGACTCGACTCTTTCTGGACTTTTAAAGGTTCATAAAGCAGAAAGGAAACAACCAAAGAAGGTTATAAGGTTCAAGACCTACCAAGAAATCTTCAGTATTTGATTCTCATAATAACTGGAGACAGTTTATTCAGTAAAGCTGCAGGTTCGGTCGTTTCCTACCTGAGATGGAGCTAAAGCAGAACCAGGCCGATTGTGATGGAAACAATGGAGTAGAGTGGGTGTAAGTGGAAACTCATCTTCCCACTCTCTCCCACCTATCGAGCATTAACAGCCGCCCTCGTCGAGCAGCGAGCATCACGACCGTCAAGGGCCAGCGCATGAACAACAATTAGCCACTGTGCTTCAGTTTAACAGAGTTGAGTGGACAGTGTTGGAGCTGCTGGTGGTGGTGGTGGTGGTGGTGGTTGTTGTCAGGGCCATTAATCCCCCTGTTCTCCACCACAGAGCCGAGGTATCGCTGCCATGTTTCACCCTGAGATCTCAGCTCTGCTCAGAAACACTGATGCTGCAGCTTCACTTCCTGTGCATGAAACATGAGCTCGTTTCATGTTGAAATCGTCAAAAATGTAAAAGCAGTTGGTTACACAGAGCTGCATTTAGAGCTCCTCAGAGACAGAGGGTTTGACAAGCAGCTCTGGTGTGAGTTGATGTCCTCTCTGTAGTCACAGGCCTTGATAGACAGTGAGTGGAGCTGGCAGCCGGCTGTCTGTGGACAGAGCGAGCTCTGCAGCAGCAGCAGCAGCAGCAGCAGCAGCAGCGAGCGGGGCCTAATGGGACCTGATCAGGAGCTTAGGTCGCTGCCATCTCAGATACAGGCATGGCACAGCAGACATCAGCGCTAACTCACCTTAGATTAGAGGCTGGAAGCATGGCTGTAACACACTCTGACACCTCAAAGAAAAGCCTCAGCCACAGCATTTCAATTACCTACTTTACCCTCTCACGCTCACATGGATCCCAACAGCACAGAGCAAAACGTGGCCCTGAGGACTCGGCACCAGGCCGCCGCAGTTTGCCCTGATTTTCATACATATATGACTTTAGACAGCAGAGCACCGTGGCTTTTTTTTTTTGTTCTGTTGCATCATTTCTTTACGGGTTTGTCATCTGAATAAATCACAGCTTAAAACGTGGAAGTGGAAGTGGAGCTGCAGCAGCATGACAAGTGTACACCTCCAAATCATTAGTGAAGTAGTGAGGAGGGATTAGACTGGATCTGTGGAGGACACGCCAGAGAGTCTGTGTGAGGGAATTATTGAAGGACAGATGATGTCACCTGACGACATCTACCAATAAACGCCTTTATATGGACCTGCTCTGAAGTCCACAGGAAAGAAATATGATGATTCTGACATCTACAAGCTGGAAATCTGAAAGGAAAATGTGTGAGGAGACGTTTAAAAGTTCAATATCTAATTTTAAAGTGGAATTTGAGTGAAAATCATTTTGAATTGATCAAATACCATAAAGCTCCAACGCTAAAAACTTTTCGAACAGCTTCCACACACTTAAGCTTGATCAAAAAGTGGCAGCAACAGCGACACCATGTGGTGACAGACCAGATTACAAACACTGACTGATGGTAACTGCAAAGTTTACACCATGAAGACTCAACTCAACTCAGACTTTATTTATAAATCAACAACCGAAGGTGATCGAAGTGCTGCACAGATCAATAAAATCAATGCAATAAAAGACAAATGAGCTGTAAATAAAAGAATGAATGATGAAGTTAAACCCCTGCAACCCTGAGACGTTTTGTCCAGGTCTCCACAATATGAGGAAAACCTGCAATGACTTAGAAAACAACATATAAACAAAGACAGTTTCGTGCATTTCCTCTGAAAATCTACGTTCCAGTTCCACTTGAACCAGTTCAGCCTGAACGGGATGTTCTGTCCTGTGTCCATGACCCTGATTCAGATCCAGGTTCTGTATGTAAACCCAGGGGAACAGCTTTGCATATGGATGTCACCTGCTTTGTTCCTGCTACTGGTTGTTCTAATAATACCTGTTCAAGTCACCTCAGGCGATATGTAAATGTTAAAAAGTCCGAGTAAAGGTGCAAATCAGTAGCAACAAGGACTGCAGCGCTGGCTGAATTATTATTAGTTTTTCAATAAATTATTCAATTAGCCACAATGGAGAGGAAATATGATGTGAGAAAAGACCTGACAGCTTTATGTTGATAATCAGTCTGTTAAATAAGCTTTATTTACACTGGACTGACACAGACCTGTGTCTCCAGGGTGAGTGTTGTCTGTCAGGATGTTACAGGATGTGTAGGAACAGTGACAGAATGTTATTAGTTATTGTCAAACATGAAAAAATAATGAGAAGAAACTAGCATGATGATGAGTCCATGAGTCTGTTTAATCCAGAGGTGCTACGGTCAATGACAGTGTCATTGCACAAGTTAAGTTAAGCCCCGCCCTCTCCAGTAAAATATCAATCAGTCAATCAATCCAAAAACTCATCTTAATGGACCAGCTTCTTCTTGGACGGTTTTGAAAGACTCGGACAAATGCTGTCGTTGAGGGAAAATCCCCTGAAGCTGACTCTTCTTTGAGTTTGAGCTCGTGTCTGATGAATTTAAATGGAAGATTACCAGTTTATGAAAACAAGCAGCTTATGCAGACTTTTAATTATCATTTAGAAATCGGAGATTTGAACATTAGGATGCACTGGCATGAAATGTGATCTGGTTTTTCTGTCACACAGTCTGAGTCCTTCACCTTCATAAACAAGGTTTGCTTTGCATACAGATCCAGACGTTCAGTGGCATCCAAACATCCAGTCAGAGTGTGTGTGTGTGTGAGGCTGTAATGGGCCTGTCGGGCTCTGACCTCCATTTAGAGGCCCAGAGAGAGAGATAAAGCCCTGTGATGAGGATCCCCCTGCAGCCCAGCCAGGTCACTGCTCTGCTGTCAGCTACCAGCAGACTTCTCAATTTGCCTCATGGTGTGTGTGTGTGTGTGTGTGTGTGTGTGTGTGTGTGTGTGTGGGAGGGATGCAGATGCTGGTTGAATCCACAGCCACCTGTGCTGTGCTCTTCATTAGACTCCATCTTTAATAAGCTGGTCTCACAGGTTGTGAAGCCTGGACTGTTTATCATCATCATCTTCTTCTTCTTCTTGCAGTTTTCTCCTCCTGCTCCTGTTTCCCTGCTGGTTTAAACTCACCTGACCTCACCCCTTGTTTCAGATCCAGCGCTCCAGAAACAAGCAGATGAAGGAGATGTTCCCAGAAGGCTTTGGGATCCACCACGCCGGCATGTTGCGCTCTGACCGCAGCCTGATGGAGAGCATGTTCTCCAAAGGTCACCTCAAGGTGCTGGTCTGCACCGCCACACTGGCCTGGGGAGTCAACCTGCCGGCACATGCAGTTATTATCAAGGTCCGTACTGTTCCTGGTTTAACCTTTAGATTTCTTTCTTTCTTTCTTTCTTTCTGTTTTCTATAAGGCTAGGTCACAAGACTCTCAGGTTTCAATCACTACAGCAAAATGTGACTATAAAAGTCATAGCGGCCCCTTCGTCTGCTCACTAGTGAGGATGTAATAAAACTATAAGATATGTAGATATATAAAAAGCTGAAGTCATTTTGTAAGCAGTTGGTCACCGTAGGTTTTAACAAACTAAATTAACATTTGCAGCAGCAGGTGTAAAAGTAAACGACAGTGTGTGTGTGCGCATGCTAAAACAAGACTACGGTTCATGTGTGTTTGTAAATGTTAATAAGTTTGTCAGGAGTCAAACATTAAATCAATATAAATGAAATTGCAGGAAACTTAATTGAATCTTGTTTTTTTACTTGAATCAAATGTGATGAATCTCACAGGAGACACATGATGTTAACTAACATGACATTCAATGCACAGTCTTATCTGTGACAGTGGCCTTTAACCAACACCACACCGTTACCATAGCATTACTAGTGCATTTAAGATGCTATTTATAGTGTCAGTGAACTGATTCTTCCTCTTGTTTTAATCACATATGGAACTTTGACTGGAGATATTTGCTCCTAGATTATAAATAAGAATAACATTGGATCTCCTGTTATTATTGCACTGCAGCACAAACACTATAACTAACTGTTTTTGTAAATCATGAGATATTCACCAAAGCAAATGTTTATGTTTCTGCCTCCTGTGTCTGAAAACAGGGAACTCAGATCTACGACGCCAAGCGCGGCACCGTGGTGGATCTGGGCATCCTGGACGTCATGCAGATCTTTGGCCGTGCGGGTCGTCCCCAGTTTGACAAGTACGGTGAGGGCACCATCATCACCACCCACGATAAGCTGAGCCATTACCTGACCCTGCTCACCCAGCAGAACCCCATCGAGAGCCAGTTCCTGGACAGCCTGGCCGACAACCTCAACGCCGAGGTCAGCGTCTGATATCAGTGTTTTCTTCTTTCCATCAGTGTGGCGCTAACAGACACCTGTAGAGTGATACATGTAGATAAAAGTCAGGCCATGTTGATATTAGTGGTGGTGGTGGTGTTGAGGCTGCAGTTTCCACAGGCGTCCACCAGATGGAGTCAGAGACCACAGACCAGACTATAACTGTGTGTTGTGTGTGTCGTGGCGGCTGCTGTTTTCAGATCGCCTTGGGAACAGTCACCAACGTGGAGGAGGCTGTGAAATGGCTGAGTTATACCTACTTCTATGTTCGCATGAGGGCCAACCCACTGGTATATGGCATCAACCACAAGGCGTATCAGGTGTGTGATCAGAGATGTCACCTCTCTTATTTTGAAAAGTTCAGCGAGGCTTTTTATGAGTATGTCACTAACAATTAAAACCACCAAGGTAACAGTTAGTTAAATACACTTCAATGTGACTGATTCAGTATTTACATGAAACATTTCTTTATAAGAAGCACCAGAGAGTCTCAGTTCTTCCTACATAAGGTTGACGTGTCCCTGAATGAAACCCTGTGTGGCTCGTTCCAGATGGATCCGTCTCTGGAGCTGTACAGGAAGGACCTGGTGGTGGAGTCGGCTAGGAAACTGGATAAGGCCCGGATGATCCGCTTCGAGGAGCGCACCGGATACTTCGCCTCCACCGACCTCGGCCGCACCGCCAGTCACTTCTACATCAGATACAACACCATTGAGGTAAAGAGTGTGTGTGTGTGTGGTTGTGTGTGATATCAGTAAACATTTGACTGGTTGTTTTAAACGTATTTACAGCTTCCCAGCTCGGAGCCGAACAGAGAGGGACTTAAAATGTACAGATAGATAAATATGACAGCTGAGTGTTTCTGTACCAAGGCAGAACAGTTGCACAGTTCCTCCCTGAACGCAGCTTTCATCATGTCTATAACCAAGCAGCATGGTCCGAATGCACAAACACAAACCAGGAGAATAGACTGGTGCAACTTTGGAAATGCACAATACACAAACACACAAACATCTTCATTGATGCCTTATCTGACTCACTTATTATAATCCCACTGACCTGCACACATTTCCACACAGGAGCCAGCGGAGGGCGTCGTTTCACACAGGCATGTTTCTGTGTGTGTGTGTGAGACCAGAGTCTTCAGGGAAAAGATTTACAGACAACAATAAAAAAGAAAAGAAACTATAAAGCTGCAGAATTAAATTCACTTTACAGGTTTCAGTTTCACACTTTTAAAAGCTCATGTCAACACAACACCTTTGTGACCCTTTTTATGCCTGTCGTTCACTTCTTCTTCTCTCTCGTTCCTTTTCCCTCCAGACGTTCAATGAAAGCTTCAACTCCCAGCGGACAGAGGCCGATATCCTCGGCATCGTGTCCAAGGCCGAGGAGTTTGAACAGCTCAAGGTGAGAGAGGTCATCACAACACCTGAGGTAAATAAATCTACACCAGGGGTCTGTTAGTCGTCTTATCCTGTGTGTGTGTGTGTGTGTGTGTGTGTGTGGAGGTCCGTGACGAGGAGCTGGAGGAGCTGGACCAGTTGCTGTCCAACTACTGCGAGCTGCCGGCTGCGGGCGGCGTGGAGAACGGCTACGGCAAAGTCAACATCCTGCTGCAGACGTATATCGGCCGGGGAGAGGTGGACAGCTTCTCGCTGATCTCAGACCTGTCCTACGTGGCCCAGGTGAGGACTGAAGGGACAACACGCATGTTGGAAGTGAAGAGTGTGTGGTTGATTTTACAGTGTTGTACAAGCAGGTAGTGACGTGAAGAGTTTGGCAGATGTGCAGCAGTGGTGCGGACCTGATCAGATGAAGCATGTTGCACCATCCAGCTGCTGCAGATGTTTTATTCCAACAAGTGTTGTCGTCGTTTTTCCTCTGACAGAACGCCGCTCGCATCATCAGGGCTTTGTTTGAGATCGCTCTGAGGAAGCGGTGGCCGGCCATGACCTACCGCCTCCTCACCCTGTGTAAGGTGGTGGACAAGAGGCTGTGGGGCTTCGCCCACCCCCTCCGCCAGTTCCCCAGCCTGAGTCCTGTTGTCCTGAACCGTCTGGAGGAGAAGAAGCTCAGTGTGGACAAACTGAAGGAGATGAGGAAGGACGAGATCGGTAAAAGCTGCTTCACTGTTGTAAACATCCAATCACTGGCCGACCTCAAGTTATATCCAACCACAGACTGTGGTGGTTGCTATGGAGACATATTTGGAGGCATATTTGTTAACAGATGATAAACAGAAGAGGATCCTTTGGGTCTAAGAAGCACATGTTAACGCCACACGTGTTGTTCATCGTTCACAGGTCACATGCTGCACCACGTCAACATCGGCCTAACGGTCAAACAGTGCGTCCATCAGATCCCCTCCATCACAATGGAGGCCACCATCCAGCCAATCACACGCACCGTCCTGCGCGTGCGTCTCCTCGTCACACCTGACTTTCGCTGGAATGACCAGGTAAATGTTTAATTAAATCTTACGTATTTATAATTTTACTGACTTATTTGACTCACTTGTTATTTATCTTATGTTTTAGTCTGTGTTTATTCTCATTATCCTCATTTTGTCTTTGTTTCCTTTTTAATATCCTCTCATATGGTTTTACTCCAGTTTTAGGTATTTATTTCCTTCTTCACTTTGTTTTTATACACAGTTTCATTATTAATTGTATGAAAAGTGCTATAGAAATAAAGTTTGATTGATTAATTGATCTGAACTGATGACCAACCACCAAACTGAAGTTAACAATAAAGATGAAACCCTACAGTGCAAAACCACAGTGACCAGTTTTCTACAGACAAAGCATCTAATACACGGGCTCCAACTGTGCATCCAGTTATTTATAATAATGATATATTATTTCAAATAATCAATGGAAACCCTGTGCTGCACTGAAACGCACCACATCGAACGTATAACTTCATAGTTGCTCTGTTTGCGCCTCCCTCGATCAGTAGCAGCCTGTTTATTGGCAAAGTATTGGAACAAGCAGATCACACACAGAGCAGCAGGTGAGAGGTGGATTACACTGAGTGCCCACAGCTGCTGCTGCCTTCAGGGTGTGTGGGGAAACGGAAACTGCTGATGGATACAACCAGCCTTACCAACGTGTCACATTTTGACAGTGAAGTAAACCAGACCTGCTCTTCCTCCTCATCCTCCTCATCCTCCTCCACCTACCTCATCGCTCTTAAAGCCATGGAATCTCCATCTGTCCCCGAGAGCCGGGACGCCTCCTCCGGACCTCACCGCAATGTTCCACCTCGACGGGGCCAGACGGACCACAGGGGGATCATGGGAAGCTTTGTCATGGAATCTGGGCAGAACAGGAAGCTCATTGTAGCCAGTGGAGGGGGGAGGAGGTGGCGGTGGGGGAGGGCAGGGGGGCTGCGTATGAAGATGAATGTTTATGTCCGATTAGAGATGCATGCTCCAATCATGGGAGAGCGGTAATGGGACCCTAGCAGGCTTAGCTGTGATCTGGCTGCAGAGTCGGGACACATGCACCGACACATGAGTCGCCTCCCTGGTGGCACCCAGGAAACAGACCACACACACTTCATGTTAGACCGAGAGCACAGTTTGTTGTGTTGGTTGGTGTCAGTAAACAGTCAAATCACCGTCATTAAAGCCTGTTGAATGTGACTGCATTAAAAATTCCCCCTCTCTCTCTCCTTCTCTCTCTCTGTCTTTGTCTCTGTGCCTCAGGTTCACGGGTCGGTGGGTGAGCCCTGGTGGTTGTGGGTGGAAGACCCCGTTAATGACCACATCTACCACTCTGAGTACTTCCTCCTGCAGAAGAAACAGGTCAGTTGTCATGCGTCATGTTTTCAGGTCGTCACAGTCATGTGATCACAGTGTCTCAGAAACACGTTGAATGAGACCAGCTCTTGGTGCAAAATTAACATCACTACTTACAGAGTTTCATTAAAGACATGAAAAATGTCCTGAATTAAAACAGATGGTTTGTTTTTTAACCATTAGTCCATGTAACAACAGATAATTAGATAAAGATACAGTGAGAGAGAGCTCTTGCCATAAGAATAAAATACATTGATGACATTTTATATCCTAAAGGTCAAAGGTCAACCATAAAACTCTCCAAAATACTTTATTGAAACATTTATTGTTGACGCTGCGGCCATGTGTCCTGTCCTGATGACTCGAGTTCATCTGAGACCTTGACGTCAGGACAGTGCCTCTCCAACAAGACCATGGTGTGTGTGTGTGTGTGTGTGTGTGTGTGTCCTCCGTCCAGGTGGTAACAGCAGAGCCTCAGCACATCGTCTTCACCATCCCCATCTTCGAGCCGCTGCCCTCTCAGTACTACATCAAGGCGGTGTCTGACCGCTGGCTCGGGGCTGAGGCCGTCTGCATCATCAACTTCCAGAACCTCATCCTACCTGAGAGACACCCCCCACACACAGGTACACACACGCTGCACACACACACTGCACACACACACAGATAGTGAGGGCAACAGTTGTCATTATTCCAGTGAATAAAATTTTGTTTTACTTCTAATTGATTCTTTTGCCACATGTTGAGACAACATCTCCTCCAGTAGCACCTCCTCTCCTATTATGGGGTTTTTACGCACTCCCTCATACAATCTCACTGCACTTATTAAACGTATTCAGCAACCTTACAAACATCTATCACTTGTAAGTGGCTTTGAATGAAAACATCTGCCAAATTAGTAAATGTAAATGTAAATGCACTGTTTACAGTTCACTTTGATCTGTGTCCAAGAATCACTGCTGCTCAGTCAGGTTAAAAGCTTTCTGCTGGCAGACAAATAAGGCTTTTATTGTGAAGTAGTGGAGCTGTTCATGAATCAAAACCACATCTATAAAAAGAGATAAACAGTTGTTAACACAGTCTCAGTCTTCAGTGTTTTCAGTAGATTTTTAGCTGTTGTTATTGTGCCGTTTCAGTCTGGTCACGAAGAGTTTGTGAAACGTCCGTCTCTACACTAATAACCTGTCAGTACAAAACAACGTGTAGTAAACTTTTTATAAAATGAAAGAATATCAGCATTTACTGAAGCTAACGCTGGCATCAGTCGAACGATAGTTTGCCTAAACAGTCGGCTCGCCACAACAAACTGGCTCAGCTGATTGGAGACATCAAAACCCCTGTGTATGCTGGAGAACAAAAGCATCTAATCCCCCAGACTATAAGACAGGAACAGGGATACAGTTCCTAACCACATTTCCTCTCAGTAAGGAGAGACAGAGTTACAGCAGCTATCAGGGAAAAACCCCACAGCCCTCAGATCACATCACAGGCTGAAGGACGGACACTGTGTGAGCAGCGTCTCCATTCATTCATCAGTGATAAAACTGGTTCTTGTATGAAACACAGAGTGTGTCGTGTTTTATTATGGAGCATGGAACAAAGATAAACACACAGAGAGGCTACATCCTCCATTTTTCATAACTAAAAGGCTTAATAAAATGTAAAGAAGCAGGATATTAGCTTTAAAATGCTCTAAATATGATGGTTTTGCACTGTACTGTGTTTATACAAACCCATTTTCATCTTCTCTTCTACTCTTGTGTTGTCAGAGCTGCTGGACCTGCAGCCATTACCTGTCACCGCTCTGGGGAACCGTCAGTACGAGAGTCTGTACAAGTTCACCCACTTCAACCCCATCCAGACTCAGATCTTCCACACACTGTACCACACCGACACCAACGTCCTCCTGGGGGCGCCAACGGGCTCCGGAAAAACCATCGCAGCAGAGATGGCCATGTTCCGGGTCTTCAACGAGTACCCGAGCTCCAAGGTTAGACGAGCTGGCTCCATGTGTTGCTGCTGGATTCAAAGAATGTGTTGACTGTGTTTTCTATTGTCTTTCCTGGCATTCAAGTGTTGTTGACAGAAGACACAGAGAACATCCAGAAACAACACTGGCATCTTTAGAGGAGCATTTATAATGGAGTTTTCCAGCAACCACAGACTGCGCTTTCCTGTAGGTGCCTCAGGGAGCACTGTCGAGGATCACGAATAGGAAAACAACCAAATGGAGTCAATTAACATTATCAAGAAGACCTTTAATAAAACACAGCACAAGCTGTACGTTTCCAAACGAATGGTTTAATCAGAAGCTGATGACTCTCAGTATGACTGAAACTGTGTAGTTTCGCTGGAGTTTGTTTTCATGAACGGTCTTTGTGTTTGTTTTGTGTGCTCAGGTGGTGTACATCGCCCCCCTGAAAGCACTTGTTCGAGAAAGGATCGAGGACTGGAAGGTCAGGATTGAGGAGAAACTTGGCAGGAAGTGAGTGAAACAGACACACGTTTATGAAGCAGGTTGGTTTGATGAGCTGAACTTGAACTTGTGAATGTTCCTCATCCTGATTCTTACCCAGAGTGGTGGAGCTGACGGGAGACGTGACTCCGGACATGAGAGCAATTGCTCAGGCCGATCTCATAGTGACCACGCCGGAGAAGTGGGACGGAGTGAGCAGAAGCTGGCAGAACCGCAGCTACGTTCAGAAAGTGGCCATTCTCATCATAGACGAGATCCACCTGCTGGGTAAGAGTCCTCAGCACACCTGCAACAAGCTGAGCATCATGGGAGCGATTTTTAAATGATGTACCGTACAAGGTATTCAGTTTTCAGGTTGTCCATCAGACATCCCACCCTGCTGAACATATTTCACCTTGACAGAACGTCTTCAGATTCAGCACAAACACTCACTCGGACAAAGTGATTGGGTCTTGGTGGTTAAAGGTCATGATCATTAACCTAACCCTAACCCTCTAAAAACCAATACCAGAAGGTTGCGATAAAACATCATGTGATACGACATTATATGATATGATATATGATGCGATGTGATAGATACGATACGATATGATAATAAAACATCTTGTGTTTGTTTCCAGGTGAGGACCGAGGTCCAGTGTTGGAGGTGATTGTGTCCAGGACCAACTTCATCTCCTCTCACACCTCGAAGGGCGTCAGAGTGGTCGGTCTGTCGACAGCTCTGGCCAACGCCCGAGACCTCGCCGACTGGTTGGGAATCAATCAGGTCGGAAAATCCATCCTGGCACCATGATCCAAATCAGCTCTGGTCTCTAGCCTCAGACACAACTTTAAAAGTCTCAGTGTATTCTTGTTACCTTTGAGCCCCTTGTTGTTGGTCCAGATGGAGGATCATCTCCATAAGCCCCACTGCTGCAGGAATAGTGAGACTGTCTCTGTGCAGCAGTCAGAGAAGCCAGCCAGAAACCACAGGCTTTGTGTAGCTGCATATCTCTGTGGTTCGTTTGCTGCCTGCCTCTTCATATCTGATTGATTGTATTTAATAATAGCAATTATGATAAACAGATACTTGTGGCCTGGAGATAATGTTGTTGTTATTCTCTGTAATCGTCCACAGTCTGTATAGATGTCATGGTGAAGGTCTAATCACCAGGAATGAAGGAGCAGTCTGAAAAGACGTGGAGCATCACAATGATAGAGAGAAGACGGACAGTGCAATGTTACGGAAAACATTACATCATTAAATGACATATTAAATTGTCCTTTAGTCCCCAACAGCCACAAGTGAGAACAAATCACTAGACTGTGAACTGGTGTGCTTTCTTCACACAAAGTGCTCCTCAGCAGCAGTAGAGTGGATCTCAGGGCAAAGTAACAAACAAAACCATCAACATCTCTGGTCCAAATGTGACCAAACCAAAATACAAGAAGGAGCAGAGAGAGGAGAGATGGAGATATGAGGGAGCTACAGACAGTAGATGTGGTCAACTGGAGGACATGAGTCTCTCCTTTGGCAGCTCGGCTCCACCACCTTTGTTCTTTATGTCAAGTGGACAGGAGCCAATCAGCTGTGGGTTGTTCTGGTCTACGTCTATTTCTGTTATTTATGATAAAAACAAGAAAAACTTGACAGTTGTCCTAGATGAATAATATTTTTACATCATCACTTGTCCAAATACGTCATCATGATGACCTTTGCTCTGCTACAGAGACAAACCAGCCTCTGTGACGCTGCGGCGCTGTCAGACCTGCAGCTCTGTTATCCAGGCCTTTAAGATGCAACAACCTGTGACCACAGTTCATTTGTGTTTATACGCTGCAGCGTGACACGTCCTCACACAGTAAACGCAGGCAGCAGACACATCAAAGGTTAAACAGGGCCCAGCAGAGTCCAGCAGTGACCCGCTGCTCCGAGTCTCAGTGACAGACAGTTCACATTACAGCCAGATGGGGCTTCGTGTTGCCAGCTGCTCACATTAAATCTCCTCTCTCTTTTCTTTCTCCACCCCTCCTCCTCCTCCTCCTGTGTGTAACAGGTGGGTTTGTTTAACTTCCGTCCGTCTGTTCGCCCCGTACCGCTGGAAGTTCACATCCATGGTTTCCCAGGGCAACACTACTGCCCCCGCATGGCCAGCATGAACAAGCCCACCTTCCAAGGTACATGCATATACGATCTGTGCGTATGTGCTGTGCAATCGATTGTGCAAGATGGTAAAATGACTTTACAATGTGATGTGTGTTTTTATGCTAATATGTTGATTATTTAACATGCTAAACCAGACACATACTTTCATTCACATGTATACACCCCCTGGAGAAGAATTCACACAGTTATCAAAGTTATCAAACATATGTACTGCATCGGTGTAAAAGGACATTCAATAATGCTAAGAAGAAGAAGAAAAAAGAGGTGGAATGAGGAAGTAGTCCAGATTATATCATCATTAACTGTTTCTCCAGCAGAATAACCACACTACACCCCAGGTGAAGCTCATACATGAGGTGTGTATCCTGTACTTGTCTTTGCAGCCATACGCAGCCACTCTCCAGCCAAGCCGGTGCTGATCTTTGTCTCATCGCGTCGTCAGACTCGACTCACGGCCCTGGACCTCATCGCCTACCTGGCCACGGAGGACAACCCCAAACAGTGGCTGCACCAGGACGAGAGAGAGGTAAGCCCCCTCTGACACCAGTGTCAGAGCGTAGGTCACATGATCACTGCTTTAACACACAAGGAAAAGTGTAGAGAGCTCCAGTGATTAGAATAGAGGTGTCTCCTCCATCACACCTGTGTGAGATGCACAACTGAGGAATGTGGCTAAAATGCCTGTGGCGTTGACACACGATAACACACAACAGCTGCTGCAACTACAAGCTGCAGTCTGCTACTGTGCCGCCGATCAGTCAGCCAACACCGAGGCAGATCACGATGAGCATCAGATGAAGTGAGCACTGATTGCTTTAACTTTGTTCTCACACATTTAGCGCATGTTTGCAGGTACTTGAACCTTCTGGGTTTTTTGCTATAGAGCCGCGAGAGGAGTGTTTCCAGATGTGTGTGTCATTCTCGAGTAATTCCTTCTCTTCTGATGTGTGTTTTCATGGGCATCCTTCTCCTCTGCTCCATCTCCTCCCTCTTGCGATGATCTGTTTCTCTGTCAGCACTGGTTCAAGTGTAATTACAGATGGAATTTATCCCAGTTTGAGCTGGAAACATTGTCTGTGTGCATACCTGAGGATCTGTGCAGGACGGGAGGGAACCTCTCCTCTGGGTTCACATTCAAACAGTAATTAGGATTTTATTATTATACTTCTTAAAATCCAAATTAATGACAAATGAAGCAGGAGGTGTAGTTCATGTAGTCATACACACAACAGCCTTGGTTTGGACTGCAGATATGACTACAGCATTTGTTGAAATCATGGCAGAGCTATGTAACTGTGACTCAGCAAGTTTACAGTCCACACACAGAGAGACGCAGTAACAGCTGGTGTCAGTCCAAGTGTTGGCACGTGGAGGGACTGAATCCTGCAGGGCTGCATGGTGGCTTCAGTCAGACCACAGTAGGTGCATGGCTTTGTTGTGACATCACAAAGTGACAGGAAGTCCTGACGACTGGTTTTAAGGCTCAGTGTCTGAATACAGGCTCTGGACTGAGGCTTTGATACTTTCACAGTGTTAATATAGAACTAAGAGCTGCTTTATAATCAAAGTTTATTTTATTTTATTTTTATAATCACTTTTGTGTGAAATTCTGTCATAATTTACATGAGCAAAGCTGTTTCATGAGGCCGCTGTGCCCCTGACCTTTGAACCTTGACCACTCAAATCTAATCAGCTCATGCTTGAGTCTTTCTGAGTGTTTGCACCAAATCTGAGGAAGTTTCTACAGAGAATGAGACAAACAGATAATAACATGTCTCTGTCTCTCTCATGGACGTCTACCCTTCCACCACATGTGTCCTTTAATGCACCAGTGTCGTCTTATTCCGGTTGAAAACGAACACACATGGAGCCATTACAAAGTCTTAAATTGACTTTCCTGAACCCTGCAGCTTCACCATCTCAATGCAAATATGTACCATCTCATAACATAGGCCCAGTGTCTGTGTGTGTGTGTGTGCGCAGCCTGCCACTGTGTGTGTGTTCTGCTGATATATGCCGCTGCCTGCTGCTTCTCTGCACTGGCCCGTGTAGCAGCTCAGCTCCCTGCTGTTTGACTGACAGGCCTCTGGCGATAGCTGCTTAACTCTCCTCGGGGGTCACCCACTGCCCCAAATCCCCCCTCTGACCTGACAGCTCTTTCTTCCCCCCACCGCTGCTGCTGCCTGAAGCCCCTGACTCCTGCTCCCACTGTCTGGGTGGGGACTCGTACTCTTATTACTCTGTTCTCTCAGATCAATGAAAGATTTAATTACTGTACAGATTTTATTGATGATTTTGTGACTCATGCTTCAACGGAGAAGTTTGACCTTTGTGCAAAATATAAAATATACTTATCAACTTTCTCATAAACTATTATATGAAATAAAAAAAAGAGTTTATTGATTCAATAGAAATAAAAACAAAAGCCTCAATCACTCAGACACATTCACATTTCGTTCAATCAGATGAGAGCCTCTGGATTTACAAGACAATAACAGTAAAAAAAAAAAGAAATAGCTCACAGACGGTTATCATTCAGGTCTGTGCTACACCGCTCCTCCTGTGAAAATAGCTGAACCAATATCTGTGGAATACTTTGTCTTTGCAATGTAACATGGATGTCAAATAATTCAGACTCGTATCGAGGTGGGATTTTCTGCCAAAATGTTTTGGAAAGACCTTCATCTATTGTCCAGTTCAGGAATGTTAACATTTTGTAGAGTTTCCTTGTATATTATTTATCAGAAATAAAGATACACTGGATCACACTGGGTAATAGACACGATTATGATCATTTCACTTCATGAAATCTGCCAGAATTTCACTTTTACTGTCAAAACAGAGTTGACTTGTTCTGAACCCTCTCAGACATTATTTCTCTCATCTCTTCCCCGTGTTTCCTTTGCCTGCAGCGTTGTGGATGTGTGTCTGTCACTGATACCGATCGTCGTCTCTGCTCTGGTTTCTTACGTTACAGATAGAGGACATCATCGCCACCGTCAGGGACTCCAACCTGAAGCTCACCCTGGCCTTCGGGATCGGCATGCATCACGCAGGCCTGCACGAGAGAGACAGGAAGACTGTGGAGGAGCTGTTCGTCAACTGTAAGATCCAGGTGAGTCTTTTCCCTGCTGCACCGACCTGCAGTCAAACACATGTTGTCAAGTTTGACTGATGATATTTTATTTTATCACAGACGTGATCAGTGTCTGTCAGTGGAAGGCGCTCGAGTAGATCCAGGAAACTCATGACAGTTTATTTCATGAAAAAGATTTGTTGCCACTTAGTTTTTTATTTTCCTCTTTGCCTCTGAAATCACTGTATCATCCACTCTGATCTGCCTCGTCTTGTCAACACACTGTGTCAAACAGCACATTGACTGCATGTGCATTCTTGCGTTGCACATATTCCCACAATTTCAACACTTTACATGTATGAAGCTTGTATACGTCTTTTTTCTCTTTATTGTTTTCAAACATACGTCTTTCTTGTCTCTTTCCTCAGGTTCTGATTGCCACCAGCACTCTCGCCTGGGGCGTGAACTTCCCTGCTCATCTGGTGGTTGTCAAGGGGACTGAATACTACGACGGCAAATCCAGGCGCTACGTGGACTACCCCATCACAGGTATGCACGCAGTCCTGTCGTTAGATATTGTGTCATTACATAAATGTGTGTATTTTTTCCTTCTTTTCCTGCATAACAAAATCCAGTGACACACACAGTCCACACATCATGCACAGACATATTTGACAACAAAAACTTGTGTGTGTGTAGATGTTCTGCAGATGATGGGCCGAGCCGGTCGGCCTCAGTTTGACGACCAGGGCAAAGCGGTTATTCTGGTCCATGACATCAAGAAGGATTTCTATAAGAAGTTCCTCTACGAGCCGTTCCCTGTCGAGTCCAGGTAACGTTCACTGTTCACCGTTACGATCTGTTTCACCAACAAACCACTGTCTCATGTCTCAAGACTAAAGAACTAAATAAAAACAAAAGCAACAGCACTTTGTCTAAATAAAATAAAACAGGGAGCTTTGATTTCATTTATGAACAAAAAATGTTGGTGGTACAATAATCAATGAATCATTAATTAACCAATTACTTCCTACTTTAATGGATTCATCGCTTTGTTCATAAAAGATGCAGGTTTTCAAAAGTTTTGTTTTGTGTGGCCAACATTTCAAAACCAAACATATTCATGTGACAGTGAATGAGCTGGAGTCAGGCCCAGTTACTTTGGAGATAACAGTTAATTGATTATAGTTGGTGATTAATTTGATATGCAGATTAAAAGTCCAGCCCCACTGTAAAGCAGACTCTAATGTTTTGTCCTCAGCCTCCTCAGCGTGCTGTCGGACCATCTGAACGCTGAGATCGCCGCGGGAACAATCTCGTCCAAACAGGACGCGATGGACTATATCACCTGGACGTACTTCTTCAGACGGCTGGTGATGAACCCCAGGTTAGGAGGAGCTCCGCCTCACACCCACATATCATTACGAGCAGCAGCAGCAGCCGCCGTCGTTCACACAGATCAAAAGATACAACAAACACATGCAACACATTCTTATCCCGCTCTCACAACCTGGTTAGAGCGGCGCCGAGCTCTCCAGTCAAACATCTGCTGCGTGGACAGAACATGTTCCAGTACATTCCAGCCTGTTGGTATTTGCACGGCTGTCAGCCCACGTTTACCTATCAGGCCCCGGCTGAGGCCGCTCAGTCAGTACCGCACCGATACAGGTATGTGAAGTCAGACATTGATCGATTTGCATTCAAGCTGGGACTTTGCTTGTTCAGAGTTTAAACATCCTCAGGAAAATAAAGATAACAAGCATTTAGCGGCCATCTAGGATTGCATGTGTGGAGAGACTCCACAGCATTTATGGTCATTTATGGTTTGGAACCAGACCAGAACCATTGATAACATTCCTCTGCTGCATCTCTCCAGACTTGACTGTCTCGCAACAGAAGGTGAAATAAGAAAGATCCTGTTAAAAACAGTTTAAAACTCACAGACACTGTGGTTTCAGAGATGATCAGACGCCACATCACACGACCTCAGCGACTTCACACATGACTGCAGACAGTACGACACATAGAGACTGAAACACGACCAGAGACAACCAGAGTGTGTTGATGTTCAACTTCTGTAAAAATCCTCTGTGGTTGTTGCTCGTTCTTTATTCAGCAAAAAAGAGAAAAAAACCCTGATGTCCTGATAAACCTGTATCAGGCCTTAAGCCCTGCCCACCACCACCTGCTGGCTCCAGGTGCTCCTCAGTCAGGCTGAGACTCAGAAGAGGAGCCAGAGACCAGAGACCAGCAGACGGATCAGAGTCGTTAGCACAGTTAGCATCTTTTATTTGTTTATGTTGTTTGTTAGCTTGTAACAGACAGAGGGCAGCACAGTGGATGGATGCAGTAATATTTACAACAAAATACAAGTTTTGTTGAATCAAACTGATGATTTTTTTTCTGAATGACAAACATCAGCTTCACGTAACATGGAAAAACATTCGACATCTTCAATTTGCCTCTTGATGCACTGATCCCCTGACACCATTACCTCCATGCAGCAGTGTTTTACATCTGAATAGCTAATCTATCACCACACACACACACACACACACACACACAGGGGTCCCATGGGTGTCTTAAACATCCACAGGGCTGATTCCCTCCTGATGGGGATGATGCTAATGGCCGTAACTTAATCACGCTGGTGGAGACCTGTGTGAAGCGTGTTCAGTGATAAACACATTCGGCGCCCTGATCTGCTCACTGCTCACCGTTCACATGTGTGGAGCTCTGGGAATAAAAGAAATACTTAACATTACACACACAATAAATATGGCCGTCACCTGTCTTCCAGCCTGGCAGAGGTGCAGCGGCACTGGCTCCTCCTCCTTAATGGCTCAACCAATGACTTTCTGTGTTGATCATCATCATCATCATGACATTTGGTGATTTTTTTTTCCACTCAGCCCTGTGTTTGCATGCATTATGCAGATGACAGAGGAAAGTCATTCCTCCACCTGGTAATTTGTCATGTTCACTGGTTTTTCATCCTCGCCGTGGTTCTTATTTTTCTGCTCTTACATTCTGAACCTCGAAGCTCCTGTCACGTCCGGGTTTCTTTATATACTTTCAGCATTTTCAGTCGATGCTCGTGATCATGTTGCATATTGATCCTGTAGGGTTGAATTTGTCCTTTTAACCCTTTAGAGCAGGGCTGGGCATTTCACTCCACAAACTGTGTGGCTGCAGGTTTTTGTTCCAACCAGACAGCAGCACCAGACCTGATTCACTTCATCAACTGATCTCAGTCTTCAGACTGATTGGTCAAACTATGTGCTCTTGGTTGGTGGACCATCATAGACCATTGAGCGTTAATGAAACACAAAATAAACCACTCTGCTTAGGAATATTAAAGCCTGAAAAAACTCAACCTGTCTTGCAGCACAGGAGATTAAATAAGGTTTTACATCCTGATTTAGGTTCAGTGGTACTGGAGGATCATTGACAGATTACAAATCCAGTCCACATGGGTTTGTTGGACTTGAGCAGGGATTATAACAGAGCAGAGACTATTTAATCCATTTACTGCTGGGAAGCTCAATTAAACTTCACCTTGAGAGTATATTATAGACCATTAACTGACAGCACAGAACAATAAACTGGCACTGATGTAACACACATCTGTGCCAAGACATGTTTCACACTCCTGACACTGAGAACGTACACACAGAGAAAACATGTGTCTTCCAGCTTTAATCAAGCAGAGGTCAGTTTCCTAAACGTTTTAGTTTGAGTAGCAGATAAATATCTGCACATATTCACATTATGAGCTAATGAAGATTGTCTCATGTGGTAACTCTTGCTGAGCTGAGCTGAGCTGGGCTTAGCATGGAAACCATTTTGGGTCACTGGTTTTCATATGTCTGGTAATGAGAGTGTAACCTGGTAGTCATTTGCTGGCGGTGGGCGGAGCTTCTGCCTTTCAGATGGTGCTCACAACAACCTCCAAGATGCAGACACAAGAGCGATATTGTTCTCTACCAACGTCATCAGGGTTTCCCAATCAGGGTGAAGGAGAGGACTGACATGTTTGTACCATTATCCTGAGAGTCAGCTGTGGTTGATACACATCTCATTACTGTACAGATCTCAACATGATCACAACACTGGTGATCATCATCACCATCATACTGACCAGCTGTATCACTGACCAGCTGAACAGAGATTATTGGTGGGTAGCCTAAGCCTAAGCCTTCTATGCTAACTTGGTTAGCATAGAAACATACACAAACATCAAAGCAGACACAACTTTGTATTTGGAAGGAAGGAAGGAAGGTCCAGCCAGCTCAGAAGTTCTCAGTTCAACACTTCCTCATCATCACACACTCTGTTCTCTGTGTTGCTCAGTTACTACAGCCTGGAAGACATCAGCCACGAGTCCATCAACAAGTACCTGTCCAGCCTGGTGCAGAGGAGCCTGAGGGACCTGGAGTGCTCTTACTGCATGGAGATAAAGGAGGTGAGAGTGTGTGTGGTAACCGTAAGATAACACACATTAATCTAATATTACATAAGCTTAAAACTTTTGTTTGCATTACTTCTCCAGGACGACTGCACCATCGAGCCGCTGACCTACGGCCGCATTTCCTCCTACTACTACCTGAAGCATCAGACCATCCGCATGTTTAAAGAGCGGCTGAAGTCTGAGCTCTCCATCGCCGAGCTTCTCTCGGTCTTGACGGTGAGTCTCACACTGTGAACGTGCAGCTGCTCTTCACTGTTCTGTCACCACTTACTACATCTGTTATGTCAACACTACAGCTTTTTATGCCTCCACACCATCCACAGGCAGCCAGAGGTTTCTCATGGACATTTTATTTCTGTAAAACCACAACAGACTTTCTTCAAATTTGGTGGTTAAAAGTCAGTGTGACCTCACACAACACAATACAACACAGCCAAAAAATTTCACACAGATGGTTCATATTTTATCCAGATCTGGAGAAACAGGGATGGAGCCTGAAGCTGGTCTGAGTGGAGGAGGTGATTCTAGGAACAGACTCATCCTTATGCATTGAAATCTACTCAATAAGATGGTAAAACTGAGGTAAAAGGTGTGTATATGCACTAATGTTGTGTGGAGTGAGGACAAGTCAAGTCTGACTGAAGATCCTGTCTGACTTTAGTCAACGCACCTTTTACCTCAGTGTTTTATCTGCAGCACTGATGAGACGACAGGAACTGTTTTGAAGCTGCCTTGGAAACAGAAACTATGATCTGTGCACAACGGGTTTGATGCAGGAAACACGGCGTCAGCTGAGTTTGTCACTGTGTCTTTACCATGTTTGGTTTTGATAGTATCGATGGAGCCAGTGACGCTCCTCTCTGTTGTTGAAGTCACCCTCCTTTCAAGTTCTTTGTTGTTGTTGGAGCTGCAATGATAAACCCGCTGCTGACTGAGTGCAATGCACAAAACGCACTAACACCATGTCAGTCATAAAGCTGAGAGGTGAGATCTGACTGATGCACAACCATGAGTTGAACAGAAAGTTTTGCAGAGCAGAGTAGAATAAATACCTCCAGTCAGAGCAGGACAAAGTCTCTGGGCTTCAGTTGGAGATGTTTGAATTTAGGGCTGTGATATTTTTAATACACCACCGTCAGGGTTGCACAACGTCTTTGTACTCTTTCTTCCATGTGTGGGAAATCATTAAAGCTGGTGCTCACAGGTGCATGTGAGCTAAATGAGAGTCAAGCAATTAAAAAAACCTGCTTCTCTCAAACTATTTTCCAATTAAAGGGAAAATAGTTGTGAGTGCACATGAGAGATCAGGCTGGACTTATTTTTAGGGAGATGCTCTAAATATTGACTTTGTGGATATAAACAAGTATTTAGTGTTAATTAATTGTTTTGAATCAGTGCATGTGTTTCTTCTTCTTCTTCAGTGTTTTCTGTTGCCGCCCAGTTTAATGTGAGTAACTCTGTATCTCCAGCTTCAGCCTGGCAGCTGGAGATCTTCAGCGTCGATGTTTAACACGCAGTCGCTGTATTTTTCTCCTTATTTATGAAACGATGCATCCTGGACTGTTCACACACACACACACACACACAGTCACACACACTTTAACTCCCCGTTCTCAAATTAGCACCTTTGTCTGAGCTTCATTAACTCTCCTCATTATGGAGCTTTAGTCCGATCTGTCGCCCTCTTCCTTTTCACTTCTTGACCTGCTGCATCCCAGCGGCGAGGTCGTCCACACTCTGGCTCCTGATTGGTGGAGGCCAACAGGAGATATGGTGGTTTCACACTTTGCCTGAGAGCTGGGGGGGGGGGTGATGATGACAAACTCCTTTTCTTTTTACTACACCGTCTAATGGGCTTGTATGTGTGTTTGTGATGAGCAGTGGTGCTTTGATTGTGTGTCATTTGTGTTGATGCAGATTGGTAGAATCAGGTGTTATGATCCCAGGTGTTTCTCCATGACAATGTGGTCCAGCATCTTCATTGGTTGTTTCGGCCATTTAGCACAACACACCCTCAGCTCAGACCTGGGTGTGTGTTTCTCATCGTTACCCTGCAGGTGGTCACTGGACTGCTCCTTTCAGCAGCATTGGCACCTGCTTTGACTTTTGCCTCTCAGAGGCGATGTGATGGAGCTGGCTACAAAGCCCCTTCGGCCCGCCCCCAGCAGGACTCACTCTTACGTCACAGCATCAGTCCTCTGCTGCAGCTGCCAAGTTGATGGTCATCCATCCAGGTCGGTTGTTATGGTATCAGATAGGAGGGTGGGTTTGTGTTGGGTCTAGATCAACCAGCTCCCAGTGTTGTGTTGAGGCCAAAGGAAATGGGTTAGTCCTGGTTTTTCTCCTGTGAGATACATTGAAGTTCAGCTACCAGTCACATCAGCGCTTGGTTGTGTCGCCAGCTGGATCTGTCTGGTGTTGGTCTGGTCTCCCATTCCTGTGCCTCTCTCTTGGCTTTATACAGATCGGGCTGGTCTTATTTAATGGTCTCTCAGTCCTTTATGATTTCTCAGCCTTATATATGTAGTTGGAGGTGACTGTCTTGTACTGGAGTTCATCTACCAAACACCAGATGTAGGTTAAAAATCTAACATATCAAAAATATGTGCTGTTTCTGTGTCTCTTTTAGTTCCTCCCAAAGTCGTGGATCTAAAAGCAGATCTCAGCGATACAGCGTGGGGTTTGTATTCAGCCTCCATCTGAGGTGTTAAGTGTTCGACTCTGACTTTAAAACAGTGCTAGTTTCTCTGCTCTGAGACAGTTAGTCAGTCTTCTGCGCACACATGTAGATTGAAGCAGACCAAGTCGTGCCATGTTTGGCTTCCTCACTCCCCAGCAAGCTGCAACACAATAGGCCAGTCACCCCCGACGCCCCATCCACTCCCCCTCTGTTACAGCTACAAAGCACTGGCATGCTCCTCCACTTCCCCCTAATTGCTGCTGCGTGGCCACTAATGAGCTACACCCACGCCTTGCTACACCCCCACCCCCTCCTTACACATGTTTTCCTCTCTAAGCACTAAAATACAACTCAGCTGCTCTTTGTCTCTGGTTTCTTCCCTGCAGACTTCAACTCATTCTTACACAGTGGTATCAGAAAGTCTTCAGAGCCCTAAACCTGCTCTTGTTGGTCATCTGTATGGATGAAGGTAGAGGCTAGATTTGCGTGGTCAGGGGTTAAAGGTCAAGGTCACTGTGACCGTGAGCCGTTCTCTTGAACTTGAAACATCTGGACCATCCAGGGAGAATTTCAATGCATCCGCCTGAACTGATTCTGTGGTCAGAGCCAAAAGGTCAAGTAAAGATGATCCAAACACTGGAATGATCCAATACCTGTCAAATGAATTACCGTCAGCACGGAGATGTTAAAGTAAAGGCATGAAATGACTTTAATGACTTGTAAGACATTACAACTGACACCTCCAAGTTGTTTTTTGTGTGTTTTTTTTGCAGACTCAAAGAGCTGATGTAAATGAATTTACTTAAGTGCAAACAGAGAAAAAGCAGCAGCTGGAATCAGGTATTTTCAGGTATTTTCTTCCGTCCGTGGCTGAAATGATGAAGTGACCATCAACACTGCTGCTGCTGACTGATGTTCTGTTGATTGAGTAATTAATTCAACAGAAATGAAACAAAGGTAGAAAAGTGGAAGAGAAATTAAGAAGCTTTTATAAATAATCACACGGCCCAGAGTGTCATCATGTCTGAGACGAAGTGACGGCAACACAACGTCTGTCAGAGGATACAGAAATTAATTAGTTGACTGGTCAGGTTTTAAACCAGCGCCTCCCCCTTAGTTTTGTAAATATGTTTGTGTTCAGATCTGACATTTAATTTAATTTCTTTAAACAGTTTCATTGTGAATTGTCACCCAGCTTTGACACAAGAGGACATTAAATCACCTACATTCAGAAGTCATTCAAGCCAAACATAAAGAAACACAGAAAAAGATCAAATCAACAAACAACAACAAAAAAGTAAACACAAAATTAGACATTAAAGAAATTGTTAAAGGGGAGAATGAAACTGATTGCATCATTGCATGTGTCTGGTCTGGTGTTAACGTGTGTCTTTGATGATCCGGTCATGGAGGTGCGTCCACTGTCCACAGCCGAACTCAGATCCGACCACTTGTGACTGGATCCCAGGTGTTAAATCAAACACAGTGTGTGTTGTAGCAGCAGCACAATGAACCTGACCTCCACATTAGATCTCTGCTCTGTTCACCCTCCTCTCCTCTCTCTCTTTGTTTTTTTTCCCCTGGCTCCTTCCTTTCTGATTTCTCCTTCGGCCCCCCCTCCTCGGTCTGAGTAAATGTTACTATCCGAGGGTGTGAAGCCGTGTGGAGTCGGTGGTTATGGCTCCTCAAAGATCTATAGCCTCTTTCTCTGCAGCACATCCATATGCAGACACAACAGCACTGAGAGACAAATCATTCATAGGTGATTCCTATTCCTCTCTGTCACCCCCACCAGCCCCCCAGCGTTTGAACCACCGGCTTTGGTCAATGATGAATGGAGCCTGGGGGGGGGGGGACTGTGACAAATGCTTCCAGCACAGCCTGTTGATGGGAGTACATTAGCCGAAGTTGAACTGGAGTGAAATAGAGGAGCGGAGTCATGCGTGTCCATGCATCTCTCTGTAGGACAATTACAAACAAGACCAAACACATAAGCTGAACAAGAGACAAGACTGATGGACTGTGGTTATTTCACCTTCACCAGAGACTCAGGGACTGTGTTTACTGGGACTGTGTGAACTGGAATAAGATGAGTAGGAGAGAGGAGGATAGTAGATGCATCTGCTGTAAAGAGTCCAGACGCTCAGATTAAACGGTGCTGACCACAGCACTGTGGCGTGTTTCCGACTTCCTGTTTCATGTTTTGATCTTCTGGTCCCGCAGGACGCCGAGGAGTACGCCGAGCTGCCTGTCAGACACAACGAGGACCAGCTGAACAGCCAGCTGGCTCAGCAGCTCCCACTGCAGGTCAACCCCACTCCTACGACAGCGCCCACACCAAGACACACCTGCTGCTGCAGGCCCACTTCAGCCACGCCCAGCTGCCGTGCAGCGACTACGGCACCGACACCAAGACGGTGCTGGACAACGCCATCAGGATCTGTCAGGTGATACACAGCGTCAACAGGCGGCTAATGTGATTCTGATTAATGGAGCTCTGAGTCTTTACCAAGTAGTTGTAATAATAATAATAATATGAATTAATGAATGATTTGAAAGAAAAACTTTATTTATATAGGAGCGCTTTTAACAAAGTTACAGGCAAAAATGATTCAAGATACATAAAACAAGGAGGAAACAGTGACAAAGTGACAGAACAACCTGTCCAATGCAAAATAACCTAAAAGTAAAGCTAAAGCTAAAGCTAGCTCACCTGAGTCTGGGGTCATTAGAGCAAAAGCCCCGCCCCTGCAGTGTGATATTTACACAGAAGCTGTGAATTAAAAAGATTGGCCTCACCATGGAAAATCAAATTTCATGCATTTCTCCTGCACTGATACATAATATTTTTGTTTTGCCTGCAGCCAAGTCCATAACACGACCTCAGAGTGTTCACACATTCACAACTCTCACCACCAAGGGAGGGGCACGAGGTTTTGCCACCATGAGAATGTATTCTTGTGCTCTAACATACAGGCTGTTAAAATATCAGCTGCAGCGTGTGGATATAGATGTGAGTGCTTTTAGTGGAATCACTGGCAGGATTAAGATCCAAGTTGCTGCTAACAACCAGGACTCGACAGTATAACGTCAGGCTGACCTGACGACGCCTGTGGTGGAAACACACTGTTCACACAGCTGGGCGGCTCGTTTCAGTACCGCTCCTGGTGTTTGTCACGACACACACACACACACACACACACACTGAGGAGTTTTAACAGAATAATAAAGCATTAGGTTACGTCTGCATTCATTAAAACAAAAGTTCATGATGAGAGCGAGGAAAAGCAACGAATCAACGTGGACATGTGCTGCACATGAAGGAGAGAGAGAGGGAGAGCACATGTTGAGCTGTCGATGAAGCGGAGAATAAAAGGCAAATGTTAAACATCAGTAGGTGATTTGTAGACGGACTTACTGTTCCATCCCATAAATAACATGATGCTCAGAGGTGATACGTAACACCCTGGGGTCCTGGGGCTCTCGCTGTGATCACACACATATATCACAGTAATCAGAGCTAGTAATGCTAATGCTAACAACAGAGCGATGTTGTGTGTGTGTGTGTGTGTGTGCGTTTGTGTGTATGAGGTGTGATGTTGTAGATGGTGTTTGTTTAGTCTCTTTGTGTGCACCGTTTGAAGTTAGGACCATGTCTGAACGTCTGTAAGCCATTGTCCACAGCTCAGGACGGCTGTGTGTGTGTGTGTGTGTGTGTGTGTGTGTGTTTACATGTGCTTGTGATTTTCCATGCTGTGTATCTGGCAGTGATATTACATGGCTCATGGATGTGGTTATTTCTCTGGTGTCCTCCTGTTCCCGGTTACCGAGGTGGTTCTGCTCTTCAGCGTCTTTATGGTTGTTTTTATTGAATAAACACACGTTTTTATTGATACGTACAGTTTATTACTGCTGCTGCTGCTGCTGCTGCTGCTGCTGCTGCTGCTGGACAACATTTCAATTCAGTGCTTTGCTCCTCATAAAAATCTGACACTTTTTCAAATGGATACTGATAAACTAAGATAAGATAAAATACAATAAACCAAGGCTGGATAAACTAAGCTAAGATTAGCAGTGTAACAAACAAATCATAAAACATCATACAGCACGTCTTGCAAACTGTCCTTCTTTGAAATGTTGCCGTGTGCAGGTTTCACACACACATGTGGTTTTGTCTTTCATAAGTTCGTATTGTTTCAATGTGTTAACATTGGATTCAAGCCTCTTCCCCACAGGTGTGAAACTCACTCGTGCTGGTCGACCACATGTGGCAAACAACAAACACATGTGACCTTTAACACAGATTTTGGTTTGGTTCATTTCATTTCGATTAATTTCATATTCGTAGCGCCGGCCGGCCCTTCACTCCCCGCTGCCCACACAGGAACAGTGTGTGTTCCAAGATGGCAGCCGCTGGTCAGAGAGTTTCATCATCCTGGGTCTCTCATATGGAAACAGCTCTGGTGCTGATCCATTTATCACTGCAGGCCGACATGCAGCCACATGCTTCTCTCTCTCTCTGTCTGTTTCACAGCTCAGAGAATGAAACTGAAACAGACACTTTCAATGAACTATGTAGAAGTAAGTCGCACAATAGATAAGTCATGTCGGCAAAGCATCAGCCTGAGCACAGTATGTTACAGCGCTTTAAGAAAAGTGCAAACGGTCTAGTTTCGTGTGCTGCAGCATTTCAAGTGCGTCAATCACAACCAGTAAACAGGTTCAGGGCTTTTCTGCTTACTCTTGTAGATGTTGAGATACAGGCACTTCCTGGAACGACTCAGGAGACATCATTTCACACCTGTGTGTCCTGCCTCCTCTCCTCAGGCCATGCTGGATGTAGCTGCTAATGAAGGTTGGCTCGTTACAGCCATCAGCATCTGCAACCTGGTGCAGATGATCGTCCAGGGTCGCTGGCTGCACGACTCCTCGTTACTGACGCTGCCACACATGGAGCAGCAAGACCTCTACCTGTTCAGGTGAGTGACAGCAGGAGGTGTGCGGCCTGGATCTGTTGTGATGACCTGACATGTGTCCAGTGGTTGTGGCGTTTATATCCCATGTATCCTGTCTCCTCCTCCAATCCATCCACAGGAAATGGACAAACAAAGGGAGGAGGGACTCAGGAGGCTTCAGTGGACCGATCGAAGGACTCCCTGAGCTGATTGCTGCCTGCGGCGGGAAGGAAAGCGTCTTTGCTGCCATGGTTGGACAAGAGCTTCACTCTTCTCAGATTTCCCAGGTGAGAGCATTAAATTTTCACCTCACTGAGGTCAAGGTCACACTGGGAATCAGGAATGTTCACACTCGGCATTAACTTGTGCTGTTGACAAGTGGGCGTCTTTAAGTACAGGTGTCGATGTATCCAAGTCCAGACTGGGCCACGCTGCAACAGTCAACAATACGAGGCACAGCAGATTCTCATTCATGGAGGAAACACAAAACACTGTGTGAAATTTGAGATATTTCACATTTGCATCAACACCTTGGTTCGTCTGGAAACACAGCAGCGTTAGAAAACAACAACGTTTGTGTCTTTGCAAATGGAAATAATGTGTGTGTGTGTTTAGAGTAGAGAGGTGAGATCTGATCACAGGCCCATGGTGTCAGGTGTGTGTGTGTGTGTGTGTGTGTGCGCGCGCGCTGCAGATTCATAAACACATTCTCATCAATTGTGCAAATTCACATTTGTTTGCATTTGCATGTGTTTGGGGCCACTGTACAGAGGGCTGTTCCAGAAAGCGGGTTCAACAAACTCTGAGTCTGTCTCTCAGCTCTGAGTGAACTTACTCTGAGATGGAAACTCTGAGTTTCCGGTTCCAGAAAAGCTGATATGAATTAGTTCAATCAACTCTGAGTAGGTTCACCTTGAGTTACGCGCGTGCACAACCACTATAAAAAGCCATAGTCAATGGATCCCCGAAACCATGAGTGTCACCATGACAACAATCAAAAAGCGATCAACTTACTTCAGCCCGATTGAGCTCGAGGTCATGGAGGCGGAAATCAAACACCGCTGCAGCGGCGAAGGAGAGAGAGGCGGCGTGGGAAGACAATGCGGCCAGAGTCAATGCGTACGTTTCAACTATTCAACTGAGTTAACATTTAACTGTAAGATCGTCGCTTATTTGCCTTGTTAAATAGGAATAAAATCTGATTTTCGTTCAGGTGCAATCCAGCGGCGAGAAAAGAACTTGGAAGCAGCTAAACATGAAATATAAAAATATCATACAAAGCAGTAAGGCATGTTTTTTTGAAATGCCTTAGGTTGTTAAAGTAAATATAAATTCAGTGGCTACTTCAAATAGAAATGCAAATCACTAACAAAATGCTGTTTTAACATGCCCCCCCCCCCACTTAATACCTCAGTAAATGAAAACTTGACATGTTTAGCCTGTACATTTATAGTTTAGCAGGCTGCATTTCAAATGTGACTGTGTACATGAACACTCAATAAAATACTGTTTGAGAAAAAAAATTAACATCTGAGTTCTGCTCAGCCAACAGAAAGAAGGCAAAGGCCCAAAAAACGGGTGGAGGGCCACCTCCACCCACTTTGACAGAGGCTGAGGTGATGGTCCTCAGCCAAAACTCTAACCGGCCTCTCGCGGCGCAAAGCGTTTCTAATCATTTGCGCTTCAATGTCAGTCTGGTTTGGGAGGAACGGACAAGCCATGTTGTCTCAAAGCGATTTTCATGCGAGAGGAGCGAAGAAACTCAGGGTTATTTCAAGATAACCTGCCAGCGAGCAGGTTATGTTCACAGAGTCTGTTACCATGGTGACTGACTCAGCGTTTCAGTGACCTCACTTTCTGGAACAGAAAACCCAGAGTTTCCTTCATCTCAGGGTTAACTTACTCAGAGTTTTCACACAACCCGCTTTCTGGAACAGCCCTGAGGTGTGAAGTGATGACATCAGGGCAGGTCACATGTGATTGGATCAGCCAGGTCACATGATATTAATGTTGATTTACTATAGAAAACAAAAATGCACCTAAATGTTGTACATTTCACAAACTCTAATCTTCAGAATGGGCCTGTTCAACACTCTGCAGATCATACGTATCATCTCACACACACACACACACACACACACACACACACACACCATTATCACCGACATGACATGAGCAGTCTTGCCACTGAGGTCCCAGATACCTCCAGGATCCCCAATTACAGCTTCATTGATAGGGTTTACAGCTCCAATTTAAGTGCTAATTGCAGCAGTAATGAGAGTGTCCAGGCACATCGGCAGGCCCTGTGGCTTCACCCAATCACTGTCCCTGCTTTCCCCCTTCCCCACCTTTACTCCCCCCACTGCCCCCGAGCCCCCCCGCCGTGTGGCAGCCTCTGTAATTAAATAATTAGATGTGCAGCAGTGTTCCTGTCTGACTGGCTCACACAGAGTAATCCTCATATAAATAGCTTTTGCCGGGTGAATCTGAGAGGTTTTTCTCTTCTCAGCCCTTCAACACACACACGTACACACACACTTCCATCAGTGGTGCTCTATTGGTGCCTTTATCTGGCTTTATGTCATCCATCCTCTTTTCTACGGAGCTGTTGGGTTGAGTTTTCCAAATTCTCCCTAGGACACTTCAGAGGCAGTGAAGAGCAGACGAGTGTGTGTTTAAAATGAGTTTAAGTTTAACCAACAGCTGATGGAGATCCAGCTAACTCAGACACACTCTCACCACACTGTAGTTCCTCTCTGAGACAATGTACGCCGTCACCTCCCCTCTGACCTGTATCCCCTCCTTGTCACCACCGTCAGGCGTGGTCCTTCCTGAGCCACCTCCCGGTGCTGGAGGTGGAGATGAGTGTGAAGGGCTGGTGGGAGGAGAGCCAGGAGCAAATGGAGCGGCGACTGCCTCGAGCGGGAGTGAACAGGAGGGAGGAGAGCAGCTGGCTGCAGGTCCACGCCGACCAGGAGTACGTCCTGCAGGTGTCGCTGAGACGCATCAACATGGGACAGCAGAGGGTCAGTAGGTCACACGCTGTTAGTCGTCTGTCTTCCTCTGGGTTTTTCATGGTTGAACGCATCGTTCTTTGTTGCACCACGTGACTGAAGCGTGTCTTTGCTGTTTCAGAGGAAGCAGGACAGTAAGGCTCAGGCTCCCAGGTTTCCCAAGGTGAAGGATGAGGGCTGGTTCCTGGTCCTGGGAGAGGTGGACCGCAAGGAGCTTCTGGCCGTCAAACGGGTCGGATACGTGCGCAACCACTCGGCCGTGTCCGTGGCCTTCTACACCCCGGAGAGGACCGGAAAGTAAGGAGACGTAGACCAAGCTACACACACACATTTCACACAACCATACAACATGAGGAACACAAGAGAAACTTCAGAGTGTACGTTTACCATTGATGCTCATGTTGTAGCTAAACTGCATCAGCTGCTTGTGAGTAAAAACAACTCTGTCTTCTCTGTCTCTGTGTCCACTCTGTGTCCACTCTGTGTGTCCTGACTGTCCTGTTCTGTTTTCAGGTGCATCTACACTCTGTACCTGCTGAGCGACAGCTACCTGGGCCTGGACCAGCAGTATGACGTGCACCTGAACGTGACACCAGCCAGCATCACTGCTCAGGTCAACACGGAGGTGTCTGACTCAGTGACTGACATGAAGCTGAGCTGAGGACCAATCATCATCATCATCATCATCGTCATCGTCATGACATCGGCTCTGAGGATCAACAGATGAGTGTGATGATCTGAAACACAGAGACTGTTTGAGGTTTGATTATCTAGTTGTGTTGAACCAGTTCTAATCAGCAGTGAACATCAGCTCATGCTTAAAACGCTGCATTGCATTCTGGTCCGTTGAGGCCGTTCACTCGGTCCAAGGTCCGTTAGTGCCTCGTGTTCTTTGGATTTAACATCAGAGATAATAAATAAAATGACAATTTAGTTCTTTAAACAAAGTTTGTCTTTATAATTTCCTTGATTCCATTAAAGTCACGTGATGATGCACATTACCTCGCTACATGTTTACAAAATAAACTCAATCACTTCATTTATTGAAAAAAAAAAACCTGCCGTGTTGTTGTTGTTGTTGTTGTTGTTGTTGTTGTTGTTGTTAAATGCATAAATACAACTTTTCTAATGTTCCAGTGAAATAACAAGTTTTCAGTGTGAACAAGAAGATCAACAGCTCCAGTTTCGATGTCATGTGACCTGACGTGATGAGATGACGCTGAGTTTGAATGTGACCAGTTTCATCGAGTCTCTGGTTCTAGGTTTTATAGAAACATGATTTGTCTCTGTCCATAAATCCACTGTTTAGCTGTTTCACAGGTGTGAACTGAGACGCAGCCTGGCGTCTCACTCCTCACTTCCTGTCTGCCTCCCTCCCTCCCAACACAATGAGTCCTACTTCCACACCGCCTCCACCCCCACCAGCTGAGTTACAGTTGCAGATTAGTAATCTTCTCCACTGGAGGAGCAGCAGCGCTGACGTGGGCCCAGAGCCTCCACTTGTTTTCATTTCGTATGCCACTGTAGTTCGTCTGGGGAAAAACTGAGCTCCACAACATTTACTCAAAAAATCAATTCCAGTCAAGACAGATGACAGCGGTGGCTGCAGAGTAAACAAGTCACTTGTTTCCTTTCATAGACTGAGGAGAAGTCGGCCACTAGACATCACACACACACACACACACACACACATGCAGAGAAATGCACAAGTCAGAAACCTAATGGACAAACAGACAGGTATCTACCTACACTTCCACTATCACACTGTGATATTCCTGAACACTGTGTCATGAAGCACTGAGTTTGACAGGATCAATCAGCAGCAGTTTCCTGCCAGATCCACACACATGACACATGTGAAAGATCTGAACTTGTGTTTTGAAGCTAATAAAAAAGGAAAGACACACAAATCACCATAGAAACAAACCCCATCCTCCATACTGTCTCCTGCATGACAACGTATCACTCCAACCCACGTCCTTTAAGTCGATGGTGATTCATGTGTGAAACATCGCTTTAAAACTGTAAATATTATTGAAGAGAAACCTTCGCTGTCTCAGTCAGAGTTTGTTTAACCTGCCGGAGTTCACAGTGAAACCTGCTTCATCAGTGAGCTCCGAAACACAAAGGGGCAAAAAACAAACTCAAGTCAAAAAACATCATCAACACGAATGAATGAATTTCTGTCGAACCCATTTCCTGTGTCGATCGGCATCATTTCACTTGAAGCTGTATGTTTGTGCTTCTGCTGTCACGTCCAACTGTTCCTGCAGAACGTCCTCCACATCAGCTCCAGCATCAGGATGGACGTCCCTCAGTTCTCAGCATCAAGCTCCAACCAAACCAGTGTGTTTTGAGGTAAGGCTTTGTTTACACTTTTACTTTGTACCTAGAAGGTATTGTTTGGCGTTTTCCAAGTTTTAATACAAACCTCTTTTTTCAGCCTATAAATCACATTGCAGGGATAGAAAGGAGCTGCCAGTCACTGTTATACCATCTCCCACCTCTAGGTGGCTACAGCTTTTCCAATGCATGTTACATGAAGATTTTTAAAATGGTTTTATTCCCATATTCTCATTGTTTTCAGTAGCTGCTCAGACAGAGGTCTTCCACTGTGCTCCATCAGTTTCACCATGAACCAAAAATGTATTTATATGTTCGTCAACATATTGATAACAGAAGAGGGAGGACATCAACTGTGCGCTGTCAAGATATCCATACCACCCTCACCCTGTCTGTGTAGCACCAGCCCAGTGTGCCTGTCACTCACAGAGTTACTCCCTCTGAGAAGAAGCCGTCACATGATGTGCAGCTACACTGTGATCGTTTATAAATACCTTGATAATCTTGATTTATGTGACACGAGTGTGAGATGAGTGGTGTAGCTAATGGGTGAATGATTGACACTGTAAAAAAAAAAAAGATGGAGATCTTCAACCACACAAAACCAAACAGCGGAGAGGTGTTTTTATAGCCTGTATATGAGATCTTCCTCTGGTGTTCTCAGCTTCAGCCATGACACAGAGCCAGTCTTTAAATCTGAGACATCCCGTCTCCAGCTTTATCAGCCCGACCTCCTCACCCTTATACGTCTACATCATGACCTAAAGGGCCGTCTTACTTCCTGGAGAGGCATTCCTCACTGCAGACATTGCACATATAACATCAGTCAGCCACAGCATGATGTGCACAGATCCAAGAAGCTGCAGATGTGAACCACTCAGTCCTAAACAAATGTTGGACACTGGGCCAATATGCTCATGCTCAGCAACTGATCATGTGATGTTAATGACGTCACAGTCAGTGGCACTTTAACCCCTGTAGGATCATCTGCCTCTCTGCTGTTGATGTTATGTCTTGTACATTCAGACGCCTTTATCCCAAAAGTATTGATCATTATACTCATATTTTTTATTTATTCTTAACCTCAGTAAAAAGAAAATGTTTGAGATCAATTGACTTTATGTGTGAAATGATCTATTGATGTTCATTATTAACAGATAATTTATGACGTCAGTATTTCTTTAAAAAAAAAAAAGTCAGTCCATCTGTGAGTTTGGACACAACGGTGTGAGCTGGTTGAACAGGAAGCAGCTTCAGGCTTCAGGATGCACCTTCTCTCTCTGTCTGTGTCTGTCAGCTGATGCTGATGCTGATGCTGATGCTGCACATTTCCAATTAAATGTTAATCAAAGCAGCAGCACAACACTGAGGACGTTCAGTAGCTCCACACCTCCCAGTCTGATACTATTAATGATGATAATGTAGCTGAGGAGACGTCTCTTCTCTTCCCACAGAGTCTGATGATGGTCAGCAGGAAGCATCAGCGCGAGCGCACCGAGCCCAGCACGAGCCTCAGGTGTCGCAGCATGAAGCAGGTTCATATGGTGAATAAGATTTTTTTTTTTTTTTTTTTTAACTCGACTCAGAAAATCCAGGAGAGAAGCTTGACTCGGCCACGTGAGCACAGATGTTGTTGTTTTGTAGCTGTGAGGTGACAGTTCACATGTGGCCTCGTGCTGCACATCTGTAATTCAGCAGCTACTGGACATGAACCCTGCTGCAGCTGAGCGTGACGTGACAAAACGTACAAGAGTTAAAAAAAAAAAAAATTTTCAGAAAATCTAAATGAGATTAAAAAAAAAAACACGTGATGATTTATTGCGGGAGCTGAGCTGTTTTTTTTGTTTTGTTTTTTGTTTTGTTTTGTTTTTTATTTAACAAACTTTAATCACCATCTTTAATCGACCGGTTTCCAGGAGCATAATGAGGACGAAGAGTGTGAGAGCAGCAGAGCAGCAGAGCAGCAGAGGCCTCCGTCTGCTCAGGGATGTGATTATAGATGACAAACACCAGTTATCAACATCATCACATTATAATTTCATTTATTATAAAATAAATGTGTTTGAATCTGTAGAAAATGCACCAAGTGTTTTTTTTTTTTTTTTTTTTTTTTGTAATAAGCTGAAAATGTCACTTTTATTTTGTAGGATATTTGCTGCTGCTCGGCTTCCGGTAAATATTTAATAATAATCAATAGCTGATATATTTCTGAAGGACTCGTGCTCGCTCGCCTCGCGCCCTCGGTGCAGAGGAGCGTCGGGGATTTTTCGGTGCAGCCTGAGCAGGCCAGAGGTGAAACATCCGCACCGACCAATCCCCGTTCCCGCTGGAGCGCGTCGCTCGAGAGCGCGGCCAATAGGCGCGAGAACAAGGCGCGCTGCCGACCAATAGGAGCACAGCTGTCTGTAAGTGGGCGGGACTTGAGTTGGAGCCCTCCACTTGGCCGCTGAGAAGACTGTGGATGCGATGCTGCTCCATAAAATCACTTGAGGATGGAAGAAATGCCGATGTCCGGGGCTGCAGCACACGGCACGGCGCGCGGACACTTGTGAGTCCAAGCAGGCGCCACGTGAGCAAAGTGTCGGAGGTAAGAAGACACACACCTGTAGGTGTGAAGTTTAAAAAAAAAAACCTGACTTTAAACTAAAGCTGCTGCGTTTCTATCAGATTCAAACAGGTGTGTGGTGGTCGCAGCTCACCTGAAGGAGCGCGCGCTCTGCATGAAGCTCGAGCTGACCTGACGGAGTGTGTGATCCCTGCGGTTCCTCTCAGGATGATGGACCCCGGTGCGTGCTGCTGATCCCGGCTGGGCCCTCCTATGGCGCGGACCACAGCGCCACTTTAATCCTCACACATCCAGGAATTAGTCGCGTCCCCTTAGGAAAAACACACCTGGAAACATGGGCGCGTGTTGTTGGCGCGACGGCAGCAGCAGTGGATTCTAGGCCGAGCACGAGGAGCCGCGAGCCGCGCGCTCTGAGGAGACGCCGCGGAGAAGAAGTGATCAGTGGTGACACGGAGGAGGAGAAGAGAAGAAGAAGGAGAACAAGACGAAGAAGAAGAAGAAGAGGAAGATGAAGGAGAAGTCGAAGAACGCGGCGCGCACCCGGCGGGAGAAGGAGAACAGTGAGTTTTACGAACTGGCCAAACTGCTGCCGTTGCCCTCCGCCATCACCTCCCAGCTGGACAAAGCCTCCATCATCCGCCTCACCACCAGCTACCTGAAGATGAGGATCGTGTTCCCCGAGGGTGAGACACTCACTCAGCTGCTGCAGCCCATCACTCTTTATTATTGATGACTAACACTGCCATCACATCCCATAATAACAACAACAACAACAACAACAGCCGGCTGTACTGGTCTCACGGGCCTGTAGTTTATACCAGAGGAGGTGTTTGTTATAATTCTCTCACATCACATCATCTTCTTCACTTCAACCTGAAAAAAGATTAAAATGTAAGAATTATTACTTTGTTATAAAAAACTACAGGAAGAGACTTTATTTATTATTATAATGTAAAATGCTGCAGGAGTTCACACACACGTGCACGTCACAGGCCTCACACATGATATAATATATGATACTAATGTACTAATACTGTTTATATATATATATATATATACACACATCCTACTGTGATATATATTACAGTATATTATGTGTGAGGTCACAGTCATTTAATAATAATAATATAATAAAATAATAATAATTACTATATAAAATCCTCTACACACACACACACTCACACACACACATATATGATATAATATTCAGCATTTTATTACGTAATATTTTTTTATAATATAACATATTGTAAATCTAAAATCAATCAATAAAATCTGTAAATATGGAGGCGGTTAGAAATAAAGTGTAAATGCAGTTATATTGATAATCGATTATTAAAGCTTGTAGTACACACACACACATCAGTGATTGATTAGTTCTTACCAACAAAATATCAAAACGTCTGTCCCTGCAGTTATAGACAGATAGATAGATAGATAGATAGATAGATAGATAGATAGATAGATGGCTGCAGTGATGTGGTTTCTCTGTGATCTGCCGCAGAGCTGCGGACATTAGTATGATCTGCGCATCTGAGCCTGAAAACACGGAGAGAAGCTGCACGAGCGGCTCCGCTGCTGCACGAGCCGCTCCACCGCTGGTCGATCTGATGGCGTCAGGATGAGCCCGTGTCTTTACGCAGCATGTGGTGTGTGTGTGTGTGTGTGTGTGTGGAGTGAACACAGACCCGAGCCTTCAGTGTTCATCTTCCTCTGTGCATGTGCACGTGACGCGCTGCTGACACCGCTGTGCAGGTGTGAGCCGCAGGTTCACAGCGACCAGGCGCGTGTCCGTGTCACATGTTTTATATCAGGTGCAGCAGAACACGGGCCTGGTGTCAAGAGATGGACACAGCTCTGCACCAGTACGTGTCAGAGGTGGAGTCTTTATTTTATTTTATTTACTCCTCTGTCCCTGTGTTTTCACCACCAGCCCACCTGAGCCTCTTCACCCGGGCCTTTTCACAGGTGTGTGTGTGTGTGTGTGTGAGGAGGAGGAGCAGACATGAGGCTTCATCCATCTCCATAACATCCATTTTTAAACAGCTGAATTCAGTGACTGTCGCAGCCGCTGCTCACGTGTTGTCACCTGAAAAAAGCGAACAACAGGAAACAAATGACAACAGAAGAGATTCGACACAAAACAAACGGAGCTCACACTCAGGTTCAATCTGAGCGTCACGCGTTTATTCTGACGTCATCATCACAATAACAACAGTGATGATGATGATAATAATAATAATAATGATGATGATGATCGGTCGTTTCCTTCTTATTGGAAAAACTTCTGTCGCTTATAATAATAATAATGTTTTGTGGTTCTCGTGCTGTGATTGGTTCATTTTATTGTTCACTGTTTATTTATTTACATATTGAAGGTTCGGTTTATTTCTGTCGTTTAGATTCTTTAAAAACAAACAACAACGAATCAACAAACACAAAGTTACATTTATTATTATTATTATTATTATTATTATTATTATTATTATTATTTCTTCTGTTGTTTTCTCTCAGCTCCTCGCGCCGCTGTAAATCATGCACGTGTAACAAGGAACTGTGACGCTGCACGGCGCGAGGACACGAACAGACTCTGAGGGAACAACATTAAATCTGTGGAGATGAGATGATGGAAATAATTAATAATAAGTGGTTCAATAATTAATCAATAATAAATCAACAAGTGTGAGGCGAGAATAAAATCAGTACCACGTGTCTTAACTGTGCACGAGCTCCTCATCATCATCATTATTATTATCATCATCATCATCTGGTGCCTGTTTGCTGTTGTCGCCTCCAACCGAGCGGCTCCATGCTGACAGGAGACCCGGGGAGGACACAGCGGCTCCGGCTCCGGCTCAGGCCGTACAGCAGGTTCGATTCCCGGCTCGTTCAGGCCGCGTGCGGCGCAAAACCTGTCCAATCAAATGTGCGGAAAACAACAACACGAAATGATGTGGGCTACATGACAGTGTCTGATGGAGGGAAGTACAGTGTGTGTGTGTGTGTGTGTGTGTGTGTGTGTGTGTGTGTGTGAAGTCCATATTCGCTCCATCAGAAGGCGCGCGGCTGCGGTAGGCTGCGGGCCGCTGTAATCCCCGCATGCTGCCTGTTTATTCAGCAGAGCGGGATTTGCATGTGAATGGAGTAAGAGAGCGCTGCTGCACACACACACACACACACACACACACACACGCTGCTGGCTTCTCACCATTGGACGTGTTTGTTATTTTTTTCGACTTGTGGCGCTTTGAGAAAATCATTTCACGCTACAGTGTTTGAACTGATCCGGTCCCAGCTCCGCTCCAAGGCTATTTTTAGCAGGTTTTTGTTGTTGTTGTTTGCTGCTGCTGCTGCAGATCTCAGATCAGATCAGACATCTTGTCTCATTAAAACACAATGACACAATAAAAATCCCGTTAAAGAGGCGGAGCTCTATAATCAGGTTGTTTAACGTCATTAACTTCACTTCCTGTGTGATGTGTGTGTGATCTGTCTGCAGGTTTAGGGGAGTCCTGGGGTCACGTGACTCGCAGCAGTTCTCTGGACGGGGTCAGTCAGGAGTTGGGCTCTCATCTGCTGCAGGTACTGCTCACTGCTCACTGCTCACACACACAGGAAGCAGCAGCAGATACATGTCTTTATTGTTATTTTTATTTTGATCCATGAGCCTGAGTGTGTGTGTGTGTGTGTGTGTGTGTGTGTGGCGGCTGCTGCCATCTGCCTCCTGCTGCCTTCATTTTTTTTTTTTTTTTTGGTGAATTGTGAAATGAGCTGAACTCATTCGTGGTCACGCACAGAGCCTCAGTCATGTCCTGCAGCCGCTCTCACATCAGCACTGACATGAGGGAGCTGCTGCTGCTGCTGCTGCTGCACACACACACACACACTGAACACACACTGCACACAGAGCTGCACAGATAAAGGCCGGAGAGAAGCTGCTGCTCACACACACACGATAAAAAAAAAAAAAATGCTCATTGACCACTTTTATTTTGAAATATTCTTCTTCTTCTTCTTTAACTTATTGTTCAGCTGTTGTTGATATATATATTTATAGATACACTTAAACCCAGTGTTGGTTGATCACATATTTAACATTGATGACTGTTTATGTGGTGTGGTTTATGTGGCACCATGTGACACGTTCAGGGACCTTCTGACGTGTGACTTTGGTTAAAAAATAAATGGTTAATCACAGTTATTTGTACGTTGATCAATCGTCGACCAGATTCTGTCTGATTCTTTGTATGTGTTCAGGATAAATGGCCAATAAATGTGATTATTCTGTTTCTCAATGACAAACAGGCCACAGCTGGAATAACAGGAGGTCTCTGCAGGAGCAGGGTCTGAGGCTGTAACATGGATGATCAGCTTCATCGTAGATTATTATGATCAATAACATTCAGCTTCATCATTATTTACACCGTCAGATCGTTTTGGCAGCAGATGATGCAACACACAGAAATACATGTTACTTTAATGGAGGTTGTTGTTGTTATGTTTCTATTGATGCAAAAGGAGCAGAGCAAACATGGCCGCTACACACACACACACACACACACACACACACACACACACACACTCCAAAAATCACTCTCTTTTATTTTTATTTTAATTTTAGTCAAATATTAAAATAAAAAAAGTTGATAATGTGACTTTTGTTCAGACATTTCACACATAAAACCTCGGAGCAGCTGCAGCTCATTTTCTTTCGATGTTCTGATGTTTATATATTTATCTGTAGTCGCAGCCTCTTCATGAACCCGTTTAATGCTCCTGCTTCATGTCGCTGTTGGTTTGTTTTCTTGTTTCATGATGTTGTTAGGGCAACCAGTCGTTTAATGATAGACTCACTGTAATGATGAGGATAATAACAGTGTGCACATGTAGCTTCACATTGATATGACAGTGGTTTTTGGCCTTTTGTCAGTTTGTGTCTCTTCTTCTTCTTCTTCCAGACGTTAGACGGGTTCATTTTCGTCGTGGCCTCCGACGGGAAGATCATGTACATATCAGAGACGGCGTCGGTCCACCTCGGGCTGTCACAGGTTGGTTTGACGAACTCAGACGTGACGTGATGTCGTTTTTTTTCCTGGTGTCGCAGCTCTAAAGTGAGAAACCTTCTTCTTCTTCTTCTCTTTCTTCTTCTTCTTCTTCTTCTCCTTCTTCTTTCAGGTAGAGTTGACAGGAAACAGCATCTACGAGTACATCCACCCAGCCGACCACGACGAGATGACGGCCGTCCTCACGGCGCACCAGCCGTACCACTCACACTTTGTTCAAGGTGATGATCGTCAGAGTTTCAGTTTTCAAAGTGTTTTAAACTTGTTGCAGAATCATTAGTGAACGCAGCACAGACTCTGAGAACTGACCCAGTCTGCCGCCACATGCAGAGCTGAGTTTAGCTTCACCACAGGCTTTTTTTTTTTTGCTACCTCCCCTGAAGATGTGTCTGTCTGTGGTGCCCCCACAGGGACATGCCCCCCCACCCCACTGCTGCTGCTGCTGTTGATGACATGGACTCATCAGAAAAAACATAAACAACCTTGTTTTTCTTCTTCTTCTTGTTCAGAGTACGAGATGGAGCGCTCCTTCTTCCTCCGAATGAAGTGTGTCCTCGCTAAAAGAAACGCCGGGCTCACATGTGGAGGCTACAAGGTACAACTACACCTACAGCTGCACCTACAGCTGCACCTACAGCTGCACCTACAGCTACACCTACAGCTACTCCTACAGCTGCACCTACAGCTACACCAACATCAGAGAGTGTAGAGTGATGTTCGCTCTGCTTCACCTGTCTGTTCTGTCTGTCGTCTCTCTGGGATCAGGTGATCCACTGCAGCGGCTACCTGAAGATCCGTCAGTACAGCCTGGACATGTCCCCGTTTGACGGCTGCTACCAGAACGTCGGCCTGGTCGCCGTCGGTCACTCACTGCCGCCGAGCGCCGTTACTGAGATCAAACTGCACAGCAATATGTTCATGTTCAGAGCCAGTCTGGACATGAAGCTCATCTTCCTGGACTCACGGTACGTCCTCTATCACACAGTGTGTGTGTGTCAATACTGGTCTTAATAACCCCTGAGATATATGTGTGTGTGTGTGTGCGTTGCTCAGGGTTGCAGAGCTGACAGGCTATGAGCCTCAGGACCTGATAGAGAAGACGCTCTATAACCACGTCCACAGCTGCGACTCCTTCCACCTGCGTTGTGCTCATCACTTGTGTGAGTTAGGTTTGTTTTACCGTCTTACAAGTTCTCTCACACACACACACACACACACACACACACACACACACGCTAGGCTGCACCATGTCATGTTATTCCATAACAAGCGTTCATATTGTATCTGTCTGTTCTGATTGGTTCTCTCTGCTCTGCTGTGGTCGTGTTGCAGTGCTGGTCAAAGGTCAGGTGACCACCAAGTATTACCGCTTCCTGGCCAAACATGGCGGCTGGGTCTGGGTCCAGAGTTACGCCACCATTGTGCACAACAGCCGCTCGTCCCGGCCGCACTGCATCGTCAGCGTCAACTACGTCCTCACGTGAGTGTCCACAGTCCTTCCACGATATGACGTTGCCGTGGTGATTGTGATGTTGCTGGTGGGTCTCTGAGCTCATTTATGCTAAGAGCAGAGCTCCAGTGCTGATGATGCAACACAAGTAATTCAATAAGTGTTTCCTGACCTGCTCACTGGCTTCTTACTTGTGTGTGTGACAGTTTTCAGGCGTCTTTCCTTCCTTCATCATTTAATTCTGCAAATATTTTCATCTTTGCACAGCTGGTTGTAATCTCAGTTAGATAAAGAGGTGTCAGGATGTGTCACGGTCTTCATCCACACGTCTACAGTTTATCCTTAAATCTCGTCTCTTTTGTTGAATTCACATTGTCAGGTTCTGAAAACAGAGAGTTTGTTGTTGGGATCTTATGTCATCGTGCTTTTATTGAGGCTCGGGCTTGTGGTTTGGGAACCTGTCTGTTCAGATTGCGATCTATAGGCTGATTGGAGCCCCTTTGGAAAATGTATTGATCGTTCACTCTTTAACGTGTGTTATTTTAGCCTTTTTAAGTTAAGTCCTGTCATGTGCCAACTTACTTCACTGTAAATCCATTGTACCTACAGATACAAATAAAGTTTAATACTTAGACCTTGACCCTTCTGAGACTGATTACGTAGATGCCCTCGGTCGCTCTGTGGGCTCTGATCAATCTCAGCTGGAAACATAGTCGATAATCAATAATAAGTGTCACTGACCTTTAATGTAGCCAATCAAGTGCAGGGTCAAGAATCTACGTCCTGTTTTAGGGGAAGGTTTGCACATGCTCAGGTGTGTTTACTGCACCAAGTGTGTATTAATCCACAAATGAAAGTAGTCCCGAAGTAAATCCAATATTACATTATCTTCCTTCTTTCAAAATAAAAGAGGGATTCTTTCGTCTTTGCCTTCAGCTCCACACACACTGAAGCTGTTGAAAGTAAGACGGGGGGTTGGTTTGGGTTTTTTTTGGAGGATTTGATCAGGGACACGTGTCCAGGAGGTTCAGAGACGTGATGACTGTGACACAACAGCAGCTCAGACAAACATACAGTCTGAATCACTGCTGTTTGTTTATCACTGATGCACAACAACAAACCCGAACACCTGTTTGTGTGTCTGAAGGTTTCATGGACCTGTACCTGTGTGTGTGTATGGGTGAGTTCACTCAGACTCAGGCAGGTGTCAGTCAGGTGTCTGTGCAGCCTCAGGGTCAGGGAGGGGGCGTCGCAGACCTCTGTGCTGCTGTCACTTCTCTGCTGTGGTAAGATAATGAGTGTTGATACTGGAGATTTTACACAAACAGTCCCTGTGAGGCAATTAACTGGAGGTTAATTGGAAATATGACACGTGTTTGTTGAAGCCTGGAGTTTTTTTTTTTTTTTTTTTCCCAGAATCATCAGGTAAATAAAAGAAACTTTTGTCAGGTCACATGGTCTCATTGTCGATGGTGGCGTCAGAAACAAAAGACACATTCCTGCTCTATCACTCTGTGTGGTGAGCTCTTTGTTATGGAGTGTGTTACCTGTGTGTGTGTGTGTGTGTGTGTGTGTCTGGCGTCGGCCCGACTTTATCTCAGACTGTGTGACGCTGCACTAACAGTCTGAGCTGCTTCCATTGAGCCTCTGTACCTGCACGAAGCCTGGCTCTGATCAGACACTGAGAGCTTCCATGTTTATCACCGTGATGTGCGGCGTGTTTCACAGAGCGCGTGCAGGAATAACGGGCCAATAAAAGGCTCCATTAAGCGGCGCGGGCGGCCGTGCTGCATTCAAAGGCAGCGAACAGCTTGACACACATTTCCCTTCTACCTCCTCCCTCCTACATCAAATCCATAACAGGTTTGTGTTTATGGCCTTTTAATTGATAGGCTGTAAACTTGATGAGTGTTTATGGGCTCCAGCTTGCCGTCAGGGGAGCGTGGCCTTATTTCCCTCCTCCTCCTCCTCCTCCTCCTCCTCCTCCTCCTCCTCCTGTTCTGCTTTAGTAAATCTTTTTGAGATGCTGTCTGTCTGGGTTGAGTTTTTGCATAATAAATGGGACAAAAGACAGAGGGAGACGTTTGTGTGGCGTCGTTATCAAGAGCAGAGGTGGTGGATAAGACAGGTGATAAGGGGCACTTCACCTGCAGGTGAACTCCCACTGTGTGTTGGGCTCTGATAACCTCTGCGCCACCACCCACCCCCCCACACTGCCACTGAAAACCACCACGAGTCATAGTGACGGTGGTTTTTAACAGCAACCTGAGGTGAAGGCACGTCTCACAACAGCTCCAGTGTTTAATCAGCGCTGCTGCTGCTGCTGCTGAGTAAACCCATCACTTCTCTGTCTGCACCAACACTGTGCCACAGAGCCACGCAAACACTTTCATACACCTACACACACATACACAACACCTTAATAATGTATATATACACAGGCAGGATGAGGACAGAACAGGGCGCCACAGTTATGGACTGTTAATAATAATAATAAACTTTATTTATGTAACACGTTTCTTAACATAGTGACAAGATGAAAATGATTTAAGATACATGAAAACAAAAAAGTTCAAATAAAAGTTCAATCCTGTGACCAAGGTGTTTAAAACCAAGAAATTTCAGAATAAAAGCCCGACAACAGTAAAACACAACATAATACACAGAGATATTTGTTAATGAGCGAGCTAACTCCACAGGCAGGCTGCTCCAGAGTCTGAGGGCACTGACAGGAAAAGCCCCGTTGCCCTTAGTTACCAGCCTGGTTCAACCAAGGTAATTAACACGATGAGAGATAAACAGTTAAATTAGAGTTCACACGTTTAAGTCTTCACCCAGGAGTTTAAGAGCGAGTTCCCCAGTCACGAGGCCTCTGGGCTGAACACCCAGTGTCCGAAATCAATGCAAGTATTGATCCAAATATATGTTAATATAAAGTCCACCAACTGCCTCCTTGTACATGTCCATGTAACAGCTACAACCAACAGCGTCTTGTCTTAACAGCTGGGGATCAATACAAATTGGTCTTATTCATTATTACGAGACAAATGTTAATGAAACCTAAATGAACCGTCCTGTTCATTAATAATAATGCGTTAGTCTTAAATGTGTAGGATGTTCTGGATAATTCAGTCTTGTAATCTATTATATAATATTGCAGTGTCTTACTTTTATTGCCTGCTGTCAAATACATGATAAATAAAGTACTTTGACCTTTGACCTTTCATATCCACTTGTAGGTTAAATGTCATTTTTTCTACTGTATTATACGTTTATTTGAGCCTGAATCAAACTGAGCTCTCACTTTTACCGTTGTTCTCTTTCTGTGGATGTAAAACCAACAGTGACGTGTAGGTAGAAATCATGGTTTTACATGAAAACTCTCACATGACGTGATACAGTCTGTGTAAAACCTGTTGTTTTTGTCTGCATGGACAGAGACAGAGACAGAGACAGAGGAGGAGGAGGGGTGTGGAGGAAATGGATCACTGTTTGTCCTAAGTGAACCCTGTCCTGGTTTTCTGTTGTCTCAAACCTTTCATTCATCATCGGTTGCCAGATCTGAGGAACACTTTAGTGAGAAATCAATTCCAATTTCCCCCCGCAGTGAGACGTCCAAGCGTCTCCTATGGGCCTGATTTAGCCAGACATAGCCTTTAATCTCCCCGTGTATTTGATTGGACCGCTTTCCCTCTGTAGAGTGTTTGTTGAAGGCCTTTGCTTGCAATCCTTCTGGTAAAACAAGCGTCCCAACAGCCGCTCCACCCACCCCCACCACCCCCACCACCACCCCCACTTCACAGACACACACCAAAACACAAAGACACATCTCTGTGCATGCTGCTCTGCTCAGCACCGTGATGAGGCTCTAATTCCTAAACAGATGTTAATGGGTTTTTTCACCTAGAGAGAAAAAAGCAGAAACTGAGCAGGCAGGTGAACACAAGCTGTTTGTGCTGTTTAATGAACAGCTCCTGCAGCTCTCTGGGATCTCTCCTTCGTCCTGCAGGTGTGGAGTGTATTAGATCGACAACATGCAAATGCAAGTGCAAAAAAACATAAACAATATGTCTGTGAAGGCACTGCAATGCATTTTACACTGTGTGTGTCCTGTCCTGTCCTGTCCTGTCCCCTGCAGGGAGACGGAGTATAAAGGCCTCCAGCTGTCTCTGGACCAGGCTTCGTCCAAGGCCACATCGTTCCCCTACAGCAGCAGCAGCAGCAGCATCGTGGACAGCTGCAGGACGCCCAAGAGCAAAGTGTCCCGCCTCAAGACCAAAGCCCGACTGTCTCCGTACACTCAGGTGAGGACGATTAACAGACAGGGTTTTACACAACATCCTCTGTCCGTATACTGCAGTCAGGAGGAGCTGATGCAGGCAGGTCTACTGGGAACACTGGGAGGGCAGACTGGGTCAAGAACTGGGAGGGCAGGTCCGTTGAGGAGCAGAGAAGAGGACGTGATTGGTCAAGAGTGGGTTTTGTGTTTTCGAGCTGAGGTGAGAAAGACTGAGACTCTAAAATAAGTTCAGTTTATAGGTTTGAGATCAATATGCTGATCAGTTTTCAGATCAGGGTGAAAATGTTGCTGGATTCACAAATTTTCTTTGCAGTTTGACCTGTGGTTTCAGATGATGTGTCACAACCTGTCACTGTCCAGACATCTTATCCTCTGTGGGATTAAACGTAGTCGACAGAGACAGGAACATTTCTTATAGAATATGTTACGACAGACAGATGGAAAAGAGGTTCACACGTTCATTATCAGCAGCTCATGGTGTCAAACCTGCTTCTTTTCTTATTCCTGTAACATCCTCATGAAACATCCAGAAGTATAATCATCTGTTAAAGACTTGATGTAAATGTGGCTTTATTTTCACACGTAAAAAGTCTGAACTCTGACGTCCTGATGAGAAATCTGGATCAAACCCACCACCTGTTTGCTGTAGACTGACAGGTGAAAGAGCAGCAGCAGCATGTTCAATGATTAATATTAGACTGAGAGATACATTATTGATCACAAGGGAGTTTCAAGTATCCAGTAGCGCAGACATACATATGGTATAAGAGCATAAAAAAACAAAAGTTAAATAAGTTACACTTGATGATCTCCTCTCTCTCTCTGCAGTTTCCCAGTTTCCAGACGGAGCGGTCCGAGTCGGACCAGGACAGCCCGTGGGGCAGCAGCCCGCTCACTGACTCCGCCTCCCCTCAGCTCCTGGAGCAGAGCGATGGTCTGGACGCCTCCTGCGTCTACAGACAGTTCACAGACCCTCGGACGCCGTGCTACAGCCCGTCTGAAGAGCAGCACGCACACACGCACACACACCTCCACGCGCACGGTGGGCAGGGTCAGCGATGCGAGCGCAGTCGGTGCGAGGCCGGGCGGTATTTTCTAGGAGCGCCTCCGCCGAGCGGCAACGTGTTCTGGGGCACGGCCCGCTCCATCATCCCGCTGAGCAAGAGCTCCCTGGAGAACCACGAGGGGTTTCACAGCAGCATGCCGCACATCACAGCCGTCCACAACTACAACGGTGAGGACCAGGACCTGGAGCAGGTCCAGTACAGAGATGTCTAAGAGCAACAGTGTTTGTCTGACAGAAGCTTTGATTTTTAAGCCACATATGCTTTTTCCATCCTGGTGCTTTGAAACTCCAGATCTGAAGTCTTGAAGTTATCAGACGTCTGGATCTGAAGCTCAGTTTGTAACAGCTCTAATCACAGAGTTGGTTTGATTCCTGCTCCTCTGTCACTGGAGGAATCCAAGCCAGGAAGTGGTGAACTCCCATGATCCCACAGTATTTAATGACATCACCCCACACCCGCCTTTGATTGACAGACCCCAGACCTCCTCCAGGAGGTCGACTGCTTGACTGAACTTTCCTGTCGTGCATCAGTGTGACCGTGTTTCCTGTACAGACCAGCTGTACAGACAGCAGAGGGATGGATATGCTGCTCCTGTATCAGCATCAGTCTTCTTACTTCCTGTCCATGTCCTCTCTCTCTGTGTCCTCCTGCAGGTCAGACCCACTGGGACGAGGACAGTGTGGTCAGCTCTCCGGACGCCGGCTCGGCCAGCGACTCAGGAGACCGTTACCGGGCCGACCAGTACCGCTGCAGCCTCCAGGAGCCCAGCAAGATCGAGACGCTGATCCGCGCCACGCAGCAGATGATCAAGGAGGAGGAGAGTCGCCTACAGCTGCGTAAGGCGGCCCCCCCTCCTCCTGACTCCCCACTGGGGCCGGCCAACGGACTCCCGAAGGCCCCGGTCCGTGCTTCACTCCTGAGTACACTCAGGGGCCCCTGCCGCTGCAGTCGGTGGTGTGCAGAGGGTTGAGTCAGGTGATCAGCCCGGTGAACAGCCCCGCCCCCCTGTCGAGGCTCAGCAGTCCAGGGTCTGAGCGCCTCCACAAGCCCAAAGACTACCTCCAGACAGACCTGTCCCCCCTCTCCTTACCGCTACACCACTCGTTTGGTCGGTCGAGCTCATGCTCGGGTTCCCCTCCGCCACTGCCCCCCACCCTCTACCCCTCCCACACCCACACGCGACCATATTTGGACAAGCATACAGCCTACTCTCTGACAGGCTACGCTCTGGAGCACCTCTACGACCCGGAGAGCCTGCGGGGCTACTGCACCTCCAGCAGCGCCGCCCCCCCCACCCACTACGACATGACCCCACACCTCCGCATCCCCGCAGAGCAGACCCCCGCACACAAAGGCACCTCCGTCATTATCACCAACGGCAGCTAACGCTCATCCGCTGGCCGCCCGCCCGCCCGCCCCCCCGCTGTGGGACTGCAGAGCTGCTCATGACGTCCAGCCTTTTTCACTCTGGAGCCTCTTCTCTTTCTTTTTCCGTCACAGCGGTCGACACTGATCCAGATCTCGTTACCGAGCCAAACCTCCACAGAAATGTTGAGTGTGTAATTGGTAAAGGTTTGACAGCAGCAGATCATGTTCATCAGCAGTTTTCTCTGAACGGGTGCTATGTGAATATTCTCAAGAGGGAACAACACTCACATCATTTACAGCAGTGCCTCGAATCCTGGGAGCTGATCTTATGTCATTATGAGGAATTTATTTGTTACCAACAGTAAAGGTTAATATTCACCAAGGTGAGACCCCCCCCTGAAAGATCCGACTGGATCTGAATAGAGCCAAAGAACATAGACGATCAGTAATGAGACAGATTGGACCAGAGCACCTACAACACAACATAATACAAAGTCCCACTGACAGTGTTATTTGGCCCTTTTCCACCAGCAGCACTCAGCTCGACTCCACTCAGAGTTTTTGATTTTCCACCAGGGACGGTACCTGGTACCTGCTACCTGGTACCTGGTACTTTTTTTGTTAACACTTCAACCGACTGTCGGCCACCGATTGGCCGAGTTGTGAGCATGACATCTGACACATCTGACACAAGAATCAAACACCGGCAGCATTAACCACCGGTCTGTACTGAGACTCACAAAACCGTCGACAAGGTGCAGACAAGTGTGTTTGGAGCTGATGAGAGGATCCAAAAAAAAGAGAGCTGCTAGACGGAGCGACCGCTGCAGCCGTGCTATGATGACCCCGCCCACGTTGAGGAGGAACTATGAAGTCCTCAGGTGTAATGAAAAATGACCAAAGTGGAGGAGAGCTGTAACTGTGTAGTGGAAAAGGGCCATTAGTCTAAACTGATGTGATGGAAAAAGAAGGGAAACAGGACTGGAGTCTTGCTTCAACATCTGCCCCCACCCCCCCACCCCCCCTCCTGACGTCCAGCTGTGTTCATCTCGGTCTGATGAGCTCTGTAACTTTTTTTGCACTATGACAGACGACGGTGGTTCTCGTGAAGAGATCTCCTTCTTTTTCACTGCATTTGGACGACGAGGGCGGGGCTGGAGTGGGTGGAGTGAGTGGGTGTGGTTGTTTGATGCGGTGGGGGTGGGGGCGGGGGTGCACTTTTGCAGTGATGCAGAAGAAACAACACGGGTTTTGAGCCTGAAGTGAGAGAGAGAGGTGTGTGTGTGTCATTTTAAAAACAGACTAATATGCAAAGCCATCCTCCTCCCCCTCCTCTTCCCCTCCTCTTCCTCCCCCTCCTCCTCTTCCTCCCCCTCCGTCTCTTTTACTTTTTATTTGTTTGTTATTTTGTTTTTCAAAGTAAAATAAAGATCCATGAGTCAAGTGGGCGATGAATAAGATGGTCGTTGGCACGTTGGTGTAAATTGTACAGCGTTCTGTGAACCATAAACTAAAGTATCATTGGAGGAAATGACTGAAGATGTTTGGGCGGGGGGCGGGGGGGGGGGGGGGTTGTGTTTTAATCATTTCCAAGTGACTGTAGCAAGACTGACACTTGTGACCATATGCAATTTGACCTGTTGAATGCTGGGTAAGGCAGCTTAATTGCATTCATTATGACGGATCCCTGAAGCTGAACTGTTAATTATTCTTGTTCTGTGAGCATGTTTGTACGACACCACTCAGTTTTCTCTCCTCCGATACGTTACGTTACGTTACGTTACGTCTCCGGTCTTTAGATGAACCTATATTTATACAAGTTTTGATTTTTTCTTTTTTTTTGTTGTTGTTGTTGTTTTTGTCAAAAGCCTGAAATGTGCTCCATCTCTTTAATTTATGGTGTACTGTAAATATGCTCCGAAAAGAAAGAAAAGATGCCACTACATTTAAGCACATGGGCAAAAACTGTATTTATTGAGTAAATGTTTATTTGTGATTTTGAAATAAAGCTTCAATCAAATCCAGTTAAAAATGTTTTTTTCTTTATTGTTTTTACCTGAAACGGACGTGATTTAATCACAAAGACCAAAATTATTTTCTTGACAGAAAATAAAATGTTCTCAGTGAAAAACATCATTTCACATTAACAAAAGTGAAAATGATAAAAAACAAATGAAAACAGACGTTTCAATTATTTAATGTTAAAAATAGTCAGAATTTTTTATTGTGTTTCAGATGTTTTGAATCAAAGAACTGAAACACACACGTTTCATGTAAGAAATTCACACAATAACAACATGATCTAGTGACGTGTGGAAAGTGTTAAAAAAACATGTAAAAATGTCAGTTTCATACACACACACACACACACACACACACACACACGTTGTTTATCACATGAAACAACACACAACAAATTCTTTATTTTTTAGTCATTTTACAAAACTTTTCATATAAAACAGCATGTGATCTTTAAATATATATATATATAATTTCCATTACAGCACTCGGCTTATGATTCAGCTGGATATTTATTTCAGCTGAAAATAACTAAATGCTACACACAGGTGGCTGCACTGATGGAAATCAATGGCAGAATGTGTGTGTGTGTGTGTGTGTGTGTACATTCTTCCAGGCCTGTGCCTCGCCTATTACTTCCATATTAAAAGCCTTTCATCCTGTTGGTTATTCCTCACTTTCAGCTCTTGTTTTAGCAGCTTCTCGTCCTCTCCGGCAGCTTTTCACTCACCTTGACCGAGGCTGATTTAACTCTGCCCATTAGGCACAGGCATGTTGCTAAGAAACCAACAAGGCAGTGGGAAAGCAGTGTCAACAGCAAGGCAGGCTGGGTATATAGGGCTGTGGGGTTACAGGGCCTTTATAATGTGGTGCAGGCATCATGAAGCAAGATCTGACTCTGTGTATTGTTGTTGCCATTTCTGTTGCAGCAGCTGAAGGAATCACTGACAAGCTCATGTTCAGAAGTGTTGTGTTGTGGTGCAGTGATTGAAGGATTGTGATGTGGTTTAGTACAACAGAGACAATAACGGGGTTCACAGGACTAGGCCTTAAATAAAAGACAGAGTCAAACAAACTTGAAGATCGAAAACAGTAAAAACCAGGCGGACAACATTGTGAAGATCAAAAGTACGTGGGACACAAATGGAAAACAACATGAAGGAAGGTCATAGGCTAATATACACAAAAGAGGCGGGGTCACCTTGTAATACAGCAACTATGTGATTATCTTGCATGTTAAAAAGTAAAATCAATGGGACCACCTACAGGTCAGGTTCAACACCCTTATTACTGACTTGTGCATGGTAAAAGTGTTTTTGCTTTTCACTGGAGAATGAGGTGGAACAAGTTAAGTTCCATTAACAGCAGTTTGTCTCGTTGTGTAAACGACTGAACCACAAATTATTCCCAATTGTTGACTTCACTGTTATTGATGTTACTGAGCTAGACTGAAGTTTCAAGAGCCAAATAATTGAAAAATATCTTTCAGTGTGTTGAATATTACATGGAATTAAATGACCGTGCACATAAAGCCCTAAGCTCAGTGAACAGAGACCAGTGACACTCTATAAAACTGAGACGCTAACAAAGCTATGAATTATGGTCCATGAACAAATCCTCAAACACCTCTGGACAGTAACACATTCCAGTGACATTGTTTCATACATTCATCTCTGCATTTCTACAACTTTTCACTACGCACCACATCTGTCAGCTTTAGCTAAAGCTAACATGACACATGGGAATCCAGAGCAGCAGCTACGTCACCAACCAACCGAGACCACACATAGTTAGCTAGCTATGAGTGAGCTCATCAGCTGCAGGAGGATCACGGACACCTGTTTGAGATTTCTTTTATCGTCACCCTGCCGTATATGACTTTTTTTTTTTTTTTTTTTTAATTCAACACTGAGTTATGGTGAGAAAATCAACATGTTTACAGCGATTTCAAGCCATCTGAGCATCTCCTAGACTTTCTTATGCAAACACTCGAACCAGTAAATTAATGTTGTGATAAAAACAATCTCTCTAGATCCCTTTGTTTTTTAAGCAATTCTATGTCTTTTTCAAAACTTTCTTTTTCATCCAGTGTCTCAGGAGAATCTGTTTATATGCAACAAGTTTTTGAAAAATTTTGGTTTTTGCACTTGGCAAATCACTTAAACAACACAAGTTACAAGTGATCTTTCAATAACTTTTGACTCTTGAAAGTGGATGGAAATCTGGGTTGGGATCAACATCCTGGCACCTGAGTGTGTTGTTCACACCTACTAGCTACAACAACTTTAGTAAAACTAAAACTTTTACCACTAAATTTTGGAGTATATCCTCTACCTTTGCTTCATTTTTCTTGTGGCGTCCCCCAGGGTTCGATCCTAGGCCCATTCTTCTTCTTCTTCTTACCATCAACCAGGGTCAAAGAAGAGATAGCAATCAGTTTTTATGCATCATCATATAGAGGACAACAAACTGAATACTACTTTAATAATTAGAGCTTTTATTTTGCCTTTTCAAATCATCACTCTTTAAATAATCACCATTTTTTCACATTGTCCTGTGTTATGTACAGAATGCCGCTATTCAAACAAACTTGTTGTCTGAGGTTTATTCACAGGAAATTTGATAAATAGATTGAAAAAGTGTTGAGTTGAGATTCATTTGAAAAGAACTGTCCCGAAGAAAAATCACGGCTGATAATTGTTGTTCATTATTAATCTGTATCGATGCAGGCAAACAAACAAACAAAAATTGGGTTGTTCTGATTGGATTGTTTCCTGACTGTGATATAAATTCAGTCTTTCAGTTTCCTTTCTGTTCTTTTCTCCACCCCCCCACCCCCACCTCCTCCCTCCAGCCTCTGTGCAGTTAGAGGTAGCAGTGCATGCCTAATGGAGGCTCCATGAGGTTAACTACTCATTTGTTTTGCGAACCTTTCTCCATGGCTCCCCGTTCACGTCCATACATCCCCGACAACTCGCTGACAAATCATTTACAGATGCTCCTCAGCTCAATACACTCACAACAACGAGGCTGTTTAACAGCGGCTTGGCCTCAGGAAACTCTGTGAAATGAGCATGATGTCTTAAAAATGCAAACACTCTGTGAAACAGGTTTCGCCTGCAGGAATTTCGACTTCCAAATAGCACAGTGGAAAGTAAGAATGTGGAGATGTGGAGGGCGTGATGGACAGATACTTGTGTTTTGAACTCTGGTGACCTCAGTTCAACCCCCCAACTCACAGCAGAGACTCTGACTGATTGTTTTCAGCAAATACTTTTCTCATTTAACCATGACCCAAAGCAGCAGAACTGAAGATTAAACCTAAATCCTCCAACAGAGAAAACTATGTTTCAATCTGAAGGTCCAGTGAAATTAAGACCCATGTTCTAAATGTTTGACTAATTGTTTATGTTAATGTTTATTTTTTCATAACCACTACTTTATGTCCAGAGTTCAGTTTAATGGGAACGGGTTCAATATAATCAGAGCTTTTCTTGTTCACTTGACCTTCTCCTTCATTTTACATTACAGGAGCTGAGAATCACAGAACCTCTTCTTCTGTTGATGTTTTCTGAAGCCGATGCTGAGGATTCACATTAGATTAGATTAGTTGTAAATGAATATGTTCAGTTCATTGCTGATCAAAAACACAATCATGTTCATCTACATCATCATACTTGTCTAATTTTAATATCATTCTATTAATTAGACCATGTGGTGATGGATATTTTCTCAGTAAGTTTGGAATCACAGACAAACGAACTCAACAGGAGGAACTAAAACTTAATCTGTTCATCAGTCTTTTCAATATATCTCAGTCCGTCAGTACTGCAGCACCACTCGGTTGCTCTGAGAAACAGAGCGACCGAGCTGCACATTGTGCCCGAAACGTCTGCTGCACGGACAACAGGAAGCACAACTGCAGGTTGGATGGTCGTGTCCTGTTAACGACCAGCGAGGAAACCTGAGCTCCTCATTGTAGCCGAGCCCAGACAGGTGAGGACCTGCTGTTAGTCCATGAATACACTCTCTCTCTCCCTCTCTCTCTCTCTCTCTCTCTCTCTCTCTCTCTCTAGTACATGTTAATTCAGAAAGTTGCTCGATTTGAAAAGTTTCCATATATAGCAATAAATTAAACTGGTGACAGCACAGATAACAACCTAATTAAATATGATTAAATTTATTTAATTATAAGAAACTTCTGACAGAACTCGGCTCCAGTTTTCACATGAATCATTTTATATTTAGTAACTTCAAAAAAAAGTCCAAGTTCAACACTGAAATATTAAATATTTTCACATAAAAAAAAACTGTGCAAATGTTTACTGAAATAATATTGATAACAATTTTAAAAACAGAGAAAAAGGAGAAAATATAACAAACCTAAATAATAACCTAATAAAAGTATCTGTTGAACCTGTATGAAGGTTTACAGGGGTTCAGAATGGGAAATTAACATTATACATATAACATCACAATCATTAATATCAATAGTAACATACAAACATTCATTATCCTAAATGCATGGACACATTAATATTGAAGTAAATAAGTCACAAAACAAATGACATTCAGCATTGATCACATTGTTCAGCTGAATGTACTGTATATTATGTATTTGTGTTTGCAAACCACTGTTTCATTACAGTGCACATGTTAAGAAATAAAAAAGAAAATAAAAAGATCTTTTCTCTAATGATATAATCATGGATTTGTGTTGATAAAATCAGGCCTTGATGCCGTCACATAATTAATCAATGTTTCCACTACGTTCTATATTATTGATGATTAACAAAAGCAGATATTTCATAAATTTCCTGTTGACATTCTTGCAGCCACCTGCACTTTGTCAATGAATATTTCACTTTCTGACCGGAGTTGAGACAAATGTCCAAATACATGTACCATTGACCACCATCCATGACGACATGTCAGTGGTTTGTGTTCTGACTTCCTCCGTTTCTCCTGCACATGATTAAACTATTATCATATAATAATATTAATAAAATACCTGATCAGCCGTATCTGTGAAGCTTCATTCACAGGCTGACGACATGATGCGTTCAAAGGCGACATGGTGTGTCTGCAGTTAAACTCATGGTCCAAACACTCCAACTGTCTGTGTCTGTGTGTGTGTGTGTGTGTGTCGTGTGTGTGTGTGTATACCTGGAGCTCAGCTGTGGAAAAGAGCAGCATGTCTGTGCTATTGATCCCTGAAAAGCAGACAACAGACTTCAGTGTTAGTTTTTAGGATTATCTCGATTCTTGCTCCACACTAGGTAATCCCGTCCCATTTGAGATGTGTGTCCATATGCTCAAATGTCACAAAATGTCACCGCAGCAATCAACACAGTGGAGCTTGATGCGCACGCTGCAGGAGAGGAAGGTTAAACAACACAAACACTGCAGTGCTGATGAGGATGAGGATGCAGAGCACATACTGTATCTGCAGAGAAGTATATATATATATACATGTATACGCCTGATATGGGACATAACAGTATATTAACACATGTTTATCACAGTTTCATCCATTGTCTGATTCAGTTTCATCACAAAAACAACAACAAAAGCAAAAGACAACCATGAAATGATTGTTATTACAAATGATAACAGTCCCGGCCCTCTTTAGTTTCTGATAGCGTGTCCATATCAAGATTTTTTTTTGTCTTTGACAGACAAGCATAAAACATGTGAGGACATGTTGGATGAACAGATTTGCTTTGCTTTATTTTTGGCTTTGAGAAAACAAGATCTCCACAGAAGGTCAAGGTCAGTGTGACCTTCTTTAGTGTGATTCTTTAGGATTTCACAAACAGATGTTCAAACAGTGACGGGACCTGAAACTCGTGTGAGTGGAGGCAGTGATTCTGCTCTTTAAATATTAATACTATAATATAAGTTTATATGAGCTGTGAGCTGTGCTGATGCTCCTTGTTGGTGTGTTCACTGACCGGTCTGCGACTCAGCTACTGAGAGACAAACATGTGTGGGACAAGACACGACAGAGCTCATCATCGTCATCATCATCATCATCGTGCACGGAGCTTTTCAGCAGCTCGTTCTCTAATCTTTCTAAACTCCTTGCTTCTCTACAGACTGGGGCTCAGAGGACCAGGGGGCCACATGACTGAAACTATGTGCAGGAAATATCCATGTGCAAACTCATGCATCGTAAGCATGACGCTGTGCATTCACATGGTTCCACTTCATGAATCCCATTTAATGGACACGTGAACGAGCCTCAGTATCAGCCATGAACAGATGAAGACTCTTCATCATCAGTTTCTCCCTTTATCAAACAGTTTGTGCAAGAGACACAGTTTATGCCACAAGTGAGAAGAAAGACGAGTGATTTTAGTGACTGTGGATCTGAGTTAAAAATGTGAATGAGTTTATTTTAGCACAAATATAAAATCCTGTTTTACTCTGTTCATTATTCATTATTGATTATCTTTATTAGTTGTTTTATTCTAGGTTAAATGGCACAGCTCGTCTTATTTTATAATTTCATCACTTTGGAAAACTTTGTGTACGCGTGGTCAAGGAATACATGAGGTGACACACTGTGCGTTAATAAATACCAACATGTGACGCCCACGTGGTTTTTTTGTGCTCAGAGATTATTTCTTCAAACGCTGTCGTCACACCGGACGCTTCTTTCTGTTTTTCTCATTAAGGCCATCCCAGAGCAAGAGGAGGTGGTCTCTGTCCACACACACACACACCAGCAGAGCCTCAAACATACCTCTGTGAAGTGGTTTTGGGGTGGGGGGTGGGGGGCTCTAATGCTCTTTTTTACAGTCCCATTAATCCCTCTGTTCACAATTTCACGCACAGCTTGGACCGCGGTGTTATTTTCACAACCTTTCACCACTAATTCCTGTGAATCCTGAAATGCAACACTTTCCCTTCTTCTCCCTGCTGCTCTGTGTGTCTCAGCTTTCTCCAGGCAAAGACAGCTTTATCTCTGATGCCCCTCCACCCACCACCCACCTCCCCTCCATCAAAGCCAAGCTGAAGGCAGGATCCAGGACCGAGAGGCTGATCCTGAACCGCAGGCCGGCCCATCTTTACGAGGCGGCGGACGGTGCGTTCAGGACACGCTAACGTCTGGACTGGCTCCGCTGTGCTGCAGCAGTTAGCAGAGGAAACATTAGAGCGGTTCACAGCTGACGCTCAGACACTCTGCTATGTTATTATCTGATCTGGGAATGTCCTCTGCATTTGGCCCCTGTGTCAACATGCACACTTTTACTACTTCAACAAGGGAGCCAATAGCCAAACATGGCATTAAGATGGTCGTTAACGAATGGCGACTAGCTTAGCTTAGCAATAAGACTGTAAAAACCTGGTTTTGCTATGGATTTGAATAATCTGCTTTACACATTTCACATTGTTTACTTATGTTTCCATATTAACTGCCATTTGGCCCATTGACTTTCCTTTATCTGTCACATTTAACAGGCTAGTTATGTCACACTGGAAGACAAACCATTCAAAAGTCCAAACATCCAAACATACATGGGACATTTGATCAACGTCATCATCATCCTCTGTCTGTGAGAATAACCACAGCTCTTTAGGTCTGAATGTGGAGTAAGATTAGCTTTGTGCTGGAGCTGCAGGCCCCAGGTGGTCCTGGGTAAACAGTAAACAGAGGCTGGTGGAGCTTATTTTACATTAGCAGGAGATGGAGCGAGCCCGCCGTTATTAGCATGCATGCTTAGCAACAGGGGGACTGACTGTTCGCCCTTTATAGCTAACCCTATATGGAGCAGCCATCACATCTAAGCTGACTGGCAGACACAACCAGGAGCTGGCATTCGCTGTGGGTAACCGGAGGCTAACACGGAAGGCTAGGCTAGGAGCTAAGCTAACAAAGCAGCACTATCGGCTTCACAATCATAAATAATGTGAATTTATCTCACACAGAGAAGATGAAATGATTAAGAGAAGGAGCAGACAGAACTGTCTCAGTGTCACCTCAGGTAAAAACAGCATTATTCATTCGCTTCTCTGTTCAGTCGTCTTTCCGTCTGATTGACACAAATTTCTCTCATATTGCTCGAAAATTGCTGAGCAATTACAGGAAATAACACTTTTCACAACACGTCGTCTGGTCTGCAGACAGACAGCGGCTGAGATTGTTTTCTGTCTGTCAAGTGGCTCAGTGACCAGTCTTCATACACGCTGATTGTTCTCCACTGATGAATAAAGGCTATTTCTAATAATAATCATGTGATGATTCTTTTTTATATGATCCGTCTGCTGTAACAGGAGATATATCACTAATGAACCCATCTGTACTGACGGTGTGTAGGCTATATAGGATTAAAGGTCGGGGAGGTGATTGTTATGTTGTCGCCTTTAACACACAGAAACAGTTACAGACATATTGTACGACTTTCTAGGCCAAAATCAGATCAGGCCTCTTAATTGGAAGTGAAAGTTTATTCTACAGTTACATATTAATAAGTCTGGTGATTAACTTCACATATGTTGTTACACATTTCAGAGAACAAAGCATAGTGTATGTGATTGAAGCACACAGGAAAGGGGCTCTCGACCATCTGTCTGCTGCTGGGACCACCATGGCAGTGTGTAACAGCCAGCGTAGCCGAAACATGTTGTGTGTTTAAGGAGATAATGAGGAACAAAGAAGAAGCCGTAATGCCTCACGCCTTCGTCCGGCCTCTGACCCCCCCCCCCTTACATGTACCCATGTACTTGCGCTCGGAGCTCTGTCTGGTCTGCTCCAGCGCTTCAATCACAAACCTCAGAAAAGGGCCTCATAGTCGTGCGACGTCCCGCCACATGGTGCACCATCAAAACACCACTACTCACCGGGTGGCAGATTGTCGCTGACGAGAGGAGACTACATACGTCCAGACTATAATGTTTAACCACAGCTACCCCCCACCCCACCCCCCCACGTCCTTCTTTAACATACAAATTGGCTGTTTTGTGCAGCTGAATTGGAGATTAATTGCACACACCATTTGGCGGTGCTTGTTCAAAAAGTGTGTGTTCTTTTTTTTCCACAGTGTCTCGGTGATTAAGGTTAGAGATTAGGCACTGGAGATTACTCCACACAGCTTTCTTTGTGAGGCTGTGGAGAGGCGGCCTGGATTACACTTTAACATCCTCAGACTGAGGCAGGTGGTTCTCATGGGGGCCGAGCCGAGCAGCACAAATACAACACAACTACAACTAACACCTGTAGAAACATCTGTGAGCAGCTCCACATCACATGTTCAGACCTAATCATACAAGATAATATACTTCAGTGTAGACCACAGTGCCACCAGAGCTAAGTTTACATCACATATAAATCTTAGTTAACCAACTCCTACACAAATCAAGAGGTGGAGGAAGAAGAGGAAGTGTAATATGTGACCACTTAGAGACAGAAATGAGAGAGGAGACAGCACTCTATCATTTGCTGTGAGAAACTCGAAGCTTCTCGTCACTGGCGTAAACAAACAGATCAGATCAGATTTAGATGTGAATAAATCAATTAAATTGAATGGCCTTTCACAGATTGAGTTTTTATAGCGCTTTCATGCTTTAACTTTATCGTATCAACCTTTATCCCTGCTCTGGTGGTGAACCAGTTTCCTTATTGGGATCAATAAAGCTTACTAATCTAATCTAAAATCACATTTCATGACTATTATTTCAGTGTTTTGGGGAGAAAAAAGAGAATATATGTGATCTATCTGTATCCTGCTTGTGTCCAAACAAAATCAATGGGTAAGCACTTTTCCTATCACCCTCCCCGACCTTAACCCATCCTGAACATTTTGACTTCATTCCCAGTCCCAGACTGGATTTCTTTCACCTTTAAATGGGAACTATGCAAGTCTGGTCGCTTTTCTGCTGTGTTTCTCACCCTCCATGTTACAATGTGTATATTTGTATCATCTTATCTGTCATAAACAAGAGATTATGGGTTCGGGGGTGCGTTTGTGTTGCAGTACCGCCAATACGAGAGCTGGGACAGAAGCTCTGATCTTGGTTTTCGCCAGGAGACGCTAGGTGGAAGGTAGAGAGCCTCCATTCTCCCTGTAACAAGTCATTTAACCCTCACAGTTACTGTAGCATAGCTCCTCTTTAAACTAAGAACTTTGTGTTTCCATTGTTAAATAAATCTTTGAGCTGTGCCAACATACGGTTCATTTAGTGTCTGGTGGGAGCAGAAATCCTAAAACCTGTCACAGTCCCAGCCCTGCAGTGACAGCCTGGTTCCCAGAAGTCACCAGTCACAGCACAATCATTAGCAGATGTTTGGGTGTTGAGTTAAACACTTGTTGTAATCAGGGACTGTGTTAATTGGTTTTAAAACACAGTGTGAGTGTTTGTCTCTGTAATTACTGGCAACACATATTCTGTTGTGGACATTTCCTCTGATCTCTGCGGTGAGTTTGTACAGTTTTACGTCACAGAGACAATAAAGCCCAGATTCACCCTCTGTCTCTGGAGTCTCCTACTCATACTACACCATACTACAGACTATATATTGCACACAGAGGTGGTGAGAGTATATTGCACATTAAAGAGCTTGATGTGTGCAGTCTAAGTTACATCTACTCCTTGTGTTCACCTGTGTCAGATCCCTGCAGACACCATGGCCTCCTCCTGCAATTAAAAGACATGCACTTAGGTTAATTAGACTCTAATGTTCCCATATGTCTCTACCTTATCCTTCACCAGTTTGCTGCAGGTAGGAGTTTGATTCTGTTGTTTAGATGATATAACAGTGCAACTAACAGGTAACTCAGAGGTTTGTGTGTAATAGTAATAGTAGTCAGTAGTAGCGATGCTGCTCTGTAGCAGCAGACATGTCTGCTCTGGCTGAGGTGCAGGTTACACATGGACTCCCCTTCCTGGCAGATTTATGTGTGCTCTGACAGCAGGGGCTTCCACCTGCACAAACACTGTCCCTGACTGCTGCCCATTGTGCTAACAAGACCTGCAGCAACTCCCTGGACGCAGGCTCCCCACGACCTGCAAGACTCTGAAACCACAAACCACAGGGAGCTTCTCTCTCTCTCTCTCTCTCTCTCTCTCGCTCTCTCTCTCTCTCTCTCTAGACACACACACATACACACACCCTTTTCCAGGTTACAAATTTTCATGCACCCAAACAGTTGAAGCAGTTCAGTGGAGAGTGAAACCCGTCTTCACCCACAGTTCACAGTGCAATGTTGCATTTTAACACATGAAAAATCCAAGTAAAACAGATGTTTTGCTTTTGTCGAAGAGTCTGTACAGTCTCAGTCAGCCAATGTCACAGCAGCAGCTTTGCTCTCTGCCTCATGGTAACGTAAAAACATTGTTGATGGCTCTGTTTGCATGCACAGATCTGAGAATGATGGATTGAGCGACCAAACAAAAGAATATATAAGTAATCTATTTCTAAATCATGAGTCCACACAGCTCAACTGATTGACCAGGATAAGACCCAACCTTTAGAGACGTTTACATGAAGATGCTGTTTTTTCATCCATGTGAACATGAGACAAGCTGGAATCTGTACTGAGACCATGAGGTTATCTGGCAGGAACTACAGGTATTGTTGGGTATCGTCTGCATAGAGATCGACTACTAACCCATGTGAATGGTTCACTTCAACCCAAGAAGTGGTGTATTGGAAAGACAACGGTCCCCAGTACTGATCCTAGGGGCATCCATATCAGTAGAGGATGGGATGAAGACATTTGTCTGTCTAGTCTTGTGACAACTGATTCAACCAAGACGACAGTTTCCCTGAGATGCTCATATCAGAGAGTACAGATAACAGGATGTGATGGTTTACTGTTGTGCTGTAGTTGCTACCTTTGCAGTGGTCGATGGGGATTTAGATTTTTTTTAAACAAATAAGTCAAACATGTTAATAAACCAAGCTGCAGTCAAGATGAGCTCCTGTTGAATTAAAGTCTAATTAGATAATTTAAGCAGCATCTGTTGATTGAATGATTGGGAACGTAATCACTCTGTTAAGTTGTGGATTTGCATTTTCTTTTATATCTCAATATCACCACCAAAAATAAAGGAAATCACAGTCTAAATAAGAACGTGATCGGTGCTGAGGACAAGCATGGGCTGCTGTGGGTTGTGGCTTTTTCCACAGGTCGTATCAGAGTGTTGTTTCCTGGCTTTTCCTGGAGAAACGTGAGACCGAACTCAGAGAGTGGTATCGCCATCTCTAAGATTACTCCCATCTACTGCTCAGTTAAGGTCAAAGCCCTGCACACTGTAAAAAGTGACTTTTGGTCAGATGCTTGCAGAGGTCCTGGAGGTGTTAAAAAGGTCACGGTGGGGAACAGGCCCCCGTGACATGGGACGGAGAGCTGCCTTCAGACTGCCTGTCTGCATTACTGGGACGGTGGACGGGTTAGGAGCCAGGAGTCATTTGGATTGACCCACTAACAGCCACACACACACACACACACACACATACATACACATATGCAAGTGTATCCGTACACACCTGTTGCATTTTAAAATGGCAAACATACTGTATCCACATCTGCATACATGAACGTACGGCTGCGCTTGGACAGGCACGGCAGGCACGCGATGGTGTGTAAAAGAAATATGTGAACAACAATAACTTTCAAGGTAAATAAAGAAAAAGAAAAAAACAGGATTGTGACACTCCGTTAGTCTTTGCCCTTCCTGCCATCCGGGGCATGAATGACTAGACAGCTGCCCAGAGTGTGTGTGTGTGTGCGTGAAGACTACTGTTGTAATGGCAGCTAAAGCTCACAGGCCCACTACTCCATGTTCCTTTTTTGGGGGGGTGATCAACTCGCCAAATTCTTGGCCCTAGATAGAGACATCACTCTTGTCATTAACACCCCACTTACCTACCATAAAATATCTGAATGGGCCACCACGGCGTCATCTGCCCTTCAACAATCAACAGCAGCTCTCACACTCTCATAACTGCCTCTCCTCGTCCCCCACCTCGCCCTCCCCGCCTTGACATCGCAAGCCACCACTGTCACTGTCAGTTTCTTGTCTTGTCTTTGGCACGCAGGCAGTCGGGTGCTAATGTCTTACTGAGTGTTAAAGTCAGTGGAGAGGAGCAGAGTCGCCCCTCGGCCACTTTCACAAATCAGCATGTGACTTTTTTTAATGCAGGATCAACGGTCAGTGATCGACACTGTAAAAACTTTTACCATCAGGGAGTTGTTAAGACAGGACCAATGTCAGCGGTTACACGGAGAAGAATAAGACACACTTAAAAGTATGTTATTTTGCAGATGCAACACACAGATACATGTACTTTTATATCTTTTCCTACTTTCAATACCTGCAGCTTGCACATTTCCTGTACTCGTTGCACCATTTTTATTACAAGTCCAGACTAAAAGCGCTGTAAGTGCTGTATTTATCACTTAGCTTTTTGAACAGATCCCTTTATTCATTTGTACATAAATACATGGAACAAAAATAAAAGGTTGTTGGTTTAAAGCTGTGTTGTTACTACAGCTAAGATGTTAAACACTCACTCAGACACCCTGGCGTAAACCCATCAGGGCGTCTCCCCCAGTCAACACATGTTTTTGAGGTCACTCTCCAGACATCACTCTCACTCCTCACTGGCTCTTCCCTCAGAACCAGACACATCAGTCTAATTTCAGCTCTGGTCCAACTGTATCGATCATGGCTCGGTGGCGGGTCGGTCACATCCTTCCTTACACCGTTTCACAACCTGGGCCTGCTTTAGTTTTCTCTAACGAAACCGAAGCCGCTCTCTGAGCTTCAGTTTCTGATTGATCGGCTCTCTGCCGAGCCAAACAACATCTCTAGTTTTCATATTTGTCTCGTCGGAGCGGGAAGCGTAAGCCGATATTTCACATAACAGCTTGGTTATTTCTCTCCGGCCTTATGTTACCAGAGGGCAGGAGATGCCAGAGGGTGAGGGGATTGACACATGCGGCGTGTGGATGGTCAGGTGGAGAAAGACGGCACTAATTTAGTGCCATGGAGCGTCTATTCTCGGCCTGTTGAGATTACATTTCTGCTACACTGTCAGACACCCAGGCATCTGCTGCTGTGGAGCTGCTGCGTCCTTTCTCTCAGCTCGCCTCTTTCTGCTCCGCATCTACCAAACAAACCCATACACAGGTGTGTGTGTAACAGTGCTGGTGTTGATTTTGGTCGTATATACCTAATCTAATACTTTAATATATTGGTTTTCAGATTTTAGTAGAAATCTTCATCTTCATATAGAAATAAAATAAAGATCTCCACAGAGAGAAAAAGTCATGATTATGAGAAAATTATCAAAGATATCATGATATGTCATAGTTCTGATTTTTTATCTCATAATTGTGACTTTATCTCATAATTTTTAACTCTTTATATCAAAATACTGACTTTTTTTTATCTCTTATCATTGGCATGTTTTACTCTCATTTGCTTTGAGTCTTCAAGTGCACCTGTCTTTACCTTTGTGTCACATAACTTTGCAAACTCCTGGTTTCAACACATGGGTGAACTGAGCTGAAACTGCCTCTGTCTGGTTGTCATGTAATATAAGTGGTGTTTTTAAGGGTTTGAGGTTCTTTTTTAATCCTTAATTCAACAGGAAACTTGACACAGGACATTTCAGCACAGAGAGACGGGGACTGACCTGCAGCACCACAGTTGAACTGTTGACTCCATGCACTCGTGGTTTTGCTCTCTGACCACTCGGCCATCAGGTCACCACACACTCAATTAATACTGGGTTAGGTTTGGGTTCATGGGTTATTGATTTATTTTCTCAGCTGTATTTGAAACGGGATAGCCTAGCTGTGACCTCTGTTTGCATTACACTGCTTTATATAGATTGTTTTAACATTAAACCCCTATAACATGCCTATAACACTAAAAATGTCTTTCTAACTTCACAACCTGAGACTAGTCTCATTCTCAAACCTGTCTTCTTGAACCTCAACAAACTCAGACTGGAAGCAGTTCATTGTTTACACGTCACACAGGCAGAACTTCCAAAAGCCTTTGACATTTTTAAACTGGAATCGACAATGTCAAACTTGTATCTGCACCATTTTCTCCAAAATTAATATTCTGCTAATGTTTCATTCATTAAAATAAAACAAAGATGAAGCTGCAGTAAAACAGACTGACATGAATAAGACCTTAAGAAGGGTCTGATCCCCAGCCAGCCTCTCAAGTTGTCACCTGTCAAGTGCGACGTTGTGTGATAAGGGCGACTGCTGCATGATCGGACCATGTAGCGTCCTGCACGTTGCTGGTAAGCCAAGCTGTGTTGTTTCAGTCACACCGTGGCTGCACAGATGCGAAGTTTAAGGCCTGTAGATATTAAAATCATAGGCCTCATTAAAGCCAGTTATTTATGTGCATCTAAACCCCCACACACAGCTACGCAGCCAGTCGGATCAGATCTCCCTGGCATCGTGGTGGTTGTGAATTGTCGTCTAAATAACAGCAGCTGTGAGAGGCCTTCGAGCCGGACTGACTGATATCTTGGCTAAGGATGCTCCCGGATCACAATAAAACTGTCAAGGACATTTTATCATCTACATTCCACGCTCAGGACTTTTCCACACATCTTAAATTTCCTTGAGTGGAGCAGCGAGATGGACAAATTCTCGTCTTGCCAACTTGCATAGTGTACATCCTTACACAAACTTCACTCCTCTCCAGACTTTCATTATCGCCGTATTCAAACACCGTGTGGTAAAAGCCAAAGGTCGCTCTGTTGGTCTGACGCTGGACTCTTTATCCTTTTTCACTCTGCTGCTCTGATAAAATAAAAAAGGGACGGGGAACTCCTCATTTTCCACATATTAAACCCACCAAATATCAAATCTCAACATTTATTTACCTGCTCTGACACTTTGATTTTGGAGCTTTAAAACACAAAAATTTGTGGTGTGTAGAAAAACGAGCCCACAGGTCGTCTGTGCAGCAGGTTGTAGTGATCCATGGTTACGTTTTGTTGCCAGGCAACACCTAGTGGTCATAGTGATTATGACAGGCACAAAAGTGAAAGGGAGAGTGGTTTGTGTTAACCACACTGTAACCATGACAACATAGACTGTGTTATGTCTTATATTGAGAGAGCATCTATTCTACTACAAAATACAATCCTCTCCATGAAGACGAAGATAGGTAAAGGCCATTCTCAACTGTTGGCTTACTGCTACATCAGCATTTAAGTGGATATCACACTTCAACCAAACTTCAACTACAGAAATCTGAAAATCGTAAACAAGGGGATTTTGAGAGTTAAAGCGGAAAGATGCACGTCTGGCCGCTTTTCCACTTTTTCCACAACACAATAACTCTGTAGCTGTTTAATTAAGGTAAAAATCTTGCACAGTTCCTCTTTAAGGACGATCAGATCATGAAACAGTCGAGATTTCTGTCATTTAGTCTTAAGGATTTCGCACTTATACCTGGTGGTAAATGGCAGCAAACTGAATATTCAGGGTTCTCAGAGGATAAATCCTATTCTTTATTATTTATTGTCCAACCTCCTTCAACAGTGTAAAACAGTGTCACCGTGACACTTCAGGCTTAAAGTGACCCAACCCCTTTACTTCCAAGGCTCCTTGTATAAACTTGTCAATAAGTGGTTTCTTTCTAAACGTCTCTTTCTTTGTCATGGATGTGCTGATCCAGCAGCCATCTCATCGTCTCTGTCTGCTGTCGTCTCACCCTGGGAAATCAGCTCCTGTGACATGACACCTACAACATGGATAAGCTTTCCTATATAAATACCCCCTTTAATGTGGACGTTTCCTCAGTCGTCCCACCCCGGACGGACAGACGGGCAGACTAGACGTTACCACTGATATGACAGCTTCATGCTTCCGTCCGCAGCCATCCTGGGTGGGCGAGGTCGGCCATGCTTTAACAGGATAATCTCCACTACAGGCTGAGGCCTTTGTTCCTCTTCAAAGGATCTTTGAGAGGGAAATATCCACCTCAGGTTATATAGCCAACGTTGACCCCCCCCCCCCCCACCACACACACACACAGAACGGACCAGTCCCCCCTCACCAGAGACCAGTATCACAGTCCATTAAGAAACGCTCCACGATGGCTGGAGGCCTGGTTCACTTCTGTTTCTTTTCTTCTCTTGTCTCTCTCTTCTTTTGTGCCTTCGATGCCTTTTGCACAACTCAGATAGTTTCTGTTTGTGTGTGTACTTGTGTATACATAAGTGCATATTCACATTTGTATATATATATATATATATATATATATATGGTAAGAACGAATGATAGCTTTTTTTTCCACTGATAACTTCCTGCTTCTCATCGATAACCGATAACATTTTTAATAGTTCACATATACACCTGAGGTTAAGAAAGGCTAAGATGATTATGATTGGCCTCCTCAGTGTATTATATAAGATAATTATTGGCTAATATCGGGCCAATAATTATTGGTACTGATATTAATTGTTCCTCCCTAGTATAAGGGACATTCTCAGCTTGTGTCCTGGTGTGAATACAGTTCATGTACATGGAGGTCAGATGGACCAAGGCCATTACAATGCAACTAGACAAACATGGGTCTGACCTCTTAACATCTGACCTGACCCCTTGACCACATTACCCCCTCCACCCCCACCCTGACCAAGAGCAAAAGAGCGATAAAGGAGGACAAAGGGAGCTGTGGACGGGGAGGTTAAAGACTGGTTTTTGGATTGAAGACAAATTGATTTTGTTGAACATACTGGCCTCAAAGCTGCACTATCAATGAATCTCTTTTCTGCCACTGGTTTCAATATCCAGGTAAAAAAACAATCAAACAACAAACTCACAAGGTTCCAGTCTCACATCCGTCGTCCCAAACTGTTACTGATGCATGGAAACATATCTCCACCCACTGCAACCCACAGACTGAAGCAGCCGTCTCTCAGCGAGGTAACATCTCCAGTCGTTTCCTACAAGAAGTGAACAGTTTTTTTAAATTAACTTTTCCACCTGGAAAATGTTTGCTTTATAGATCTTACAACATGATGTGCTAATTAAGCGCCGATCTTCAAGATGACGCTCATGACACACGACCTTGTGGCTTCTGTAACGATCTGTATCTACAATACTGGTCATATTCGACATTTGTAAAGTTAGAGCTATTATTATTCTGTAATTACATATGTAAAGCAAGTTTTTGTTAAGTTTTGTTGTGACACGAAGAGTTTTAAAAAGCTTCTGCAACATAATTAAGAGAAAAATGTGGAGAAACGTAGCAACTGCAAACTTTTATAACTCTGTTGAGACGCATAACATGATCAATCAAGTCGTATCGTCATCTCCGTCTTGTTCAGTTGTTCATGCCTGTTGGTATGTGTGTGTGTCGTACATATGTTACATGTGTTACATACGTACGTGTGAACACAATCCGCACCCGGGTCGGCCTCAAACAAACGCCGGCCTCCATGTCACCAAGACACGCAGACTAATGCAGGAACAAGCGGGACGTGGATTAGGCAAAAATCCTAAATGGGATTCCATGATGTTGCTGCGGTCATGATGGAGACCAGGCAGGTGTGCTGCAACAATGAGCTCTTGTGTGTGTGTACAAGTCTGAGTTGTGTGTGTGTGTGTGTATAGTGTATGTTGGTATGTGTGTGTATAGGTCACCAAATACACTCAGTGGTGCCAATAAGATGAGGTGAACACCGTGTTTGTTTAGAAACACATGGAGGTTTTTGGATTTTAACTGAAACTGCAGCTTTAGTCACATTTATGGAGGTTAATGTTTATATACTGTTAGCAAACTTTAAACAGAATCACTCCATGTCATCATTGGTCAGGTGGTGTCACTGTTAAGCCTTTATAGGACACTCATTTAAATACTGGAGAAGTTTTTTACTTTTCTGATGAAAACATTAATGAATCAGAAATTTGGTATTTACACCAAAAGACGAGATTGAGGATCTTCAACAAAAAGTGTCAGCCTACAATTTCCTTATACATTTTATTAACAATTAAATCAATGAGATGTTATTTTCTTTCTTCACATTTGTTTAAATCTGCTTTGAGATGAAAACCAGAGGACACGGTTACAGTTCCAGTCAGAAGCTGAATGACATGAAGCAGATGAGTCTCTCTTGTCTTATTGTGACAGAGACGTCACGTTGCTCTTTCAGTGACGACTTCAAGGTCAAACGTCTGATGTGACATGTCTCTATACTGTGAACACAATATTTTCAAAAATTGGTTTTATATCAGTTGGTTCAAGAAATGTTGTCAGACGAGTTTCAATCAAATCTACGACGTGTTGATTATTAAAGCATTAGAATCTTGGAAATGGAATTATGGGTAATGGAACACACACGTGGTCACATGACGGCACCAGGACGTTCAGTAGGTGTCACCTGGAGATGAAAAAAAAAAAAAAATGCAAAAATAAACTTTTCTTTTTTACTTGAGTGTTAAATGAAATTTTACAGATAAACAAAGGTTTTGCTCTTCACCAGCTGCTGGGAAACGTTCTCTTGTATCTGATGTTGTGTGTTGGCTGTTTGGTTTCATCTGAGCCTCTTTCATTGAAACAGCTGTTCGGAAATGATGCTGATGAGACTGAACCCAAACAAGATGAAGTCATAAAACTACAACAGAGCTGAAGAGGCAAAGAGCTGATGTGTTGATGTGTGATATAAACTGTGTCTTTTATTTCCCTTTTTTTATCATTTGTTCTTTTTACACAAACACCAAATTGTGTTTAATTTATCTGAGGGTTTGTATTTTTGTTTTGGTCTCATATCCTCCTTTTTGTGAGTTAGCATTCTGGCTATACAGCAAAGAAAGTGTATTGTAAATGTAGGCTATTATCATTATTATTATTGGATGTGAATATGTATTGTATATTTTATTTTCACATTATATCCTAAAGTTTTACAGAATAAATGTTCATGATCATTATCTTTATATTTATGGAAACGTTCAGTGAAATGTGAGCGCCACGGAAATATAATTTGTCTTTTCAAGACACGAAGAAGAACTCGTGATGTTGAGGTGGCGTGCATTCAAAAAAATTCCTCACATTCACCCTGCATCCGGAGACACTGCACGTTCGTCACCGTCACCAGAACCCATACGAGTCGGAGCGGGTCGTAAATCACAGCGAGACAAGGAGAGGACCACACAAATGAAGAGGTGATGAGAGCAGCCACCTGTGGAGAGAAAGTCACCGAGGAAGGATAAAGATTCTTAGAAGGGTGGATGTTAGGTTGTTGTTGCTTTAAGGGGGGTGGGGTGAAGGGTGAGCTGGGTGAGCAGGGTGAGGTGGTGGTGGTGGTGGTGCGGGTGGGGTGGATTCTGTATGCTTTGACCTCCTGCTCCGCTACATCTTTATTTCATGGCTGACAAAGTGAATGCCAGTGCAGTGTAAGGAATTCTGCCTCCACGTCCTGATTTATGGTCCTGCAGCTGCTGTCAGCCACCAGCTGGCCTTCAGATGGGCCTCAGAGGGCAGCACGAAGACAGGCAGACAGACAGGCAGGCAGACAGACAGACAGACAGATAGACAGACAGACAGACAGACAGACAGATAGACAGACAGACAGACAGGCAGGCAGACAGACAGACAGACAGACACGCAGACACACAGGCAGACAGACAGGCAGGCAGGCAGACAGGCAGACAGACAGACAGGCAGACAGACAGACAGCAGACACACAGGCAGACAGACAGACAGACAGGCAGGCAGGCAGACAGGCATAAGAGGACTCAGGTCGGGTAAGAGATGTGCAATTCAAAAAATATAAAATAACTATTTAAAAAATGTGATTGACTCATGGTATCCCACAATGCATTGATTTTTGAACACAAGTATTGTCTGATTGATTGATGGACTCTTCTTCTTGGTCAAACTCAGACACCTGCAGCTCAAGTAACACAAGTAACACAGACTGAACGTCTAAGGTACTTAGTTTTATCTTATATTGACTTCACCTGTAACTGATGCTTAAAACTGATATTTGCTTCCAGCTGCTGGTGAGTAAAGTGATGAAATCACAACGTTTCTTCCATCAAAACTGTTAATGCTAATGTTAGCGACGTAGCAACCATAACCTACACACACAGCTCATTTACCAGCTGAACATAAGCGACTGAAATCATGTCCACAAAGACACGGAGTTCCTTCCTGCGTCGTAACATCTAGTGAGATCTGTGACACACATGTCAACAACAGTGTTTCCTAACTCTCCTCACAAATGTCCAAAAACTAATCTTTGAGGGGTGAGGAGAGGGGGGGGACTCAGCTGTGCTTGTTAAGAGAGCGATCTGAATTCAGGCCTCATTCTCTCCATTGATCTGAACGTTGAGAGGGAAACCAAAATGTTTGGCTTATTTTAGCCAATTAAGCTGTGAGAGAGCCAATTGTGCATGAGCTATTGAGCGTCTCTTTGCTCAAAGTGCTTATTGTCAGGCTGCTTGCAGAAGGATCAATTGCACAGCTCTGTGATTGGATTAGCCACGTAATCAATGCTGGTGACTAATATATTAACAAGGTAATTATGGCCGCTGTGGAAGAGGAGGCAGCGACAAATGCAACACACACACACACACACACACACACACACACAATCATTCTGAAATATATCAGAGGAGGCTTGACAAAAGATTCACACACACCCCTCACATCATTGTCTCTTTTCTGTCTTATACACACTAAACACACACTCTCTCTCTTTCACACACACACACACACACACACACACAAAGCGCTGCCCCCTGCTGCTCCTGTGGAGAAGGTGTTAATCACATTACTAATGATGACACTTCACACTCAGGCCATAAAGACTTACAGCAGCAGCAGGTCCCAGACTCTTAAATCTCCACACACACACACATCACGGCCGTCACTCCACACACACCAACCATTTGATTTTTCCATTTATTTATCGTTTCCTGGACGTTTGCTGCCTATCTGTCCTGACACACACACACACACACACACACACCCCTCTGTTATATGTGGTGGGGCTGGGCTCTGCTGTGTATAGTATGTGGTTTGTCTGTTATAAATGCTTTTATATAATGAGAGTGTGTGGGCCTCGTTAGGCTTTAATGCAATATACAACTATAATAATTAATGTAAACATGTAATAATAATGAGTTGGCTCGGAATTGATGAGTCTGTACTCTAAATACAACACATGTTCATCGGCGTCCATCAGCTTTAATGCTTCATTATGTAACGGTAACGAGCTTATTTACAGTTAATTAGTGAGTAACTCTGACTGTTTGTACTGACAGGTTTATGATCGAGTTGCAGACAAATGCAGGACATTTTTTCATGTGGATGATGTTTGGCTGTTTCGAGTCTAATATCAGAAATGTTACTGAGACAAAAGTTTGACTTTCTGGTTTCATGGATGAGTTGAAAACATTTAATAAAATGTTTCCTGCTGCTGATCTTACAGTTAGCGAAAGACACGTGGTTTAGTTTATTCTAATATTAAATATTATTATTATTATGTTATTTTAAAGGATAAGACAGTTTGCCCTTTCATACCTAATGTGACTTATCAATAAAAGTTATGTTGTTGTTTTTTGTCTTTTGCACAAATTAAAGACACTTTTGAACTTCTATACAATATTTTTTTTGCTCATATTTGAGCCAATTAATTAGAGCAAATGTCTATGATGACCTTTGTTGGGACCATTTGAAAAATCACTGATTGATTTTGCCTTTGGAGAAAAGTTTTATTTTATATTTCTAGAGTCAAAAAGGACAAAATATTTAAACATTTCTAAACTTCCAGAGTTGTAAATGATAGATTTACACACAACCCACTCTTTGTATGAGATTTATATCTAGTTCTAGTGCAGACTGTGTGTATTATGGATCATAGTCCAAATAATGAAAATAAAAGGGCTGGACATTGATTATGATTATACTCATACTAACACACAGTTTGAAGAATATATGTGTCATAAGTGGTTTTTGAACTGTAAATGAGTAAGAAGAAGTCAAACCCACTGACAAGTAAAATCACAGAGTCTGTCTGAGTGGATAAAGAGAAAAGAAAATGAAAGTGAAGTCAGGAGAAAGAACTGAGCTCATCTCGTCTCGTCTCGTTTCCTCCTCCGGCGGTGGCGGCAGCAGCAGGAGTGTGGGAGATCTGCGAGTGGTTAGTGGTGCAAAGTCTTCTCAAACACTGTCACGTTTAAAAGCTCTTGCTGCTGTTAACTGTTTAAAGGCCTGGCGCTGCTTTGAAGAGCTGTGTCTTTGTCTGCTTGGAAGATTGGAAGAGGAGGAGGAGGAGGAGGAGGAGGAGGAGGAGGTGGGGGAGCTTAGCCGACCTGCTTGGTATTCCCCCCGAGGCTTTGTGCCTTTGGCGACCATATGGGAGAGAGAGAACAGTCACATAAGTACTTAAGCAAAGTTTATATTTACCCAGGAATTTTCTCAGCTTTGCTTTACTTTAGTGGAAAAACAATAACCAGGCTGAATTGACGCTACCATTATAAGCACTTATGCAAAGTTCATATTAGCAATGGAGATTTCAACCTTGGCAGGAATGTCCATGAGGAAGAACATAATGACTCTGCTGCTGCTGCACAGATCTGCCTTTCTCTCATCTCTGAGCAGCCGCCGTTGTGAAGACGACGGGAGAAAGTCTGCACTATAATTACTGTTTTACTTCATCCAGAGCGCTGTGTTTTCCTTTTTTTTACACAATCAGTGAACTTTTCTTTTCAAGTTACTTCAAGACGATACTTCAAAAAGAAATGTGTGGTTTCCAGTCTGGGATCAATAAAGTATATCTCATCTTATCTTATCTATATATTTGTTTCTCAAAGTGGTTGTGCAGATATCATTTTAGCACAATAACACATTTTAAATGCAAACATCACTTTCTTTTGTTGCAGACTATGAGTTTAAGAATGAATAAAAGCTGCAAGACGTGTTGAACGGGCCCTCGCACTGCGGCGTCACACGGCGAAGCATAACTTTTAACACCAGATCAGTCTTATAGGAGTTTTATAGGAGAACTGGCTCTCAACTGACTTAAGCAGCTGAATGAAGGTTGAATTAAAAAAATAAAAACAGTTAACTAGTAACTATTAATCATAAAGGTCTTAAGATGACTGTGTGTTGTCTGCCCTCAGGTGTTCACTCTGTGTGCACCGTGTGCTGCATCAGTGATACACCAAGTATTGATCCAAATGACCTCACTGATCATTTTTCATTTGGATCTGAGAAACAGGAAGTTGTCGTCGGCTCCACTTGTTGACTTGAATCGCATGGATAACTTTGAGTTGTGCGTGTTTCAGTCTGTGATGAAACATAGCAGAACATATGACAGCTGTTTACCAAAGACCTCCCCAGCAAAGCTGTCCATCTGGATGACTGAGCGTCGGCCCAGTGCATGCTGGGAGAGACGACTGAGCCTGCCTGCTAGGCTAAATTCAATATTTACCAAAGAGAGGCTGCTGTCAACACTTCTCTGTTACAGTTAGTCTGTGTGTGTGTGTGTGTGTGTGTGTGTGTGAGCTGAACAGAAGAAAAGAGAATTTACTTTTACAGTTTTTGGCTTGAAATTCAGAGAGTGTGAGATGTGTATGGATGTATACACATGTACGTGTGTGTGTGTGTGTTGGGATGGCAGCAGGGAGCTGGTAATTAAAGTAATCGATTACATGTGATAACTGATTTATCCAGGCTTTAAATCGTGGTTGTTTCTTTGTCCCACAGAGGAAATGAAATCTGTGAGTCAACGTCACACACAGCAGACAGAGGTTTGTGTCATGTACATGTCCAACAACACAGTAAAAGGAGCCGCAGCGTGTCTCGTATACTCCTCGTCTGAATCAATAACTGGATTTTAAAAGGATTCCTCACACGACCCCATGTTGAACTACAGTCCAACAGCAGCTTTATTTAATGGCTCTAACAGGAGAAAGTCAATTTCAGTTGAGTTACTGCATCGCAGGATCTGAAAGTAAAAACTACGGTGGCCCTGAGAGCTCAATCACATGCACAAAACTCCCCTGGAAACACTGCAGCACCTCACGTGCTCACCTAAAACTGTGACTGATTTTCAAATGTAGCTGGACTCTCTAAACTTTCACCAACTGCTTTTGACACACAACTTAGGATCACGACATCATGTAACACAGACGTTACAACTATTTGCATACCAGACTGTAAACATGTAACATGTAAACATACACAGACTGGCTCTATGGTGATCACTGGGGGAACGGGTGTGTGTTGGCTTTATTCACCATACTGTGAAATAAAAGGACTTAATGTAAGTTAATGAGTGGATTTTAACACAATACAGATCTGCACTGAACTACATCTGATTTCAGTGTTCGCTGTCATGTAATTTCTTTATTTCCTGCCAGTTCATCCTGTTTAAAAACCAACGTCCTCCTTCTTCATGACGACTGTGTGGAGGATGAATTTTTATCAACCTCACCTGTTTACATTTTATCAAGGCTTAAAAGTTAAGCAGAATTTGTGCCACAGGTCTCAGCTCCTCCTCTTTGTCCAGTTTTGGATTTTCGACTAGGAGAAAAGGGGCGGAGTCAAACACCTGCCAAGATGGTCTGAGGTTCAGAAACGTCGGCCATGTCTAACTACCTATAGCTTAACAACACAATAAGTTACTATCATTCTGTTTGTAGGACTGAGATTGAAGGCCTCAGCTCGACGGAGAAGAGGAACAGGATTTCCCTTCAGCATCACTACATAAGTTTCTGCTATTGATGTCGTATTTGTAAAAGTGATTGTGTATACTTTCTTTTTTTTTGGAGGGGGGGGGGGGGTACCAGTCTTACAGCTGGCAGAGGAGAGCTGTGAGTGCATCTGTACTCCCATAGAACATGTCTTATTGACAAAATCTCCTGCTTCCTCCGGGTTATTTATTGTGGTGGTCAGGAATGCTGGACTTCAGACAAATGTTTGTTGTCTGAACCATCTGTCTGGCACCAGAGCAGAGAAAAGAAGAAGACAGAGAGAGAGAGAGAGAGAGAGAGAGAGAGAGAGAGGAGTACAAGAGGTGGAGTACCCAAGAAAAAGACAAGAGAACAGACAGTGAGGGATGAGAGAAAGGGTGTGTGTGAGTGTGAGTGTGTGAAGGGGGGGGGGGGGTGTTGAGACGTTCATGGCCAGCTCACTCTCTATTCATGGAGCTTAACCAGCCATGAGATTAGGCCAGAATACCAAACACAGATATGCCCCCCCCCCATCCCCTCCTCCCTCCTCCTGGGTGTTCCCCATCTCTCTCTCTAAACCCCACCCACCTCATCATCTCCACGGAGCAGGTTTCCAAGGCAACACAACAGGGGGGTCAGAGGTCAGGTGTGGTGTAGGGTGGATGGGGCGGGTGTGGGGGGTCTGAACGTGGGTCCATCTGGATGAGTGACCTGACATAATCAGATATCAATCCTACACTACAAGTGGGGGCGAGAGACAGATTGAGGGAATGCTCAGCTGATTAGTAAAGCATGGCTGTCCTATTGTGTGTGTGTGCACGTGCATGTGTGTGTGTGACTGAAATCATCAGTCCACCTTAACTGATAATGACATTTACAGTGTTGAACATAATGGAGAGAGAAAAGACGAGACAATGTGCAGATGCACATAAATGCACATAAAATATTTTGTCATTTTGATCATTTTTTCTACTAGTTAACCTTTACAGTTCGCAGCCTGGTGGTTTTTTGGGAAGATGTTTAAACAAAGAAAGAAAATTTAAAGATATTTATGTTGCAACCAGTTGTTTTATGTTGGAAAATCACAGACTCTAGTGAATGTATTGACTCTGTGACCGTTTATAAATGCAAAAAAGTCCGACTCATATTTGCTAATTGACCTCCTCCCTGCTTGGCTCTTTCTATGACGACAGCTCTGGAGCACTGAAGTGATGATGTTTTAATGTTTTGTGCACACACTTTCATCAGGAGAAGATATAGTCTCAATACACCCGACATATGCACTTCCACAAGGACGGGACACAAGAGCTGATTTAAGCCCCGATCATCCAATTTGCCGACCTCTGAGGCCATGTTTCTGTTGTTATCACCAGACCCCCAGAGATCTGGGAGCAGGAAGAGTCACACAGGACGCAAACTTAAAGCTGAAGCTTTGCTTAAAGCTCCGTAAAGGTAGACGTCCATACAGTATAAAGGTAGATGTCCATGTGCAGTGTGATTATAAAGAAGCTCTAGGTTCTATATTAATACTGTGAAAATGCACACAGCCTGTACTCTGAAACCGAGCCTTAAAACCAGCCGGTAACCAGACCTCCTGTCACTTTGTGATGTCACAACTAAGCAGTCATCCTAAGCCCCGCCCACCACCATCCAACACTTTGCAGGATTTGGAGTGTTTACCTTAAATTTGCTAAATAAATTCAACAAAACACAGTAAAGTGTCTCAATGAGCGGCTTTAAGAGCCGTGTTCGATTCCCGTGTCACAGTAACAGTTTATATTGTAATAATGTCAACAAACTCTATGTAACACTGAGGACATTGTAACCTAAATCATGAATCTTTTCCTAAGCCTGACCAAGACAAAACATAGTAACCTTAGCAACAAAGATGTGTTTATTATTGAAACCATGACAACGGGGGTCCTGTGCATGTTTACTGCCCTGGGGGGAGCTATTTCAGGAGATACTGACCTGGATGGTTGTTCAGGTTGGAGGAGATGTTGTTGCTGGAGCTTCAGAGAGAAGCTGAGATGGGTTTTGGTTCTTAAAACTCACAAATGTCATCACACGTGCAACTATGTCAGGTTTATACTGGAACTCGTATAATGTGGTTTGTTTCTCAGTCAGTGTGGTTAACACTGTGAGTGCATTAAAGAATCTGGTTCAGTATTTTAACGACTGAGAAAATTGAGTGTTTCACTTGCACTTCACATCGATAAGGTTTAATCCTCACTTCTCACTTTTTCTATTTATTCCAGACAAACCAGATGTGTAAGCTGAATGTGTGTGTTGGAGGAGTCTTTGATTACTTAGCTTTGCACATTTAAAAGCTTTAATCAAATGGCAACAGGTTAAAACATTATCATACTGTTTTAGACATCCAGCTCCTGAGTTGAAATCACATGAAAACGAACCAGATCTCTTCCCTTGTCTGCAGCAGGGAGACATGGGGACAGGCAGGCGGCAGTGTGAAGCACAAGGACATTTTTAAAATCGAACACACTCTTATTCTGTGGTGAACTATCGCCAGAGGCAGCAGAGAACAATGCAGGAGCTGCAGCAGCAGCAGGAGGAGGGTGATTTAAACACTGTCAGCTGTGCTCACACTGTCGACTTGTTTACACCCCCAAAATCTGGTCTCTCTCTCTCTCTTCAAGTAATTGTCAGTCTCTCTTTAGCCCCCCCCTCCCTGAGATAGTGAGGTGTGGGAGAGTACATATTTACCTTTGCAAAGGTGGGAAATTTCACTGCCGTGTGTTGGTAAACAACAAAGGCCTCAGTGTTATCAGAGGCAAACAGAATTTATTACCAGCAAAACTGCAGCACGAGTTTGCTGCATCAACACGAGGTGAAGGTGAATAACACCACATCACTGACCCCGATGGTTTGCTCTGCAGCCCCCACAGAGCTGCCTGGTTCTTCTTAAAGCCCCTCACAGCTCTGAGTTTATGCACATGTACAGCTCATCTCCAAAGAACAGGTTAAAGTGATGGTTGTAGATATTTGACGTGGGCTTGAGTAGGAGGTCAGTGTGTTACCTGCAGCAGACTCTGATCAGTGATGGTGATCAGAAGAGGAGACAACAGACAGCTAAAGACATCCTGAACCCTCAGACCATGTCACATGACCTAAACTGGTGGAAAACAACAACAAAATACAGCTCAACTTGAGCTGTAGCCAGTGGGTTGAGGTTAGCCAGCGATTTGATTTCACTTTGTGGATCCGCTTGGACAAGAAGCCGTTGCGGCCGATTTCCAGTTCCCCAAAACCGGAGGAACCAATCATGAACTAGGGATGAGCATTTCAAGCAAAAGCACTATTCGAGAATCACCGGAAACTATCTGACCATTCTTCAAATACTCGAGGTTTTGAGGTCTGTCCAATTGTGTAGAGAAGCGTTTTGATCTCAGCCTAGTGTTAGCCGTTGTCCCAATTACCAATCAGCTCTAAAACAGTGAGTCTTAATCAGTTCAGGCTAACGAAGAGACAAGAAGAAGAGTGGTTTTACATTTTCTTCCTACGGCAGCCTCTCAGTGCCAAAAAGCCCCATGCCATGTCAGATGTGGTACATACTCCAATCAAATCAACTAACCAACCAAATACTGAGTGGTATACCAGGGCTTAACCTCTTCAACTCCGCGGGGACGCCAGCGTCCCCGAGCCGCTCCTCTTCTGCAGTTTCAGCTTGCGCGGGCTTACTACATTGGTAAACATGGCATATTTGGTATCTGTGGCTTCATTAGGTTGTTTTGCTAATTCAGTATCGATTTTATTTTCTTTCTCATTTATTTTTGCACAAGTATATACGGAATATCTACAGTCCGAAGCATGATCGTTTTCCCCGTTTCAACCGAGGGAGACGTTCCCTCGGTTTTCCCTCGGTTTGAAGCTAGTGTACGACACGGATGTTGAAGGGAGGGTGCTGGACATTGATGTATTATAATGGACAGTGTAAATAAAGATTTAGCTGATTCAATCGTAAATGTGTACAAGATGAAGAAGAAGAAGACTCGTAAATATAAGCGTGCGAACATGGCGACATGGCGACCGCGGACACCGCGGTCGCCATGTCGCCATGTTCGCCATGTCGAAACACGGAGGAAAGGGTTAGTTATGCCCATACTTTATGGGCATAATTTAATAATTGAACAGTTCAATATTGCAAATTTTTGTGATAAAAAAATGCATGAGAAGAACACATTTGGTGTCTCAGTATACCATTTGGTTATCATGTGTCCATTTGGACTCTCATCTCCGCCTGGATCTTATCATGAAAAAAACATTGCAGAATGGTCAGGGGTCATTCCTGGATATTGGTGACTTTTCTGTCCCCAGGATATAAATGTTAATATCTTATTTAAAATAAATGAAATGTCTATAATAAAAAGCCACAGCCGCTGGCCCCCGGTGAGAATAGTAAGTGAGCCACGCTGACCGGGCCGGACTCAGCAGAGACACTCAGCCACCCGTTCAAACACTGGGGCACACTGTACAGAGCAGGAATCACGGGGGCGGGGGCAGCTGGCCACAGCCGCTGGCCCTCGGTGAGAATAGTAAGTGAGCCACGCTGACCGGGCCGGACTCAGCAGAGACACTCAGCCACCCGTTCAAACACTGGGGCACACTGTACAGAGCAGGAATCAGGGGGGCGGGGGCAGCTGGCCACAGCCGCTGGCCACGGACTCAACAGAGACACTCAGCCACCCATTCAAACACTGGGGCACACTGTACAGAGCAGGAATCAGGGGGGCGGGGGCAGCTGGCCACAGCCGCTGGCCACGGACTCAACAGAGACACTCAGCCACCCGTTCAAACACTGGGGCACACTGTACAGAGCAGGAATCACGGGGGCGGGGGCAGCTGGCCACAGCCGCTGGCCCTCGGTGAGAATAGTAAGTGAGCCACGCTGACCGGGCCGGACTCAGCAGAGACACTCAGCCACCCGTTCAAACACTGGGGCACACTGTACAGAGCAGGAATCAGGGGGGCGGGGGCAGCTGGCCACAGCCGCTGGCCACGGACTCAACAGAGACACTCAGCCACCCGTTCAAACACTGGGGCACACTGTACAGAGTAGGAATCAGGGGGGCAGGGGCAGCTGGCCACAGCCGTTGGCCCCCGGTGAGAATAGTAAGTGAGCCACGCTGACCGGGCCGGAGTCAGCAGAGACGCTCAGCCACCCGTTCAAACACTGGGGCACACTGTACAGAGCAGGAATCAGGGGGGCGGGGGCAGCTGGCCACAGCCGCTGGCCCTCGGTGAGAATAGTAAGTGAGCCACGCTGACCGGGCCGGACTCAGCAGAGACACTCAGCCACCCGTTCAAACACTGGGGCACACTGTATAGAGCAGGAATCAGGGGGGCGAGGGCAGCTGGCCACAGCCGCTGGCCCCGGTGAGAATAGTAAGTGAGCCACGCTGACCGGGCCGGACTCAGCAGAGACACTCAGCCACCCGTTCAAGCACTGGGACAGACGGCACAGAGCAGGAATCAGGGGGGCGGGGCAGCTGGCCACAGCCGCTGGCCCCCGGTGAGAATAGTAAGTGAGCCACGCTGACCGGGCCGGACTCAGCAGAGACACTCAGCCACCCGTTCAAGCACTGAGGCACACGGTACAGATCAGGAATCAGGGGGGCGGGGGCAGCTGGCCACAGCCGCTGGCCCCGGACTCAGCAGAGACACTCAGCCACCCGTTCAAGCACTGGGGCACACTGTACAGAGCAGGAATCAGGGGGGCGGGGGCAGCTGGCCACAGCCGCTGGCCCCCGGTGAGAATAGTAAGTGAGCCACGCTGACCGGGCCGGACTCAGCAGAGACGCTCAGCCACCCGTTCAAACACTGGGGCACACTGTACAGAGCAGGAATCAGGGGGGCGGGGGCAGCTGGCCACAGCCGCTGGCCCCCGGTGAGAATAGTAAGTGAGCCACGCTGACCGGGCCGGACTCAGCAGAGACGCTCAGCCACCCGTTCAAACACTGGGGCACACTGTACAGAGCAGGAATCAGGGGGGCGGGGGCAGCTGGCCACAGCCGCTGGCCCCCGGTGAGAATAGTAAGTGAGCCACGCTGACCGGGCCGGATTCAGCAGAGACGCTCAGCCACCCGTTCAAACACTGGGGCACACTGTATAGAGCAGGAATCAGGGGGGCGGGGGCAGCTGGCCACAGCTGCTGGCCCTCGGTGAGAATAGTAAGTGAGCCACGCTGACCGGGCCGGACTCAGCAGAGACGCTCAGCCACCCGTTCAAACACTGGGGCACACTGTATAGAGCAGGAATCAGGGGGGCGGGGCAGCTGGCCACAGCCGTTGGCCCCCGGTGAGAATAGTAAGTGAGCCACGCTGACCGGGCCGGACTCAGCAGAGACGCTCAGCCACCCGTTCAAGCACTGGGGCACACTGTACAGAGCAGGAATCAGGGGGGCGGGGGCAGCTGGCCACAGCCGCTGGCCCCCGGTGAGAATAGTAAGTGAGCCACGCTGACCGGGCCGGACTCAGCAGAGACACTCAGCCACCCGTTCAAGCACTGGGGCACACGGTACAGATCAGGAATCAGGGGGGCGGGGGCAGCTGGCCACAGCCGCTGGCCCCGGACTCAGCAGAGACACTCAGCCACCCGTTCAAACACTGGGGCACACTGTACAGAGCAGGAATCACGGGGGCGGGGGCAGCTGGCCACAGCCGCTGGCCCTCGGTGAGAATAGTAAGTGAGCCACGCTGACCGGGCCGGACTCAGCAGAGACGCTCAGCCACCCGTTCAAACACTGGGGCACACTGTACAGAGCAGGAATCAGGGGGGCGGGGGCAGCTGGCCACAGCCGCTGGCCCCCGGTGAGAATAGTAAGTGAGCCACGCTGACCGGGCCGGAGTCAGCAGAGACGCTCAGCCACCCGTTCAAACACTGGGGCACACTGTACAGAGCAGGAATCAGGGGGGCGGGGGCAGCTGGCCACAGCCGCTGGCCCCCGGTGAGAATAGTAAGTGAGCCACGCTGACCGGGCCGGACTCAGCAGAGACGCTCAGCCACCCGTTCAAACACTGGGGCACACTGTACAGAGCAGGAATCAGGGGGGCGGGGGCAGCTGGCCACAGCCGTTGGCCCCCGGTGAGAATAGTAAGTGAGCCACGCTGACCGGGCCGGACTCAGCAGAGACGCTCAGCCACCCGTTCAAACACTGGGGCACACTGTATAGAGCAGGAATCAGGGGGGCGGGGGCAGCTGGCCACAGCCGCTGGCCCCCGGTGAGAATAGTAAGTGAGCCACGCTGACCGGGCCGGAGTCAGCAGAGACGCTCAGCCACCCGTTCAAACACTGGGGCACACTGTACAGAGCAGGAATCAGGGGGGCGGGGGCAGCTGGCCACAGCCGCTGGCCCCGGTGAGAATAGTAAGTGAGCCACGCTGACCGGGCCGGAGTCAGCAGAGACACTCAGCCACCCGTTCAAACACTGGGGCACACTGTACAGAGCAGGAATCAGGGGGGCGGGGGCAGCTGGCCACAGCCGTTGGCCCCCGGTGAGAATAGTAAGTGAGCCACGCTGACCGGGCCGGACTCAGCAGAGACGCTCAGCCACCCGTTCAAACACTGGGGCACACTGTATAGAGCAGGAATCAGGGGGGCGGGGGCAGCTGGCCACAGCCGCTGGCCCCCGGTGGGAATAGTAAGTGAGCCACGCTGACCGGGCCGGACTCAGCAGAGACACTCAGCCACCCGTTCAAGCACTGAGGCACACGGTACAGATCAGGAATCAGGGGGGCGGGGGCAGCTGGCCACAGCCGCTGGCCCCGGACTCAGCAGAGACACTCAGCCACCCGTTCAAGCACTGGGGCACACTGTACAGAGCAGGAATCAGGGGGGCGGGGGCAGCTGGCCACAGCCGCTGGCCCCCGGTGAGAATAGTAAGTGAGCCACGCTGATCGGGCCGGACTCAGCAGAGACGCTCAGCCACCCGTTCAAACACTGGGGCACACTGTACAGAGCAGGAATCAGGGGGGCGGGGGCAGCTGGCCACAGCCGCTGGCCCCCGGTGAGAATAGTAAGTGAGCCACGCTGACCGGGCCGGACTCAGCAGAGACGCTCAGCCACCCGTTCAAACACTGGGGCACACTGTACAGAGCAGGAATCACGGGGGCGGGGGCAGCTGGCCACAGCCGCTGGCCCTCGGTGAGAATAGTAAGTGAGCCACGCTGACCGGGCCGGACTCAGCAGAGACACTCAGCCACCCGTTCAAACACTGGGGCACACTGTACAGAGCAGGAATCAGGGGGGCGGGGGCAGCTGGCCACAGCCGCTGGCCACGGACTCAACAGAGACACTCAGCCACCCGTTCAAACACTGGGGCACACTGTACAGAGCAGGAATCAGGGGGGCGGGGGCAGCTGGCCACAGCCGCTGGCCACGGACTCAACAGAGACACTCAGCCACCCGTTCAAACACTGGGGCACACTGTACAGAGCAGGAATCAGGGGGGCGGGGGCAGCTGGCCACAGCCGTTGGCCCCCGGTGAGAATAGTAAGTGAGCCACGCTGACCGGGCCGGACTCAGCAGAGACGCTCAGCCACCCGTTCAAACACTGGGGCACACTGTACAGAGCAGGAATCAGGGGGGCGGGGGCAGCTGGCCACAGCCGCTGGCCCTCGGTGAGAATAGTAAGTGAGCCACGCTGACCGGGCCGGACTCAGCAGAGACGCTCAGCCACCCGTTCAAGCACTGGGGCACACGGTACAGAGCAGGAATCAGGGGGGCGGGGGCAGCTGGCCACAGCCGCTGGCCCCCGGTGAGAATAGTAAGTGAGCCACGCTGACCGGGCCGGACTCAGCAGAGACACTCAGCCACCCGTTCAAGCACTGGGGCACACGGTACAGATCAGGAATCAGGGGGGCGGGGGCAGCTGGCCACAGCCGCTGGCCCCGGACTCAGCAGAGACACTCAGCCACCCGTTCAAACACTGGGGCACACTGTACAGAGCAGGAATCAGGGGGGCGGGGGCAGCTGGCCACAGCCGCTGGCCCTCGGTGAGAATAGTAAGTGAGCCACGCTGACCGGGCCGGACTCAGCAGAGACGCTCAGCCACCCGTTCAAACACTGGGGCACACTGTACAGAGCAGGAATCAGGGGGGCGGGGCCAGCTGGCCACAGCCGCTGGCCCCCGGTGAGAATAGTAAGTGAGCCACGCTGACCGGGCCGGAGTCAGCAGAGACGCTCAGCCACCCGTTCAAACACTGGGGCACACTGTACAGAGCAGGAATCAGGGGGGCGGGGGCAGCTGGCCACAGCCGCTGGCCCCCGGTGAGAATAGTAAGTGAGCCACGCTGACCGGGCCGGACTCAGCAGAGACGCTCAGCCACCCGTTCAAACACTGGGGCACACTGTACAGAGCAGGAATCAGGGGGGCGGGGGCAGCTGGCCACAGCCGTTGGCCCCCGGTGAGAATAGTAAGTGAGCCACGCTGACCGGGCCGGACTCAGCAGAGACGCTCAGCCACCCGTTCAAACACTGGGGCACACTGTATAGAGCAGGAATCAGGGGGGCAGGGGCAGCTGGCCACAGCCGCTGGCCCCCGGTGAGAATAGTAAGTGAGCCACGCTGACCGGGCCGGAGTCAGCAGAGACGCTCAGCCACCCGTTCAAACACTGGGGCACACTGTACAGAGCAGGAATCAGGGGGGCGGGGGCAGCTGGCCACAGCCGCTGGCCCCCGGTGAGAATAGTAAGTGAGCCACGCTGACCGGGCCGGAGTCAGCAGAGACACTCAGCCACCCGTTCAAACACTGGGGCACACTGTACAGAGCAGGAATCAGGGGGGCGGGGGCAGCTGGCCACAGCCGTTGGCCCCCGGTGAGAATAGTAAGTGAGCCACGCTGACCGGGCCGGACTCAGCAGAGACGCTCAGCCACCCGTTCAAACACTGGGGCACACTGTACAGAGCAGGAATCAGGGGGGCGGGGGCAGCTGGCCACAGCCGCTGGCCCCCGGTGGGAATAGTAAGTGAGCCACGCTGACCGGGCCGGACTCAGCAGAGACACTCAGCCACCCGTTCAAGCACTGGGGCACACGGTACAGATCAGGAATCAGGGGGGCGGGGGCAGCTGGCCACAGCCGCTGGCCCCGGACTCAGCAGAGACACTCAGCCACCCGTTCAAGCACTGGGGCACACTGTACAGAGCAGGAATCAGGGGGGCGGGGGCAGCTGGCCACAGCCGCTGGCCCTCGGTGAGAATAGTAAGTGAGCCACGCTGACCGGGCCGGACTCAGCAGAGACGCTCAGCCACCCGTTCAAACACTGGGGCACACTGTACAGAGCAGGAATCAGGGGGGCGGGGCCAGCTGGCCACAGCCGCTGGCCCCCGGTGAGAATAGTAAGTGAGCCACGCTGACCGGGCCGGAGTCAGCAGAGACGCTCAGCCACCCGTTCAAACACTGGGGCACACTGTACAGAGCAGGAATCAGGGGGGCGGGGGCAGCTGGCCACAGCCGCTGGCCCCGGTGAGAATAGTAAGTGAGCCACGCTGACCGGGCCGGACTCAGCAGAGACGCTCAGCCACCCGTTCAAACACTGGGGCACACTGTACAGAGCAGGAATCAGGGGGGCGGGGGCAGCTGGCCACAGCCGTTGGCCCCCGGTGAGAATAGTAAGTGAGCCACGCTGACCGGGCCGGACTCAGCAGAGACACTCAGCCACCCGTTCAAGCACTGGGGCACACGGTACAGATCAGGAATCAGGGGGGCGGGGGCAGCTGGCCACAGCCTCTGGCCCCGGACTCAGCAGAGACACTGAGCCACCCGTTCAAGCACTGGGGCACACTGTACAGAGTAGGAATCAGGGGGGCAGGGGCAGCTGGCCACAGCCGTTGGCCCCCGGTGAGAATAGTAAGTGAGCCACACTGACCGGGCCGGAGTCAGCAGAGACGCTCAGCCACCCGTTCAAACACTGGGGCACACTGTACAGAGCAGGAATCAGGGGGGCGGGGGCAGCTGGCCACAGCCGCTGGCCCTCGGTGAGAATAGTAAGTGAGCCACGCTGACCGGGCCGGACTCAGCAGAGACACTCAGCCACCCGTTCAAACACTGGGGCACACTGTACAGAGCAGGAATCAGGGGGGCGGGGGCAGCTGGCCACAGCCGTTGGCCCCCGGTGAGAATAGTAAGCGAGCCACGCTGACCGGGCCGGACTCAGCAGAGACGCTCAGCCACCCGTTCAAGCACTGGGGCACACGGTACAGAGCAGGAATCAGGGGGGCGGGGGCAGCTGGCCACAGCCGCTGGTCCCCGGTGAGAATAGTAAGTGAGCCACGCTGACCGGGCCGGACTCAGCAGAGACACTCAGCCACCCGTTCAAGCACTGAGGCACACGGTACAGAGCAGGAATCAGGGGGGCGGGGGCAGCTGGCCACAGCCGCTGGCCCCCGGTGGAATAGTAAGTGAGCCACGCTGACCGGGCCGGACTCAGCAGAGACACTCAGCCACCCGTTCAAACACTGGGGCACACTGTACAGAGCAGGAATCAGGGGGGCGGGGGCAGCTGGCCACAGCCGTTGGCCCCCGGTGAGAATAGTAAGTGAGCCACGCTGACCGGGCCGGACTCAGCAGAGACGCTCAGCCACCCGTTCAAACACTGGGGCACACTGTATAGAGCAGGAATCAGGGGGGCGGGGGCAGCTGGCCACAGCCGCTGGCCCCGGACTCAGCAGAGACACTCAGCCACCCGTTCAAGCACTGGGGCACACTGTACAGAGCAGGAATCAGGGGGGCGGGGGCAGCTGGCCACAGCCGCTGGCCCCCGGTGAGAATAGTAACTGAGACACGCTGACCGGGCCGGACTCAGCAGAGACGCTCAGCCACCCGTTCAAACACTGGGGCACACTGTACAGAGCAGGAATCAGGGGGGCGGGGGCAGCTGGCCACAGCCGCTGGCCCCCGGTGAGAATAGTAAGTGAGCCACGCTGACCGGGCCGGACTCAGCAGAGACGCTCAGCCACCCGTTCAAACACTGGGGCACACTGTACAGAGCAGGAATCAGGGGGGCGGGGGCAGCTGGCCACAGCCGCTGGCCCCGGACTCAGCAGAGACACTCAGCCACCCGTTCAAGCACTGGGGCACACTGTACAGAGCAGGAATCAGGGGGGCGGGGGCAGCTGGCCACAGCCGCTGGCCCCCGGTGAGAATAGTAAGTGAGCCACGCTGACCGGGCCGGACTCAGCAGAGACGCTCAGCCACCCATTCAAACACTGGGGCACACTGTACAGAGCAGGAATCAGGGGGGCGGGGGCAGCTGGCCACAGCCGCTGGCCCCCGGTGAGAATAGTAAGTGAGCCACGCTGACCGGGCCGGACTCAGCAGAGACGCTCAGCCACCCGTTCAAACACTGGGGCACACTGTACAGAGCAGGAATCAGGGGGGCGGGGGCAGCTGGCCACAGCCGCTGGCCCCCGGTGAGAATAGTAAGTGAGCCACGCTGACCGGGCCGGACTCAGCAGAGACGCTCAGCCACCCGTTCAAACACTGGGGCACACTGTACAGAGCAGGAATCAGGGGGGCGGGGGCAGCTGGCGACAGCCGTTGGCCCCCGGTGAGAATAGTAAGTGAGCCACGCTGACCGGGCCGGACTCAGCAGAGACGCTCAGCCACCCGTTCAAACACTGGGGCACACTGTATAGAGCAGGAATCAGGGGGGCGGGGGCAGCTGGCCACAGCCGCTGGCCCCCGGTGAGAATAGTAAGTGAGCCACGCTGACCGGGCCGGAGTCAGCAGAGACGCTCCGCCACCCGTTCAAACACTGGGGCACACTGTACAGAGCAGGAATCAGGGGGGCGGGGGCAGCTGGCCACAGCCGCTGGCCCCCGGTGAGAATAGTAAGTGAGCCACGCTGACCGGGCCGGAGTCAGCAGAGACACTTAGCCACCCGTTCAAACACTGGGGCACACTGTACAGAGCAGGAATCACGGAGGCGGGGGCAGCTGGCCACAGCCGTTGGCCCCCGGTGAGAATTGTAAGTGAGCCACGCTGACCGGGCCGGACTCAGCAGAGACGCTCAGCCACCCGTTCAAACACTGGGGCACACTGTATAGAGCAGGAATCAGGGGGGCGGGGGCAGCTGGCCACAGCCGCTGGCCCCCGGTGGGAATAGTAAGTGAGCCACGCTGACCGGGCCGGACTCAGCAGAGACACTCAGCCACCCGTTCAAGCACTGGGGCACACGGTACAGATCAGGAATCAGGGGGGCGGGGGCAGCTGGCCACAGCCTCTGGCCCCGGACTCAGCAGAGACACTGAGCCACCCGTTCAAGCACTGGGGCACACTGTACAGAGTAGGAATCAGGGGGGCAGGGGCAGCTGGCCACAGCCGTTGGCCCCCGGTGAGAATAGTAAGTGAGCCACGCTGACCGGGCCGGAGTCAGCAGAGACGCTCAGCCACCCGTTCAAACACTGGGGCACACTGTACAGAGCAGGAATCAGGGGGGCGGGGGCAGCTGGCCACAGCCGCTGGCCCTCGGTGAGAATAGTAAGTGAGCCACGCTGACCGGGCCGGACTCAGCAGAGACACTCAGCCACCCGTTCAAACACTGGGGCACACTGTACAGAGCAGGAATCAGGGGGGCGGGGGCAGCTGTCCACAGCCGTTGGACCCCGGTGAGAATAGTAAGTGAGCCACGCTGACCGGGCCGGACTCAGCAGAGACGCTCAGCCACCCGTTCAAGCACTGGGGCACACGGTACAGAGCAGGAATCAGGGGGGCGGGGGCAGCTGGCCACAGCCGCTGGCCCCCGGTGAGAATAGTAAGTGAGCCACGCTGACCGGGCCGGACTCAGCAGAGACACTCAGCCACCCGTTCAAGCACTGAGGCACACGGTACAGATCAGGAATCAGGGGGGCGGGGGCAGCTGGCCACAGCCGCTGGCCCCAGACTCAGCAGAGACACTCAGCCACCCGTTCAAGCACTGGGGCACACTGTACAGAGCAGGAATCAGGGGGGCGGGGGCAGCTGGCCACAGCCGCTGGCCCCGGTGAGAATAGTAAGTGAGCCACGCTGACCGGGCCGGACTCAGCAGAGATGCTCAGCCACCCGTTCAAACACTGGGGCACACTGTACAGAGCAGGAATCAGGGGGGCGGGGGCAGCTGGCCACAGCCGCTGGCCCCGGTGAGAATAGTAAGTGAGCCACACTGACCGGGCCGGACTCAGCAGAGACGCTCAGCCACCCGTTCAAACACTGGGGCACACTGTACAGAGCAGGAATCAGGGGGGCGGGGGCAGCTGGCCACAGCCGCTGGCCCCGGACTCAGCAGAGACACTCAGCCACCCGTTCAAGCACTGGGGCACACTGTACAGAGCAGGAATCAGGGGGGCGGGGGCAGCTGGCCACAGCCGCTGGCCCCCGGTGAGAATAGTAAGTGAGCCACGCTGACCGGGCCGGACACAGCAGAGACGCTCAGCCACCCGTTCAAACACTGGGGCACACTGTACAGAGCAGGAATCAGGGGGGCGGGGGCAGCTGGCCACAGCCGCTGGCCCCCGGTGAGAATAGTAAGTGAGCCACGCTGACCGGGCCGGACTCAGCAGAGACGCTCAGCCACCCGTTCAAACACTGGGGCACACTGTACAGAGCAGGAATCAGGGGGGCGGGGGCAGCTGGCCACAGCCGTTGGCCCCCGGTGAGAATAGTAAGTGAGCCACGCTGACCGGGCCGGACTCAGCAGAGATGCTCAGCCACCCGTTCAAACACTGGGGCACACTGTATAGAGCAGGAATCAGGGGGGCGGGGGCAGCTGGCCACAGCCGCTGGCCCCCGGTGAGAATAGTAAGTGAGCCACGCTGACCGGGCCGGAGTCAGCAGAGACGCTCAGCCACCCGTTCAAACACTGGGGCACACTGTACAGAGCAGGAATCAGGGGGGCGGGGGCAGCTGGCCACAGCCGCTGGCCCCCGGTGAGAATAGTAAGTGAGCCACGCTGACCGGGCCGGAGTCAGCAGAGACGCTCAGCCACCCGTTCAAACACTGGGGCACACTGTACAGAGCAGGAATCAGGGGGGCGGGGGCAGCTGGCCACAGCCGCTGGCCCCGGACTCAGCAGAGACACTCAGCCACCCGTTCAAGCACTGGGGCACACTGTACAGAGCAGGAATCAGGTGGGCGGGGGCAGCTGGCCACAGCCGCTGGCCCCGGTGAGAATAGTAAGTGAGCCACGCTGACCGGGCCAGACTCAGCAGAGACACTCAGCCACCCGTTCAAACACTGGGGCACACTGTACAGAGCAGGAATCAGGGGGGCGGGGGCAGCTGGCCACAGCCGCTGGCCCCCGGTGAGAATAGTAAGTGAGCCACGCTGACCGGGCCGGACTCAGCAGAGACACTCAGCCACCCGTTCAAACACTGGGGCACACTGTACAGAGCAGGAATCAGGGGGGCGGGGGCAGCTGGCCACAGCCGCTGGCCCCGGACTCAGCAGAGACACTCAGCCACCCGTTCAAGCACTGGGGCACACTGTACAGAGCAGGAATCAGGGGGGCGGGGGCAGCTGGCCACAGCCGCTGGCCCCGGTGAGAATAGTAAGTGAGCCACGCTGACCGGGCCGGACTCAGCAGAGACACTCAGCCACCCGTTCAAACACTGGGGCACACTGTACAGAGCAGGAATCAGGGGGGTGGGGGAAGCTGGCCACAGCCGCTGGCCACGGACTCAACAGAGACACTCAGCCACCCGTTCAAACACTGGAGCACACTGTACAGAGCAGGAATCAGGGGGGCGGGGGCAGCTGGCCACAGCCGCTGGCCCCCGGTGAGAATAGTAAGTGAGCCACGCTGACCGGGCCGGACTCAGCAGAGACACTCAGCCACCCGTTCAAACACTGGGGCACACTGTACAGAGCAGGAATCAGGGGGGGCGGGGGCAGCTGGCCACAGCCGCTGGCCCCCGGTGAGAATAGTAAGTGAGCCACGCTGACCGGGCCGGACTCAGCAGAGACACTCAGCCACCCGTTCAAACACTGGGGCACACTGTACAGAGCAGGAATCAGGGGGGCGGGGACAGCTGGCCACAGCCGCTGGCCACGGACTCAACAGAGACACTCAGCCACCCGTTCAAACACTGGGGCACACTGTACAGAGCAGGAATCGGGGGGGCGGGGGCAGCTGGCCACAGCCTCTGGCCCTCGGTGAGAATAGTAAGTGAGCCACGCTGACCGGGCCGGACTCAGCAGAGACACTCAGCCACCCGTTGAAACACTGGGGCACACTGTACAGAGCAGGAATCGGGGGGGCGGGGGCAGCTGGCCACAGCCGCTGGCCCTCGGTGAGAATAGTAAGTGAGCCACGCTGACCGGGCCGGACTCAGCAGAGACACTCAGCCACCCGTTCAAACACTGGGGCACACTGTACAGAGCAGGAATCAGGGGGGCGGGGGCAGCTGGCCACAGCCGCTGGCCCTCGGTGAGAATAGTAAGTGAGCCACGCTGACCGGGCCGGACTCAGCAGAGACACTCAGCCACCCGTTCAAACACTGGGGCACACTGTACAGAGCAGGAATCAGGGGGGCGGGGGCAGCTGGCCACAGCCGCTGGCCCTCGGTGAGAATAGTAAGTGAGCCACGCTGACCGGGCCGGACTCAGCAGAGACACTCAGCCACCCGTTCAAGCACTGGGGCACACGGTACAGATCAGGAATCAGGGGGGCGGGGGCAGCTGGCCACAGCCGCTGGCCCCGGACTCAGCAGAGACACTCAGCCACCCGTTCAAGCACTGGGGCACACTGTACAGAGCAGGAATCAGGGGGGCGGGGGCAGCTGGCCACAGCCGCTGGCCCCGGTGAGAATAGTAAGTGAGCCACGCTGACCGGGCCGGACTCAGCAGAGACACTCAGCCACCCGTTCAAACACTGGGGCACACTGTACAGAGCAGGAATCAGGGGGGCGGGGGAAGCTGGCCACAGCCGCTGGCCACGGACTCAACAGAGACACTCAGCCACCCGTTCAAACACTGGAGCACACTGTACAGAGCAGGAATCAGGGGGGCGGGGGCAGCTGGCCACAGCCGCTGGCCCCCGGTGAGAATAGTAAGTGAGCCACGCTGACCGGGCCGGACTCAGCAGAGACACTCAGCCACCCGTTCAAACACTGGGGCACACTGTACAGAGCAGGAATCAGGGGGGGCGGGGACAGCTGGCCACAGCCGCTGGCCACGGACTCAACAGAGACACTCAGCCACCCGTTCAAACACTGGGGCACACTGTACAGAGCAGGAATCGGGGGGGCGGGGGCAGCTGGCCACAGCCTCTGGCCCTCGGTGAGAATAGTAAGTGAGCCACGCTGACCGGGCCGGACTCAGCAGAGACACTCAGCCACCCGTTGAAACACTGGGGCACACTGTACAGAGCAGGAATCGGGGGGGCGGGGGCAGCTGGCCACAGCCGCTGGCCCTCGGTGAGAATAGTAAGTGAGCCACGCTGACCGGGCCGGACTCAGCAGAGACACTCAGCCACCCGTTCAAACACTGGGGCACACTGTACAGAGCAGGAATCAGGGGGGCGGGGGCAGCTGGCCACAGCCGCTGGCCCTCGGTGAGAATAGTAAGTGAGCCACGCTGACCGGGCCGGACTCAGCAGAGACACTCAGCCACCCGTTCAAACACTGGGGCACACTGTACAGAGCAGGAATCAGGGGGGCGGGGGCAGCTGGCCACAGCCGCTGGCCCTCGGTGAGAATAGTAAGTGAGCCACGCTGACCGGGCCGGACTCAGCAGAGACACTCAGCCACCCGTTCAAGCACTGGGGCACACGGTACAGATCAGGAATCAGGGGGGCGGGGGCAGCTGGCCACAGCCGCTGGCCCCGGACTCAGCAGAGACACTCAGCCACCCGTTCAAGCACTGGGGCACACGGTACAGATCAGGAATTAGGGGGGTGGGGGCAGCTGGCCACAGCCGCTGGCCCCCGGTGAGAATAGTAAGTGAGCCACGCTGACTGGGCCGGACTCAGCAGAGACACTCAGCCACCCGTTCAAGCACTGGGGCACACTGTACAGGGCAGGAATCAGGGGGGCAGGGGCAGCTGGCCACAGCCGCTGACCCCCGGTGAGAATAGTAAGTGAGCCACGCTGACCGGGCCGGACTCAGCAGAGACACTCAGCCACCCGTTCAAACACTGGGGCACACTGTACAGAGCAGGAATCAGGGGGGCGGGGACAGCTGGCCACAGCCGCTGGCCCCGGACTCAGCAGAGACACTCAGCCACCCGTTCAAACACTGGGGCACACTGTACAGAGCAGGAATCAGGGGGGCGGGGGCAGCTGGCCACAGCCACTGGCCCTCGGTGAGAATAGTAAGTGAGCCACGCTGGCCGGGCCGGACTCAGCAGAGACTACAGCCAGGCTAACCCAGAACCTCGGACAGGGGGACCCTCAGCCACGCATGCTCAGTCACACACACACCCATATTAGTCAGCTGGGCTGCTGATCGCTGTGATAGCTACGGGGAGCCGGACCGGACCACGGAGACTACAGCCAGGCTAACCCAGAACCTCGGATACTTTGTGCTATCTTCTTCAAATTTGAACCAGGTGTTCACTGATAGTGTGCTTACAGGCCTATACTGTCATTTACTTATATGGATAAAGCCACACAGACCATTTTTTGTTTTTTTAATTACTTTTTTTTAGGCGGACAGAAAATCTGAATTTTTGCTCACTTACTGGCCCACTGCTCTGTTCCAGTAATATCTAAAGTGTTTTTGACACTTTCACAAGAAACTCTATAGTGTCCCCTTTCTGGCAAGCCCTCATTCATGCATGTAGTCAAATTGGTTGAGAAACTACAGCCATTATAATATGAGGATGGAATTTTAAGCGTTTTTGCTTCAAAATAGGGTGGGAGTGGAAGAGGTTAAACACAAACACATCATCCTAACAGGAAGTGAATAAAGGAAACAGGGACCTGACTTCTGCAGAGAATCATCAAAGGACTAAATTGCCTCTGTTTACAGAGACTGTGATCAGTCATCTGATTGATGACTGATTAATATTTCTGTTTTTTGACCTGACTCTTCATTTCAGTCAGAAACCATCTACCCTCTCTTCTTTCTTTCTAAAACTTCCACTGAGTTGCTCCATGTGAAGGTTGACTCAGACCTTCACCTGTTCAGAGGTGGTGATTAGCTGTGTGACCCGACCTCCAGGTGGCGGTGCGTGTGTGTGTGATGTCATCAGGACGATGTAAGCAGTAATTAATAAACCTTGTTCTAACTTTATTGGGAATGTCAGCGACGAGGCACGAAGCAATTAGCGTGAGCATGACACTTCTGTTAATTAGCAATCAGTGTGGAGTGTTTAAGCAGAGGTCAAAGGTCGGGCTCATTATGGAGGACGGTGCTCAGAGTCAGATCCACTGTCTCCTGATGTCTGGAGATGAATGAAGTCTGTCGGGACAAACACACACTGACGTCACAGTGTGTTAATTTCCTTAAATGGCTGACCACAGCAGGTTTTATAAAGCAAGGGGAGGAAATATGTAAATGAATTCAGCAGTCGATTATTCTGCTGCTGGTGAATTAGTGACAGTAAGACGTGAGGATGAGTCAGTGTGAACTACAGTGTGTGTGTCCATGTTAATGTTAAACATGAATCAGGTTTGTTGACGATCTGTCGATCATCTGAATCTGCTGATCAGCTTTTATAATCTACCAAACCAACTCACTGAAACAAAATCAGAGCCTTTATTTGTTCTTCTGTTAAAATATGACAGTGAGAATAAAGAATCAAAATCAGCATCTGAAATTATTGATAAGTTTTGATTTGGGAGCCACTGGGTTGGTGTTAATGTTGTTATTGATTTACCATTTACTGCCTGTGTGTGAGCCAGTTCTTCAGTTTCTTTTCTCCTGATGTTTGACTTCACTGTCAGCACCTCACACACTTTGTATTCTTCCATTGCTTCATCTCGACTCTGTTAGGTTTGTTATCATTATGTTGATCATTATTTGTTGCCCCTCTGTGGGAAGTAGTCGAGCTCCACTTTCACCTCCGGTGTCAGTTCGTTCTAATCGTTTCACCCTGAGGACATTTTTTAAAGTGAGCTCTGACAGCCCCCCCCCCCCACAAGTCTAATGGGCTCTCAGTTGGTTTTATCCTGCTGAGAGTTTCTCCACGGAGTCATTTATACAGCTCAGCCCTGCTCCTCCTGCTGACCACCTACCACATGGCGGATGGATTGGGGGGGGGGTGTTAGGTTGCACTGTTAAACAACATGTGTAAAAGCAGTCTATAGACATTCCTTTATATTTGATGAATCATAAGTCTGATTCATGTGCAATGTCATGCATTAAAACTTGTATTCAGATCAGTTATAAGAGGTGAGAGATCACCACAATCACTGTCACATGTTTAAACACTTTAAAAATGATTCATGTTGAATATTTTCAGCTTTAAACTTTATCCAAACAATGTGAAGTTTAGCTCACTGTTAGGGCGTCTATTCTACCATCATCAGTATACATGTCATATTATCACTCCATATAAAGAGATATGAGCGGACATCTGAGCTCGTCTGTGATGTGCCGGATGAACCTGAGCACACAAACTGTAACAGCTGATGTGTTTGACAAATATTACTTTCTTTGGCAAATATCAATGGCGGCGGTGGTGGAGCGGTGGTGGTGGTGGTGGCAAGAGTGCAGCACATGGAATAAAACGGTTGCCAAATCCATTTGTTGATCCAACCTCGCTGCCTCAACCTCATGCGTTTCCATAGAAACCCTTTGTGGCTCCATGGTGGCATGGTGTGATATGTGGTCAATCGACTCTGGCTGGGAGGAAACGCCAGCCAGCCGCGGTCTTTATACAATATACAAACCATATGGCCTATACTGTAGAGTGTGTGTGTGTGTTCACAACCAGCGCGTGCTGCTGAGAAATAACTGTCAACAACAACAACAAACAGTGAGCTGGGTGTGAATGTTTACAGGAAGACACTGGCAGTCAGACTCCAACACATGGACAAAGAAACAGATGGACATTAATGTGTAATGGGTCGCTCTCTGTGCGGGACGAGTGTCATTCATTCATGCTGCTTGTTTTCACAGCTACAATGTGTGCGTGTGTGTAGCTGTGGTGGAGCACAGGTGGTGAGTCCTGCAGGAAGTCGGAGGAGGCCATTGTCGACTTTACTAGGATACCGTACAATAAAAAGAAAAACCTGACTGGAAATAATAATCAGTTTTAATTGATGTGTTTATAAAACATGTTTCTGTAGAAATACTACGATAAATGTAAAAGATCAACTGTGTTATCTGTGTGTTATCTAAGTTGTTTAACTAATCTTACTTTGTCTCAGCTTGTCTTTTTCTGCCTGTTTCTTGTATGTTTCCTCTTCCTCTTCCTCTTTCTGCTGTTTGTTAAAGTCAAAGTCTAACCATAACTTTATTGTCAATTCTTTCGGGAATCGAAATAACAATTTGCTTATACGACATACAACCAATCAAGATTCGAGAGATAGAGAGATAGAGATATCAAGATCAACATCATCATTGATGCTAACTGATGAGGCCAGACTTGACTGATTTCATTTCTTAACCAATCACATGGCTTTAAGTCTTATTTATAATTAAAGCTGCACAAAAAAAAACAAAACAATATTTTTTGTATTTGTAAGGCAAAAGCTGCCATCAGCTACTTAAACAGGACTCCTGCTACATCCATCCAGTTGCACAGTACACGCTGCATGGTACTTGAGCCTAACAATATTTTCCAGCTCCTCCTGGGGGGAAACCAGGGTCTTACTAGACCAGCAGTAGCAACAAACTCTGAAAGCTACACCAGAGGTTCCTCCCAGTTAGACATACTGGGAGGACACTAAGGAGGCATCCTCATCCTCATCTTCATCACATGCCTGAAACTGGCCTTAAAGAGCAGCGACTATCTTCAGTCTCATTCATTCAGTCACGACCCAGAGCTCATGAACACAAGATGGAGTCAGATCATACAGCCGCTGGTGCATTGTAACAGTTTGTAAACTATAAGTTATAAATATTTCTATTATATTAAAACTTTTCCCACAGTTTGGCCTCACCTGGATGTTTGGGCTGCAGCCATCCTGCTGTGATGGACGTGTGACAGCTCTGCATCTTCCAAAGCCTTCGATCTGCAGCACAGGAATTCATAGACTTCATATGAATAAACCAGATATAGGTAGAGTTCAAGTTAACACAGATATAATCACTAGAGAAGTTTCCAAGACGGAGGCTTTTATTTCCTCTGTTAGTGGAATAATAATGATGGTGGAACCTACATCATTAGCTGCAGTAATTAGCCAGACCCCATGAAGCCAGCTCTATGGAAAAAGTTAACCAGCTGAAGAGTCGAGTCTTTTAGAGTCTGGTTATCAGTCAAGTGAGTTCTCAAACAACAACTTCAGTCTGACTCACATGTCATTTGACTTGAACTCTGCACCTCTGTATATAATATAATATATGACAGATGTGCTTGTGTTTTATGTTATGCTTTGCATGTGACCTGCAGATGTAAATGATCTCCTGGCTAACTCTGCTACAATGCATTAAATGGTGACATTTATGCTTAATATTGCACATGGTCCCTTTAAAAAATCAATCAAGAAATGAAAAAGAAATAAAAAGCTCTTTAACAAAAGTGCCTGGTTCAAATCTCTGCTTTACCTGCTGAAGTGCACAGGTGCTGGTGGACGTCAGCTCTGGCAGCAGCAATGTGAAGAAGCTCAGAACAAACCTGAAACAAGCAGGAGACATTCAGTTAAACTTCATTTATAATAAAGTGCCAGATTATGACCTGCATCATCTTACGGCTTTTTTTCCCTCAGGTTCAGGTTTCATAATATTATAAAGAATAACCTCAACAGTTTCTTCAATGAGCAACACTTGGTGAGAGCAGAGAACATAAAAACAGTGTCAGACAGACAGTTCTTGGGTTTAAAGAAGAAGAAAAGACAGACAGAGAGAGAGGGGATGATGATGAGGAACAGGTTGTACGTGTGTAAGGACTGCCAGGCTGTAGTGATAATACCAGTAATACTTATTGTGATGCATTAATATGAACAGCAGCGATGAAAGCCAGTGTTTGTGTGTGTGTGTTAACTAAAGGTGACAGGTCCCGATCCTGCAGCTCTGGAGTCACAGAGAAAGAAAGAAAAAAAGAAAGAAAGAAAGAAACTGAGAAAGAGATATTCAAGTATTTTTGATCTATGTGGAGTAAAAATGAAACTTTTGTATTCAGAATCACAAGAGTTTGTGTCGTAAAGAGTCTGAATCTGCTTCATGAAGAGTAATTCCTGAACATCACCATGAAAACCAGTTTGAACTGGTTCAATCAGTGCAAGAAACTGTTGAACTTTTCATCCCATTGAGTTTACATGAACTCAACTTATTCCATAATTCATAAAACACCCCTTTTTTTTATTACAGGAGATGATGAGTTGTTCTCCATCATTTTTTAATTCGATGAACACAAATCAGTTCATCTGAGTAAATCAACATTTCAAATGTAGGCTACGTACTGTGAACTGTACCAGTGAGGGGCTTTTTAATGCTTTAGACAAGATAATGATTACACAATTAGTCAGAGTGGATACAGTCTTTTCCAGCAAACACATTCAAACTCTCATCTAGATTCACACTTTAGCGCTCTGTCCTCTAATTCCTACTCATGCTGGGTCGTCTGATCTCCACTTGTCCCAGAGGAACTCCCCCTCCACCCACCATCCACCACACACCACCCACACCCCAGCGGTGTAGTGGCCCCACAGGACAGGCTGGTGCATGGTCCCTGGCTGGTGTTTGTGAAAAGGGTCCCAAGCTGCCCCGCACCGTGGCAAATGAGGCGCGTGACTCATCAGACCAAACATGGGATTAGCTGGTAATGATCTGGCAAATGGTTTTGAAATTGTAATTATCTGCCCCTGTGCTATGGATCTACAGGGGGAAAGAGAAAAAAATAAGGGGGGGGGGACGAGATGGGAGCAGGAGTGACAAAAGAGTGAGAGAGGGAGGGAGAGAGAGGTGGAGTACAAAAGAAAGCAAAAGATGAGCAGCACAAGAACATACAAACCAACAAACATCACACTGTTAGATGCACGAGTCACATCACTGCAGAAAATGTGTGAAGTTCACTTTAAAGTGTCGCTAGTGTAAACTCAGTGTTTGGTGTTCGTCTGTCTCTGCTCATGTGGCCATGTTATAAAAAACAACACAACACCAAACACCTTAAACAATAAAAGTTGTCGACCATTGAATCCAGACTATTTTTGACCTGTGCTGCCATCTGCAGGCTGAACGTGGTACTGCATGCTGTGGCTCAACATCAACTTTGTAGTTATGGTGATTTTGAGCTGACTATCAAAACAGACATGTCCTGTGATTTTCAGCCTTCTATGATTGTGTTTAACCTACTGTTTACAGCTGGAAATATCAGGTAGGTCCCCCTCTAAAAGTCCAAAATTAGAGGACATGTCTGTCCTAATGATACCAGTCACAGATCCTGAAATGTGTGTTTCTCTTCTATAATCCATATTCTACATCTCGGAGGCGACGTCTTGCCACATAGAGGCTTCATTTGCCTTTCGATCACGACAGAACCCGTCTGACACAACACCAGCAGGAGGAGCAAGTCTGTGGAGCTGTGTGCTGCGAACATGCACGAAAAAACAAGCGCTCTGAATATAATGAGACCCCGAGCCCTGACTGACGTCATCTATAAGTGACTGAGTGTGAGAGCCTGAAAGGGTCCAGATGCTGTGATAGGAATGGGACAGGAGCAAGACCAGAACATAAAGTGACCTGAAGATGTGACAATGGGACGGACTCTCACACAATTCATGTGAATGAGCCTAAGTCATATACAGTCTATGGTCTATGAGAGACCAGACTGGAACTCAGCCATTAACGTGACGGACCAGGTCAGGGACACAAGGGTCAATTCCTTTCTGCCTCTCAGGCCCTGAACCCTGACTAACTTCAACAAGGTCAGCTGTATTTGAGTGAGTGTGAGTACCTGAAACGGTCCAGATGCTGTGATAGGAATGGGACAGGAGCAGGACCAGGACCACCAGAGCTGGGGTCGTACCGGAACCGGAACGAGGACCAGAGCCAGGACAGTGGGGTCGGGACAGTGCTGGAACCAGGACCACAACCAGCACAAGGCCCACCAGAACGGGTACCGGAACCCGAACCCGAACCTGTACCGGAACCCGAAACCGAACGGGTACCAGAACCCGAACGGGTACCAGAACCGGTACAGGAACCAGAACCGGTACCAGAACCCGAACCGGTACCGGAACCCGAAAACGAACCGGTACCAGAACCCGAACCGGTACCGGAACCCGAACGGGTACCAGAACCGGTACCGGAACCAGAACCGGTACCGGTACCACAACCCGAACCGGTACCGGAACCCGAAACCGAACCGGTACCAGAACCCGAACCGGTACCGGAACCTGAACCGGTACCAGAATCCGAATCCGGTACCGGAACCCGAACCGTCCCGGTACCAGAACCCGAACCGGCACCGGTACCGGAACCCGAAACCGGTACCGGGACCGGAACCCGAAACCGAACCGGGACTAAAACCGGGACCGGAACCAAAACTGGGATCGGGACGGGGACCGGGATGTTTATCACTGTAACACCACTGAGCTGACAGCAGTAACCATGCCTGACACGTGCCTTTATTGTGAAAGCAGAGAGCTCCTGTCCTTGAATCCTCTTAGCAGATAAGCCTTTCAAAAGCAAACCCTTCCATGGCTTCCATGATGGGAGTGAGAGCTCTGCCGCTGCACTGTGCTGCACTGTAAATGAATACTTCATCAGAACCCTGTGAGACACCACGTCCATGTTTTTACAATGTCAAAGGAAGACCAGAGGGAATCAGAGGAGGACGACAATGATGATGATGGTGATGATGACAGTGACTCGAGTGGAGGACGAAGTGCCTCATTTTTCACTGTTTCTTTGAACAGGTTCATTTCAGGTGAGTTACTGGTAAGGTAAGCCACTGACAGCAGTAGTGGGTCTTTAAAGGCCAATATAATAACAATTGTTTGGAGCAGGAAAAAGCTGAGAGCCTATTAACTGGCCTGTACCTTTGAAGAAAACTGACATTGTTGTAAACAAACTGAATAAAAAATAAAGATGACTAGCCCATTTTACAATTTTACAGCAAAGACCATCATAACCAATCGTGAATATTTATGCTGTAGCATAACAAACATGCTTATACTTTGTAGTTAAACGTTATTACCGTCATCTATATGTTAAACATTAAAATATCTATAATGACAAAAACACTTTTTAACTCTAAACGTCACAAGAGTTCTCTACGACTGTCATATCTGTGTCTTTTACAAACACCAGCGTTGTTTGTAGCTGTAGGCAGCGGAAGGGCTGTCGCGACTCAGTGACGTTATTTGTTGACGATGTCGTCAGAACGTGCGACAATGATTGTAGTCCGACCCCTCCGAGCGGCAGAACCGCAGGAGTTGGCTCGCGTTTGTCCACTGGACGTCGAAGAATGATTGAGTTTACGTGTTAATCCGTTAACCAACACGGGACATATTAGATTTAATCGAAATTTACCATGACGATATCTAATTCGTAGCTGTGAGTAGGCTGTTACGATCGTAATGTCTTGTTAGCCTAGCTTAGATTAGATTAGCCTCCTCGCTAAGAAGCGTTGTTGCCCAATACAATTTTGAAAGTTATGTGCTTCAGCTCAGGAGGAACTTACAGCGGTGACACCTAGCAGTCAGCCTGGCTACACGACCGTCCTTCATGTATTGACCGTGGTCCACTTCCGCTGTTTAAACAGGTTTTCTTCGAAACTTGGGTTGTCTCCGAAGCGTTCACACCATGTTGAACATCCCGACCCAGTCGTTCCCTGCGCCCGGCTCCCAGCAGCGGGTCGCACCGTCCGGTCAATCCGGACGGAGCAAGGTACATACAACTTCTCCTCCTTCATCTCCTGTCCCCTCTTCTTCCTCTTCCTCTTCTCCCCCCCTCCATCTTTTTCTTCGTCTCCTCTGTCACCTTCTTCGAGGTTTTTCAGCAGCTATCATCTACTGTCTGTTAGAACAGGAGTTCCATTACATGATAGATAGATAGATAGATAGACAGTCCTCCAATTTGTGGCACAAAGACACAGATACAAAACAACCATCCATTACAGTGGGTTATTACTTCAAAATAAAAGCATCATAAATCAACATGCTCATTATTTGCTGTACAACTCTGCTCCTGCCTGTGTAGGTGGCTTTAAAGCCGGGCCACAGTCTGATGGACTGGATCCGGTTCTCCAAGAGTGGCAAAGATCTGACCGGGCTCAGAGGACGCCTGATTGAAGTTACCCAGGAAGAGCTGCAGAAACACAACACAAGAGACGACTGCTGGACTTGTATAAGGGGTGAGTGTCCAGACAGGAGGGGCCGCTGGACCGTCACAAGTGTGCAGTTGCAGGAGGGAGTAGGGGATTGAAGTTCTTTATTTCACTCCTTTTCATTTTACATGATGCGTTCACATGCATGTGGCCGGTAACATCTTAAGTTGCAAGACTAAAAAAAAGTATTGGACACAAACATCACTTTTGAGGCAGACTGGGACAGGATGCTCTTGTGTTTGTACTTGTTTGGACATGATCCTGTGTGTTTGGACATGTTTGGACACGCTCACTGTGCCACAGATGCATCAGAGGTCTCCTGAGCTTTTGGTCCCTCGTTTGGGTCTCGCACACTGGATCTCAGACTGCTCAACTCTGTAGTAGTTACTTTGGTTACGATCGTCAAACGAATCAGCTCCTGTTTGTAAAGCAGGCTCGCTGTTATAAAGCCCTCAAGTCGATGGCATAAGCCTAGCTTAGATTAGCCTTCTCGTAATCAGCATTAGTCAACATTACTCACAATTAAGAAAGTGAGATGTTGCAACAGGGGAAGACTTCATGATGACACTGTCAGGATCATTGTCTCACACTCCATAAAGCTCCTCCTGCACCACACACAACATACAGCTGTTGTTACAGGCTGTGGTCCAGTTATTGTCCGGAGTCAAAACCTTCACTAAGTCACTGTCATCTCATCATGTGGCCGTCCCTCTGTTCTCAGGGATGGTGTATAATGTGACTCCCTATATGGACTATCACCCCGGGGGAGAGGAGGAGCTGATGAAGGCAGCTGGGATCGACGGCACCGACCTGTTTGACCAGGTGTGTGTTCAGTGTTTTGTGAGGTGGTGAAGGTCAAGTCCTTCTCTCCAGGTGTCATATTTGGGCGACCTGGTGGTTTTCATACGAGCTGCTGTGGTTGTGTCATAATATAATGTGTGTGTTTGTGCACAGGTACATAGATGGGTGAACTACGAGTCCATGCTGAAAGAGTGCCTGGTGGGAAGGATGGCAACGAAGGCTCCCACAGCTATTAAAGGTAAACACACACACACACACACACGTCTGATCTGAACCTCTGTGTCATGGTTTCTTGACATTCTCTGTTTCTCTTCGTAGCCATCGCGCCTCCTCCACCACTGACCAGCCTCGCCCCCCCTACCTCAGTGGCTCCACCCAGAGACAAAGACTCCACCCCTCGGTATAACAGATAATACATCAAATATACTTTACTAATCTCTTTGTGTATTTATGTATTCTAAGCTCTTTTACTGGTTCTTTTATTCCTTGATTACTTTTAAATACACCTCTTTTATTTTTCATTTTCTCCTCTCCCTTAGCTTTTTCTTATTTTATCTTCATTTTTGTTTTATTTCTCAGCTCTAAACTCCATCATGTGTTACATTGTTTGCTTGATCCCCACCTGGGATCAATAAAGTACATCTTGATCTTAATGAATGATAATAATAACCTGCCATCTGTTGGTGACGCAGGTACGACTGGTTCCAGACTGATGTGACGGTTAATTTGGTCGTTTATGCCAAAAGAAAGGTAAACACACACACACACGCACACACACACACCCATGTGTTATCAAGCCATTAACTCACATAGTGTGTCAGTTAGGCCTTGGATTCAAGAATAAACTAATTAGACCTTGGTTTTCAAAGGTCACGATGACTGCATCACACACTTTTTAGTCATAACTCATTACTGCATTTACGATAATATTTCACACAGTCGGTTCATATTTTATATGACTATGGATAAACAGGGACGTAACTGGAACTAGTCTGAGTGGAGGAGGGAGACGACCAAAGGCCGATAATGATTTCTGTCTTTTTTTAATGAAGGTTTGAAGGGAAAAAGTATCAATAGATGAGATGTTTGGGTTTTTTTCTGTCAGATCCCGAGCTCAGGCTGCACCACCGTCGACCTGGAGGCCGGCATCCTCCGACTGGAGGTCCTGCTGGGGAAGATGTCCTACATGATACATCTGTGTAAGTAGAGATGTTTATTTTTCTGTTGTTCACAGCAACAGAGGTGAAGCTCTCCAAAGCAGGAAAAACTATTCTGAAAAAATCTCAGGAGGATCAGAGTTATATTTTCATGATCTTTCAGGTCTCGCTGAGGACGTCGAGGGAACTGTCTCTGGTAAGAAAAAAAAAGAGAGAAGAAAAGAGATTTCAAAGACCAGTTGAAGTTTTTTCGGCTTGTTCTGACTCTTTAACCCTCTTCACCAGTTCACACTGCGTTCTCAGTGGGAAAGATCCAGCTCAGCATTCGCAAGCAGGTGAAAGGAAAATGGACAAGTCTGGGTCAACCGCTGGAAAACCACAACACGTTTCTACGCAAAAAAGACAGAGGTGAGATCAAAGACGTCACAAACATGGACTCAGCAGGTTTTACCACATGTTACTGAACATGTGTACGTAACTAAGTCACATGACTGATCTCCCGTTCTTAGCTCCGTTCTATAGAGACTGTGTGTTGGTGTCCAAGACGGAGGTAAACCACAACACCCACGTGTTCAGACTGCAGCTCCCACGTGGGACCGTCATGCATGTGCCTGTAGGAAAACACGTCTACCTCAAAGCCCTCGTTCAAGGTAGGAACCAATAAGTGCGTCTGCAGCACAAGACTGCGTTTATCTCCGTTATCCTGTGACTCTTTTTTTATGATTAATATTCTTGGCGTCCTCCAGATGCAGAGGTAGTGCGGCCGTACACTCCAGTGGATCAGAGCCTGGCAGCTTCCTCCCATCACTCCTCACAGGAGTCAGACCTCTACCTCATGATCAAAGTCTATCCTGATGGAGTCCTCACCCAACATCTCAACAGCCTGAGCACTGGTCAGTCACACCCACTCTCTGTGTCACTGGACCATTTAACCAGATCATAGATACAGTCACCTCTTAAATCCTTACATCTGGTCTCATACACAGCTATGTCTGATGTCTAAATCAAAATGTAATGAGATTGTGACATTTTTTAACAATAAAACATTTAATGTCTTTCTTCGAACTTTAGAAGAAATGGAAAAGAGATGGAATCACATAAAACACAGAGAATAGATCCGCCCTTTAAAGTAGTATTAAAGGGGATAAAGGGGCAGAGATTGATCACTGTTGATTGTAAATAATTTGTTTTTTGAGATTGAGATTTTTCCGCCTCAATGACAACGTCTGCGTCGCCGTAGTGGAACATCTTCACATCTGGCAATTAACTGATTAGATTTTGGTGGATAAATGTCACTATGACGTCATAAATCAATTCAATAATTATGACACAATTAATGGTGAAACTTTATATTATGGTGCGATTTTATATTTTGTTCATTTGTACTCACTCTCCAGGAGACCATATATCTGTCAGTGGTCCAGAGGGTACGTTCACGCCCCGCCCACTCCGTGATGTCACACACCTCTACCTGTTAGCAGCAGGTACAGGATTCACACCCATGGCTCGTCTCATTGGTCTGGCCCTGCAGGACATCGACACCATCAGGTTGGAGCTCAGAGAAAAAACCTCTGACTTTTTATGTGAACTTTTTATGTGACGTTCACACCATGTTTGTTTGTGTCCAGAAGCATCAGGCTGCTGTTTTTTAACCGGCGGGAGGAGGATATTCTGTGGCGCTGTGAGCTGGACCAACTGGCTGCTGATAATGAAAGGTACTGCACCGGCTCCTCTACACAAATAAACACACAACTGTCCCATGTATACGTGTTTTTACCGTCTGACAGTCACGGCAGGTTTTCTACACGTGTCACCTTCACATCAGGGACACTCAGAGCCAGGGACATCATTTCATTGGTTGTCCATTTGGTTTCAAGAATGAACTGATTAGATTTTTATGATCAAAGGTCAAAGGTCACGGTCACCTCAGAAATCACTTTTTAGTCATAACTGCCATAATCAGCAACTTGAAGTCAAGTCAATTGTATTAATATAGCTCTTTATCTCAAGGCACTTTACGATAGCAAAAGTGATCCCACAGATCCAAACAATACCAACAGTGTCAAGGAAAAACTTCATCAAGACAAAATCCATCAATACTACAAAATTTCATACAAATGGTCACATATATATAATTTGATATGACTCTGGACAAACATCGATGTAACCTAAACGTAGTCTGAGAAGGCAGACGACCACCAGAGGTGAGTCAGAAGTGACAATGAATCGGTCTCAATGAATAGGGACCTTTGTAGTAAGTTGATTGAAATGCATGTAATTCTGACATTTTCTGGTGCTTATCTTGTGTGTGTGTGTGTGTGTGTGTGTGTGTGTGTGTGTCAGGTTCAAGGTGGAGTATGTCCTCTCTGAGCCCTGTGAGAGCTGGTCAGGACGGAGAGGCCGGGTGGACGAGTCCATGCTGCAGGAGTTCATCAACAGACCGGACGGGTCCAGATGTTACGCGTGTGTGTGCGGCCCCACTGCCTTCACTGAACTAACTATAGGGTGTGTGTGTGTGTGTGTGTGTGTCATGGTGGTGTTACTGATGGAGTCACTTTGGTACTTAGTGAACACTATTGTGTGCATCCGTGTGTACTGACCTCCTGTGCTTTCTGTTTCAGGTTACTGACCCAGCAGGGCTTCAGTGATACGGAGCTCCACGCCTTCCAGGGCTGACGAGCTTCACCTCCACCCAGCTCCACCTTGCAGAGACTGAGTCTGTCTGTGTCTGAGAGAGAGAGAGAGAGAGAGAGAGAGAGAGAGATGGTTAAGCCTAATTTATGAACTTGTGTTTGTGAGACATAAAAGGTAAACTTGTATTTCTATGCACAAAGGAGCTGATGATGCCGACACGCCCCTGATCACAGGAACAAGTCATTTTAATCATCTAGTAGTTTATTTAATGGATTTCATTAGAATGAGTTCAACCTTTGCAAATGTGTAAAATGAAATGAAATAAAATCATCGACCTAAACGGAGACAGAGAGACGGTAGAGGCTGATGATGCAGTACAAGATTATGCAGCAACAACAGCAGAGGGATCCAGTGTTTCTGTTACATGATGCAGCCACAGGAGAGTCGACTGTTCAACACCTGTGGTTATAATGAGGAGGCTGGTGACAGGCAGCACAAACCTGGTCATGTGATATGATCATTTAAACTCCCCTAATTTAATTTGTCATAATTTGAGCTGCCAAATGAAACGTTATGCTGTCTGATTAATTGTAAAAAAAATCTGTGACAAAGCAACTGGTTCAAATGCTGGAGAACAGAGAAAACAACTGTTCTTATCTAACAGCTTATAAAACATGCTAATTAATGACTGAGCTAGTATCAGACAGCTCTTATGAAGGATACACACAGACTGAAACAAGTCACTTCATGAACTCATGTCCAGGACCCAGTAATGACCCTCTATTTATTTCCATGAACACATCCGACTGTACTGTCATTTAGTTTCTGTTAAAATGGATTTGATGAAAAAGTAACAGCAAGAAAAACCTTGTTACAAATTGGTGTAATTACAGATGTTGAACATTTCTGAGTGATGCTCAGCAAATACATTTAAGATGAACAAATAATGTCAAATCAAATGAACGTGGTGTAGCACTGGATGATAATAGTAAAACCTGCTGCTGCTGCTGTTTATGCACCGAAAAGTTAAAAAACAAACGAGCACCTGAGCTTTTCCTATCTTTTGATAAGCACTGATCAGATATTACCAATAAAACCTTCATGGCACTGCTGCTACTGCTAGGCCAGACGCTTGATTTAAACCCATGGATGATATTGCAGGTGTGTAGTGTGTCGTGTCTAAGTTTGTTACTAAGCATTGATGACTGATGAGTCTGTTGTACTACACTTCCCAGAATGACTCCTGAGCCGGCACTGTGGTGGTTTTTTTTTTTTTTTTTTACCTCACTCTTCACTCAGTGAAGACTCAAGGAGGTCAAAGGTTCATTTAAAGCTCAGATGGTTCACACTGTTTCTCCTCAGCTGCATCTGTCTCATCATCATCACCGCTGGTCTGATGGATCAGGGCCCGTTTAATGACTTCTTTTTGTAAAGCTCTTTGTAATGTTCTCGAGAAATGTGCTATATAAATAAAGTTTATTTATAAAGGTTTCCGTGTGACAGTGTGAGTTAGTAAAAGTGTAGCTCTGCTGTTTAACTGCTGAATGAATTTCACCTGATAAACCCATCGGACGCTGCTCACTAACAACTGAAAATATGTGTGTGTTCAGTATTTGTCACTCAGTGGCCACAGCACCCTGAACACACCTGATCATGTCAGATCTACAGGGTTGGACCTAACTGTACTTGGATGAGAGACCAGACCACCTGTGGACTTTAGGGGCTGTTTCAAACAGTAGAGGGCGCTGCTGCTCCTGGATGGACTTTGTACACTGCACAGAGCAGCATTTAAAAACATACACTTTCATATTATGACCTATATTATGACCTTACACAGTTGACATTGAGGATTTGCCTTGTGTTAACCAACCAAAGACTGTTGAACTGCTGGATAAAACACTTTGGGAATCAAATGGGAATAACAACTAATTTCATTGTTGAAAGATCAAAGTTTCCAAGAATCTACTTTCATCAAAAATCACCAGACATCACTATCATCACACAAACTCATTGATCCTGCCATGAAGAAGAAGGAGGAGGAGAAATCACTGCTGCAGCAGTTTAGAGACTCGATGAGCAGATTTATTGTGTATTTAATGTAAAAGTATTTATTTTATTCCCAATCAATTCAAATTAAAACGTTTTATTCATAACTGATGATGCTGTGTTATGTATTATGGAGAGGCAGGAGTGAAAATAGCCAAGACTACAGCATGAAGAGGACAGTCAGGGGGCAACACCACTCAAACACAACACTGCCATCTGCTGGTCAAAATCAGGCAACAGCAACTTGATGTCCTGCATCTACTGGAACATCCAGAAGGATCAATGCAGCCAATAATGAAGCAACTGTCCTCACTGAAGACAGTGACACTCACCGTTACTGTGCAGTTTCAAAACACATCACCGCTCTTGAAGAAGAAAGAAGAAGAAATGATCACAACGGACAAAAAATATTTAGAGCTTCAGAACTTCTTCTTTATTTCTAAATGAACTGTACACAACTTAAATAAATCAACAGTCCTGTAACAAACAATACAAAATATCTGCTGTCAAAACACGTCTCTTTTTTTTGGCCACATGAGAATTTAAACTCTTCAGCAGTGACAGACAGCGACTCATTTATGAGCCGTTTTGTGCTCTCGATATTATAGTGAACATGAATCATATGCTTTATATCACATAGTTAAGGGGTGAAGTTAGAACAACGTGGCCACCTTTGCATTACCAGACTGTGAGATAGCAGCACACACAACCACACGCTGGTCACATGACCGGCTGATCAGTCATATGACTAAAACATGTGAATGCAAATTCTCGTTTTGTGAAACAAAGCTCTGAAAAAAGACAGCTATGTGGGCGTGTGTTGTGTGCAGTGTGCGTCTCAATAAATAAATAAATAACAAGGCTAAAAAAAAAGTGCAATAATCAATTAAAATACTTGTTAGAAGACAGAGTCACTTCCCATATTAAATGGTGCTATGAATAGACCATACAGCAGCAATGTATTCCTCTCACTGTAATGCTCTGACGTCCAGGAGGCCCAAACCCAGGGGCAAGGCCTTCTGGGAAAGTTTTTTTTTTTTACTGTCCAACGTGAAAGAGCAGATATAAACATGTCACAGCTCAAAGATCTCATCTTCCCTGTCTCTGAGCTTCGTGGTGAGTTTGGTGATAGTTAGGGGTTTTGCTCTATGTGTTGACGATGAAATGACGCTCTGTGACCGTGTCAGAGGCCGCCAGTCGGATTGTCTGCTGGTGCAAGCTGCTTCCAGGGCGGCGACCCTGTGAGGATGAAACAGAGGGGAGATACAGTGAGTCTACAGACTGAAATCAGCCTACACACGTCAGTCATGGCTTTAAATGTATGGGTGTCCTTGTTGTTGTAAGTGAATGACTCACATTCACTTACGACACAGGAGCAAATACAGGAAGTGGTTCGTCTGAGTCTGGCTGAAACATTTAGCCTGTTGTGGATGTAATCTCTAAAAGGTACACTGTCATGTTTATCACAGACATTACGGGGGGTTTATACATGGTGGACATGCAGTATATCAATACTTTTATAGGTCAGCCAGATGATGAGCCTTTGGGATGCTGTCACAGAGTAACCCCAAGCAAACAGTGAGAGCTATGCTGTCCGTACCGTTTCTCTGCGTCCTCGCATCCTTTGACGGCAGCCTGCTTGGACTGGTTTATCAAGTCATCCAACCTTTTCAAAAAATCCACAGGAGTCAGGTCCGACGCCCTTTCTCCTTCGCCGTCATCTTGTTTATTCTCACATGAACTCCCTGTGTGTCCTTTGTCTTTTTCTTCACCGTCCTGTCCTGACGAATCCAGCCCGTTACCGGGGTCATCCAAGTCCGACAGCACCGGGATGGACAGAGACATCTTCAGGAACAGGGAATCATTGGTGTAGAGTCTGTTTGCCCTTTTGATTTGCTCCATCTGTAAGAAAACAACCTTGTCAGCCTTTTGTAAACTTATTTAAAGATCATCTCAGGTCTCTGCTGAGAAGCTCGCTGATCTGTTTTGCTTGATTTTTACAAAAACACACACACACACAGGACAGCACTGACATGATCCTCTCTTTAATGTGTTCCTCTAATACCTTGATTAAGAGTTACACCAGACGGCTATCCTGCATGTGATCTTTCCTGCTTAAGGTTTATCCATCTTTAACACATAGCCTCCTGAAGTTGTGCTGGTCCACTACTGTCAACTCCAAGGTACTGATACACAAGAACAAATAACATGTTACTGAAAACAGGAATCAATGATCAGGACTGCAACTAATGATTAACTACTACTATTATGCATTTTCTTCAATGGTTTTCTTGATTAGTGAATTGATTCACTTCTTAACATGCTTTGTTTTGTCAAATCAACCGACTAAAACCAGTTACACAGTATATTGTCTCGTGATGGATGGAAAACAGGAAGACGTCACGTATATAAAGGCAGCTACATCAAATACATAACTAGCTGCTATTAACTAGTAAACTATTAAAATCCAACAAGTGTATACTTACAGACACTCCATATTTCAGGGACAGGCCTTGTAGCGTCTCTCCTGGTTGAATTTTGTGCTCAATGCGTCTCCGGTGAACCGGGGACTGCGGAGACCGGACCAAGCTGCCGTAAGATCTCGTGCGGCTCCCGCGGAGCAAGCCGTTCCCATCGCCGGGCAAGGGCGCCCGTTCACCGGACATGGTCATCAACCGCTTACGCTTGCATCAAGCCCGCAACCGATTAAAGAAAACACGGTTACTCGCAAACTGTGAAGTTGTTCACATCCCAAGAAAGTGAGTCACTCAGCCTCACGATGCTTTAACGCAACACGCTAACAGCTGAATTAGCCTATTAGCTAGTTATCAACTTAATTAACGTTGACGCACCTCCCTTTTTCCACTGTCAAGCTGAGGTTGTTTCTTGCTGGAGTTGTGTAACGGGCCCCTGACGCACCTAAACACAACAACTTACCTAACTTTAGTTTTGAACTACTCCATCTCTCAAACAAACGCCTGATAAGTTGCTGAGAAAGTTGCAATCGTTAGTGTTTTCATGTCTCCTGCGGTCAGCTGCCTGCTGCACCGTGTTGCCATGGCTGCCGACTTGTGGAGTACCGAGTCACAGGCATGATACGTTCATGACAGTTGGATGAAATCATACTGAAGCATCTTATGCAGTTCGTGGTTTGAACCGCAATATGTCGACACGCAGTGATTGAATATTTTTCTAATTTCGGCATCTTCTGCGCGTTATACGTGTATATTAGCATTGTCAAAGTAGCCTTTCTGTTTACAGTTATATCAAACTTCCCAAACAAATAAAATGGAAAAAAATACTACGCAACGGAGCCTAGTCATACCGCTAGGATTATTGTTTACACTGTCGTCAACAAAGTAAAAAACAAAAGAAATAGATGCTGATCACCAAACTTTGTAGTGGAAACAAAGTACTCAGTTCAACTAGAGACGTTCTGGTTCAACTGAGCTGATCGGTATCCTTTCCCATTTCCCCGGTGCACCTTGAACGCCGCATCGCTAGTACTACTTAGCATGCTGTTGTTAGCAGGTTAGCTAGTCAGCTAACCTGTCATAGCCATTTATTTCTATATTAAAAATCATATCTAACATGTCTTTTAAAAGGGAAGGTGATGACAAGAGTCAGTTGAATATCCTGAAGGTAACACTTTGCTTAGCTTTTCTACGGGAGAATTTAACTGAGATAATACGTGTTGTTGTCGTTAGCATGCTAGCAGCTAGTAGCAAACTGTAGTGTTGCTTCTCAGAAAGTATAGCCAAATTACGAAAAACAAATGGAATTAACTACTTAAATGATGCTGGTTATTGTCTTGTTTCAGAAACGACGTGTGGCAGATCTCTTGTCAAATTTTATACCAGAAGATGAAGCAGCTCTTATGAAGAATGGAAGGTAAGTTTAATTTACAATACTGATAGTTTTTGTTGTTGTTGAGGGTCTTCTAATTTGAAGATGTAAAAAGGTATAAACACATAATAACAGTCACTGCTTTGCATTTGATTTCTACAGATACACTTGCCTTGTGTGCTCCTACCGTCCTGTGTTTGATACAGTGGACATGTTGACAGTCCACAGGAAGGGGAAGAGGCATCTCGAAGGTGAGAGATTTAATGACGGCTGGTTCACAAGGAGTAATTAGGGTTTTGATTTTTTTTTTTCCCCCAAAGCCTGTCTAGTTTAACTTTCTCAGGTATGAATTTCTGCCATCTAGGATTTCAACAATCAATTCCTATTAACTATTAACCTGTCAATTACGTTCTCATCTCAGTGACTCGTTGCAGCTTTTATTGCACTCATTAATACTGATGAGCATTAAAGTGAACTGTGTGCAGTTTACTGTAATTTCACTGCACTGCCTCATAAGAATGATGTGCACATTTTAAAAGTTGATTGATTTGATTGATTGATCATTGATTTGCAGTAGATCCCCAGGATACTCTAAACGATGGGCATGATTGGTGTTTTTAGAAATGGTTGACAAATCCACAACACCTACAACTCTTAGAAACTGAAGATTGGTCTTTTTATTTTCTGTTTCCTCAGGATTAAAAGCATTTTATGGCAAGAAGGCACAGCTGAAGAATGAAATAACAAAAAGGAAACATGAGAACTACATCCAAAGTGAGGACAGTGGACAGGTGAGTAACTGTGTGTTTGACCTGACAACGAATTCAGTCAGTCTCATCATTCAACAGGACGAAGGTCAGTGAATCATTTTTAAGGAGCAACAACATGAGCTGAACAGACTTGGTCTTTCTTTCACTGACTGAGCGAGTCGGACCATGTTGTTGTAGCAGTGATGTGACCATCATATGACAGTGACAGGCAACACCCCACAAACCAATTTATAGTGGTTGTCCATTGTGGAAAACATAAACAACACTTGACAGAGCATTCGATTGAGTCAACAACTGACCCACTGACGGAGTGGGTTCTGAGTGGCATTTGAGAAATTTCTACAATCCACTCGGACACATGTTAAGTTTGTTGCTGTTGTTCCTGTGATTTTAGGAACCATCAAGTTCAGCTCCTTTACTGGAACAAACACGGAAGCTCACACATCACGCTTTATTGAAGACCGTACCGTACAACAGTTGCCATCGAAAAACCAAGTGAGTGAGATACTTATTTAATATACAAATAATATTCCCCTAATATTTTATATCACAAAAGACACTTCTTTAAATATAAACCTGTGATCTTTTAAAGCACAAAATCTGAGAAAGGACCAACTCCCAGTGGCAGCACCAGCAGCAAAACACCATCTGAGCAAGAACACACACACTGGAGAGCTGGTGCTTCAGACATTGTCTCACCAAGCAGCGCTCATGCAGCAGGTAAAGTCTGTGATGGGAAATCTTTTGTTTTAAACCCCAGACCTGATCGTAGTTTCTAATGTGGGGATGTTTTGCCTCCTGTAGCCAATAAAGAGCCACATCCATCAAAAGATGTGAAAGGATCTGAGCTCAAAGTGGAACTGGAGGCGGAGCCAATAACAGCCCAGAGGAGGAAGGAGCTGGAGCACTACCTCAAACTGAAAAGGTACAGAAGTTGCCGTGTATCCCCAAGCATTTTTTTGACGTTACATTTTTACAGTGCATGTCATCTTTATCGTCTTTCATAGTGATGGATGGGTACAGGACCGAAGTGGGCAGTGGATCAAAGACGAGAATGTGGAGTTTGATTCAGATGAGGAGGAGCCTCCGTCACTCTCCAGCCTCCACACAAGTCACTGAGAGGATCAGCTTGTACCACAGTGGTACGTTCAAGAGTGGCGATGCTGTTTGAAACAGTCACAGTTCCACGTGCAGGGACTTTATGTCACAGATTTGTGCATTTCTCTGAATCACATGATTTCCTTGTGTTGACTCTACAGGGCAACTGCTGCTGCCTTTGTCAGCTGATGCTGGTGCCATTTCAAATTTCTGCTACTGTTCAGCTGAAAATGTTTTATTTTTGTTACGACAAAAGACATAATTCAGAATTAAAGATTAGAAAAACAGGAACCATTTGTGTTTCTTGTGTCCGATTTCTTCTGTGTCCACCTGTTTCCTAACATCAAGACTTCAGAGGATAATCCTGGTATATTACTGCTTGTGGATTATATAGTTTTCACCATCATCTCCATTGGTTATGATGGCACAACATGTCGTATTCACCAAAGTAGATGTTGCAGTAGTGTTGCACAGGAAACGCAACCCTGAATCAGGAAGTTCTGTGAAATGTGGTGAACATGTGCAACAGGATTACACTGGAGGTTTGTTTACACCATGTCTGCTTGTGTTGCAGTCACTTCACTAAGACAAAGTTGTTGTTACTGATAACATCCAGCTGTGATTGTCCTGTTTGGCTCTGCAACATCTTGTCTCACTCATGGACACTTCAGGTTCAAAGTGCTGCACTGAGAGCTAAACAAACACTTGAATTTTCAGCTGAATATCTCTCGTCTCCTGAAGCAATTTTCACCCCACTTCTCTGTTTTACTCCTTTGAATAGGAGTTCAATTGACTCGATCTGGACGGACTAATCCTCACTCAGCTTTGCTATAGATCAGCAGTATCAGTGCTAATCTGGGTGGAGAAGCCACTGGTTAGCATTCTCCACAACACAGTTGGTATAAATTGGATAATACCATCAGGGTCAGTGGGGATGGAGCTAAGGGACTTAACATGGGTTAGTTTCTGATGACACCGCTAATTTGTGTTGAAAGCTCACTTCATTATTTTGCAGCTTGGGGTGTCACCACCACCACCACATGGGGACGCACTTAAATTACTGTATGAGCTAAGGATCTTTCTCACTTGTCATGGAGATGTGGCAGGATGAAATAGAAATAGTGGTGAAATTGTTATCGACGTTTCAATTCTGATGACCTTTAATATCACGCCTGACCTTTTAATGGTACAATTTACACAGTCCTTTGACGCAAATATGACAACAACAACAAAAGAAAAAGAGAAGAAACAAATGGAATACAATATGGTGAATACGTCCGTCACAGTACGCATGGCATCCTGCATTACAATCCCAAAATACACCTGAGTTTTATTGCTAAACACCGATCAAAGGGGAGAGAAACTCAGAATAGACCGTGGCCAGGCACCGCTGACTTTAAATCATTTCAAGATGTCAGGTGTCAGTGGAGGAGTCTGCATGGCTTGGAAGAAAACAAAACATGACCTTTTGAAAAGTCTAGAAATCAGTCGGAGGTAATGTCAAACTTGACATTAAGTCAGACAGCGTTTTAAAGGAACGAGGAAATAGGTTAAAGTCACGACATGGAGAGGGAAGGAACCAGAGCAATGCTGTCAAAATCCTCAGAGGTGAACAGCTGTTTCTGTTCATAAATCTCCACGGGTGCACACAGGTGCAACCCTCTTAAACTCGGTTCTTATATTTGGAACAAGGTAACTTAAGCCCAGTGGACTAGGTTACGTTTCCCATCAGGGTTTGGTGGTGGAGGGGTGAGGGGTTGGGGGTTGGGTGTTGGGTGTGGGGTGTGGGTGGGGTTAAAAATAGCTCAGGTGCTTGGGGGAAGTCAGAGGATCAGTGGAGACTAAGGGATTTAAGAGCTGTGAACGGTTCCTCTCTAAAAGCACTGAAGTACAAGTTAAACTTTCAACAATATTATCAATTAAAGATGATCAGAGAATCCAGTTTTTGATGATATCATCAGTTTGAATATGGAAGACCTGTTGAGAAGTTGTAAACATTTCCTTTTTGAATGGACCCTGATCAGATTAATACTGATAAAGGTACCAATAAAAGTCAAGTTTTTAACCTAACGTCCTTTAAACTTATCATGAGTGAGTATTTCCGCCGTAGGACTGCAGCGAGTCAATGACGTTAGCATAAAAACTAATTCACACATTCAACACATCATCAAACCTACGGAATCAAACCTGTCAATTTTGTAGGAAGTTGGCAAAATAAACCCAAACTCATAGCACAGCCACAAACACTGCGTTAGCTGCTGCAAGTTTCCAGCTAACAGGCAAAATAAAGTCTAGATAAATGAAAGACGCTAATGAAGAATCATATCAGTGCGAAGTAAACCTGTCAAACCGTCATGATCCAGACTTTTTCATTCAAGAGCATAAATGTGTTTCCAGGCCTATAAGCTTTAAAGTAAATTTGTGCAGGTTTTACCTGTAAACACTGAAACGTACCAGAATATGTGCAGTATTGAGTCATTTTATCCAATATTACTTGAGAATAATGTTCACATGGCCAATATAAGATGTTCACGTCTAAATAAGGTGTAGAAACAATAAAGTTAAACTTACCAAACATTTACAGAGAATACTTGAATATATATTTTTATTTAAAGTATTTACAGATTGTTGTCTTCCCATATATAGATAGCACCACATTGAAAGTGTTTTCATAGATGAAAAGAGTTGACCTTTTTGGGGTGGGATGATGTTGGCAATGCAACAAACTAAAAGCACAAAAAAAAGACACTTCACATTGTTGCTTGTGACCTATACATGCCTTTATGATGAATTCAGCAGTCTACAAAAAGCTGGCCGCGGTAAATGAAATGAAATGGTTGGACACGGATGCTTCGTCAGTGGATGCACGCTGACCATGACTTGAGTCAGGAGGATTGATTCAGCTCTGGTGCACCACGTTGAGAAAGCTGGCACGAGGCTGTCGCTGGCTTGTCTTTGGAGGCCGTGACGGCCAGAACCGGTTGTTCTTCTGTTCGCTCCGTGTTGCTTTCATCTTAATCTCTGCTGGCGGACTGTAACGAGGAGAAAAGAGAGAATTAGAAAGCAATTAATTTGAGCATCTTTGCACATCGGTGGCTCTGAATGGCAGCCACTGTTGCTGGAAATTCAAAAGATGATTTTCCGAGTGTTTCTCACTCATGTCGTTGTTTCGTGTAATGGCCATGGCGGCTCTGGCACGGGGCCCCTGCTGGGTGAAGTGGTAGCCGAACTTGAGGATGCTGGAGTTGTTCTCCAACATGGAGGCGATCTCCATCTCAACTGAATCTCCCAGCTTCTGCCTCTGTACCAGAGAGAAGGACAATGACATCATTATTCACAGGGTAACGAGTAATCAACTGACTGGACATTATGTACTATGGGACAATAAGCTCCATCCAACCTGGTTGTCGATCTTGAGCTCCACCAGTGTGGCGTTGTTGGCCATTGCTTTGATGATTGCCATCATGCCGTCTGAAGTAATGAAGTTGGATTCGATATTAAGACTCTGCAAGCTGGTGTTCTCCTGCAGCATCTCTGCGCACGCCTGAAGCACACACATTTTACAATCTAAACGCTCACTATACTCTTTGTGCAATGGAACCAGACTTTAAAGAGAGAGAGCATTTTATTCCTCACACTTCATATCTCCAAAGCATCTTCTAATGAACTTTATTTAAAGCCTTAAAGAACCCTGTGGTCCTTCGGTGTGGGTCAAGGGTCAAGAGTTTAATGTATGTTTTTACATGAAACATCACATACTGGTGCACCGATGGAAGTTAACCCCTAATGTGTTTTAGATGACATCAATACACAAGAACCTTTAATGCACCTCGTACATAGAGAAACCTGTATTTGCCACCTGTCTGACGGAGACAGTGTACTCACGTAGGCCACAGGATCGTTGCTGCGGGTCGCGGCGATGCTCAGAAACTCCACGTGAGAGTTTCCCTTCATCGCCTCAAAGATCTCTTTCAGTGTTGGGATGGGAATGTCCTGCAGGGAGGACAACAAGGCATTGTTATTGTGAGTATTGGAGCTCATAGGTCTGCAGGTTTTATATATATATGAACTTTATATTCCAGCTGATCAATAGAGCAGAGTATCAGCAAATGTATCTCTGAGGACTGGAGTAAAGTACCACTGCTTTTCTGCTTTGGACCGACCTTGATGTTGTTAAGGTTGACTTCTGTCAGGCCGCTGTCGTTGTTGTGGATCCTCTCCAGGGTTTCCTCCACATTGGTGGGGTTCGGTGGCTCATCGGGAAAGATCTTGAAAGGATCTGCTTTCACCACACCTAAATGAGCCAGACAGCACCACGTCAAAAAAAAAAAACTAAACTGACAAGAAGCTACTTTCCCAAAGCCAACTGAAGACGATGCCGTACGTACTGTTGATGCCCTCCGTGTTGGCGATCGTGCCTGTGGTGCCCAGAGCATCGTAGTACTGCTTGTTGCTCATCAGCGTGTACATGCCAAGGATAGCTGTAAGTACAAGAAAACAATCACTATGAATACATGTCAGGGAGGCGATTCAGATAAAAATATCTCTGTGATATTTGAAGAAGCTCATGTGTCCAGGGTTGTGCTTCCGTCGTGTTTGTTGTTACAGCAAGTGGTGCCTGATATCCCCCAGACAAATACATGTAGAGAACATCACCCCAGTGTTTCTGACTAAGAGTCCAGAACATGGAGAGACATGCTCGAGTACACGAGCATGTCTCTTTACATGAGTGAGGTGTTACCATCTCATCACGCGTGGCTCTGCTCTGTGTGTCTGTTTGACCAGATAAAGATATTGTTGTCTGAGTTTAACAGGAAACTCGGTCACTGGCTGTTTTATCACAGCTTGCCCAGTGGGAATGATACGACACATAAAACAGGGCCTTCAGTTTTCTCAATGTTTTATTCTTGTTGACGTCGAATTAGTCCGATTTACATTTGCTGCCTTAGACCGCCGACCTCAGATCTCCACCAGCTCCTGAGGGAAACATCTGCCTCTTTGAAACTAGAGAAAAGTGAGCTTGTTGTTAACTAGGTCTGTCTGCAGATTGACACTGAGCAGGCGATAAATCATGCGTTTATGTGAAACTGTAAAAACAAAACAGGGACCAACCAAAGCAATAGTCTGAAAGGTGCTACAATCCTTTGTCGAGCTGAGAACAACTGCAGGGTTGGATGTCAGTTCTCAGAGGGATGACACTACAAGCAACCAAGTCACTGTAATTTTGTCCACCGTGCAGAAGGACAAAATATTTCACCTACTCTCTGATGCATTTTGACACTTTAATGTGTCAAGAATCAACAGCACACATTGACTCTTATATGTATGTATCGTCTGAATGTCTACAGTAAGAGTTGAAGTATATGAGGTGAAGTAAAAACTACAATATTTCCCTCTGACAGAGAGAGTCAGAGTAGTGTACATGTGGTATCACTGATTCTGAGACAAAGTGACAATGCGTTGGAAGAACTCAGTTTACATTATAATGATACTATGACACTTTCTCCTGTTGTTCATCTATATCACCAGCAGGGGGCAGATCTGCTGGCTCCTTTCTTGCTCTTTTTTGTAATCTGCCAGAAACTGTGTCAGGAGCCAACTGCTGTGACAGCGACCCCACCCCATCCCCTACCCACCACCACCACCACCAACTCCCCTTCTCCCCCCACGAGCCTCCTGACCCGGTGTAAGGGAACCATGGGAAGGGAGCCTTGTGACGAGACATAGGCCATGGAGACAGCTGCCTGCTCTGGTGTTGGGGGAGTGGGGGCGTTATCAGCCCCAAACACCCAGACGTCATCCGGTTTGGCCCTGAGAATAACCCACAGTAGCTTTACAGCACAAACTAGGCTGCAGATAACTAAAAAGCTCAATATAGCAACGTGTTAATGTCATAAATATAACGTGAAAATTAAGTCTCCAGGGTGACTTGTTGGCCCCGCGCTCTCCCTGAGCTCATGGAGCGGCTCGGCCAGGCTATTCATCCCCTTTTAGTCTGTTCGCCAAAAAGTCCAAACAAAAGACTGACAGAGGCTAACTGAGGTTTAATCCTCCGCTGGACCCGGTCCAGGGTCCCTCCCTCTGACACGCTGATGGAGCCGGACAAACAGGCTCCCCTGCTCTGGCTTTCCGGATGCCTGCCTGTTTGGTCTGTCACAGCAGTGTGGCACAGGAGGGTGTTCACTATGTGCAATGGTTTTACAACTCAGTTTGGCCTTCATATCACATTTCAAGGAATCTTGCACTACATATTTCTTTGATTGCTTAGTATTCAGTATTTATTTTTCAGGGAAAATCCACATGCACTGACATAACTGACTTCATTTTGACCCAGTATCCGTGTGGCTCCACGGCCCAAACCTGGCCCTTACAGAGCATGACTGTCAGATGCTACTTCCACATCTGGACCAGTTCTGGCGCCTACATGGAAAACCTGTCGACTTTCAGCCAGAACCAGAGGATAAGTGCCAGAATCTGCCCAGATGTGGAAGTATAGGCCTGAGGACCGGAGTATAGGTTTGGCCTTGGATATCTGGGTACACCACATATTTGTCAAAATATGTTTAAAACCTGTTGCTTTAGCTTCAGTCTTTTAGCCTGATGTCCTGATTGTTGCCAACTCCTTATTAATTAGCACCCAGTTGCTAGCTAGCAGGGATCAGAATCTACACCATTCATGTCTAAACACTGGTTGTTGATACTGATCTTCAGCTTCAGAGGACAACACCTTCCCACTCTGCTTTAAAGAGATATAGTATCTTTGCCCCCACCGTCCACAGATCCACTCCACCCTGCTGTTGGTGGCCTGGGGGTGGGGTGGTGGGGACTGGCTTATTTATTTCTGTGCTGCTGAGTGTGGGGAATTGGACCCCATTGCATGTCTGTCCATGTCCATTAGCCTGGGACCAGTGGACTGTCTCAATATTCAGAGGGAACAATATGGAGCAGCAGCACCAGCAGCAGCACTGGAGGAGATAACTGGGTCTGTATAGTAAAACTATGTGGGTCAGAGCCACTGTGATGAAAACACTGAGGTCACACTATGCTGTGTATCTCATACCAGGTTAATAAGCACTTGCTGCTGGGAAACAGCGTGAGGGCAAACAGATGACTTCATAGGAAGAACAGACGTTTTGGGAAAAGCACAGGTGTAATTCACAGAGATGTTCAACGGTCACAGCAGAAGTTAAGTGACTGTTTGTTAGACTTCGTATTATAGACAGTGTTTGTCTCACCTGCAATATCACACATCTCAGCGTCGGTGGCATTTTTCAGAGCCTCCTCCAGCTCCGGCTCCAGAATCACCTGCTCGTGCTCGGGGATCTCTGCTGCTTTCTTGGGCACGAAGGTTTTCCCTGGTGACACAAAGAGACAGGAACAGAAGTGAGGCTGTGTGAGCGAGTTCCCACAGTACCTTTTATCTGATCACATGAATGCATTAGTGTACAAAACCAAATTTCCCACCGTTAATGGGTTTTTGCAGACTGGGAGTGTCTCGAACTGTAAATGTGTCTCTGTTGCGGTGAAAGCTCTTTTCGGATCATGTTTCCCCAAAACACGAGTAAACTGGGCTTATTGCAGATTTACAGACCAGGTCTAATAAACCCAGTTTTCCACTGGAGTCTAAACTGTGTTTGCCCATCACTTGTTGTCACAGTTTCACAGTTCACTCCTTCTGAGATGTGTGTGTTGCACAGGAACTACAAGTCATTCCCCGGTGTAGGTCTAATAGGACGTGTCGGCCTGTGTGGACTTCGATGAAAATGGCCCTGAAACTCAGTGAGCTGCAAAAACACCCACACATAACCTGAAAGTAGGAGCTGAAGCTGCTGTGCACTGGTGCATCAAAAGCTACAATAGAGTGCAGCTGTCGGAGGGAGGAGGAAAACTGGAGTCTGTGGAGACTGAAGGTAAAGACCTCCTGAACCATTATATCCAGTGTATAGACCTGTGGTAATGGTATCATTACATCTCTGCTGATGTCTCATAATGTAAAAATGGGGACAACCGTGCATGGATCTGACCCCACTGTGCTGCTTGGACACATCTTCTACATTGTTAATCTGATAATCTGATAATTAGAGATTATTCTGCACCTATGCAAACATGATTATTTTAGATACATGTGTTTTGTGAAGGTGTAAATATCGAGCCTCCCCCACACACTCCCACCTTTCTTCTCCCCGGTGAAGGGCACCAGGTCCTCCCTGTCCGGGTGCTCGATGGCCTGCTTCTCCAGGTGCTGCAGCAGGGCGTCACGGTCGAACGGCCCCGTCGGGCTCTTCTTCGTCTGGTCACGCTGCCGGAAGCCAGCGGGCAGCATGGCATTCTGGGAGAACAGGGGGTCAAAGGTTACGTTGATGTGGCCTTAGGAGCAGAGTAGAACAGAAAGACTAGAACGACTGCTTAAGTGTCTGGATGGACAGAATGGGAGTAGAGGAGAAGAGTTAAAGACAATTTGCTTTAGAAATAAGTTTTTCATTTGGTTTCACTGTGATTTCAATGATTTTCCCTCCTTGCAGTTAAGGCGTCATGGCATGTGTTCAACGCGGTGCTGTGTCGGCTGCAAAGAAATTTACAATGAAACCTGAGAAGAAAATGGGACGAACGTGTCTCTGTGACCTGATGTGACCCGAGAAACAAAAACCCTACAAGACTTCCGGCCAATCGGAGGACAGTCAAGAGTCAAAGTGAGACCTGGTTCCTACCTCGGGGTCCATCTCCTGCAGCTCATACTCCAGCTGATCCAGCTCCTCAGCACTGAGGCCCTTGAGGATGGCATCCTCATCGATGTCCCTGGGGTCTGACATGGCTCCTGAGGCTCCGGCTCACACACACACACACTCACTCATACACACCGCTGCACACCCCTGGGTGGGGAAGAGGGGAGGGGAGAGAGAGCGAGTGAGGAGTCACAGTGAGGTTTTTTTTTAATGGTGTCTTGTGTTCATCTGATTTTGTCCTTTACAAAATGTTCAATAAAGTTGGCTGAAGAATTGTTGTTCTGTGCTGAAAACATCTGGAGCCGTGTCGTATTTTGGAAATTTTCAGATCTGTATACATGAGTGCATCTGTCCCTCCCATTTAGCGGAACAAGAAACCTTGAACACCTGATCAGATTTTGGTTGTGAAAGGTCAAGGGTCAGCATCACCATGACCTCATGCCTCATTCCCGCTCTTGTGAACATGATACATCACGATTATTTGGACAGAATTACAGAAAAACATCTGGCGCCAAAGTCCAGATCGACTCGACAGTGAACTGAATTTGGACGTTGGCAGCCAAAGGTCAAAGGTCAATATCACTGTGACCTCACCATAAATCAAGAACTTGACACTTAACACCTTTTTTTTTAAATTCATGTCTCCACTGCTCAATTTTGTTGGTTAAAGTCCACGTGACCTCACAAGACTCGGCTGTTTATTGATTATTGTATATCACATGATAAACCGTTCAGTTCAGAGCTCTAGGACCATGGGGGGGGGGGGGTCTCCCCTGTCCCACTGTCCTTGCCCAACAATTCCAATGATCTTCATTGAGCTTATCAGCTGCCCTCTGCAGAGCGCTGCAATACTGTGACAATGATAATAATAGTTGCATTTCCAATAATAAAGGTGCAGTACTCAGGAGGACAGAGTCAGGATAAATATGCTGCAGCAGCCTCAGCCTCAACCCTTGGGGCAGGGGGGGGGGCACATTCTTACGTAAGCTACATTTTCACCTCAAAACACAGGAGAGGTGAACAACCAGCGCTGATGCTGCCGGCTGCGGTCGAAGAGGCCGAGCGAGGCAGAGAGAGGAGTGAAGAAAGTGAAAAAGAGAAAGAGAGAGAGATCAAGGACCTTGTAACTCTAAACCCTTAGCTCACCACACCAAGAATAGCAGGATGGAGGAGAGAGAGGAGAGGAGAGGGGGTGGGAAGTGCAATCCCTTATTTATCATTGACAGACATTCGTTCTTACAGTAGTGGACCCACCCTGAAACATATCAGCATGAAGAGCCACACACAAACACACACAACACAAAGCTCTCTGTGACACAGTAAACAGCAGCAAGTTCAAAACAGCAACAGCCCCTGGAAAAAAAACAGCGAGGAAATACCACAATGATAACATACGTACACCCACCCGGGGGTCAGAGTATGAGTAATGCTGCTATCGGGTCCAGTGTTTTTATTTTCAGTCCAAATTTCATCCTAACTTGGCCAGAGAAGAACCCCCCCCCGCCAACCATCAGAGCTCAGGTCACAGATGTGGTTTCATTCAGCCAGTCTGCTTGTCGTATGTCAGTAAGCATTAACATCTGGGATCTGTGATGGCAACACGGGGTTCAAGTATCGTACAGCGAGGCGGCTTTACGCTTCAGGATATGATCGTGTTTATGCTCAGGGGTGAAATCTAAAGCAGAGAAATACAACTTCTCTTGCACATAGATAATAACGTGGGTCATAGCTGTGCCCTGCATTAAATCAGGGAGGCACAGCTAGCCTGCAGAGAGGCCAGGACAACGTGGAGGCAAACTAAGTAGAAAGGCACAGACCTCCCCTATAAACCACCTCCTCGTGGTCGTATCCCTCCACCACTGGGACTAGCCAGAGTCGTATCAAATATGAACCAGTTCACCAATCCATCATTATGACCTTTGACCTTGAGTCCAGTTGAAGGTCTGTGCTAAATTTGTGGCGTCATGGAGTTACTCATGTTTTATGAGATCACCTGTGTGACCTTGACCTTTGACCTTTAGGCCACCAAATCCATTTGCAATTGATTGAGTGTTTAGTTTAGACACATTGCCTGCAGGTGTTATGGAGACGCTGCGTTCACAGGCCAAATACGATGCTGAATTTGAAGAAGTCCAACCTCAGTGTTTATGAGACGTCGTGTCCAGAAGGACAGGACGGACAAACAACTTAAAAACAGCATGACTCTGACTTTCAGCGGCGTAAAGGACGTAAAATAAAATATAAAAACTCACAGCACCTGAACCGGACCTGCCTCAGAAACACAGTTCACCATGAAACAACCTGTTTCTAGTGCAACTTGTTTGTTTGTGTCGTGTTCCTGAGTGTGTTTGTGGTGCAAACGCATCAAACACAAAGTGACAGCTCTTCTGGCAAACCACAATAACCAAAGTAATCAGGTTTCCATGACAACAGGACAAGCCCAGTCACCATGGAAACGGAACTGGAGTGTTCCGTTGAGGAATGATCCCTACGCTGTGTACAGCGTGTCTCACGGGTATTGTTTTGTCCCAGTGACACACACACAGTTCAAAGCCAACACATGCAGAGTTTGAGAAGATGTCGCTGACAGATCACAAACTTCAAACTTCCTGGTCATGTGTGTGTGTGTGTGTGTGTGTGTGTGTGTGTGTGTGGGCTGCTGCTCACTGAGTGCGTGTGGCTCTAATGCGTAAAGCCAGTGACACAAACAGCGGATCACGCAGCTGAGAGTGGAGGAAGATGGAGGACTCCACCTCAACTCACTTTTTTTTTTTATCAGGGATGAAACAGGTTTTACTGCTCTTTAACACCAACAAGCTAAAAAACAGCCTTTGAGTCTTGACATCTTCACTTATATCACACTTTTATAAGGTCGGACCAGGTTTAAAACTACAAGCAAACATCATCCTCACTGCTGGGGATTCATTTATTCTTGCTGTTTATGTGTGATGCAATGATTCACACATTTTAATGAGCTTTTTAAAAGCCTCGGCCGAGATTTTATTGTCTTAAAGCTCCCATATTTTACACTTTTCCTGCATTTTATTTTGAAGTTTTGATCTCCGGAGGACACATTTGTGGTTTTAAGACCCAAAGAGAAGAATCTCAGAATAGTTTTACATCTCTGTAAAAGTCTAAAGACAACAGGTGGGATGTTTCCTGAGTGACTGAATGATGAATGAATAAATAAAAAGGTTCAGGTCAAATATAAAAACAGAGAACACACACACATTAATGTATTGAGCTTTAAGACAAACGTCTACCTTTATACTGTATGAAGCTTTGGTCTCTTTGCCTGTATCAGACAGAACTACTGTATCGACTGTAGTTTGTCTGTCTGTGACTTAAGAAGTGAATGTGGCCCCCGGGCTCCTTCCAAACAAGGCTCATGTGATTTGCGTGCAGTGAAGCCTTTGAGCCTCGCTTATTGTTGAGTTAAATACACGGCTGTTTTCTGACACTTGAGCTAAGAGCGGCGGCTCAGACGACTGCATACCACCAGCCTGCCAGCTAAGGAACTGCACGTCATAATAACTTATATTACACAGTCTTCCAGAGAGCCTTTCGAAGGACAGGCATGGTATTTCTTCTTCTTGTATTGTGTTATTTTGTTGTATAAAGCAGCTAAACTAGCAACAGTCAGGCCTGACGCTGTGTTGTGATTTGCTCTGACTGGAAAACACACTGGATGTTTGTCAATGTGCATCTGTCCTCTGCATTCCCACTGGGTTTCTATATGATCCAACACAAGCTGGGAGCGGTGGCGGTGACCTGCCGCTGCCAGATGGCTGGCTCTGTCCGGACGTTTCTTTTTCCAGCCCTGAATCTCAACCATGCCCTGCACCTGCAGCTGCTGCCTCTATGGAAGTCGTGACACCCGTCATAAACATACATCCACGTTTTATTATTGCGGTTTGATTGATGACAGCTGCCATATTGTCGCATTGACCAGTCTAATTTCGAGTCGCCCTGTGGCACAAATCCAAGGCGGAGACGACCGATGTGATGCCAACCGGTGACCTCCTTTACAGGTCAGAGCTGAATTTCTCGACGGTTAGTAAAAAGTTTTTTAAGGATTCTCCTGAGACTGATGTGATAATTACAACGACCTAATGTGGGACAACGACGAGGCACAAGAAGGGACGGACTCATTTAGATTTAATTAAAACCCCAGGGCTCATTATGTAACTAAAATATGTTCAGCAGAAAGTTGGCACTTCTATTTTAGTCGGCAGTGAGAGGGGAGGACTGAATGTACATAAATCTCATCAGGTGAAGAAGAAGAACAAGAAGAAGATGATAATGACAAATGTTGATTTCAGCAGCTTCACTTCATGAATAAGTGAGATCATGTTTCATCAAATCTAATCTTTGAATGATGAATCTGAATCCTGCAGCACCTCATTAATCAAATCACTTTTTGTGTCTGAACCCGATGGAAAACTCAAGTTTGTCCACAACGACCTGAAACTGGTTCAGAAACTGATCATCGGCTAAATCAAACTCACACTTTAACAGCACATGTTTACACTCACAGGTCATGCTCAGACTCTTTGCACTATTCCCACACACAGAGAATGTCATACATGGCATGTATATATATGTCTTATATCATATTTATGTATACATGTAAAACAGCCTACATATAAGTCTATATGCTTACACTTATTTATCTTTTTCATATAAGATTCACAGTTTTTAAAATGTATCTTATAAAATAAACATATATATGTAAAATCCATCGAACAATTCAACATTGATTTGAATTAGTTGGATAGCAGAACAGAAATACTTGAAAAAGATGAACCTGTATAATAAGCATGTAGATATTTTCATGTATGGACATATACATACATACATATTGACTGAGTATCATATATACTGTATTCTTGTATCTTCATATGTCCACAGGATGTATGTACAATAATATTTTCCCTTTTAAGTGACATATGTGGTAACATAATATGTCAAATATTACATTTCTGTATGGCGAGAAACACGCTGCATCCCTATTGGCTGACAGAGCCCACTGACCGAAGCTGACCTCTGACCTCCACTGGAGCCAGGTGGAGACTGAACCAAAACAGGAAACACATGTTTGAATATTGTTGCTGCTCAGGCTTCAAGCACAAGAACAGAGAGAGAGAGCAAAATATCTGCAGGCCACAGGAAGTGTAATGTGACTGTAGCTCTGAAATCTGTGAGGGAGGGGGGTGTGACCGAGCTCCATGATCAAAACATCACATCTGACATGACTACACCCACCTCCACCCATCTGAGGATGAATCTGGAGCATGTGTGTTTAATGAAGACACCAACTGCTGCTGCTTCACTGTTGGGAGCCGGTGCAGTTTCTGATCTGAGCTCAGGTGCCTCGGAGTTACTGCACGTTTTACAAGTCAAAGCCCATTACAAAGGTTTCGGTTACACACTGACAAAGGTTATACTCTCATAAATGCTCCAAAGTGATTTACACTCTGCTGCTTCTGTGCCGTGTGAGCGCGTATAAATAAACTCTGAGCTCACTTCTCTTGAGTTTTACTGGTTTTATACCATAAAGACCAGAGGTGTAACAGTAGCAGAGCAGAGCGTGTGCTGCCGCCGCCGACCGACCAGCCGACCGACCGCTCAGATTTGTCGCCATCCGTGGGTCATCTTCCCCACGTCTTACCGCCCAAGTGTGACATACCAAATCAGCCCTCAGCTTAATTTTAGCTTCACAAGTCAGCGACTTCCAGCAGGCAGGCGTTGGGTTGCTGCTGCCTCGTCTTCTGGAGAGACATTTAGAAGAACAACCTGGCTGCATGACGCTTGATTTATGGTTTTTTGTTTTTGTTTGTTGGAAATCGAACCAGCAACAGTTCGAAATGCAACAAGTGGAAAAAAGCTTCTCTGTCTCTGTTTTTTCTTTTCGCCACATCTGAGCCACGAGATCCTCAAACACACACTGATCCAGGGACAGACACAAATGTCAGACAGCCATGGATCCCATCAGGGGCCGACTTAACCCACGTTCCCCATGTCCAAACTGTACAGACCCCCGAGACAACATCTCCAAATCCCAAACCCCCCCCCTCCCACCCCCGACGTATTCAGTGCAGAGCGACGGGCAGCTAATGGACGGCTTAACCCCTCCACATGCCACCATGATGGCTTCATGTGTGAATGACAGGATTTCACTTTTCACCACAACAACACAGTGACACAACAACAAGCTCAGACTTTTCAAAATAAAACGCTTCTGACATCACTTCTGTGGTGCTGGTCCCACATCAGAGACTTCACCCCCAGCCCTCCTCAAAGAGACGACCCAGAGGGGCAGATTAAAGTTGGGATCACCCCGACATGCCCCCCCCCAGCAAACAATCACACACACACACACACAGTGAGAACAACAGACAGGAGGACCTACCTTCACAGAAGTGCAGTGCTGAAGCCCCTCGTCAAGGCAGAGCCTGCAGTTAGAAACCAGAGAAAGTTGTTTCTCTTTTTTCTTTACCTCACCCCCCCCACTCTTTCCTCTCTTCCCCCTCCTCTTCTCTCTCTCTCTCTACACCCCCCACCCTCCCTCTCTCTCTCTCTCTCTCCTCTTTCTCTCCCTCTCTCACGTCGGGCGTCAGAGCTGCTGTGCTGAGACAGGAAAACTGATGGCACTTTGAGAAGTCAGCATTTTATTATTTTGGCTGTGAAGGAGTGGGCGGGCGAGGTAGAGAGAGAGAGGAGACACAGAGAGAGGGAGGGGGGGGGGGAGTGTGGCCTGAACTCATACACTCATCAGTCATTCAATTAAAACTGAGTGGCGTCAGACAGGAAGAGAAACACTGACACCTAGTGGTGATAACTGGTGATGCTGAAACTCTGTCTCTTTCGCTTTAATTCATCATTTTCAGTCTGTTGCAACATATATATATTATTATTATGAGGTCATACGTCACACAGGCCGTATGCATAACATCAGCACGTGGAATCATATGGATTATTGATTATTGATTCCATTCAAGTCAGTGGAGGAGTTACGTCAGAATATAAAGTCAAACACACTGAATCTGTAGAGATTTTAACATGACTGACCTGTTTCATGTGAAACTCATGCAGCTTTTAGCTCTGAGTTTGTTGTTGTTGTTGTTATTGTTGTTGTTTGGCTGCTTTCCTCTTTTAGCTCCTCGTGTCATTCTGAGGCCTCGTTCACTGTCTGTCTCAGTGTCAGCTGCAGGGACCTGGCTGTGTACAACTGCCCTGATCAACCCACTACACACCTGAGCGATGAATTTAACAACGGACACACAAAGTTAGAGACTGAGCTCGCGGACAAAGTGAAGCGTTTAGCATCTCCACAGGTGACACAGGTGATCCTCAACAGGTGATGTAACAGGTACAGGTGTAACAGGTGAGTGAAGGACAGTGAAGCTGTGAGGACTGGACTTACATGGCTCAGGTGGACAGACAAACGATCCTCAGGTGTGTGTGTGTCTGTGTGTGTGTGATCCATTGTGTGTGCAGAGTTAGCAGCTAACGCAGCAGCAGCAGCAGCCACATGCCAGAGCTATGAGCTTCTCTCGCCCCCTAGTGGCCGAAACACAGCAGTGCAACAGCTAACACATGTAAACAATGAGGCTGTACTTTCTCTGCCCTGCACGTGCCTGCACCAGTCTGATTATTGATCATCTCTCTGATTATTTGTGTTCAGCAGCAGCTGGAAAACCCCTGCACAGCTTCTTCTTCGAGGAACTCTCTGTCACTTCTTGGTTCAAGTCTCTCTGTGGTTTTAGGTACATTTCTCCACCAAAACTTGAAATGAGTCATGATCCTGCCAGCTGCACCAGATCTTTGTTCGCCTCACTTATCTGTTTGGTTATTGTACAACAAGTTTACACATCAATAAATGAAAAGGGGTCACACAACACACACAACACACACACACACTGTGGTGATAATAAACTGTCAATGAATAACTTAACCAACAAAACCAACGATTCGTTTGAAGCTGCAGCTTTGTTTGTGCAGATTTACAGTAACTGAGCAAAGAGGAAGCATAACAGACACGATTCCTAAATGATTTACCACTACAGATAAAAAAGGAGCTGCAAAGTTTCAAAATAAGATCCTAGTCACTGCAGGCGCTAAGAGAAAGAAGTATGAATGTTCGAGGCCATGTAAACAAACAATCAAAAGGTTAACATGACCAGACTGTTCCCATTCATTCTATAGGGGGAAGTCAGCGTGCAGCAGGCGTCTCTCAGCAGAGTCCTTCATTAGTTTTGACATTTCTACTTTGCAGAACTTGATTCAGTCGATCAGGTGGAAACTGGCTCGTTAGCTCCATGTACTCCTCACATCTGTCTCTGTCTTTGACTTCAACCGCTTCTCTTTGTTTCTGGACTGTTATTGATTTATATTGATCATCTGTGGGCGACCCTCCTCTCACTTCTTTCTTCTTCTTTTCTTCAGCTCCTCAGTCTTTCCTAAGTTTCCCTTCCTCTTGTTTTGTCTCAGGTCAGTGTTTGTGTCTCACATGACATCTTCACGTGTGGGAAATTTCTCAGTGTTGAATGTGAAACAGCGAAGTGGAAATACCCAATGCTGTGAATTGCTCACTCTGTTGAGTAACAACATTACATATTATTTTATTTCCCAGATTAGCTATCTAAGAGGTGCCACGTGATCAAGATAGTGGAAAAGTTACCACTGAATAACCACAAGTCTTTCTGCATTAAAATCTCCACTAAGTTATGAATCACACGTCTTTTTGCAGCTCCATAAAACATGGTCTGATCTTTGCAATCCTGTCTGTCCACATCCACAACATGTCATTCCTCCTTTCCACCACTAGATGGCAGCAGACAAACACTGACAGTTACAGCATCTTATGAAATCATTGCTCTGAGATGGGCAACGCTGTGCAGTGCCCTCCAGTGCTGTTAATGAGGAAAACCAAGAGCAACAGCGAGCAACTCATCATTATTGGAAGGAGCAGATGAATCCATCATGTGCTAAAGACTCTGTTGATGCGCTGATGATTAATTGATCAGCATCAGCAAGTCTGGTGATGAATTAATCAGAAAGCAACATGCAGACTTGAAGGAGGAACAGCGTGTGTTCTCTTCCACCTGCCAGAGACACAATCCAATCATTGTTACACAACACAACACAACATGCTTTTCATTTCAGCAATGCTTAACATAGCTCTCATATATCTCATTCTACCTGACTGCATTCTCCTCTATGTTGTCTTTCACTGCGCACAGATACCAGGGGCGACAGCAGCGACAACAAAGACGGGAGTGTTCTGGATTGATTCAGTTTTATTTTTGCTGATCCAGATAATCCAGACTGTGAACAGGTCAGCTCCTGAGTTCCCACGCTGCTGCTCAAACCTGTTTTCCCCTCATTGTCATAAAAGGTGTGTGTGTATGTGTATGTATTTTCTTTTTTCTTATGCAAGTCTGCACATTCCTGTTTGTTAAAGTCCTGATATGATCTGTGTTGCACCTGCAACTTTTGAGTGATGGGTGTTTTTCCTGCAGTTCAGACAAAACATGGGGAGGTGGGGAAAACCTGACTTGTGCAAATCATGACGGTTTCTACATGAGAAAAAGCTGCAGCTCAGGTGGTCTTGCAAATGATCAAACATGACAACCTCCATGTTTATTCTCACTGATGGGCTCACTTTTACCTGAGAGAGGAGCTCCACCTGAGCAGCCGCGGCAGCAGCAGCAGCAGCAGCAGCAGCAGCAGCAGCAGCAGCAGCAGCAGCAGCAGCAGCAGCGGTTACTCTGGTTAATCCCCAAACATCACACTCCACCTCTCTGGGGACTTTTTTACTACTAAACTACAACTTACAATTTCGCTTTTGATGTCTACATCAGGAGAAAATTTAATAACATATATAAAAATATCGGAACAAAATCTTTATCTTCCTGTTGCAAACTAGTCTGATTATTTACAAATATCAACATACATGTATCACATAATGGAGATGAACTGCATGCAAATATATTACATTTGCACACAGATAAACCTGCATGTCATTATGATCAGTTTTGCATCTTATTGATGGAAGAACTAATATAATAACTATATTTCCATGTGAAATGGAATATATTGATATGTCATATAAAAACCTTGAGCTGCTTCAGGTGCATCATTTAATATGGTTGATTTCCCTGTTACTCAGCTTCATCCGTGTTGAATCAGAACAAACCAAGCAGGACATTCAGTGAGACACAGTCTGCTGAGTCTATACTGTCAATTAAAGTGGATTAAAAAAACGTGTAGTGGTGCGTTCAGGGTCATGATGTGAATAAATGTGTTGAGCTCAGCTTCATGTGACATTTGTTTTGAGTTTAAGTCCAAAAGAAATTCAGCGAAATTTTAATGCCGATGGAAATTCTTCTTAACCTCTCCCCCCCAAAATATGCATGCATTGTGTGTGTGTGCATGTGCCCGCATTTGTGCGTAGGTGTTTCCAGTTAGTCACTTCAGGGAGGGGGAAGTGTGAGACAGGTTAGGGATGTGAGAGAGAGAACAGTGACTAATATGAAGAGTGAGACAGAAACAGGGAGAGAGAGAGAGAGAGGAGGTGAGGTGAAGGTGAGGCGCAGATGGAGGAGATACAAGGTCCAGAAATCCCCCGGCCCCACCCCAGCCCACCTCAGCCCCACCCACCTCCATGTCAAACCCCATCACCAGCAGCTCCACCTGGACCAGCCACAGTGTGAGAAACAGAGGAGATTAAACAGTAGATCAGCCCTGAGGCAAAAAAAAAGAAAAACTGAAAGTAAACCTGGATCAACATCTGGCAACCACAGCTTGGACACAGTAACTGTCCAACACAAACATGGCAACCCAGACCCCCCCCCCAAAAAAACACAGCAAAACAAAAGTATGTCAGTTAAGAGGAAGAGGCCGAGCGGCAGCTTCCTGCTGCAGCCCCATGGTCGCTTCATCTGAAAACCAGAAGAAGAGTAAAGTAAAAGCAGCGACAGTTTGAAGGACAGAAAAGAAAACTGGTCACAACTTAAAAACCTGTTCAACAGCACCGAGCTGAGCTGTTTCACCGTGTGACTCAGTGCTTCACCTTTACATTCACTCACCATGACAATAATGTGGTGTGTAGCTTCAATCACACCTCAGAGGGAGGAGGAGGATGAGGACAAACCAAAATGTCAGAGGAGTCCCTCCGACAGCTGCACATCCCTTCACACAGGGCGCGATCATCAGGTGTTTACTTTCTAATGCTGCCTATATGTACCAGTATGTGTATATGTGGTCACATGGAAACAGTTTGATCCTTTGCAGAGGCGGCACTTGTGTGTGTGTCGCTTTTCGGAGCAGGTGTTTCACCTCGGCTCGGACACTCGTACTTCACCGGGGTATTTCCATGTTATTCTAGTTTGGACTTTTACTACATTAAAATTCACTCATGGGGATTTACCAGGTTTATATTGACTGATTATTCTGTAAAAACAACCAACGATGTCATTATGAGTATGAATGTGGCACAGTGAGGGGGGGCCGTCTGTCGGCAGGACTGTAATTACAGGACACATCTGACCCTGAAACGTTAATGTGTTTGTTTACAAATGTTTTTACATCCATGCGTCTTCATATGTGTAATAATGTCAAAATATATTGGGTTTTGGGGGGATGGGTCTGTGCAATATAAACATATATATTATTCATATCATTATTATTTTTCTAACTGTATGAGCTTCATGTACATAATAAAAGATGGTGAAACCATGGCAACAAGCATCAACATCTATCTTTAATGGGTTTGTTATGATGACACACTTGTGTTTTTTTTTCTAATCTAATGTTTAATATTCACATGATATCAAATATAGTGATAGGTTTGGACCTACGTCATCGAATGAGTCAGACAATGTATGAAATTGTTCCGCTGTTTGATTTTCCATGTAAATTTAATCTACTTCCTGTCTGGGAATTTAACTCATATGTTACTTCTGCTTTTACATAAACATTTGAATTAACGTAGTCGGTATTTTTAGTTTGTGGTATAGCTATTTTTACTCAGGTAAAGGATCCGAGCACTTCGTCGTCTTCGTCTTCTTCTTCTTCTTTGGAAATTCTGCCTGTTTCTACTTCTGTGGTTCTGATGGCAACAAAGCAAATGTTGGATTTGAATATGAGAGGCGGTGAAACGAGGCGGTGCTGTCCCACCTCTACAGGAAGTCAGCGGGGCTCTCCCCTCGATTTCAAACTAAAACAGCTCCTTGTCTTCTTCTTCTCTTGTTGTTATACATGTTACTAGTGTCCACATCTCATACGTGTCCATCTTCAGTTCCTTCGGTCTCTATCATCAATGCTTCCTCTGTGTCACACACACACACACACGTACACACACACACAGAAGAACCGGACATTCAGGCTTTGAGCTTCCTCCTTTAGAGAAATGGGGAAACACATTGGTGAGATTCTTGTAAACCAGGTCACCATCAACCACAAGAGGGAGAGAGAGAGAGAGAGAGAGAGAGTTAAACCTGATCTTACACACGCTGACAAAAGCCCTTTGTCTCTGCCACTCTACTACTTCTGCTTTGTGTGTATGTGTGTGTGTGTTACGTGCGCAGTGTGATGTACATGCTGCATTAAGGTTGTGTTGACAGCAAACACAGCGAAGCTTCATGTTCCAGCTTTTTTCATCCCGACCCACCGAGGCAGCGTTGAGCAAAACCACATGAGACACATTCCTCAGTGTCTGTGACTCTTCACACACTCATACATACAAACCACCGGACCGGTCTCAACATGGAGCTGCAGGAGAAGGAGGAGTGTGTGTGTGTGTCCTCCTCGTCCCCCCGACAAAATAAAAGTCCAACAATCAGGCTGCTTTGTTGCCAAGCCCTCTGAGTCAGGAATTTCTGCACATAAGAGACGTAATAAAGATATAAAATAGGTGTGAGTACTGTCACAGAGAGTGTGTAAAATCAAGGTGGAACTGGTGAAAGGTCAAAGCAAAGGTAGAACTGCCATGATGAAGCGATTTGTGGGTGTGGCTTCAGCAGCATGCAGGCAGGTACGGCACCTGCCTCATAGGTCAAAGGTATGCGATGATATGAAAGATAGGGAAGTTACATAGGTTTTGCTATTTACACTGGTTCTGTTGAACCGGTGGAGAAGTTAGGTTTGTTTAAATGCCATCTCCAACCATTAACCACAACATTTAAGGCTCTTTTTGTATCTTATGTTTATACTTAAGGGGTTTTAAAGTGACTGTTACTGCCCCCATGTGACTGTAAAGTAGGAGGCCTGTTCTATAGAAATGAAAGTGCTCAGTGTGCAGCGTGATGTCATTGGGTTTTTCATCCTACTGGACTTGGTGACATGCAGCTGAAAACGTGTTTGATCCACAGTGTTGTTCTTTTGTTTGGTTTTGTTTTTGAACATTTGTCTGTTTATCATGTCACATATATCTGACCACATCAGCTGCACCGAGCTACAAGTTATAAAGAGCCAACACCCTGTTCAGAGCCAACTCCCTTTTCAAAGTAAAGCTGGTCTTTTCTTCTTCTTCTTCTTCTTCTTCTTCTTCTTCTTCTTCTTCTTCTTCTTCTTTTTTAAACAATTCATAATTAACTTTTATGATGATTCATCGACCTGTTGTTCAGCAGCAGCAGCAGCAGCAGTGGGTCATACCAACCAGACCTTGGTCGTCACGGTTACATCACCAAACACTCCAGAATGCGACCGGCAGTGCCCGACAGAATGGAATGGGCCTTCGTCACCACGGTTACGTGGTGCATGACTGACAAAACTGACCCCCAATATTAGCTGCGTGGTTTTTAGGTTCACATTTGTTGTTGCCATGGCTACGTGGTTACTGACAGCACTGTCATCCTGCGTGTCACTGACCAGTCAGTGGCTCTTTACACTCTACATTGCTGACCTAATCCTTCACTCTTGTCCTAATGACTGCACAGTGGCCTGATGATGCTGTTAACCATGATGATGAGTTGTTACACAGACATGAACCTGTGGCTCAACTTTTATCTGTGTGTTTTATCTGATCCAGTCCACATCCACGTATCCACCCGTACACCCGGTTTATTGTGCATCAAATAAAAATACTCTGGTGTAATTATGAAAGTGTGATCAGCTGTGATCAAGTAGGACACTATGGAGATGGTTGTAACCAGGGACGGTTGCAGTAAGTTTTATTATGAGTGTGACCTTAAACCTATGGAACATTACCTCCATTTATTGAGTCATTTATCTGATGGTTTATTCATACAAATAAAACTACAGTGCAACCTAAATACTCATATTTACCTTATCTCTTCTCATGTATTATACTTTATCATGAATCATTAAAGCACCACGTGTGCTACAGTGATTAAACTCAAACTGTACCTGCTCAGGTTTAAAAAAGGAAATTAAATGTATTCATTTTTAAGAAGTTGCAACTGTCCCTGTTTGCTGTTGCAACCGTCAGCAGATCTGGAGTCAGCATATATCACATGTGATCACCTATAAATGGTTTATAGGTGCTAATCAGACAGTATGGTTTCATAATTTAGACTCTGGATAGTCAATGTGACAAGGTGAGTCACTAAACCTGAATAAACACTTTTTGAGGACATCGTTGTTCCAGTGACCTCTTTTTTTTTTTCTTTTTTCTTTTTTTAAGGTAATAATCTTTCAGAGGATGTCGTCATACATCAACTGCTGCTGCTGCACCTGCCTCGCCCAGCTATTATGTCACCTCCAGGTGTGATCAGTGATGTCATCAGGACCTTCTTGAATAACTTGTGAAAACAGAAGAAGACGACAAAGCACCATCACAGCCTTTGATGAGGGTGGTTCACTGCTGTAATGATGGTGTTGGTGAAGGTGTGTGTGTGTGTGTGTGTGTGATACACCTGGAACACCTCAGTGTCTCCTCCAGGTGCCCATTAAGATTGACACCATGGCGACCAAAAGCCACATCACATGACTCACAGGGTGGAGACGGTGGAGCTCCACCATGAACAAACAACTTGTGTTTTAACGTTTACTAAGGTTTCCAATGCACCAGTGAAACCACAGCAACCAGTGGCTATGTTTACATACACAAACTTTCTTAATCAGATTAAAAACTTGAGGAGAAAATCTGAATCCACAGTTTATGTGGGCGCAAAATCGAATAATCCGATCAAGACGTGCGACACATGCACCAAGTTTTATTCAGAATAGCAGCATTTTAACATGCGCAGACTTGTCCACTGCAGAAGAAGAAGTTGTACTTCTCCCCGTGCTCTAAACAAACCAACAAACACTTTCGACTGTCAAGTCGTCCAACTATTCTGAGCTCTCTCAGTAAGACAGTCATATCAACAACAGACCAGGCGTGCCTCGACCTCGCCATGTTCACATCTTGCCACTAAACAATGCAAAGGCAGAAATGCGTCACGTTGACGTAGGGCATTTGTGACCATGTAAACGTAGCTAGAGTTGGGCATGTTACTTTTAAAAAGTAATTGGTTACTTGTTACTTTCCCCAAAAGTAACTGAGTTATAAAAGTAACTAATTACCAGGAAAAGTCACTATTGTGTCTGTAGGTAGGTGTAGTAACGGCACATTTTATTGTCATTTATAACTCTGTTATTCCCATCACTGGTTGACATGGTGTTGGGATGATGATTGGAACGGCGTTATTGAATGTGAACAGTAACTGTTACGTTACTAGTTACCGCAAAAAGTACACTGGTGCTACAGTGGTGTGTGTAAAGAGTAGTTTACAATCAGAGTATTGTTTTACCTTGAACTTTCTCTGTGTTCCAGGTGTCTGCTGCACTTCCCCACTTCTCTCCTGGAAAACTGAAAGTGTCAAAAGGTTATTGATAATATAATGATGATAATTCAGATGTATAAAACTCCTCCTGTCCTCCATGAGTGTAGTATGTCCACACACGTTTTCACCAAAGTGTCTCACAGCTGACTGACTTCCCATCGTTGCTGTTCTTGGATTTTTGCGCTAATTATACAAATGAACAGTTGGCACCACTCAGATCATGTGGATTCAAGCCCGAAGTCACAACTGCACACTTTTTTTTTTTTTTTTACAGTCAGGAGATGAAGCCATGAAAGGTCATAAAAAATGAGAGGGAGAGAGAAAAACAAGTTAAACATTATGTGAAAAATATAAAAATAAAAGCTAAGCTTCAGCATCAGCAGCGCCCACCGGGGCACTTTGTCTCACGTGGATGAAAACAGTGACTGTAAAAGCTGCAGGAGGACGTTCGGCCTCCACGTGTTTTGTTGATGTGTTTATTAGCAACAATCTCAAGAAGAAGAATCTGTGTATCTGTGAGACGAGGCGAGGAAAATAAATGTCATGATGTCAATTCTATGCATCAGTGAGGAGCGAGCGCTGACGAGTGTGTGTCACAGTTTCTGTGGTCGATGATGTCACCTGGTGATATCAGCACAAACTTTTATTTTGACGACCAGCTGATTTGGCCAAACTTTCTGTCAGAGCTGCTGAGATCCAGTCAGATCATGTGTCTATTAGAGAGATGAGATAAAACATTAGATTTTTCCACCGCAGCATTAAAACAAAGGACTGGTGGTGTCTCATCTGGGTTGCCATGGCACTCTGGGTAAATCTACCACCATCCAGAAGGTTCGTCTATAAACACACAGAGGATGCAGTGGGACAGAGGTCACACACACACACACACACACACAGTGTAAATGCACAACACAAAGGTCCAGTCGCAGCAGAAAGTGGCCGGATGTTAAAACTGCTACACACACACACACACACACACACACAGCAGCTTCAGTGTTTCCACTGACACTCGGAAAAAAAGAGAAACCAGCACGGTGGTTCCCAACCTGTGGTCTGGGGCCTGTTGACGGGCCTGTGAAGGCTCTGCAAGTGGGCCGAGAAATCTTTGGTAAAACAGTGTAATGACTGTGAAAAGCTAAGATCATATATCAAATGTAAAGCTGTAAAATGAGATGATTCGAGCCAGAGAAGGGAGCTCTTATCAATCAATCAAACTTTATCTACGGAGCATGTTTCATACAGAAGGGAAGCAGCCCAAAGTGCTTTATATAATAAACAACAAACAACATCCATCAGAATGAATTAAAATCACAGAGGAAAAACCCGTCTTAAAAAAGCTGTTGCAGACCAGCGTCACTTTGTAGCTGCAGCACTTCATATATGTTGATGATGTCTTTGTGATCGGACATGAAAATATCACATCAGTGGAGAATCAGTGGACAGCTGGTTAACAACGGCAGAGAGTCAAAGAGACGTCATTTCACCTCTGTATTATTACGATTTCTAACATTTTTCGAGATGTTTATGATGAAATGAAAAAGCATTTTCATTTTCTCATATTTCATTCTCATGACTCATGTACTGGTCAGATCCACTGATAATGGAAACAGAAACTGTGTTGATCATGTGATGGACGATCACAGCGGATCGAGCTTCATCCATGTTGGACTGTCCATCAGAGGTCAGTACTGTCAACTCAGCTTCCTATTGGTCAGCCACATAAATCTGTGTTTCCCTCAGTGTCGCAGTCACATTGCTGGAAACAAGTGGGAACTATTTTCAAATCTTAAGCAACCGAGACGTCATGTGACCTGGACACCCAGAATACAGCAGCAAGGACCAGCTGCCTGTTTTTTTTTTTGTTATGTTTTGTTTTGACTATATGAATAAAGTTGTATTGAATTGTTCCTGTTGACTGACAAACATTAGTGAAACGCAGGTGTGAAGAGGAAGGAGGTCTGGTCGAAACCATGAACATGACTGAAAGAAAAAGCCACAAACAATCCTAACAGAAACACACACACGAAGAGCAAGACAGACAGAGACCCCCCCCCCCCGCCAACCCCTTTCCCACACACACACACACACTCACAACAACTCGACAGACAAAACCACAATGTAGGAAAGAAAAACTGACACACACTCTCCAAACCACCAGAAATAAAATGAAGGACCATTTAAAGTTGGTGTGGGGCCGACTGTCCGTGGTGGGGGCCTGATGAAGCTGAATGAGTGAAAAGCTGAATGGAGCCAGACGGGGGAGGGAAGAAGAAGAAGAAGAAGAAGAAGAAGAAGGGGGAGGGGGGAGGCATGCGTGGCGTTCACGGTCACAAGGCAGATTGCGTTTCAGTTGTCTCTGAACCCCTCGCCCGCTTTGTCTGAACGAGAGGAGCCGATTTCCCCTCGTCTTTGATGTCTCCTCCTCCCACGCTTTCACGCCTGATATACCCCCCCCACCCCATACACCAACCCCCTTTTCTCCCCCTCACAACCCCCCCTTTAACTCACCCACCACCACCAGGCCTCCCACACAGCTACGCACACACACACACACTGGGGTCTTGTCTTGTGCTTACGGGAAACCTGACACACACACACACACCCACACACACACACTGCAGCATCTGGAGCCCCGGCACCTCGTCATGTGGAAAACACGCAGCAGCAGCAGCAGCAGGTAGAGATCAGGCCAGAAAAACTTCAGCTTTATGTCCAACAACAGAACAAAGGTGAGGAGGAAAATGCTGCGAACACAACCACTGGACGTCATCATCATAAAAATACCCACAATGCATCTTGCTACATTTGAATTGGGAATATGTCGCTCTGAGAGAACGAAGGAAAAAGAGATAAATAAACGAGCCTGAGATCCAAGTTTGGCCATGGTGGAAAAGGTCAACTATTCATCCAGTGAACCAAAACACACACACACACACGCACACACACACACGACCTTATAAGGAGAAAAAATTCAAAACCCAAAATAAAAGCAGGAAGATGACTCTTAGTCTCAGAATTAGCAATGTATCAGTGATTAGTAGATCAGCTGCTGACACCTCCGCTCCCAGATAAACCCACTGTCCAACTCCCCGCATGATTAATACATCAGCGCCTTTTGTGTGCGTTCATGCAAAGTACCTTGAGTCAAATGAATGGGGAAGGTTCCCCCTGTTTCTGTGTTGTTAACCTTTTTACCACCCACTGGTTTTCCCTCGGGACATCAGAGCTGTGTGGAGACTTCAGGGCATTTATTTATCTCCTCTTTAGATCAGACTCTAATGTGTTTTCAGTCATGTGGTCACTTGAATACACCACAGCTTGGATCACTGAAGCTCTACAAAAACGTGGCGTCTCCAGATCCTTAAGTATCATCCAAAACTTTGGGGTCGGACGCGCCGGATATACGACGAAGGTCTAAAGAGAAAGAGAGTCTAAACCATCAGTCATCAGTATAATGTCTGTTATTGTTAGATTAGACACCAGGTCGATTCCACTGCTGCCATGAAATTTGGTTATGATTGTTACTGTATGTTATTGATCAGCATCTTAGATTGATTAATACATTCAAGCACATCATCAACTCTGTGCTTCAGTGAACACCACCAGACAGACTGTCGTCCACATGTCTCCAAAACAAATTCCCAAAGCTGGAAATAAAACTTGGTATGTGCAGCTTAATGTGTCCACACACACACACACACACACACACACACACACACAAGTCATCACCATGTGCAAATACATGAGTTTATCCAGGACAAAAATATTTCAGGCCTCAGACCAAAACTCTAAACAAGCCGTCAGTCTTCATGCAGCCCATAATATTTACATTCAGCATGTGACCTAAATTTCCATACAGCCCTATCCTTTATGGGGTGGGGTAGGGGTTGGGGGGGTGGGTGGGTGGGGGTTAATCCATCTTAACGATCTCTGGGCATCTCCATCTAATTTATACGGCAAAACAACATGTGGTATGTAAAGCATCCCTTTGATTGCATTGTTGTGGGGGCTTCTGCTGTCAGAGGTGGCGGGGGCCCCCCACTCTGCCAGGGTCCGCCAGCCAGACTGCCGAGGTCAGAGGGTGGTGGCGATGGTGGTGATGGTGGTGGCGGTAATGGTGGTGGTGAGTGGGGGGTGTGTGGGGCTGGGGTGCTCTTCCCGTACACAGCCGTTTCGCTATTGAGGCAGCAGCGTCCTTCCTGCAGCCGAGCTGATGTCAGGGCTGAGGAATGTGGACAACACTGGGGGGCCTTGTTCTCCAACAGTGAATAGTCCTTGGGCAGGAATCCAAACCACATGCCACACACATACACAGCCCGAGATAGGGCGGAGTGGGAGGGGGTGGAGCATGGCTGCGGATGCCGGGGGGGGGGGGGCACACATACAAGGACAGAGAAAACAGAGGAACTGGCAGCAGCAGCAGGCCTGTGAGTATTCTGAGGTGAAGCGGACGTGGTTGAACGGATGGTTTAAGGCGATAAGATCTGAGTTATTATGTAACAGATGACCACATCACATTACACTGGAGCTCAGACATGCGTCAGTTGTTAAAGCATCATGTTTAACTGAGGGGAACACTTTTTTTATTTGCTTTAGCTCAGTCAAGTTTATGAAAAGTGGTGACGGCAGTCACTAGGCTCAAACACTGCCAACAGGTAGCGTCAGGTACAAGTGGTTAAAACGCTTCAAGAACAAGGGGAGGTTGTGGGAGAGTGTGTTTGTCATTACTTTATCTTCTTTTGATTGTGTTTTTACTTTACCTTCTGGCATGTGGTGCTGATGCATCACCTTAATTTATCCACCTAATTCCTTTGATACCTGCTCTATGTGACTCATTTCTGAGATGGCATCAGATCCATCTGATCTTACCTGTTGAACAGAGACATCGGGCTACGATACTCATGGAGCATGTTCGTACAATGAAGAAGACATCAGCTGAAACATTTTTCTGTGTCACTCTGATATGTTGAAAATGGAAGTAAAAAGTAAAGCAAATAAAAACACAACAATTGGAAAATCTTTCAATTTATATTCTGTCGGAGCATCACTGTTTACCGGTTTAAACACCAGTGCTATTTTTGTTTTGTTTTTTTAAAATCCTTTGCATTTTAATAACCAGCAAAGGGACTACCGATGAAAATTAGCCTTTAGCTAACTCGGGTACATTTACATTTTGTTACGATGTTTTATTAATGTACATTGTTCCTTCTGAAATAAACAACTAAACTAAACTAAACAAACAAACAAAAAACTTCTATGAAAATCATCTGGAGACAAAAGAGGCTTTTAACTGATATGGAGTACCACATGGTTCTGTACTTGGCCCCAATCTTTTCTCTTTTATTCATATCATTTATACATTTCCATTGGGCCACACTATACGAAACAAAATACAAGGAAAAACATAACTGTATTGGATTGTATTTAACTGTATGCTGATGATGCCACACTTCAGTACGTTGTCTTCAGCAAAGGTGAAAACAGTGACTAACTTCTCAGAAATAGAAGGTGTTTCTTAAGAGTCTTTCTGGGCAACGGGGAGTTTTGGACAGATTTTCAAGAACACGCAATAACAACACCTGCACTTGTTATTAAAAACAATTTAGGGATTTTTATAACGTCTCTTTGAACAATATTTACCTATAAACTGAAACTTAAAAAAAGTCCCATTACATCAGGTGACAGGGTTAATAGTTAATCTTAAACCCACAAAATGATGATCCTCTAGGATATAGGAAATGAAAGGAAAGGGACTTTTTGTTATGGTTGGTAAAATACGGTGCATGCCAGATTAATAAAAGGCTGATTCAAAATGAAAGAGAAAGTGTGGATGAAAGTGAAAGGAGGGCAACAACAAAGGACAGACAGACTTTGGCGAAAACCTGGTGATAACAACCTTGTAAGGAACATTTTCTTGATCCAAGTTCCAAGTCATGCAAATGTTAGAAAACGGCTCAGGAGAAAGAAAAAAAAAAAAGTCTGCAGGTCGGAGCAAAGCGGGAATGAAACTTGTTATGATTCCTGCAAACAAATGAGATTAAAGAAAGAGGAATAAAGAAAGATGAAGGGTGAGTGTGGCTAAAGAACAAATACAGATAAGACGCTGAGCCAGATAAAGTTTGTCAAAACAGACGTCACTGCACCTTCATCTCAGATCCTAGGGAGACAGAAAAGCCAGAAAACCAAAACATACACAAAACACTCATGTTTTTTTTTTGTTTTTACCAACGCCTAAAGTCAGACTTCATAATAAAAGCACGACCTGCAAGGGGTGTCATCTTTTATGTAATCCAGTCAAACACACACTTTGTCTAGGACGTTATGTTCTCATTATGAGACACTGTGTCCTCACCCAAGGGTGACACATCTGATGAATGAACGAGCACCGCATTCCTGAAAAAGAATAAGACGTCACATTGTTTGGTCAGTCACCCAGCCAAGGACCAGAGGTTATGAAAGAATCATTATGATCATCATTATTATTATATAATGTTTTAAAAACAGCGTTTATCAAAGCAGCAAAAAAACAAACCAAAAACAAAAACACAGCTACGAGGGGAGAGTCTGTGTGTTATATAAAATATGATTAAATATAGTTACAAAACAAGGAGGAGCTGGTAACAAAGGCCTGATTCAAGCTGGAGTGGAGGTAAATAAAGGTCATACACACTGTGTGCACAGAGTTTGCATAATATAAAAAGAACCCATGTGAACTCGTACTGTGGTTCAATTTATAGACATGAAAGACCACACAGTGTCTGGATGTGACCGAGCTGCTCCGAGCTGTGAGCAAAACACACAGCAGCATGTAAAGCCCCTCAGCAGTACATATATATTATACATCTGTGAGGATGGTGTTTAAACATGTCGTGGATGAAGATGTCGGTGCCCTCGTTCTTGCTGTGGTGTGTCATCAGTCATGCTTTGGAGCCGAGCCAGCCTCTGACCTCCTTCCATCCCATGATCCTCCTCCTGTGCTGTTCTACGGCCCAGTCATGTCTGATGAGATTACATCCCAGCTCAGCTCAGCTCTTATGTAAGGAAGATCTCTACAAGTCCAGACATGCACCTTTTTTTTTTTTTAAACCAGATATTTCAGCCCCCGGGTGCAGGAACCTGCCTCACTACAGCAGCTCAGTCAGAACAAGATGTTCCTGCCGACTTCTGAGGCAGCGTTTATGTGGAGTGTCAGGCAGCATCAAAACAACCTCCAGCCTCCAGCTCTCACACATCTTCTCCCATTGACACACACATACACACACACAAAGGGCAACAGTGTGAAGTTAACACCTGCAGGACAGTGACATCATGTTTCATGCTCTAAATGCTGCATTTCACCTTCACAACGTTCCTGAGAAACTGTTTCCTTTGTCAGATTTTGTCCCACAGTGACTGTTTGTTTTGTATTATAAATAAACTAATGACAGACGTTAAAGGTCCACAGAGGATGAACCATACTTTGTTTTGATTTATCATAGCAAAATACACACTATACATGCTTGTACAGGTGTCTATTTAACATATCCACTGTATATAATATTATTGGATGGATATATGTTTATATAAAGTACCATATTCAAAAACATAGATCTATGAGCTCTGATTCAATATATGAGAATGCTCTGTTCTGATGTGTTTGAATTTACATGTTTTTATCTATATATTACAGATGTTTTTACATTATTTTATGCTTTTATTTTATATATTTATATGTATCTGTGCAGATTTAAGCATTTCTAGTATATATCGTCGTACACTACAGCTGTTGTCTGCTGCTGTAACACTGTAAATATCCCAATACATGGGATTATCTTATCTTATCCTATATGTAGGCCATGTATGGAAATTCAATATTTGTGCATATTTATAACATTTACTTATATGATTAGTCAAATTCTAATGATCAAGTGTTTACATAGCACACTGACATGTTTAACTAAAGTTTGCCTTCAGCACAAACAACCTCACAAAGATGATTTTATAGTGTTGTTTTTACTTTGAATATAATTGTACCACTTTACTCCTTATAAACAGCTGCAGTAAGTATCTCAGAGTTCATCTCTGGATGTGTCCACTGGTGCCTCCTGTATGTTGGACCTCCTCCTCACAGACAATGGAGCCCCATGGATTGTGTAACACCGTTCATGTAGATAACAAAGTAGGCCAACGCTGTTTTAAAAGGCTTTACAGCCGCAGACGTTCGGCTGCTGGTTCCACTTGAATGATGCAATGCCGTTGTTATACACAGCTTATAGTCTGAGATGGCAACTGGTTAAAAAAAAAAAAAAAAATTAAATGCATGTAAACAGCACTTAAGGGTACGTCGTCATGTCTGCGGGCGTTGTGATTGGTTGATGCAACAGACAGGAGCGGTTGTTAAAACAGTCATCTTTATTTCACTGAAATCCAACAGAAATCCCCTCCATAATCCAGCAGACTCCCCAGAGACATTCAACAACTGTAGAGAGCATGAAGAAGAAAAAAACATGCCCGCCCACAAGCTGCTGGCTCCATTCAAAGCATTGGAAGCAATAATAGAAAAAAACCAAAAAGCTTGTCTGATTCCAAAATCATAGCTCAAGGGTGTGAGGAGGGATTTAGAGGAGGTGAAGGATTGTATGAAGTGAACAACAACGCGGAGCAGCATGGTGTTAAAACCAGATTTACATTTGTATGGAAACATCCAGGAGGAGACGTCCACCTACACAGACCAGAACCAAACCTCTGTGAACACCCTCCCGCCCCCAAACACTGAACTTAACTCAACAACACTGAGACAAACTGAACCTAAAGTTTACATTGTTCCCATGTAAAACAAACACACGTATTCATACTCAAACAGAAAGTAGGTGAAACTCCATGGACACAAAATCAAACCCATGTGAGGTCAGAGAACAAAAGAAGCAGCTTCACACGTTGACTGAAAAAAAAAAACCAACAACAACAAAGAAATGAAGATTTCTGCCATAAAAAAAAAAAAAAAAAACCCCACACATTATATAAGTTCCCCATCATCCACAGGTCAACATGTGGTCGGAGTTTCAGAGAGAAAAAACACTCTGGAGGAAAATCCTTCAATTTCAGGATGAAAATAAAACTGTAAAATATTTATATAAAGTGCAAACAGCAGAGTTTTTACATCTGTCTGTCAGTTTGTTGAAGCTTATTCTTGTCGACGAGGCGAATTTCACTAAATTCTGAATTAAAATCAATCATAAATTTCATCTGAAGTGTTTTTCTGTCGAGTCTCTTCTGTGTCTTCATGTGGTTGTTGTGTTTATGTGTCTCCTCTTTAAATCTGCTCCTGGCGTCAAATACATTTTCTGAATAGAACAGAATCAGATGTTTTAGAGTTTAGCATAATAATAATATATGATATAATGTTATTCACCTTCATCTGTGCACGACAGACAGTTTAGTTTTACATGAACAAGGAAAAAAGGCCTCATACATGAACATAAACGTATGTGTGTGTTTATGAATATGAAGTGTGAACGGTGCCGATGACAGATAAACAAAGAGGATAAACAACAACATCGTGAGAGTAAAACCTGCCGTCGCTCCTGTTGATTGAAATATTCTGACCACAAAAATATTTGCATATTTTTCTCTGGTGGTATCGAGTCACGTCAAGAGTTTCAGTATTTACATTGCTGAGGTTTTTAGATTTCTGAAACTTTTTTCTGAAACACAAAAACACGACACAGGCGAGGGCTATTTCTTCTGCAGAAAGTAGTCCCATGTGTCAGACTTAACTCCTGAGAAGTTGTGGTTTGAATTTGTGGTTTTGAAACCATCGAAGCGAAGTTTTAGTTTTCCGTCTCCTCTCTCAGCTTCTCTCTGCAGCTCCATAGCAATAGGTGAGTGTCGGCCAATCAATAGAGAAGCGGAAGAAGCTCACTTACAAAATGACTCTCATCTCCTCTGTGCTGACTTCTCTAGTGGTCAGATAGCAGCAATGGTGAAAGAGGAAAGTGACCTGGAGTCAACAGAACGTAAAGTCAAGTTTAAAGTGCAGGTTAAAGTTTTGTTGTTCTTGTGCTTTTAGTTGCGTAGTGTCGGGATGATAGAGTCACAGTGGTCAGGTCGGAAGGTGATGGACGCTGCAGCAGATGATGATCATGATGATGATGATGAAGGTTTCTCTGAAGTGGCAAGTCCGGTGTTCATCACATCACAGCACATGATGGCCGCTGCAAAAGTCAGAACACACAGGTTATTCAATCAATTCTCTGCACATCAACCAATAATCATCATCTATCACCTGCAGGGCCTCGGTGTCACCGAATGAGCCCACCTCATCAGATGTAAGAAACCATTTGTGCATGTGACGCTTCATTCCACTCTGATGCTACAAATGGTTTGTTTTTGAACCTGTGCAGCTCAATGATTGATTGATTGATTGATTGGCTGAGCTGTGAGGTGTGTTTTTATTCAAATGCTTGGCAGCCAAATTCCCTCAGTTATCTCCCTGTAAACATCCGGGTGTGAAGGACCAACCTTTACCGCTGGAACTGCTCCCAGTATCTATACTGCACCACCAATATCTGCACTGGTGTGGCGTGGGTGTGCTGCTGGTGCCACACACACACACACACACACACACACACACACACACACACACACACACACGACTGTCAATCAATAAACAGAGTGTACTTCAAGTGCAAGTTGCACTTGGCGTGGTCATGTTTAAAATAATCTTGTTGCACTGACAAGGAGGGTGTGTGTGTGTGTGTGTGTGTGTGTGTAGAGAGAGGTGTGTGTGCAGGAAGAGCTGATCCTTAGAAAAACTTGGATCAAAACAAGTTTTGTGTTTCCTGCAAAAACACACAGTTGCACGTAGACCTATTTGTTCACCCTCAGTGTGAAGTAGAGACTTGATTTTTCCTTCAGTCAGTGCAGGTGGCACACCTGGACAGGTGAGTGTGTCTCATTCCTCATGCAACAAACAGAAAACATGGATCCAGCTCAGTGACCTTTACCCTGCCTGTAAACTACAAACTGTGCACGTCCAACTGCTCCATAAGTCCAGACCACATGGTTACCTTCTCCTCTTTCTGCACTACTTTGCACATGCACACTCTGCAGGAGCTGCTGAGACTGTGGTTGGAGCTGTAGACAAACCACCAGCAGCAGCAGAACAAGAAGAAGAAGAAACCAGGAGCAGCTGGTTCCTTTGTTTAAACTCTTTCGTTTCATGTTCCCTGGTTGTGCTCCAGCAGGAAACATGGAGTTAGCAGTGGAGTCAGGGGAGGAGGTGGTCGTTCGCCACTGACCCTGCCAGGTTCTCACACTGACCACTGTTACATCATCAGAGGTTTGCAGCTGTTGATGCAGCAGCAGAGGCCTCATCTTTCTTTCTTTTGGAGTTTGGGGTCTGCAAAGAGAAGACAACGTCCGGACATGTTGTCTCTCTGAGTGCTGAGGAAAGTAACATCTTTGTTTTGTTCCAGGCAGTGACACAGCATCAGGAAGCCTCATGATCTCCCAACAGAACCATTATTGTTTTACAAGTACAGGAGGAGCTCATAAACAACTGTAAACACAGCAGAGGGCAGAAGGTCACCTCCTCTCTGATCCCTGTGGTGAAACGTGAGAAGCTGTGGTGCAGCGTTCGAGGCCCCCGACATGTGTGCAGCCTCTTTGTGTTTGATTTTTATGACTTTGATGTGATGATCTAATCCAACATGGCCGCGTTCTGCCCAGGTGTCCTTAAAGCAAGCCGACCCTGTCATTCACTGATTGACCGACAGGCAGGTGTGTGTCTGCTGTGTGGGCTCCTCCTCCTCCTTCTTCTTCTACTTCTAAATACAGGCCAAAGGGACGTGGGATGAGCCAATAAGTGGCACAAGTGGTTTTTAACTTGTTGTGCAACCTCGAGCATGATGATGTGACCCTTTTATTCAGAGCACATGTTGTCATCCAGCCTTGATGATCCTCTGTCAGCTGTTGCTGCACAGACAGCTGCAGTGACACAAAGGTGTGTGTGAGTTTTAAAATAACTACTTCTTACATGCTCTCATATTATTCACAGTGAATCAGAGCTGCTGTAATTATGATTCGCCTGCGTGTGTGTGTGTGTGTGTGAGTTCAGGTCCGTACAAGGACTTCAAATCTATTTCAGAGACTAGAAAGTTTTTACAAATTAAAACCAATAGCTCTCCAACGTTAATCTTCACAGGTTCATAACCTTTACATACGTGATGTGATGCTGCAGCTCTGTTTCTGCAGAGACACGTGTCTGAGGCCTTTTTTTTTTTTTTAACTTTAAAGTTTTCCTTCAGGCAAATTCTTGGATAGAAACTGATCCACGTGTGAAGTGAGTGACGTTCTCGAATTTGGCATTTTTCAGCGATGACTCTCGGCAGGGGTGGGGTGGAGATGGTGGGGTGGAGGTGGTGGAGGGTTGAAGAGGTGCAGTGATGCAAAACTATCAATGTCAGCTTGGTTTAATATTAGTTTAATATTAACAAGCTGCAACACAAGAGAGAAAACTGAGGGAAAGTCGACGTCACACACGCCCCGAGTTTGATGGACAGGATGTTTTGACACCATGGTAACGAGCCCTTGGAGATGGAGCCAAATGCAAAGGATGCTTTTTATAGCCTTTCATCAATATTAAAATAGGCTCATTTATCACTCCCTTCCTTTCTTTCTCTTTTATTCTGTTCATACTTTGAGTTTACAGGAAGAGACACACCTCCGATAATCACCAGCCATCACACACACACGCACCAGCCACCTCTTGGCCACAGCTGTTGTCGTTCTCAGTTGCATTCAGGCAAATTTCTATCAGCGAACCGAGGTCAGAATAGGTCAGTGACTTTGCCTCAGGTTGCAGTTTTCTGTTCGTATATTTTTTTTTTTGTAAAATGACAGCAACTTTTAGGTACTTTCCTCCTTGGTGAAAAAAAACACACAGCAGCTGATATGGGCCACTAAACAGCCAGCGCTCCACCCCTCAACTTGAGGTCGAAACTTATTCAACAGACCAAGAGACTGTAATACAGAGCAGGGCTTATGTTAGATGAGCAGGTTTTTATATGCAATGCACTCATTATTTGTAACTGTGCACATGTCTTTCCTTTAATCATCTTGTTATTCACTCCTGCAAAGATAATGGAGAGATCACAAGCTTTTCTGGGGGGGTTCATGTGTCTACTGCATGTTCTCTCATCTTCATTAAGTGTGATGATCTGGTTTCAGGCATGGACGATCATCTTGTTTCCAAGGCGGCCTCAACATAAAACACACAGCAGATACAATCACAATAACAGACGTTAACACACACAGAGGGTCTCATACACACCCACCCATACACTGAGCCAAAAACCCCTCAATTCTGCAGCATATGCGGCAGAATTGCATCAGACACAACTCTGCTGTGGAATTCACAAGTTTCTTTCTGACATTAGTTGTGCAATCACCTTTAATTGCCTTAATTGGGGCCTCAATTGGAAACCCCGGGTGTTTTCACTGTCGTCTGTCTAACCTGTTTGATTAAAGGTCCTGAGATTGAACAGGAGTCTCTCAGTTTCGCTGCAGAGTCTCAGCTCAAAGCTCCAGAATTAAAGAGTAACAGTGTTTTTTTCTTCTAACTCCTTTAATTCATCAAGTTTTCTGACAGACGTTGGAGCCCAGGCGTGGACGGATTAGAGACATGAACCTCGGGGAGAAGATTTAAATAAAGAGTAAAAAGATGACAAACAACACAGTGAGTGAGTCTTGTACGTTTTGTTTCTTTGTTCTGAAACAATCACGTCATGCAGAGGCTCAGGCCCAGAGGCCTCGTCATCCCTCATCATATGTATGTAGATAAACTTGTGCACCAAATGAATAAGAGTTGGCCTTGTTGGTTGTTTTCCATCTTTTCCTTTACTAGTGTGACTGCGGAAAAAGTGTTGCATGGATTAAAATATTAGTATATTAGAGTTGTTGAACGCTGCAGGAAACAGGAGGAGGGGGGGGCTGCATCTCCGACCTTATGCTGACGATGCAGCGCTGTTACTGTGCAACCAGGTGCACATCCTGGAGCTGTATGCACAAGGAAAGACGAGTTTATTTGTACAGCCCATTTTTACAAACAGTTTGTCTCAAAAGGCTTTACACAGCACCATCACAACATCCTCTGCCCTCTGACCCTCACATCAGCTGAGGAGAAACGTGAGAAACCTCAGGGTGAGCAACAGAGCAGGGATCCCTCACCCAGGACGGGCAGATGTGCAATAGATGTTGTGTTTGTACACACATGTGATACAGCAGGGAGTCACCAGCTTCAATGTTTGAGGTCATGGTGGTATCCTGTGACTGATATTGCTGCAGGCCCATGTGAAGCAGCTTTTAAGATCTGAGAGTTTCATCTTCAGTCAGAGTTTGGATTTAATAATTTCACATGCAAGAACTTGTCATTGTGTGATCTCGCTTTTCAGCGACCAGACTATTAGTCACTGGAGACAGTTGGTTGAAGGTGAAACATATGGTAGAAATGTTTATGACGGCTCCATTGGTGAGGCTGTTAAGTTACACCCACATGTGCAGAGAGAAGTCACCGCTCCTGATGCACAGTTTCTCAAGAAGTGGCAGAAACAGGCGGCATGAAGCTACATCAGCGGCAATGAAGTGTTGAACCAAACTGCTGTGGTGATCAAAACCCCAAAAACCTTCTTCCTACATGTTTATATATATATATATTTAAAAAAACAAACGAAAAAAACGGTATTTGCATGGGTTCAAGTGGGTGAAGCTTCGCTGGAAAAACATCACATCAGTATTTCTGTATTTCACAATACAGCTGTGGGTTTGTTTACAAATGTTGCAAAGTTACTGTCAATGCAATCTGACTGATGATCTGATCTGATGAGACTCTGAATAAAAATAAATTATGACTGGTCCAAGTTTTCGCTGCTGGTGCTGCTGCTTGTATGAATCATGGAAACTGCCTTGAAACAAAGGCTCAGACAGCGATTAAACAAGTCAACAGAGCATCAGAGAGAAGGATAATTAAACTTTCTTGAGAATCTGTTGGGTTTGTGAGGAACCCCTGCACATCTGTCGTTTTCTGACGGTCAAATGAGATCACGAATAATGTAATATTTAAGCGATGAGATTCAAGATCAGTTCCTAACACTATCACAACTAGGCTTAAAAACTACTCCATTACAAGGTGAAGTCCTGTGACATGTTTTGCTCGCACCACAACTTTCCTGTTTTGCTTCACTCTCACTGCTGTCGTAGCGACGTTTTCGACGGCGCCAGCTGCTGTTTTTGACAGAAAAAGACTCTAAAAACAAACTTTACACAACCTGAGCCACACAAACACAGCCAGACAGTGAACACAGCACAGGACTGTGCAGCATTTAGCAGCAGACAAGCCACATATTCCCACTTTAGAGGTGGGTGGAGACCAAAAACCGAGCTTTAAGAGAGGGAGGGGGGGGGGCTGCATTCAGCAGGTGGACACAAACAAGTCCCTGTTGGTGTCGTCCAGTTTTAGAATCATAACATAAACAGGGGAGGGGAAAAAAAACAACTTCTGCTGCTCAACTCAAAACCTGTCTTTTAAAAAAATGCTTTAAAAGTGCTGCACTTGTGTGTAGATTTATACTTTTATTGATGTTTCTAACTTATTTACCCCCTGGGCTCTAGAAATAACCTTTGATTGGCTGATTGATTGACAGGTGGGATTCTTTGTCCAGACTTTGTGATACTAAATCCTGAGTTTAGAGATGAAATGTCTCTTCAGTGACACTAATAACAGCTCAGACACCCAGAGGCCCGGCTCCTACAGCCTCGCTCTGAACTGTAGTGAAACACATTAGAGCACTAATAGCTGCACTTGTTGCCTCCGTCCTGTCCTTCAGTGGTAAACATGTGGAGGTGTAGTTATATCTGGATGTAAACAATGTGTGAGCTGTGTGTGTGCTCTTAGTCTGTCCTCTCTCTCTGAGCTGAGCTGCTGTTTGCCTTCAGTCAGCTGACGTTGTTTATCTCAGCGCTGCTCACTCTTGCTTATGAGGCTCATTTTCCACAGTAATGCGTGGGAATAGTGAGCAGGCTGTTGCCTCACGTAGCACACGAATTACAGCTCACTCTCACACTCACACGCCTTTGCTGTGCACCCAAAACAAGAAAGGAAAACTGACAACTGGAAAAACCAAAACTCTGGGTGACTCCAGTCTCTTGGAGAACAGGTTGAGTCTTGACAAGGCGCTAACGGCAGTTGGTTGCATTGGCAGCTGCTTGGTTGGATTTCTATTGTTTTTATTCAGGCCAGTGCGATAGAGTACACCTCACTTAGTGAAAGGCTGAAAAGGCTGTAAAGAATCACAGCTGAAGTCACAAAAAAAAGCTCTCACTATTTCTGTTCTGCTTCACACAGCCTCCACAAACAAACACACACACAAACACACAATCCCTCTTTTCATTCCAACCTGGAGATCCAGTCGTGCGCTGCTACACACCCTCATGCAAGTATATGAGTTACATTAGAACTCAATGTTCTCATTCCTCTTTTTTCCATTTCCCCCCCTCCAGCTCTCTCTCTCTCTCCGAACCGACGCCCGCCTGTATCCTAATCCTCATTCCTCCCATTCCTCCCAAAACAACACAGCCACGAACTGCTCCTCTGTCTGTGCTCTGTGAAACTTTCTGCAGCTTGTTTACGGAGACACTGTGCACCATAAGGTCAAGAAACAGTGGTGTTGTTTAGGGAATGAAAGAATGAGCAGACGTGCATTTACAGGTATGACTTTACCTGAGACAAGCCTGATCTTGTGAAGTTTTGCTTTTTGAAGAGTAAATTTACTTTGGGAGGAAGCAAGCACAGTCAGCTGACAGACACACATCCTGACATGTCTTGAAATGACATCACCCTTTAGTTTCTTTTTTTAATGGTTTGAAGTTGAAATCAGAGGAAAAATGTGTCACCTCTGTGGCTGTCATGAGATTGGAAAAGCAGCTGATTGTGACAACGCACAGGAAAAAAGAAAGAAAACAGGAAGTCGGCTGCTTGGAAAATAATGGGAAGTTGAAATCAAGCATTCTTGTTTAGTTTTAATGCTGAAGTAACAGGAACAGGGAAGAGAAATGAAACTTAGTGCGATGCGTCAGAGCTGAAGCAGGTTGTTTTTTTGGGGGGGGTGGGGGTGAGGGGGCGACCGCAGAGCTGGGAATCTGAAATCTAAGAGAGACTTAATTCAGTCATGAGGCCAACCACTTCCGTGGAGACTCACTGTCCGACTGCATCATTCAGCAGGATTCTCACTGCTGACTAATCTGATTTCCGGGGGGGGGGGGGGGGCAGAGGAATTTTAATTACTGTAAGCAGGATACAGTTCACATGGGCATCACCTGGCTCACCAGCCTGTTGTCGGCCTTTAAAGTCGACCTTTACCCCACACATGAATTCACACAGTGAACAGCATGCATGTCCCTGTCTGTGAGGGGTTCTGTTAATTGGAGCGTCTGCCATGGCCCCTGAAATTCACATATATTGGTGCAAACTGGTTAACCCACCCCCTGCTCCTATTGGTCAGATCTGCTCCGTCCTAGTTTGTTCATTGGCTGCTTGATGCTGCAAACAACACATTGAACTTTTACATTTTCACCCTGTTCGTGCTTTTTTCTTGGCTTTTGTGCATAACTGGTCCAGTTCTTGTGCACATGAAGCTTTTATTCTGAAAAATATCCCTCGTTGCACACTTTCTGCAACTCTCAGCAGCCACTTTCTGAGTCTAGAGGGAGCGAGCGTTAAAAAAAAAGGTTAAACAGATTGATTTTGGGTGGAACAGCACTTTAACACAGCTGCTCTTATCAGGAGTTTCGCTCTGCACATACTGTTGGTACTGTTGCTTTAAAGAGCGTGGGCGAGCGAAAGAATGTGAGGAGGAAGCAACACACACACACACACACACACACACATACACCACACTGTCTGTATTGAATTGTGTATTTCCCCCATCCACAGACTCCAATGTCGAGCCCTTTAAATGTGCGTGGGAGGTAAAAACTTGGCCTGTGTTTCACCCAAAACACAGAAGGTGTGAGATTCTTTGCAGGTAAAATAGGGAACAGTCCCTGTGGGGGCTGATAAAGCACATACAGAGCTGACAGAAGAAAAAAAACATGTTTTCTGGATATGACTCGAGGCCACGATGAGGAAATGGTTGAGACTTAAGACAAAATATGTTCAGGCAGGCGAATCGTCTTAAAGGGGTTATATTTACACATAGACACATACCTAATGCTTGAGACATGGTTTGGATGCAGCCTCTCATATCTGATGGGTGTTATCCACCAAGCCACAAGAATGGTCTTCTTTAAAAAATCAGCAGAAGCCAGACAGCAAAGGCAGCTCGTTTGCATTTCTATGTAGGGCCGTGTGCATGAAAACCTTTGCTTTTCCATACTCGGTAGATCTGAGGTATGCACTTTTGAATCAGGTAGATTCTGTACTTCTGCAGATTCTGCAGCAGTAAACCACAAACATATCGGGAACAGTGCAGAGGCAGTGGAAACAGAACAACAACACTGTCCCTGGTCTCTTTATGTTTGCTGCACAGCGTCTTCAGGGTCCAGTGAAGGGCTCTCTGCATTCCTTAGCGCTAAGCTCTTGTTTTTCCTGGACTCACCGGGGCACGGCTGGACATTAGCGAAGCCTGAAAACATCTCGGATCACTGAGCTAATGCAATGCAGTTTGTGTACACTTCAGGCACCACTCTGTGGGCTGTGACCACCTGAGCTGCTTAGGTGAAATCCAGGTCACAGAGACCTGAGGTCTGTCGACACACCCGCAGGGCCAGCATACTGTTTCGTTGTTCTTATGGATCTGATGCTTTGTCCAGAGGAGGAAAATGATGATATGAAGCTACTGCAGGCTGTTGATCAGCAGCATGACGTTTCTGTGAGGCTGTACAGGTTCATATCAGGGCTGAATGGCAGCATGAGCAATGCAAAAAACTAACAAAGAAAACCACTTTAAATGGACTGATGGTATCAAGTTTGCAGGTATTTGCTCTTAAAGTAATGGACAAATTGACAGCATGATGTCAAAAGTTATAACAGTTCAGGAAAAACTGAATTTCAGAAATGATTGGCTTCCTGTGTTTGTTTCATATCAGAGGTTTTCTGTTTGTTTGTCAATGATGTTATTGATGAAAATAAACATTAGCAGCATCTAGATCTAATATATCAGGCCAGACATCAAGCATCCAACTTTAAGACAGTTTTAAGAAGTGCATCTGTGCTCAGATCAGTTTGTATAGTCTCTGAATGGGAGGATGAGTTCAACCATGGTCCACATGCTTTTCTACATGAGTTATGAGGCATAAAATGTTTACTCTCTGTACTTCAACAAACAATATCAGCCTGAACAAACTCATCCAGTTGTCAATAAGAAAAACAGGTAAAAGGTTTTGCAATGAGACAGAATATGTTTTCAGGGAGTACATGAGCAGCCACAGGAGTTCAGGGCTGCTCCTTGACATTGTGTGATCGACCTTGGTCACTGGCCCTGGGAACAGACACTAATCTCTATTATTAATCAGCCCGTGTTGGACTGTGTGGTCACGTGGGACGGTTCTCTCAGGAACTCTTCTTCCCATCTATCTCACGCCTATCAGGTTTCATCGACAGAACCCAATACGGTTTCAGTCAACACCCATTTCCTCAAGTCATTCTGTTCAACCTGGGTGTATTGGTTGCAGGCTCGCAGGCCTCGCTGACCTGCCCGACCACAAGCTCCAACACAGAGGGACGTAAACACAACAAACCCTTAAAAATAAAGATGAAAAGGGGAAAAGTCAAAGCTTTGATTTTCTAAAATCAACTGAGAACTTATCATAACAACATTTCTGGGTGATACAGTATCAAAGAAAGGTCAGGCCAGATAAGTTGGTGAACTTCGGACACAGTCACACCAGATCTTTGCTCCTGTTCTGAAGATATAGTTCACGTGCTTAACAGCTCATGTTGCTTACTTTATGTACTGTTTGGTGTGTCGACAGAAATGTGATCATTCAAATGATCATTCATGATTTAACTGTAAAACTGTACATTATATGACATGTCACAACCACCAGCAGGATTTGCACATCATCACATCTGTCAACACATCTCGGTTGCATGGAGAGTTTCCCTTTGAGAAATCTAAATACTTCTTGTTCTGGTGAGTCGACGGCAAAATTGTGGAACTTGAAGATCGGTTGTATGCTAGCTAGCTAAGCTACAGTTCGCCTAGCATAGGCTACTTAAAATCTAAGGGAACATCTTGAGTGGAAGCATCCAAATGAGTCACTATCAACAAACTGTTATGTTTCTTTTTGCTTTGGTTTTTCCCCTTTTATGGACATAATGTGCAACAGCAGATCAAACCTGTGCTAGTTTCTGAGTTTTTACAGATGTAAACAACCTGCTGAAGTGAAAAAGACCATGAAGGGATGCTTTCTGGCACTAAGGAGGATGATTATACAGGAATACAGGAATGATTCAGACACTAAATGTATAATTTCAGTTTCCAGATCACGGTGTTTCATTGTAATCTGCTGTAATTGTGGAGGCGAATTAAAAACGAAAACAGACAGGAAAACAGAGACAAGCATCAGCAGCCATTTTGCTTACAGAGGTGGGTTCAGATGGGGTCACAGGAAGCGGAGTCAATTCAGAGAATCAAAAAATGCAGCTCGTAGCACATGAAACACAGCGAGAGCGGCAGTTTGTTCTCACAGAGGTCAGATAACCTATCAGTGATTTATCACGGGGATCTGCTCTCAGTCAGCAACAACTGAGGTGACTGAACAAACACCAAGAGCTTTTAAAAAACGTAACACACCGTCAGTGAGAATAAAGTTCAAACCACTGCAACAGACGCTTCTGTGCCTTATTGTTGAATTAACACAGCTCAGCTCGCATAAACTGGAATCACAAAATGCCATAGAAATGTGTTATAGATGAAATTCTGCAGCCTTAAAAGTGTCAAGACTCTACCCAGTTTCCGGCCTCATGGTCTGCACTTGTTTGTGGTCATAAAACATTAAACTAGCTGAGCTGAGCAGAGAAATGACATCACTCCCTTGTTAAGTGTGATATTGTCTTCCTGTGTCCTTGAACCTTACTTTGCGAGTGTTTGTGTTTGTGTGTGTGTGTGTGTGTGTGTGTGTTTGATAGGTTGTGGGTAGGCTATACTATTCAAGCACAGTCATGTGTAGGTGGCTGTTGTTTACGGCCTACTTCCGCAAGGTAGTAAACATTTCAAGAATTTCCTTTGTTGGTGTGGGGTGAGGGTTAATTTTAACAGCAGATATGCAGCAGCAACATTCCCCGATGAAAGATTAAAACAAAATCTATGAGGTGTGTTACCTGTTGCCTTTGCAGGCCAAAGGGAATCAGTGAGCACTGGTGGAGCATTTGATCTTCCCTCTGAAGGGGGTGAAGTCAGAGCTCCAGTGTAGTCACTGATACCAGACAGCAAACACAGAGCTGGAGCCAACAGGTGGTTAGCTTAGCATAGCGTACACAATAAGAATGAAAGCTTAGGGAAAACAGCTCTCCAAGTGATGTCCAAATGTAACCTTGCAGCACCACTAACAATCACTCACATGTTATCTCCAAAGAGAAACAAAGGTAACTTGTGCTCAACTTGATGGTGACTCCAGACTCCAGTCACTGCACCCTGCCGACAAACAGCCTTACGTATTGTATTACATGCCCACTAAGGCAGAACTTGACTTTTCTAAACTTTCTAAACAAGATACAAGATTTAAAGCTGCAAGTGAGTGGTTTCCTCTTGTCTCTCATGTTTAAACTAGGCTGAGGTGAGCTAATGTTTCTGGCTCTAGCTTTAGTCGTATCAACCTATAGGTCTTGTTTCACACTCTTGAAGCCAGTTCAGGATTTCTGTACATAATGTTGGTATGAGAACAACATGATAAAATCAGATGTACGCACGTTTTCACCTACAAGTACAAGTAGTACTGTGCTAGTATCTCCAGTGGCATGCAGCCGGCCTTCGTCATTCGACCACAGTCAGTGTCTCACACCAACATCAGCAGAGGTTTAAGTTGTAGTCAGCATCTCAACATATAAAGTACAGACATTGTGCTCAGTCTGCGGCTGAATCATAATGACTTATTCAGTTTTCTGCGTCATATACCACAGCTAATGATCACCTCATGAGGAAACACATCCCTCACAGACTTTGTTTACACAGGAAATTAATTTGTGAGAGATCTGCTACCTGACCTGGGGTAACTGGTTCTTTTTTTTTATCAGTGACTTCCTAGTTCCACCGACAAGGAGATACCAATTCTGAGAACATCGATTGCATGAGCAATCACGCTAAATCACGTCAACATACAGAACAGGACATGCTCACAGCACAACAGATTTGGTGCAGGACCTTCTTCTGGTCAGATGATGAACAAAAACATGTGATGTGTCTCCGAGGCTTTTGTACATGTAAAAAAATATATATTTGTGCAAATGCAGCTCTGCTCAATGTTGAGTCAAACAAACACAGTAATGCAAACAAGAGCTCCTGCACAAACAAGTTCAGATCAGATGACATGCTGTAGAGCCCATGACAAACATCCTGCATGCATATATGCACATTTCATGCTGCTGCACACCTGGTGGATCAGGTGTTCCTTCCAGCTTGGACATTATTGTTCAATAAGTCAACAAGTCATAAATCAATAAATCAATCTTTACATGCACATGTGAGATTGAACAGATCATCCACAAACCCTGACTCACAGGTGTTAACGTCTTAAGTTAAAATCCACTGCAAGAATCTGAATCAATTTTTCCGCATTAAAAATCATTTTCCAGATTACGCTTCCTTTTAACAGAGGAAAACAGAGACGAAATAATCACCAAGACAAACACTAATCTAAGCAGAATGTCAATGATCTATTCAGTTAACATCATAATTACTTTAGATACCCTCAACATGATAATCCCACCGCCCACACAGTCATTCCTCTGGGAGTTTTACCCCCACACATGCCCTATTGATCTGATTTACTGCCCTGATAAGCCTCAGTTTCAGAGGAGAAATATTCCCATATCAGATCCACGCCAACAGTTTTCCGGTTAATACCACACTGAACATATGAAAATCCAACAGTAATTACACCCCAGGCTGATTCCTATGTTTTCAATTCAGTTCACTATTTATCATAAAATAGACTTTCTGCTAAAAACCACAGCCTGCAGCTTGTGCTGAATCTGGGAACAGGTAGGAAATTCACCGCACTGATTAACATCGCTGAATCATTAACTGTTATTACAGTTGCTTACTTTTATTAATCACAATATCCTACAATTAACCAATAAAAACATGATTCTGTCAGTTATCAAAGCAGAAGTTGCAGATCTCCGGTGTTTACAAACAAGTTTTACGAGTTTCATTTAGTTTAGCATTCAAGAATGCCACACTGGCAATCATTGGAGCTCGTTGCATCTACATTTATGTGTATACAGTGTACTTTATTGTCATCTAACGTTCGGACTCTCAGCCTGATGCCCTTTGGTTGGACAGTAGTTGTAAATCTTTAAAAATGGATCATACATTGTTTAACTCTTTCAGTAATTTATTGAAACAACGGATCATTGTAGTTTTTAGCAAACATTAACCAGTAAACAGTTTGCCTGTGAGGGACTACTTTCATCTGCAGATTGATACACATTTCATGCTTTGTATTATTTCTAGCACCAGCAATCTGTAAATGGGATTTAATTAAAAATAAACGACAGTTTGTGGTGCGTTCATGGCGATGAAGGAACATGTCAACAATGGAGGTCTACGGCGAGGAGGAGTAAGATATCAGATTTAGTAAAAGATCAATAGATCACGTGTCTCGTTCTTTCTATGACATTTGTAAACCATAAAAACATTGCCGTCCATTTCCTTGAAGGTGTTGCTCAAAGGAACTTCAAACAAGACACAACACATGTGCCCTTTTGCTAAAAGGCCAAACTGCTTTTCCTGTTTTATAGGAACTTTGATTGAATTCTCCTGCAGGAGGATTTAGATTTAGGTGAAACAGTGGATTAAGCCACTGGCAGACGGTGCAAAATATCACAAATATTTAGTATAAATCCATTTGATGGGCATTCATGGCAGAAGTTGAGAGGATTATCTTCTCAAAGAGCAACACATTTAGCAACCTTTTCTTTGTCTCGGTGAAATGGCAGGCTAACAACACAGGGATCAAGCTTTTACCAAACAGCCGTCTTTCTGGTAATATGAAGGCGACAGGCTGGAGCTGGCAGCTCTCTTTGTGTCTTCGGTTATCAACCAAGCGCTTATTTTGTCTGTGCTGTAATCCTTCCAAACGTCATCCATGGGGGAGGATGAAAGACTTCAGCCCTGACCCAAATTCACAGAAAGACCCTGAGAGACAAAACAATAGCAAAGCTACAGAAAAGCCACTAATTACTGTTTTTTTCTTTCTTTATTTTTAAAAAAGGTGTATGGATTCGCTGTGTGGCATGCAACAGGGGAACGACTGCAACCAGTAATTTCATCTGCTTAGTAAAACATTTATCAGACCTGGGAACAACGCCACCAGGTCATTGTCTGAAGATAATACTTGGCCTGGAACAGTTTGTGCCAAGGATCTGGTACATGAAATGTACTAGGTTTGGATCTGGAAGGGCAGGATGACAACTGAACAAGTGGTGCTTTTCCTATTCATTACCTACTGCTGAGGTCCCCCTAAGAGTGAAAACCACATTTGATGCCCCAACAGACAGCTGCGTGGCCAGTATCCAAGACTGTGGTTTACGTTGTGACTATGTGTAACTTCAAAAGGTTTGGATGATTTATACAGATCCTGAAGTACTACAGATTCCTCATTGTTTGAATGGAGCTTGTAAATGTAACTCCAACCGACCCTAACAGAACAGTGCTGTCATAAAGAGAAGGGTATTCATGTCAGGTAAGATAATAGCTGTAAAGTATGCTGCCAAAATGTACTCAGGGAAAACCACGATGGACTCATTCTCATGTCACATCTCTTCTCATGAGATTACAACACAGGGATTGGGTGGAATGTTTTTGGTTGAACTTCAGACACCAAAACCTGTTGGGTTTCAAAGCCTCTGAAGGTTCATTTGTTCTTGTCATGCTATTGAGTAGCATTTAAGGGGAACTACACCTGTTTTAAACATTATAAAAGTCTGTTCAGGTCTTGGGATGCAAGACTAAGTAATGGAAAAAAAAAGGCTGTCTGTCTCTAGTGTGATGATTATCCTCAGTGTTGTTGGTTGAGTCAGTGCCAGTTGAGTCTGGAAACTTTATGTTCATGTCTGGGGGGGTGGAGAGTTTGATTTGATATATTGGTGGACTGGTGAAAGCCAGTGGGACTCGGCTAGATAAACTGAAAAACTGCTGAAATCTGCATCAGACTGCTGAACGGCGTTGATTCTCAGTGGGATCAGGGTAAGTAGAAACAGGGAGTCATTTAATTTCACGTCGTGATAAACAAAAACTTTTCTGACACCCCAAAAACAGTAAACAACCTTATATAAACGATAAGTGGGCCTTTTGTTTACTCAGATGGATGTCTATGGGGTTAATAAGTGTGAACTGAAGAAAGAAAAACAGACGGAAACGACTGGATCAAAGTCAACTCTTAGGCCTGGCTCAGGTCACACCAAACAAAGTGTAGGTGTGATCACACCACGTTAAATTAAAACTTCCATGTGCTCAATGTGGTTTATCAGCTGCTTCATCAGAATTAGAGCAATGGAAACAATTTTGTTTTGAACTTTCACTGAAGGGAGGTCACGCAGAGTCTAAAGTGAGAATCCTTTCAACAACATCTGCTTGTGACTATGATTAGATCAGGTTAAGAGTTAAGCTAATGTTTTTATACACTTTGTCCCAATTGAATGTGATCAATGAAGCAGCTTAGTAAATGTATCATTGATGAGATGTTGCACTTCGTTTTAACAGTCACTGTTTGTATTTGAAACCATCAAACACTTTCATTCATTAGCCTCAAGACTCAAATAGAGATACACGTGTGTCCAGGGGTGTTTGGTCCTTTTAAATCACTTCATCTGTTTTGGTTAAGTTGTGGTTTCCTTATGGGCAACGGTTATGCTCGGAAAGCCCCGCAGATACCTTTGGGCTGATCAGTTCTTGTAAGTCAATGTGGCAAAAAAACCAAAAAAAAACAAACATAAACACATGGTAAAAAACTGACATTGTTAATATGAGCTGGAATCTGTGCAGCAACAGTAAACAACAGGAAAAGGTAGGTGACCTCTTCCCATCATTCAGCTTTCCACCACTTGTGTACCACAGACCCCTCTGTGTCTGCTTTTACTAATCATTGACAACAGCTGACAATGGTTAGTTCATGGCAAAAAGTGCTAACGAATGCCTGCAGGGAAGTCCGGTATCACACAGAAGTTAAGGTACATTCCTGCTGGTGCTTCCTCCTTTGAAGAACCATGACTGGTAGACAGGTACAAGTCTCATCCCAGAGTTTTGCTGTGTTGGGTTTTCCCACCAGTTGGACAACAAAAGCCAATCAGATGTTTATCAGTGGCATAAGGTATGGAGACTAGATCTTCCTGACATGGTCCTTCAATGGAAAGGGGCTCAGTGACTTTACAGCAACACAGGGAGCTGGGTTAGTGGGGGCATGTGGCTTTAGTTACTTGTTACACAATGAAATATGATCCATGTAGTCCTGTTTGACTAACAGATTGCATGGTAAACAATAGACTTGTACAGCAGCCATGCAACAAAGTCATCCACCACATGTGATTCCCCTCTGCAGTGTCTTAATGGAGTGCATCCTGTTGTCGAGCAGGACTCATCGCAAAAGTTACGCCAGCAGATGATATCCTGCACACTGGCCTTTTATCTTCCAACCTCAACCTCTCAGCCCAGTATAGACTCAGTTCACCGTACTCTGATCAGTCATGTTGTCCAAAACTGTAGATTCAATTGAGATCCAACTATATTTCCATTGAGAGGAACCCTCCTTTGCTTGGCTTGTCAAAATCAATTACTTCTATTGAAGGCTTTAAGGCAAAACAACAGGTCTCCCTATTCCAAGTTTGTACCTTGTACATCAAAACGTGAGGCTCAATAAAGGTGGAACACTCCTGTGTAAAACAGGCTTTTATTAATATATCAGTCCTTCCTACAACACTGATGCTTGCCTGGCTACCCATGGTCTCAGAAGTCTCTGTTCTTAATTTATATGTTCTTTCTTTCGTTTTTTGCTGACCAAGTGGCAATCCCAGCCGAAGATGAGGGAAGAAGAGGGGGTCTATAATTATCCAGCTCACGATGATATCATCCTTTCAACTTCTCCTCAAGTCATCCCCCAGCTGAAACAAGGATTTCAACACACTCATCCATTCAGCGAGTGCTGCGGCAGGAAAAAGCATGTGATCCCAAGAAGCATGACTCCACGTTTGCTGTGGCGAAACGATAATCGGTCATATGAATTACGTGCAGCCACAAGCTGACCCAGTCCAGATGACTACATAAATGGATGACTATCAGCAGCACAGTTGTTGTTTTTTCTCTCTCTTTTTTTTTGAAAACAGCGCTTCTCATTCAACTGAGGTCAATGGCCTTTGAACCACCACTGAGCTCCATGGATTATTGTGAGGAATGTTGGAGGCTGCAGACATCAACAAACCACCATCAATGCTCAGCAAACATGTAGCTTCCAAACAAAAGGCGAAGCCAGGGGAGGTGAGGGTGACGGGGCAGGGGGAGGATGACAAACTGTAACTGACACTGACCATTTGACCCTCGACCCACCTGATGGCTGTTCAGACATAACAATATCACACCTAGGAGCACTCAGGTCAGACAAGCCCGGGCCTGCCACAGTTTGACCCCCTCGAGAGAAGACGTCAACATAAGAGGTGCCTCACAGCTCAAGTCACGATGCTTCTGCAAACACCACGCAGGAGGAACCAGAGCAAACGCATCATATATGACAGTTCATATGGGTTCAGTGGTTACCAAGGAAGCGGTTAACCTACTTCTCATATGTTTGTCACCTAGTTTCATTGTTAGGGATCTGTGTCAGCAACCAAATGTTGCCTATCTCATCTCAGTTCTACAACTTATTTTTGACCTGTGGTATATTTTATATTGATTTAATGCTCTCAATTTCCGAAAAGCATCAAACTGTTTGTCATCAAAGATAAATAAAGACTCAAGTTCCCAAACCAGGACGACTGTGACGCGAATCGGGGACGGTTGCATTATTATTAAAAAACATTAAGTTTCCTAGTTACTGCGAAGTCCAAAGTTACATACAGCTGACCGGTTCTATCTGAAGCCAGACTTTAGTTCAACCAAAGTGGGGGGGGGGGGGTACTATATGTGCAAAGGGTGATATATATGATAAGTCAAAATTTCATCCTTTTAGTTGGGAACTGAGACGCTAAAATATCTTTAAGTTTCTTTTACTTTTAAATGGTCTGTGGTTGAACTTACTTTACTTTCAGTTTTATTCTGATGTTTGACTTATTCACAGCAGCTAGTGATGATGTTGTTGCTGATGTTTCTCACATCTGTGGTCTTCGTTGTGCAAACGTGTAAATGTTAGAACCAGAAGCTTCAGGTTCACAGCGCATCAGTTGGTTTTGGTATTTTGCTTGTTTGTGAATGTTTGTGAAAGTATTGATTCACTGCAGACTAAAATAAGAAGTATGAATTAAAAGAAAGAATGAAGAAGAAGACTGGCATGCCAAGACTTGATGGAGCAGAAAGATATCTGCATGTTCCAGTTTAGGAGTGTCATGCGTACACTGGCGGGACAGAGTATTTATTCTTAGAGCAAATGTCCTATTACTTCCTTCCCGTCTGTAATAAGCTGGGAATTTTGCTGGGAACGTCACACCCCCTTCGCAGACAGAACATTGGCCTCGTTACTAAACAGCTCTTTTCCTCTGTGTGAATAAAACAAAACATGGAAAGTCTCCAGTGACCGAACAGCGGGTCAACGACCTCAGCATGAGTACACAGTGTGCTGAGAAAGAGACGCTTACAACAGCTTCTGCTTGGGCAAGGAAAAGTCATGTCTCTGTCATCTCAAAGCAGTCACAGTGAGATGGCAAAAAAGAAGCACAGTCACACACACTTGAAGATTCATTAACACACTGTCCTCATTAAACCCTTAATGAAAACACAGATTACGTGACATGAACCTGAAAATTCAAAATGACTCCATAATGTCAACATCCCAAATGTCCAAGATTTCACCACCGGTACACTCAGCTACCGGAAGACTCCCTGAGTCAGTACCCACCTTTTCATTCAGCAATTACAACATGACAGAGTGGAAAAGTTCAATTGATCGGTTGATTAATTGATCTGTAGAAAAATAATCAGCAACAACTTTAATCATGTATCGATCACTTATCGAACCTCATCAGCAACACTTATCACTGCGATGCCCTTGTGCAAGGCCTGCAATGCCACCTGCTCCACTGGAGCTGCTCAGTGGTTGTGGTCAACTGGTCAGCCTGTGGTTGTACTGGGTCGTTTCCAGTTCAGAATACTTTGCTGTGGGGTGTTTCTTTATTCTGAGGGTATTGGGATATTTCATTAGGTTTATGTATTTTAACTTCGAAGTTTTATCGTCTACCCATACCTCTGTTTTTCCTGACTCCTTCGTATATTACATTTCATATTTTCATTTCTATTGGCAGCTCTGTGACAAAAGTTTTTCCCCTTGCGGATCAATGAAGTAATTCTGAATGTGATCAAGGTGCTCCTGCAATGGAGTTCATATAATCCCACTAATTATGTTAAAAACATTTAAAACAATCTGTTTTTTGGGGGGTTTGTTTGTTTTTTACCAGGAGCTCACTTTATTAAATGCAATAAAATCACTGATGGTAGTAATTTCATGTTAAGAATCTTTTCTCTGTAGTACACCACTCAACACCATATATAAAAGTAGTAAGTAAGTAAGTTAGACCAACTTTCTTTCAGTTAGCAAGTTTGCTTTGGTGCCATTTGTAGCCTTAGACTTCTCCGTGGCGTTTTGACATTTGCATCAACATCATCAGCTTTCAGCGAGACTCATTTAATTGCAGCGTGAAACTAGGATAACACACGTGCAGACGTTGTTGTGTATGATTATGGAGTCAGTCAGGCTGTTATGGCTGCGGCTTATCAAAGGAAAAGATGCTGTGCCTCCTTTAAAGGACATCACCGGGACCAATGAAAAAGAAGGTGTCTGCTCTACATTCAAATAAGATTAAAGAGAGGAATGTGTTGACATCCGACTGCTGAATGAGAGGAAGGCTTGTTTGTAAACTGGAACAGTGTGTGCAGGGGATTTCAATGGAGAGTGTAGATGATGCATCTCATATTTTTTTTTGCATTTTGCAGGTGTTTCCAAGGAAAAGGCTCAGGCAGCAGCCAACAGAGACTATATAGCTATGCAAAAAAAAAAAAAAAAATGTCACTGTGGTTCCTGGGAAGTGTAGTGCAGGAGGACCAGCAGCACAGCAGTGACAACTCAGCACCAAACATGGGAAGAGAGCAGAGGGGCATAAAGAGTCATTTACAGCTGTGCTCACAGTCAGTTCTGCTGATAAAGGAACAGAGCTGAGCAGACGCCCTCGGGCCTCTGCACAAATACATAAACAGGTTCTGTATATTCAAACAGCAGTGCACAGACTGCAGGCTAAGATTTAATTAAAGACTCTCTGAAGCTCCAAGACAAACTGCAAGTCTCTAATTCTTCGCCAGTGAAGCAGCTCTGAAGCTCTGAAGCTCTTTTGATGTTTGCATTCTTGCTCTTTTTGTTTTGGTTTGGTTTTTCTCTCATGCTCTTGAAAAGAAAGAACTAACTCAACTTTTTAGACCGTACCAACTCCTGCGTCTCTCCTACACTGCTTCACTTACAGCCTCGGCCTATCTCTGCAGCTCAGGGTCTCAATTCTGAGTATTCGCGACTTCTAAACGTGTAACTCTCCGGCTGAGAACGCATGTCAAAGATAAACTCGTGCGTCAGCTGACTTCCCAGAAACTGTTGCTTTTTTTAAATGTCGAAGGGGGCGGGCTGTTGCTACGGGGAAGTGGAGAGGCTCACACCCAACCAATGGGCTGCCTCGGTTTCAAAAAGGACACTCCTCAGAGCTCAAGTTGCAAAACTGCCAATAAAAGTGCAGCAGGAAGCCTCTGCATGAAGAGCAGTTTGGCAATAAACCATGCTGAAAAAAGTGAGGGTTTATCCAACCTCTGAAACTATTTTGCAAAGTTTTCTGAAGAACTCTTCAAGTGTGTTGAAATAAACTTTTTTTTTTTTTTTTTTTTTTTGTTAGAGCCTCTATAAAGTCCCAGATCCTAGAAATACCACTTGTTTTGCTTTAAAACCAGGGGAAACTTTCCCTTCAAGCAAAAAGGTAACCCCATGCAAAGACGAGTCCAACCCCTGAGTAATACTCTTGTTTCTTTCTGACTGGGTTGTACCTGGGCAGGACGGTCGAAACAATCAATCACCTGCACCTGAATGTGAAGTATGTGTGTGAAGATGATTGTTTACAACCGCTCCCTAACACCGATCCCACGACTGGAATGCATTCACCTTGAAGAGAGGAGCTGCTGCCCTGATGGTGCAGCAGCTCCTCTCTTTACATTCGTCAGGTTAGTTCAACCACAACATGTGATTTACATTGAGAAAAAACTAAACTAAACCAGGCAAAACGCTGCTGCAGATGAAAAATGTTAAGTGCCTCTTGCAGACCATGGTGCAGTTTTTTTTTTATCATCAGAGGAGTGAAGTTTCTGAGAAGCCGGCCTATTTTGGTGCTGCAAGAGATAACTCACAACCACCTAACCATAGTGAGCAAAACCACAGTGTTGAAAACGTCTCTTAATAGCCCTATGGACACGTTCAAAGGCAACCGTTTCATTTTCAGTTTGACATGCAGAGGTCTTGACTTTTGAAACCCTACTGTACAACATCATTTAAAACTGAAGTTGCATCCTGCAGGTTTTTTTTTTTTTTCGTTTCTAGTTCCTCAGAATTTCTGCAGTCTGCTCTGATACGGCATCAGCCAGTGTGCGCGGCGGCCAAGTTTCAGTTATCACATCCTCCTTCTGCTATTTGCATATCTTGACATAAAACTAACACTACTTCATGTACAAGGAAATCCAAGCATATTCAGAAAAAAAAAAAACCCCAAACGTGTATTGCTCTAATAGAAGGTTGTTCAGGATCCTGGTGCACTTTGCATATTCACCCCCAGGACCAGGAGTAATGTGTTGTGTTTTCTGTACACACACACACACACACACACACTCATTCAATCCACTTGTGTATGATGAAAACTGCACTATGAAATTGCCTCATCTTCAATTCCCCATTGTGTAGCAGGCTGTTGTTCACACTAAAGTGTGCAGGGGGTAACCAGGGTGGTGGCTAACATCATTAGCCCGCAGGAGAGAACTAGGGGAGGTCTGCTGTGGATCATCACCATGGAGAGAGGCTCTACTCCATTTCCTCCTAAGACCTGGATGAGTGTTGTGTTTGTGCCGTAACCCAAGGCAGCAGGAGGATCTGAACAAACATGGGCGCAGCCACAAAACCATCACCAAGGATTTCCCTTCCTTGAGGCTTGGTACCGTTTATAAGATTTAGGTTTAGGATGACGTGAAGCGCAAAAATGTTCTGTAGTTTTACAAGCAACAGAACCGGGTGGAGCCGTTTCTGTCTAGTTGGCTCTACAAACCTTTCTGCCTTCAACAATATCAGAGAGGTTTGTGGGTAAAAAAAAAAAAAAAAAATGTCTCATGCTTTGACACAAAGCCCTGAAAAAAAACATATCTAACCAAACCATTATATAACATGCAACTACCCAATGAATTGGCTCATATTTGCTTAAGTCACCAGTTTCTAGGCAACTACAGAAAATTGCAATCCAGGAAGTAGACACTGTTATGCAACTTTGAGGATGTTGTGAACTGTTTTTTACCCCAGTTTCACAACCCGCCGATGCTGGTGCATCCTGCTGTTGTGCACCAGAAGCCTCTGCAGATTATTGACGCTCTACAACTGCAGATGCATCCGAGTGCGATGGAGGCGCTGCCGCAGCCCCATCGAATTTCTAGGAACCGCCAGCCATCGCTCTGGCCTGGGTTGTGGTGTGAATAAAAAAGATCAAAGGGTTGACAAGGACGGAGGTGTTAAAACTTTGTAAGTTTGTAAGAGGTGATTCATGTCAGCACAACAGAATTAGTGCAGAGTGCGAATGTAACCTCTGTCTGCTGGAAAAAAAAAAGCCCCTCAACACAAAGACAGTTTCAAAAAGGTCAAGTCATGTAAATTATATTTCTATCATTTATTGGAGACATCTATACAAACGCTTTAGCTTACAACTGGGTCTGAACTGTGCATCATTCCTGATTTTTCTAAGAACGTCCCATGTTTCCACTCTCATCTCTGGTGCAGTCGAACAGCCCAATCTGCATCTATCCACATTACAGTCCTTGTTCGGCTCTTCCAGCAGCTCTTAGTATTTTCCATTTTGCTGTGTAGCCAAAAGTCCTCTATGTATGTGGCTGCTCCTGTGTCCCAAAACATTTTCATATGGGAGGGAAACAGAGCTGCACTCATGCAAATCCACCCCACCCCCACTGTCCATGGTTGAACTTTCCATACAAATGATCCAAGCATTGTGAATGGGCTCTATGGAAATGGGCTTCATGACCGCACGACAGCAGCAAAAGATGCACTTTTTCCCCTTCCTGCTTTGACCTGGACCTCACAAAACACCCCCCCCCCGCCCAATCTCGGCAGAGAACCACTGACTGATGAAGAGACCCCTCTAAGATCACAGAGGAATTCAAAAGAAAAGAAAAGAAAACAAAATCAGCTCAATTTAGTAGCCCAGCATTCTCTACAACCCTTTGCATAGTGCGTATATACATGTACATTATAAAAATAGACCTTTGTTAATTAAATAAAACCTAGATCACTTGAAAAATGTAAGATAACTCCTGTACACCAATAGAAAACAACAGGAAACATAAAAGTCCGTATTTGTGATTGTGCCAGAAGGGGAGCCCAGGAGTGATCCATCTCAACATAAAGACGGATTTCAATTTCGCATCTTCTTTTTTTTGCGAGAATGAACGTCAACAGAGTCCAAATTCACCTGATCAACAGGGCCAACGTTGCGCTGAGGCCCGCAACTCCAGCAACAGCCATGAGTGTGTTCCTCACCGTCGACTCTGGGTCTGCTACTCGGAAGAACTCCATAAAGCCCTCCTGTAAACAAACAAAACAAGTAAACATTAGATCAAAGTGTTTCAGACAGATGGGATGATGATGATGATGGTGATGACAAAGGTCTATGGTCACTGGACACATAGACTTTTATTGCACAATGAGGGCAGTTATGCAATCACTACATTTTTTTTTTTTTTTGGTTCCTCCACCCTGACATTCAGCCATTACTCAGAGCTTATGACTTACCCAGGAGTTGTTTTTCACCAGCCAGTCTCGCTGTTCAGTTAGCAGGTATTTGGAGATTTCCTCCCCCACAGACTCCACACAGTTCTCCCTGCCACTCTCCTTCAAGTGCTGACACACCACGGCTCCGAAGGCCACCAGGCTGGCGATGCGGCCCCAGTTTGTGGTTCCGTCCCCGAACAGCTGCTTGGCTACGGAGCCCACGAACCTCACATCGTCGCCTCTGTTGTCCAGCGACAGCTTCTTGACCATACCTGAAAGATTTAAACAGGCCTCCTTGTCAGGAACCTTTCTCCCCGTCTAAGCGTCAAAAGTGACAACATGGCGACTTCACAGAGCACACTCAGCTAAGCTGTACATGTCTGGTTTCTCGGTTATATATATCTTTACTTCCTTGTGTGTCTGCTCAGGGTGTAATATAAAGTTTCTATCGACAAAAACAACCGTAAAATTCACATTTTAATCTGTTGGGAGGAGTTAGCAGCGTTCACAATAAGAGCCAGTGGTCGTAGCAGTGTGAGTTCAAGGCCACGAGTCGTGGTCTTTGTATAAAATCCAACATTACATACCGTTATATGCGTATCTGTGTTTATCCAACACGTCGTTCACAACTCTCTTCATCGTTTGTAGTGCTTTGTGTTCCGTCCACCGCGTTACTGACCGCCCGGTAAAGTGAATCATGGCCTGGCTAACGAGTTGCCTCGTATCGGCCTCTAACACTTCATCCCCGCTGGACACGTCGGTATCACTGTCGGTCTCCATCTCCGGAGTACACGGCAAAGAACCGTCGTCGACGTCGCTGTCCTCCCGACTAGTTTTCGTTGCAAACCCATTTGACTTGACTTCCAGATTCTTCGGTCGTAGAGGAGTTTCGTTTGACATATTCCCATTGCGAGAGTCTATTGTAGTGGCCACGGAGATGTGCGGAGAGGAGTCCCCGGGTTCATCTCTCCACGGCTGGCAGGCTCCATTTTGACGACAAATGCAAAGGCTTGCGATTTCAAAGGCGGTCTTTTTCGGCATCTGAAGCAGACTCATTTTCACTTCGTTTAACTGGTTCTTGTATATAATTGGTTCCGTTAAAGAAATTTAGGTTGAAGAGATTCAAAGCTAGCCTGTGTTCAAACAAAAAGCTAGCCTGTTCCCTAACGTTCACTCATACTCCATGACAGGGTTGCAATGGAACGGAAGTGAAGTGTCTCGCTGCCTGTATATAATAAGGGCTCTACGTACGCACATCCGTTGTCCTTATATGGCGCAAGCGTAACGTCAGAATTTCCTCCGAAACGAACGTTTTATGTTTATGTGTTTGTGTTTGTGAAAAAACAAACAAGAACGAAAGGAGAAAAACGAAAAGAAGAAAATCGAAAAGAGGAGATTTGTCTCTGAAGATAAAAATATTAACTTAATGGGACCTTAATTTAAAGATTTTTTTTTTTTTCAATTAATTTGTGGAATTATTTTGTATATTATACGAATATTACAAAAGGAAATGACAAGGGCGTCAACAATAATTATAAAAACGGCAGTTATAATGTTAGTATAGCATGTATAATGTATTTAAACTTTATTTATTTCTTTTCCAGTAGTTTTATTTATTTATTTTTTATTTATTAAAAAAAAACAAAACAAAAAAAAAACTAAATGAATGGCATAAGTAAAGTCAGTTGATCTGTTTACATTTAGATAGATAATGAATAAAATCTTTGATCCTACCTTCCTATTAATAAACAAGGTAAAACTGCCAAATGTAATTGAACTACCGCAGTACAATAAAAACAAATAAGAAAAAAAAAAAAAAAGTCTGTCATCATCCGCACAGGGTGTAATATTTACGGCTGCGGTTTATTTTACTCAACTTGAAAATTTCCATTCACTGCTTAATATACTGGAAACACCCGGAACTTTCTGATCATTAGAGAGCCGTATTGTTACGATATGATGGTTTGTGCTTCCCCCTTGTGGCCAGTAGGAGGTTGTACACCCTGTGGAGTACCTGCCATAAGACTTGGGTTCACCATTACACACACCAGTGGTGTAAGAGACCCAGAGCAAGACCTACAATCAATGAAAAAACGACAAGGACATGTCATTAATGTAAAAGTTTATTTCAAATACTGACAAAAATCCTTTCACCTACTCCCACACATCTGAAACATTCCAAGTACTCCTGTACTTTCTGAATTGTTAAAATCATTCCTGTGTTCTCCAGTCATCCTCTTTTTCATGTAAACCCTTATTATTATTATTATTATTGTTATTTTTTTTTTTTATTTTATTTATTTTGTTTCCTTGGAAGCAAGGGTGCCTCTGATTTCCCTGCAGTTATCATGGGCCAGGATCAAATATACTAATTACGCAATAAGAGAACACAAGAAAACAAAAACATTGACTTGCAAAACAACAAGAAAAAACAGATTAAGGTAAAAGCAGCACAAAAGTACTTCAGAGCAAACAGCCTGTCATTTCTTTATACATTCTGGCACGTGTTTAACATAGCTGAACGAGAGACACCCTGTGAGTTGGGTTTTGAAACATACCCTGCTATTTTTCCTCTCGTTGAACTGCTCCGTGCAAAGCCAAACATCAAGTAGCATTCAAGAACTCCTGTCCACTGTTGTTTTCATAGAACGTGTTGTAGCTTATTCACCTATTTCTTTTAACAATCTTGTTAAAAACAGGAAGCCGTGGGCTTTTTTTTTTTTTTTATAAACATAGGAGGTTGATAAATGGTCCGTTCTGTGACATAAAGCATCCCAGACTTCTCTTTTAAGCTCGTTGGATCCAATTCAATAATGAACCATTCAAATTTAAGGGTAGGGTTGTTTTTTTTTCCTTTAACTTCACCACAGTCTGAAACTGTGATCGACTTTGCCACAGGAGCTGCAGGACTCTTCAACAGAGATTAGTCGGGTGGGATGAAGAGAGTCGGACTGGTAGAATCAAGAGGACAGGTGTTCTTTACAGGGTTATCATCTCTTTAGATTTGTCTTTGACTGAATCAGCAGCATTTACATATATTTTCATATGATACAGATTCACATAGCCTCTGCAATACACTAAGATAGAGCAGAAGTAGTGTTAAAACTGAAAGGAGAGGAACCATTGAATGAGAAACAGGCTCAGGCTATGAAAGACTGAAAAGCAGGTGGGGGGGTAGGGGGTGGGGGGGAGGACACACACACACACACACACACACACAAAAAAAAAATCCCTTCCTGTTGAAACCTATTTACAATGGCTGGAAAACAGAGAGAAGCAGCGCATTCATACAACACCAGAAAACAAGCACATACGCACAGGTCGGTTTTCTTTCACCCACTGCAAATTTGACACGAGTTAAAAATGAGGTGGTTGAGAATGTAACGGTGCATGCACCCTAAAAATCACCTAAAGCCTATATGTGGTGTGGAGTGTACTTTTTTTTTCTTGTTTGTTGTGAAGGTTTCCCTGAAGCAGTGTTATTACATAAGGAGAGAGTGTTGGCATCCGGTTTTTTTTTTTAGGTTCCTAAATAACGTGCAGAGCAGCATGTAGTCCAAGTCTGCAGATGATTTGGTGATCGGAGCTCCGCTGACCTTTTTCAGAGGCTGAACCACATTAACAAGTGAAGGGGACTTTGAATGCACTTTCACCATGTGTTATATAAAAGCTATCTGCTTTTTTTGCCAAGTGTTAAGAGTGAGCACATCCTGCAGGCATGCAGTGTCCCACTTTAAGCCCGCGATGACGGCGACGTGGGGAGCTGGGCCGACACCTGTGGTTAACAGGTTGCCCTGCTGCTTACCACCTCCTGACACAGATCAGTCTGTGTAGTCTGTCAGTGTGGGAATTAAAAAAGGACTCTGATCTAGGGAGCAGACTTTGGCCTACAGGGAAGTAAAGTAGTTAGTGTTTGGATATCTAGGGAACCACTACTTCTGTGACTGTGATATTTAATCTCAAAGTGTTAAAACATGGAGAAAACGATCTTCTCACAGAAAACGCGAATTCTAGGTTCATTTTTAGCTTTAACAAGCAGCAAGGATAAGTCATTCCCAAATGTCTGAAAACTATTTTTATACTGCACATGTGACATTGAGGGACACAACTGTGAAGGCTATGATCGTGGTTAGTTTTGTCTCTTTAATTGCGGCTTCTGTGATGGGACGCAGCAGTCATGAGACGCTGAAATGCTAACCCTCAAGCTGTGTTTTGAAAAGACGATAGCAGAGTAAAAGACGTGTCGTTGGGAGGTCACATCATCGCTGCTCATATCTTCATGCGAGTGCAAACACGAGGGGGGCGGGGTGGGGCTGGGGGTGAAGCCAGAAGAGCGGCTTGGCCCTGCAGTCTGCCCCATCCCACACAGCACAATGTGAGCCAGATGATTAGATGGTAACAGACACATCGGAAAGACACGTGCATCCACAGTGTCTCTGTCTGTCTGAGCCGGACAGCTGCTGTGCTGCATGAAATTTGTCTCAGTCGGTAAAAGCGTAGAATTTCCAAGCCAGAAATCCCAGGTTCAGGTTGTAAATCCCAAAGCGAGTCGATTTTAAGCGCTACCATTTCTGTCAGGCATGCTCGCTTGCTCCGGTCCTTAAAGCGCTGAGCTTATCACGAATTACGTGCCTTTTTTTTTTTTTTTTTTTTTTTGGGGGGATGGAGTATTATTTACAGAAGCATATATACTCTATGACTCCCCCCAACCACCCACCCTCCCACCCACCCTCCCTCCACAAATCTTTTAGGCTCATAGTAAACACACATCTTGATGCAACTCAAACTAAGAATGAACTCAAGAGATTGGCAGGGTTCCCAGCCTTTAAAAATCAAACAAGGATACACTCAGCTGGTTCCTGCCCCTGGGCTGCAAACAAGAGTGTGTGTACATGGATTGTCAGGACAGCAAAAAAAAAAGACCACAAAAAAAAAAAAAAAAAAAAGGGTGGAAAAAAGGAAGTGTGACGATGGACATTTCAGGGCCTCGTGTGTTTGTCTTATCACTAAGCAAATGTCCCCACTCCTGTTAAAAAACACGTTAAATGTCTTTTTTTGTTTGTTTGTTTGTTTGTTGTTACATGTTACAATCATGCAGCATATTTAGAGAGAACAGGAGCGAAAAGGGAGTCAAGATTTAAAGCAACATAGAGAGAGAGAAGTGGCGTTTCATCATCTCCCTGTTTGGCTGAGCTGTGAGCACATGACCTCTGGTTTTGTTCAACGAAAGGTGGCCGAAGGATGAGATGAAAGGACACCCTCCAATCATTTTTCCCCCACCCCACCCCACCCCATCCTGCTCATATTTCCCCAACATGGGTGTGGGTGAATGCTGAACAACTCTTATGCTATTGGCAGCTGCCCCCCCCCCTCCCCTCCCTCACCACAGATTTGGTATGCAAGCAATTATTTGTATACGTCCCTACACAACCCGAGCCAGCCACCAGCGTAGGAAGGGAACATAAAGACCAAAGAGCACGCTGCCATCATGGTTCCTAACTCCCTTACACATTATTTTGGTGTCATTCATGATGCAAAAAAACAAAAAACAAAAAACATACTATACAGAATACAAAGTGCATTAACTCACCCCATCCATCCAACCAACCCCTGCCTGATGACACACACCTACTGTGATGCATCTTGGAGCACAGAAAACCAAGACATAAGGGAGGCGGTAGAGCAGAGTGGTGCGGAGGGGGGCAGAGCTGTGCGTGGCGGGAAGGCAGAGAAGGCTGCGACCTCGTGGGCTGCCTAAAAACCTCCATCCTTCCCACCCCCCGCCCCTCCCACATACAAGCAAATGGAGTTTAAACTTATACAACTCTGCCCGATATGTTAAAGCCAGTGGTGCCTGGGGGTGAAGAGGGAAGAGAGAGGGAGGGTGGGGGTGGGAGGGGTTGACATATCAGGGACACAGGTGAGGAGGAGGAGGAGGAGGAGCAGGAGGGACCTTTGCCCTGAGCCCCAGGGAGGACAGAGGGGTGTGGTGGTGGTGAGAGTGCTTCTGGGATGATGAAGGCTAGCCGGCTAGCTTGCTGGTCACCAAGGAGGACTTCCTCTGGGGCAGGTCCTGCGGCGTGGGAATGTGGTCGCCGGTCACCAGGTTCTTGTCGGGCCCCGCCACAGGAAGCTGCTTGTTCTTCATCTTGGCCTTGGCCATGTTGTAATCGCCCGAGTCGAAGTACTTTTGCTGTGGGAGAAGAGCACAAAGCTTTAGAGACGTGCTGCTTATAGACATACTACTACTACTTGTGCAATGAAAGAGCTATGGGTTAATGTAAGTGCCGCTTTTCTTCATCCTGTGCAGGAGATGGAAGACTAATCCAGACTGCATATCGTGTTTGAGTGCACATAAGGCTTCTTCTGTCTGCATTTGGCCCTTTGCATGTTTCTCCTGCAGGAGCCTCGTGCACACTCACACCCATAAAAGCCAAAATCTGAAATTTAGTATGAAATTTCCTGGAATGCATCTTCTGCACAGAGCAGATTTCAGAGTCCATCACTTCAACTGGAATCACATTAGAAACAGATCGTCTGACAGCCAGAACAGGAAGAGTTATCACAGTCAGAAGATAAAACAGGAAACAGATGAAAAAGATGAATTTGGATTTGATCATCTTTTGACTTTAGCGCACACACACACAAAAAAGAAGGATAGTCCGCTCTCAGATTCTCTCGCTGTGCTTGATATCATCATTCTCTGGGAGGTCTCTTGTGATAAAGTGCTGCAATTTACTTGTTGGCTTTCCCTGCAGCTTCTCCTCGGCTACTCCTACTCCTCGTCAGTGATTTCCCAGAAGGACTTTCAACCAGTCTCCAGAGGTGGAAGTTCTCTGTAGCATATACAGTTTCGTGTAGGTGGAGAGAGCAACAGTTTTTCCAGTAGGGGAGAAAGGAGAGAGAGTGAGTGATGGTATTTTTTTGTGCTCTGCCTTGCAGTCGGCTGTTGTATTTCACATGTATGACCGTGGCTGTACTGGTATACTGGTCGACTGAGGTTGGGTCTTGATGGCAGCTGAGAGTATAGAAGCCCATAGATGTGAGGGAAACATAATGACAGAAACTTCAAGATCAGTTTTCTACAGGGTCATGAAAAGTACAAAACAAGCCGGAGGTCACAGCAAAGGAAATGCGAGGTATGTCGCCTGCAGCTGTGTTTAGGTTTCACATAGGTATTTTTCAGTGACAGCAAATGCACTAGTGGAGACTGACTGATGACAGGTGCAAACATCACCTGGACCAGACAGCTGAAACATTTTTTGTTATTTCTGTCTACAGGCCAGGATGGGATGAGGGGTTCACTGACAGATCGCATCTACGACGACGCTGTCTCCAGCCGTGCGGTGGACAACTCGTGTTCACGTACCCCTTTCTGTAGTCTCTTCATGAGGAAGTCTGAACCGCCGGGCTTCTGGCCCAGGCCGGGGTATTTGGCCTTCAGCTTGGCCTCCTCTGCCTTCACTGGGTTTGCATTCTTCTCCTGGGAGTCCTGTGGAGACAAGAACAAACTGACATAAATAGTGTTGCTTTGCAGAAAAGCAGGGGCCTGGATGGACCTTCAGAAAAGTTTTAACAACAACTGATTTAGTTGAACAGCTGGTTATCTGACAGCCAGTCATTAACAGTCGCCCTACGATTCCAAAAATGCTGCTGGCTCTACAAAAACACGCCAGAGTTCCCGCAGTAAAGTCAACTGTGGAAGTGCAGGGCTGCTTCACTCTTCAAATACACTAAAACGCCTCTTGCAAAACTCTGAGACCTATGACAATGACTAGTGGGAACTGAAGCTACTTCATGATAGCGTGAGTCACGGCATGAACATTCTTCTATTACAGACTCTCACATCACCATCCTGCCTGAGAGGAAATAACTCAAGAAGAGGACAGAGCTTGGCATAGACACACATCCAACACAGAGCTCACACTGATAAGTAACATCTGAAACCTCATCGGTTTAATACTTGTTAAATCACTATTACAAAGCCACGTTAAATGCGACGTTGATTACTGAACAACAAGGTCTTACGTGCTATTATTTTCAGTCAGTGTTGACATAGCAATACTTGTTTCCTGTGGGGGGTGAATGGGGGTCATGCTTTGACTTCCATACATCTCCTGTTAATTGTTTGTGTCATTCCCTGTGTTTTTTGCATGTTTTTTTTTTTAAGGAATTGAGGTCAAGTTTACAACACTTGTCCCGTTGTTATGACAGCAGCAGGCGGAGAAAGATACAGACGCCTGATGTGGCAGTTTACAAAGACAATACATGCGTTTGTACTGACGAACACTGGCCAAACTGGTCAGACACCTGCCAATCAGGTCCGTGTCAGGAGGAGTATATACACTCAGACCAGTAAAATGGGGCCATCAGGCACACCCTCTGTGAACACAGTGTGGATCAAGTGTTATGAATACACACTGGAACGACACCAGGCAATAATAATAGCTGGAAAGTACATGCAGAACTATTATGCATAAATTCCAAAAGGCCGTTTATAAACTCCCTGCACGTACACCTGAAGTGAGCAGCACACAGCACAGACCTACTTCCACTTTGCAGACAAGATATTGCACTCAGCCTGCAAAGCTTGCTGGGGCAGGGATAAAATGTGACTCAGGACACAGAAGCCGATGAACAGATTCCCTGAGGAGGAGGGGAGGGGAGGGAGGACGTGTGGCACCGAGTGTGCTGATTCACTTGGGTCCATGACGAGAAATTTATGAGCTACTATATTCAGCCCCAATGCAGGGAAACTGCAAATCCAACAACACATTCTTAGCGCAAGCTCTACAACTGAGCTTAAACTGTTATGCAGAGCTGTAAAAAAAAAAATCCCCTTAGGGAGGTTCAAAGTTTGACTTCACATTGCTACCACAGTATATTATCTGCATGTTCCAGTGCCTCACCGAAGCTGCACAACACTTGAAATAAAGCAGCATTCAATAGGCTAAAGCAAATCCTAGATGGAAAAAACTTTGCACAGTATATGCACAGATTGTTTTGGAGTGATTTAAGTTTGGCAGTCATGATGTCTGCCAAAGCACTTGCACATAATTACCAGTCAGTGCATGTTTATGACAAGAATTATGCATATAAGCCAATAGGTGTGTCAATGTGAGTCTGAGTTGGAGACAATGAACCAACTGTGAAGTAAATCAGGTATCAACTTTGATCCACTGGATCAAATCATTTTTCTATATTATAGATATTGTGCGTTATATTCAAGTTGTGTTTACTGGCAGTGTATACACAAACCTGAACAGCGTGTCAACCAAAACAAATGTGACCCATATTGATATGAGCACATGATACGGTGTGTTATCTTGGATCTCTGGTCCAAAACACACATAACTTCGTGTAACTACACAAATACTGAAGCACTGACACACTGCAATTGTTGTCACTCGGGAATCTCAACACGTGTGCAGTTCAGGGTAGAAAGCTGCGTCCGGTTTGATCTTCCACTGCAGGTGTTTTCTCTGGAGCAGACTGTACTGGGTGAAACCACCACGTTATGTCTTTATTTGGAGACTATCGGCACTCCGTGACACGTTTGGAGACCCCCCTCCAGGACAGACCAATGAGGCCCGAGCTGCTGTGGACTCGACAGCCAATGACACAAGGCAAGAGACAAAACAAAGTGACACACTGGCAAGGTGCTCTGTCTGTTGTGACAGTGTCGATATAATCAATATCCAGAAAAGTGCATAGCTTATCACGGCTCTATACGTGTCTTCCAGGAGCCCCCCTCTGCCTTGGTGCAGTGTTGAGAGTGTAGCAAACACTTCACTTCTGCTAGCTGGGGTTAGCCACTTACTGCTAGCATGCTCGGTGGTTAGCCAACAACATCCAAGACAGCAGGCAAAAACCCACCTGTTTTTCGTCCTCGTAGTCCACCTGAGTGTCCGAGTCCAGATTTTCTGACGACATTGTGTGAGTGTGGTGGACAAGCAAGTGTCCCGTTTGCCAGACGCCTCAAAGAGGTGAATGTACACGGTGCCGTTTTATGTACCTGTGCTGATTCTAATCCTCCTTTTCTGAACACGACTGCTCCCCAACAAAAATGGCGTAACGAGATGTGACATCATCACCGGAGGGAGGGAGGCAGCGGGCGGGCGCGCTTACGTTCGAATGACACATACAGTAGCCAATAGAAAAGCAAGATTAGTCCACAGAGAACCAATGGCATGCCGTTAATGGCGTCAGTCTATTTGATTGACACCCCGTCGTCCAATGAGATTACAAGTTGGAGAGTGAAGGATGGGCGATGCGGGGCCGCACTGCATCGACGCGAATCACCTGAACAACACAAAAAATGTACAATCAGTGAAACATTTAATGAACACCGCCCTGTATCAATGATTGAACGTGTCAAAAGTGGTTTAAGAGGAGGATAGGAAGTTGTGATTGCCGTTAATGTTGTGTTTTAGCAGTGAAATCAGTCTAAGCTAACTGCTCTGTGATTGGCTACTTGTTTGTGAGCCTGCTGCTGCCCCGTCAATCAAACAATTAGCGGGAACGGCTGTTTTTACGCGAACACCTAGCTTAACTCCTGATCAGCTTGTTTGTTCAAAAATCGATTATTCTCGATTATTTTCGGTTGAAACATTCCTTTGTCGTTACCATGTAAGTGCAAATTCAATGAAGACAGAAAGTAGAGTTCAATCAAAGTGTTGTTAAGTTGCTAACTAGATGTAAACTAACCGAGAACTAGCTAGTGGTCTTTTACAGTTATTGCAGCCATGCTACGGTGCTATGCTAGCTGAACCAACACCTGCTTTGGTTTCTTTGCAGCTCCCTATTCGTCGATTCTTGCCAAAAACGATGGCTTGTGTACAAAAAGTGAGAACCCCACAGGTAAAATTAATTTAATAAAACCTGCTAAAGTTATTCATCATCATAGCTACATTTGAGACCACTTGGTGGCTGATGAGTGTTTACATGTCATCTTCAAGTTGCATCTTGGGGTATAATTAGGTTTTTAACACCAGCACTGACTTTTAACGTGATTTTGATTTTGTAAAAGGATGATCCACATCAATATTTCAGTCCATGGATTATTAACAGCATTAATATTTTTGCTCAAATGTTTCATTATCCTAGACTTAAGGGATATAGTAGTATAGCAGGTTTTGACTGAAATGAAAGGTTTATGTGTTATTTAATATATTGTGGGCTTGTTCATTCATTCATGTCTTGGTTTCTAGTATTTGTTGTATTAGTATTTGGTAACTGTGATGAATAAGCTGCACTCATTTGTGGTTAATTGGTTTCACTCATGCAGGACATCCAGATGTTGCCTAATCAGGTTCTCTCAGAGCAACAGTCCTTGGTTGTTATCAAGAAGCTTCTGGCCATCGCAGTGTCTGGCATCACCTACCTCCGAGGCCTTTTCCCAGAAAAAGCCTACGGGGACAAATATGTTGAAGGTTAGATCATTTGTGGAAACTTTATCTGTCTGCACGTCATTTAATATGTGGAAATATTAAGACAGAAGATTTTTCCTTTCTCTTTTTATTCCTCCCACAGAGCAGAAAGTGATGATCCTGAGAGAGGAGCGCAGCTGTCCTGGTGCCAGTCAGATTGTTCAGTGGTAAATAACAACTTGACTGATCAAAGCTGATGAGCCGACTCACTAAAGCAGGCGTCTCCAAACTGTTCCCCAAAGGGCCGAGTGGCCGCAGGTTTTTGTTCCAACCAAGCAGCAGCAGCTCACCAGACTTGACTCAGTTAATCAACTGATCTCAGACTTCAGACAGTTGATTGGTCAAACTGTGTGCTCTTGATTGGTGGGAACAAACACCTGCAGCCACGCGGCCCTTTGTGGAACGGTTTGGAGATGCCTGCACCAAAGCAATAATTTGATTATTCTCTACTTTTTTTGGGGGGGGCACAGTTCCTGTTGAAACTGAAAGTCTGAGCGAGTCATAACAAACACTGAACTGAGTGATAAAGACTGAAACCAGCATCACATCATCTTTCATGATAAATGTCAAGATACTGAATCTAGTTCAATAATGATGTCATAATATTGTTGTGATTGATTACAGTGAAATATTAAGAAGTTAAGATTGTGAAAACTTAAATGCTGTATAATGATGCTACACGGAGCATCTGGATATTTTGCAAAAATGTTAAAGTGATTTTTCTTGGTGTCATTTCATTATTTTATAATATCAAGTTGAATAGTTTTATGTCTTCAGCCAGTTTACTGTGTCACATTGCACATATGTACGTGGACTACAATGCCAGAACAGTTTAAAGATCACTGATTGAAATAATAATCACTTTATTTAGAGGATAAGGTCACTGACTGTTGATAACGTGTCTTTCTATTATTCTCCCAGGATGCAGGGCTGTTTTGAGGCCATCCAAAATAAATATGTAAGTCACATTCAATCTTTCCAGGAGATTTGATTCACTTTTTTTTTTTTTTTTTTTTAACTTGTGTCTCACATGGTTAAACTTATTGTCATTTTTTCCCCACCAGCTCCGAACAGTCATTATGTCTGTGAGTATTTTGCTCGTCTTTTATTTTGATTTGATTGTTTGGTCCCTTTGAATATTTATGTGAGATAAACACATCAGAGAGATGAGACGGCTTTGGGAATATCCATATTGTGCTGATTTTTTGTTTCTTTTCTCATAGATCTACACTGACCCTGAGAATCCACAGGTAACGTGCAGTTTTTATTTTTACACTGTTGATGTTGAATACTGTTGAGGATCATTCGCCGATGATATGAATGTGATATTGTGTGTCACATATGCAGCACTGGTCTCATGTTGTTTTTCAGAAAGTGACAGAGTTTTACCAGTTCAGGATCCTGTACACTGCAAAAGGGGCACAGATGGACTTTGAGAGGTGGGTGGCTTGTTCATGCCTGACAGTTAAGATAACACATATGAATCATATCTGAGTTTGCTTTTCACTCACATATCAGGAAGTGACTTCTTTGTTAACTTTTTTTTTCTGTGCAAATATTAGGAGGTGATTGTATGAATTAACCCTCTGAGTACCATCAGTTCCTTAAATTCATACACTCATTGTCGTAAAGTGTCAACGTGTGCTTCACTGCTTTACATTCAGTATCTTCTTGGATGAAAACAATAACTGGAGCCACGTTAGACTTAGACAGGAATTTATATCAACATCAAATGTGTGATGTTGTATGTGTGGAAACTTAAACATCAAGACTGTAATTTTAAATAAACATATGTTGTTTTTGATGATACTTGGCAATAAAACTGTGGCCTGTAAAGATAAAATATTTGATGGCTGTGTAAAAGGCAAAAATCTCACACTTGGCAGCATTATACTGGCTCTGTCTGGTTCAGTGTAGATCAGCGACGGTAGCACAATCAGGGCATTATCAGCAGCAAAATAGAGTTATCCCTCTTTTCAATGAGCCTGTCTGTCCAATAAACCAGCCTCTAATAACACCTGTAAATGGCCATTCAGATATTTTCCACAGAGCATGTTAACACAACAGATATCTGGCTGAGCAACTTGTGTTTGTGATTTCATCACTCTCCCTCTCTCTGACAGCAACAACAACAACAAGGTGTCAACAATGTTGTGCGGCAACACCAAGAAAGCGAGCATCCTGCTGGTGAGGAAGCTCTACACGCTGATGCAGAACCTGGGTCCTCTGCCTGACAACGTCTGCCTCAACATGAAGCTGGCCTACTACGACGATGGTTAGAGCACACAAACACCGACAAGCTCATCGTGGTTATGTTATTCCCACAGTTAGATTTGTTCAACTCAGCTGTACGACTTGAACTCATTTTGCAGCTTTCATTGAAATTTTGCATCACAACAATTTAGTTTGTATGTAAAGATTCAGAGTCTTGTGAAAGGGCAGTTTTGCCAGGGTGTGTGGGGAAAGCAGTTTCAGAAGTAGACGACAAAATTGCACAATAGAGAAATACACAGTGTTTAAACACATCTATATTTGCACAGTGTCCAAATCAATAGTGTTTTGAAACTGTAGCCAATTTTAAAAGTGTAAGAAAAAGACATTTAGAGGTTAGACTGGAAAAAAAAAGGGGAAAAAGGAGTTTCCCCCAAAGTCAAACATGTATTTATAATAATTGATACTGGTAATTTTGGGACTGATATTCACCTGGCTGAGTTCCAAGTAGCTCCAGTTTCCTGCCTCTGTTTCCTGGTTGTGAAGTATTTACATGCACTGTATGTTTTGAACAAGTTTCTGTCATGGTCATGATGTTTGTGTTTGACACTTGATGTAAAAACTCTCTCTGATTTTTCCAGTCACTCCTCAGGACTACCAGCCGCCGGGCTTTAAGGAGGCCGATGGTGACACCATGGAGTTTGAGAGGGAGCCGGTCAAACTGACCATGGGCGAGGTGGCCACTCCCTTCCACACGCTGAGGCTGGACATGGCTACAGAGAGACAGAGGCTGGAGCAGGTGAGACCACAGTGCACTGCAGCCCCAGAAAACACATGCAAAAAAAACAAAACACCAACACTGCAAATTCAACACAACACAACTGATGTGTTTCCTGTGGGGGTGGGGGGAGCACTGTGAAGGCAGAGTCTTAACCACAGCGTCTCAGGTTTGATTCCAACCTGACTGTGACCCATATTTGTCTGCTCTTTCTGTCGCTTTCTCTCCACCCCAGACTTTCCTGTGCGTGTGTCTCTCTCTCCCTGTCATCAGATTTGAGGCAAAAAGTGTTGAATCTGCTGCAACACACTTGTTATTCAATGCTTTCATCTTCAAAAGTCACAGTCGGGCTTTGAACAACAAGTTTCAGCCAGGGTCATCACTTTTTTTGTGTCCCCTGGAAACATTTCCGTTGTATTGTGAGAGTTTACAGCACAAGTGTTGTCAAAATGATCAAGATGTTTTCTGAATGTGCAGCACATTTGTGTCTTTGCATGTGTTTTCTTAAGTAGCAGTGGGTCACAGTACAGTGGGATAGAAAAAGGCATCAAAGGTTTTTATGTGAGGTATAGAAACAAAGCTGAGGCTTCTTAGTTTCCTCTAATTCTGCTATGCTGTCATTAATCGACTTTTATCTCCCAATCAATGAGGGGGAGCAATATTTCATTTCGAAACAACCCACAGAGAAAATCTGAAATCAGGAACTTGGCCGGCAGCTGATTTTTAATGGACAGCTTTTTCCTAAACATCTACAGGTGGAGGAGAGTGTGACGAAGGAGAAGTGGGTCCTGAGGCTCGAGGAGGACGGCATCCTGTCACAGGTCAGCACACAAACAGCTGACACATGAACAACTAACAGCCTATAGTATATCACTATAAATCCATGGAGGACATAAACATCTTGAAGATCAGGATCGTTATTCTCATCATAGTTTTCACTGACACATTTGTCACATTTATCAGACGTCTCACACGTATGACGACACAGTTTGAAACATTGCACATGTAAAGGAGGCCACAGGTCAGACGTGTGAATCAGTGTGTTTTATCAACAGCTCTTTGTTGTTGTGGTCAGTGTGTTCAAACAGTTCGATCCCCGTGTTCAGATAACAACTTTTTGTTTTTTAATCTTCAGAGCCACGTGATTGAAGATATGGTGAAGCCCGACAGTGAGAACACAGACCTAGATAACACTGGTAAATTCTGACCCACCACATGTTTACATGTTTACCTTCACCTGAGCACAGAGGAACTTTGAAATGTCTCCAAATTATATTTAAAAAAAAAACAACAGCAGGATTTTACGACTCACACAGTGACCTGTGTGAGTGGGCATCATCAAGCATATTACATTTAACTGTAAATGTCTTTGATGTTGAGTTCACTGACTTTTACTTCAAGCTGTGACTTTCATGATGTTTCATTTAAACATTACACATAATGAAAATTTCAAGCTTTATTTCTCCTGTGATGCCGTGACTCTTACAGATCTTTGAATAGTGATTTAAAACAAAATTTGTAACATTATCATTACAACTCTTACTGTTTGTTTAATATTGTCTATCATATATATATATATATATTTATTCTTACTGTTACTCATGTAAGAGAGTACTGCAAAGGAGGAGAGTAGGGATGCTTTGTAATAATGTGAATTTGTTTGTTTTTAGCATGTGACATGAGCACAAAAATGAGAGCAACATGTATAACCTGTATTTTTCAAATAAAAATAACAACAAAAACAAAACTTTGAACAGATACTGAACTATATGAAACATCTTTACACCTTTTTTTTTTTTGTTTTGTTTTTGTTGTTGCTTTAGAAGTGGAAGTGAGCTGTCATGAGAAGATGGAGAGCTGTGAGGAGGTCACAGAGGTAGGTGGGATGTTAACTCCCCCAGCACTGAGCCTGAGGTACGTGCTCCGAGCTGCAGAGGGCAAAACGTTCACGTTAAAATTCACTAATCCCGTTAGCCTGCTTTATTATCGGTCAAGTGGAAATTTTTCATGAAGAATCAAACGAGCGAAGGAAAAGCTTTTCTCAATTACAGGCAAGTGAATAAACCATATGGTGAAAATGTGTAGGGTTTGAAAAAAAGAAAAGAATAATACTTTTATTAAAAACCTGATATTTTACATCAGGGAGAACGAGATTGATTCATTCTCTTTAAAGCAGAAATATTTTGAAGAGTCAGAGAATCGATTGCATTCATTTTGTAACGTGTGGTAGAAACAGAGACATGTTTGGAATTTAAAGAAAATCTTTTAATAGCTGCTTTTAGCTATTGATCTAAAGACAAATGCCTTTCAACACAAAGCGTCATGGTTACTTTAACAGACAGAGAGAGAGAGAGAGAAAGGGTTTGTCAGCAGTGAGAATCTGCAGAATGATCACAGGCCCTGTGCAAACCATAAAAACAAAGGGCCACTTGGAAAGAGCGTGGGGGCCGGTGGCATTACGCACCATCTGTCCCCCCTCTCAGATCGACACTCTGGTGAAGAGGACCTCTGACATGGAGGTGGGACTGAAGAGGACCAGGAGTGGACGGATCATCAGGTCCACTACGGTCAGTCAGACACTTTAAAGATTTAACAGCCGCCACTTGTCTCACAGCTAGATCACGTTCACTGTTGGTGTCGCAGCTTATTCCACAAGACAAGCAGCTGGAGGTTGTTTCACTTCACATAAACATAAATAAAACCACATCAGTTAAATATACAGAGCAATGAAAGAATGGAAATCAATACTGAAGTTTATTAAACAAAATATGCTTTTAAATAGTTAAATAGTCTATATTTTAATATCCATATTTATTTATGAGATCACAATAGACTCATCGGAGTTGTCTTGTTTTATCAGAGTTATTTTGTGGGTTATTGTACTGTTTAAACATGCCTGCAGTGTTTCATGTTGTTTCAGTGTTTGTGTTGTCTAGTATAAATGTGTGTTCTTTTATTGTCACGTGTAATGTGTTTGGACCCCAGGAAGAGTAGCGGATGCTCTGCAGAAGCTAATGGGTATCTTAATAAACAAACAAACACACGAACAGCTAGACCACCTCAGAAACCTCGTTCGGTGCCAAAGTTTGCAGTTTTTATGAGTTTTAGATTTTTTTGCTTTGTTAATTGATATCTAATATGTCAACAATGTCATATGTCAGTTTGCAGTAACAACCTAAAAATAGTATTAATTCCATGTTTTTGTGCTGATTTTATTGATGATGATTTTATTATTGGTGTAAACCAGACATCTGATGTTTGTGTGTTTGTGTGTGATGGCAGACCAACCTGACTGTGGGCACCAAGCCAACATGTATGAAGGACAAAATGGTGAGAAACTTTTCTGATCCTGTTTTTAAATAGATAATTTAATATAAATACTTTGTAAATAGAGCTAGTAATAGATAACATGAGTGTTATTTGACACATTTGAGAGGAAACACCCTGCATTAAATATGCAGCATTTGTTTATATGTCAGATTAGACTTCAGAACAATGCAGAGCCATTGAAAATGTAACCGCTGGGCCGAAAACGTTACGCATGTGACGCAATCTGGAAAAAACAATTCACCATTTTTGACTGAGGCTGAAGAAACGGCTGAACTTTCATCATAAAAACGTGTGTCAGATGTAGGAAAACATGTAGGAAAGCTGTTTGTTTGTCAGATGACTCATCAGTTTGGTTTCACAGAAGCCGGACGAGTCGTTTCATATGAAAACACACTGTGGTTGATTCTTTCTGTCAACTGTGTGTTTTCAGGTTTCTCAGTACGACATCGCCAGCAGCCAGGAAACGCCGTCCACCTCTGCGCCCAGGAAGAGACGCAAATTCAGCGAGCCCAAAGAGCGCTATTGACTTCACACCCCACTGCTCTCACAGCTGCACTGCTGTATTGATTTACACTGATGTTTTTTAAATTCACAAGTTATGTAGTCGCGTGTGTGTGTGTGTGCATGTGTGTGTGTGTTTTATATTTTTTTAAAAAAAGCGAGTTACACTTGTTTTTGAGAACATTTTAGCAGCACTTTGAGGTCGTTACATAACAGTCAGCGTCTGGTTTATTTGAATGGATACAGATAGAAAATATGTTGTTGCTGTTCATCTGTGACGCTGGAATAATCTCATGTTTGTTTCACTGGTGCCGTTCTGTTCTGGTGCTTAAAGCAGGACCGTTAAACTTCAATAAAATATTTGTTATTTCCATTGCATCTTTTTTTTCTTTTTCTTTTTTTGCATAAAACACACAAGAGTGAATCGTCTGAGTTTCCACTGAGGTTTTCTCTTCGTGCGATATTACTGCATTTCAACGCCCAAGTACAACCTCATGCGTACACTTGTTTTCCACAAAATGTCATCGGTTTCTATTTCTCATTCACAGGAAGCAACTTAATGGAAACAACGTATTGTTTCCAGTGAGTTGTTTGTTTATGTGCCACTTGGCTATAAAATCTTGTTTTACTTATGTATTTTTTAAAACATATTAATGCATTTAGGTAGTTTGTCTGCAGTTAGATCAGATGTCTTGGTCAACAATTTTTAAATGGACTAAATGGATGGTAGAGACGAATCCATGATGCCGATGGCAACATGGTTTTTAAAATAGATTTCACACGTGAACATTTGTTTAGGTCATGCTTTGTTCTCCTGTGTGTGCACTGAAACAACGGTGGAAGTATAAAAAGAGCAGTGTGCAGCAGAGATTACAGTCAGAGCAGGAGAACGCTGTGGTGCGTGCCAGGATTTTATGAGTCATATTTTTATTAGATGTATAAGGCAGGCAAGGGAGAAGATGCTTTTGCACAGGTTGTGTAAGTGTAGTGCACAGAAGAAGCTGAAGCTTTCACTAACTCCCACCAACAACTACACACGTTCAGTATCACGTTCAGCTGGAGCAGGAGCTGAATGTATTTCTAGATTTTTAGTTTTTACATGCAATCATTTTATTTATTAGTGTTGCAGCTTTCGTTCCATTGGCATTCAGAGAACGTCGGTCATCTGTGCTTATTCTTGGTTTGGGAAAAGGAAACGCAGGCATCTTGCTCGTCCCAGAGGCCTTGGGAAAAAAACAAAACAAAACTCTACTTCACCTGCTGCTCGAAAAACAAACCTGCATCTTTGAATAGACCTCCAAATGCCACCATTTGCATGTGAGGTGCCTTAAATGAAGCTGTTAAGTGAAAGTGGATTATATCTGTACACAGTGACCTTTGGGCCCAGATAAGGGCCCATCAGCAGCCTCCCGCCCCGGCAAGCTGTGTGTTTTTAATCTCCCATTGTTTTTCCCAGAGAGAGGGACATTTGCTGATAGACTGCCTTAACCCACTGCAGATCAATACTGCAGGAAGCCTTTGTGATGCATATCCAAGCAGCCCCCCCCCCCAACCCCAACCCATCCCTCCCTCCCTCTCTGTGTCTGCAGCAGGCCAGAGGGGGAAGAGAAAGAGAAAGACTCCATCAAATCAGCCCTCACTTCCTAACACTGGCATTGTCTTGACCACCACTTCCATTTCATTGTCTGTGTTTTTTATGGGGGTATTTGTGATAACAGAGGCATAAAGGCAGAATGGACTGGGGAAATCCACGGTGGACTATACCCCCACACATTGGTGCAGCATTCGACGCTATTTATGAGCTGTGAAATTAATCAGGGTTACCTAACCTCACACAGCCCAACTCTGGTGGCATTTTTCAACACTTTTTTATTATTTTGACAGCAGGGGGTGGGCGGCACTCTGGATATTGATAAGTGATGAAATGCAATGGCGGTAAAGGCTCCTTCACAGGTTCTACTCATGTAATGTAGATAACCAATATCTCTGCTGTATAGACATTACAACAATACTATATCACAGAGATGAAGTGATAGATAGATAGTGCTATATGTGTCCAATGACATGGAAAATTTATATATATATATATAATAAAGAAGTGTTGCAAAATGCACATGTTGAGAGAGATTGTCACGTTTGGCACCCAAAGGAGTCTTGACGCTCGGAGCTCAGACACTTGAATGCACAAAGAGGTGAATATGGACTTCCATCAATCACAACATACGAAACATAAGAAACATGTTTTAGGGGTATAGACCGTTGTTCCTGTCGAGTACGCTCCAAATATCTATAGAGGGAGAAAAGGAATCTAAATTGTGATTTTATTTCACCTCCACCCCTGATCCTTCGCTTGGATCCTGGGACTCTACATCATTTCTGTACACACACGTCTCCCAGAAATGAATTCTGAAATTAAATTCAGGGACACACGTCCAGCGGCTAGTGTTAACAGATCAATCAGCTGGTCAAACAGCAGGAGGGGCCCACCGGACGCCTCTGCAGACCAATCAGAAATCTGGGTCCAGTCTGTCTGAGTCGATAGCTCAGGACCAGGGCCGCCTGTGTACGGTCAAGGCGAGACCCCCTGACAGACTGATGGACAGACAGCCGCAGTCCATCCCAGGGCTCCATATAGATTAAAGCTAGCTTCTGTGAGCCTATAGTCGCGGTGCAGTGATTGTGCCTGCAGGGCCTATAGGCCCCAAGGGGGGGCCTGGGCTTTACAGCAGGAGGGGGAGGAGCGAGGGATGGAGTGGACATCCAGCCCAGGGACCGTGACCCCTTTGACCTTGCCAGAAGGGCAGCAAATGTTTCCGAGCTGATTAGCGCTTCCCCAGCAGAGTAACCCGCTCACTGCAGAGGCGTTGGAGGAAGTCCAGAAAATATGTCATTCACTTATTTTCTGAAAAAAAAAAACAGATAGACGAGAACAAAGATTTCATAAATTCAGGATTTTTATGCCTAAAAGAACTGGACATTCAGAAAGTGTTTCATAATATATGTTACCAAAAGGTCAAAGATGACTACATTTATTTTTTAAGTTAAACTTGAATCAAGTTTTACTACTTTTGACGGAGAATATTGTGCATATTATTTCACTGCATATGATTACTTCACTACATGCACATGAGGCTTTGACTTACACAATATATTATCGCCTTGCGTAAAGTGAGAAGCATTGTTAAGTAACTCCATTTGAATCAGCTTCAACACCAAGATGATACCAGAGATGTTCAGAACTATGAACCAACGATGTTTATCTAATAATATACTGTAATATTATAACACTCTACATGATGTTTCCTTTTACTTTTACTCATGTACATTCTGCTACTGTGGAAAAGCAAGTATACTTATATACTGTCCTCCAATAACAAGCCAATTGCAAGTCCTAAGATTCAGAAAACATTAAGACTAGATACAAAGCAACGACTGTGACTCAGGTGTTAGATGCAGTTGCCCACTGACTGTGGGGTTTGTGGTTCGATCTTCAGCTCCACCTATGCACGTGGGCAAGACACAGAAGCCTTTATGTTGCTTTGGATAGTGTTTCTTCAGCTGGGGAATGTAAATCTTTAAGGTTGCATGTAAGGATGTTTAAAAAAGAGTAAAACAAAATGAAGGATTTAAAAACAAGTGTCAACACAGTGCAGGTCAAGTTTAATTTGACAAAAGGTGGTGGAATCAAGGAAAGTTTCAACAATGGATTCAACAGAACTGAGAGAAGGAGCAGACTTGTAATACCTTAGGATTTGTACAGGCTTTAACCTGTAGTGGGATATGTTTACATTGCCCCAGTTATCTAAGTAAGGATGTGAGTACTTTGCCCATTGTTGTTGAACACTACAGTAACAACAGGGGATGAATTCTGAAGCAGGGATGAAATGTCCACCCACAACCACCGGGGGGCGATAAGTAGCCATGGAACGAGCTGCAGCACGGAGGCGCCCACAGATAACTGCTGCTGCCCTGTGTCGTGACAGAAAAGCATCTCCTTTCTCATGCATGCCTTAATCAGCTCGTACAGTTGGCCTCCACACTGTACACAATTTAAAAAGCATGCGATCCTACTAAACAGCCAACACGAGGCTATTCAACTTGTCTTTTGAGAGACACTGCGGTGGAGTCAACCGTATTGATCCGAATAAGGAATGATAAAAGGAGGGGAGGCTGAGAGCAGGTGGTAGTAGGCCAGCAGATTCAGGGATTTAGTCGCTCACCGGGTATTTATGGTCAGCGCTGCCGAGTGGCGAGGGGGACCAGTACCTACTCGAAGCAGATGCTCAAAGCAATGGGATGTGCCCCCATTGTGATCAGAGTGGACAGCTGAATTGTTTACCACCAAAGGGCCCTTTTCTTCAGTGGCAGGCCTGCGCACAATGGGGCCCCCACCACACTGACACACGGAGGATTTCTGCAGGGGGAAGCAGGGGAGGGTGTATGCGTGTGGTGGTGGTGGTGAAGCGAGGGGGGGGGGGGGGGGACATGTGCATCGAGGGATAGGGGGTTTATAGGGTGAGCCTCTGTCCGTACCCCCTTCTTTCTTTCTCTGTGCTCAGATGGAACTCTTTGGGCCCCCCCAGCTCCTCCACAAAGCCCCCCTAAAGCTACCGGAGGGCAGGGGTTTAAATGTCACGCTTGGCCATCAGAGCGCCCAGCCCCCGGCTCGTGTCTCCTGGGGGAAGCACGCCAAGAGACAGGGAGTGGGACAGAGGAAAGCTAAGGGGAGGGAGACACTTGCCCTTGCCCTATTGTCCATTACGATAGGCATGAGCTGCTAACTGACTCCAAATCAAGTGTATCCTCTTGCCACGCGCCCTGGCCTTGTCCTGCTCTTGCTCAAACACAAAGGCCCTCTGTGTTTTTATTTTTTCAACCATCCATAGGTGAATAGCAGCTTTGGTCATGGTATGTTTGACAGAGCAGCTTAAAGGAGGCTGCGGAGTCTAACTTCAGCTGGCCACTGGGCTGAATGATAAACACAGTTTGTCATCCAGAGATGATCAAGATCCGTCCACATTGCACTCCGGTGAGCTCTTACATGACAAAAATCAATGCTAACTTTTTGCGTTCAGTCACATAGAAGGGACCTCAAAACGTTAAAGCAGGTAGAGGGGGGAAGGAAGAGAGAGAGAGAGAGAGAGAGAGAGAGAGAGAGAGGGATGGTAAGAGGTGTAGGGTGGCAAAGTGTCAAACTGAAATACAAGTACAGGACGAAATATACGAGCTGCCGGCCAACTTTATCCCAGCCCAAGGTCCTGGCCCATACTTTACCCACCCACAAGATTGAGTGTTTTATGTATCTATTTGTTCTAAATAGTGGCACACTTGACCTTGAGGCAAGATGTGTGTGCTTGCAGCCTAGCCCGGGAATCATCCCTCCTGTCAGGCGCAGGAGGGAGTGACCTTGAACCGCCTAGGCGCAGGCGTAGCTGAGTGCACAAACTCATTTAACTCCCGGGTTTGTTATCGACATGCTGTAATCGTTAACATTATGGATGATGAATAACTACTGACTGCCGTATACCTTGTGCAATATGTCGCCGTGCCACGTAGACTTGGGCCGGCCAAGGGCCCCACGATGGCAGACGCGCCGCTGCTGACGGTCAGGTGACTAGAGGGCCACATCACTTAGACTTGTTTTTCCACCCAATCACAGCGACAACTTATCACAAATGCCAGCAAAGCTCACTGAGGTGCTTAAGGACATAGATCACTTCTGTGCTTTACGCTTTCTTTCCTCTTTTTTTTTTTTTTTTTTCTCGCACACATACCTCTGCGTATACTCAGGAACACTTAACCTCCAGCATCAGCTGTTCAGGCATCTGCAGTGGATGGCTGGGTATTGATCACTGTAGATGAGAGAATTTCCTGTAGTTCCTGGAAAAACGCAGAAAAAAGGAGGAATAAATTATTATAGTCAACTTGGCCAGAGCTGGAGGCATGGATTTTAAAATTTGAGTTGTTCTTTTTTTTTTTGAGAGAGAGAGACACTGAATTAGTGGTTAAGTATTCATGAACTACTTTGTGAGAGAGGCACAGAAAAATCTGAAGAATGTTGGGACATTATGTTGCGCTCAAAATCTTTGTTAAAAATTCAAGGGTTTATTCAAAATTAAGCAACATCTTAAAAGTTTCCCTTCATTTTATTCGTTTCTTTTGCAGATGGAGTTTTGGATCAGATACCCTCAGGAACTAAAAAGTTGCTTTGTACATTTTTGTTTGCATTTCCACAGCTTTTGAACTTCTATTTCATCAGGGCAACTAGTCTGATGCTGAAATCAGAGGCAAGTCCCTATCAATAAGTAAGAATTTCAGCTAGAAGACAGAGATATTCTCATTTTCTGTATTTGGAGATGAGAAAATGTAGAAATAATATGAATTTAAATATCTGTATGTGGAGGAGGAATGGCCATTAAGAAGTATTCATATTCAATTGTGTTTAACCCTAATTATTAAAGGGGTGTGACAAATAGTCAATAATATGATGTCATCATGAGTTCTCCTGTCATACAGTATCAATTATCTGCTGTGTGTCACATGTGACACTATTCTTTTTGTCTTTTATTTCAACCAAACCTAAAACTTGACATTTAATGTCAACAAGCAACTAATTTGTAGTTTAAAAAGCGCTTGATAAAAGTTCAGCATTCTGCTTCTGTAGCACTAGGTGATGTAGTTTGCTCAGACTTGACCTCTCTGTCTTCGGCAACACGAACAAACAACCCAATAAATATCTTCACGTTCTCTACCAGACTCTGACTGTAGAATTGCTAAGATCTGATTGGTGAGTGTAGATACCTGACCTCACATTTTCCACTATCCCAGCTTTTATGGCAGCAGTCAGATTAGAAAAAACAAAACATTTTACTGAAGTAAGTTGTCTGGAAAGCATGTGGAATTGAAAGATGGAAATAAAAATATTTTATGATAGATCTTCCATTATCCAAACATTTCACACATTTTATTGATTTTTCATTTAACAGAATCAGCCGTATGCAAAAAAAACATTCTTATCATGGGCAAAATATTGTCATAGTGCCATACTTTGTGAGTAATGTGATTTCCAGGCCTATCAATTCCTCCAGTTTTGTTTAAAGATTAACAAAACATGCATCTCTCACATATTGTAGAGTACCCAACATTTGATAATGAACTTAAACAAAACTAAAACTTAAAGAGTACCGTAGTAGGGAAAACCTGAGGGAAGAGAAGCGTGTGTCAAACTCAACATGCAGTGAAACACCAAACCGGAATTCAGTAAGTGCTGTTTAGCAGCCTTTGCCCAGAAATTTGCAGCAGAGCTGAATGTACATCTCATATATAGCAAGTTTTGAGTTTCCACAGCAGGTCTGCAGCTTGGCCACATACATAATCTGCCGGAGGGGAGAAGAAAAAGTTTGCTAGGTTTTCCTCTTTCTCTCTCTCTCTCCCTCTCTCCCTCTCTCTTTCTCTCTGACGGCCTAAGGAGTTTGACTTCTGCCCTACCAATGTTTTCTTCCTCTCCAGGCTTTTTGGGCTTTTCATCTCGCTTAGGTGCAAGGGCAGCCACTTCTCTCCTCTCCCAGCCCCTTCCTCCCATCCAGCATGCACATACACATGTGGATTTCCATTTCAGCTATAGTGCGAGATTAGCTGCTCTACTACCCCAAGGCTGGCTTAAGACAGGAGGGCAGACATCCAGCACTGTTGGTGGGATGCATGTGGAGGAGAGGATCCCCCAAGACGTGTTTGAGGCCACAGTGGATTCTATGGATGAATTCTCAGAGCATGCGCTTGTCCAGGATGAGCTGTGTAGTGAAGTGTCAACTTGATGGCCTCACATTAGCCCTCCACTGCAAGGGAAGAAGACATAATTAAGTGGCCACTGTATACTCACAGATTTATGTTGGAGGAAGCCATTTAATCTGATGGATTGTCTTTGTTTTCGCTTTCGTGCAGTAACACAGCTGTCCACTTTAATTGCACAAATGCTCAGGCCATAGTCATTTTGCTTGGATCTTGAATGTTGAATTCAATGCTTCTGTCTGCTTGTGCCATAGTACCCAATATATTGTTATTTCAAAGTAAGATGAACTGACTCAGAAATGCCTTTATTTGACATTTGACAGGAGCTTTTTATCACCTCACTTCATCCACGCTGTAAACAAAACCTCCTTAACACTAAATGCCATGATTTCATTTGTTATGGTGGCTAAGTTTTAAAATGATCTGCTTTGGTTTCTGCCTTTACTCCGATATAGGAGGAGGTGAATCTAATTTGATTTGTTGTGCTCAAAGCGCTGAAAAATTACATTTAAAAAATTCATCAGCAACATGTCTTCCCAGTTTTTTCACTGGATAACCACCAGAACATGCTGTTGTCGGTCTTAATGTGGACTGTTCCTTCAGTTGACAGTACTTCCAATGAAAACCAGTGCGATGTTTCAGCATTTTAGTTTGTTAAATGTATGATTTTCAGTCTTTTTTAACACCACAAACAGGATTTCTTCTCCCTGTGCAGTTGGGCTGCTGAAAATATCTGAAACCATCAGCAAATGAAGTTTACTTGTTAGGTGAACAAACCCTTCCAGTCACCTTTGCTTCTCACCTTTTACACCAAGGCAGAAAACAGACATGTTTGTTTGAAATTGTTGCTGCTCTACAGAGCTCAACAGGCTTACATGCAAGCCTTCATTAGCCTGACCACAATGACCGGACCGCAAACCTCCAACAAGCCCATCTGACAGATCAGGCATTCAGTGGCAATAGCGCCCGTTACAACTGACCCGTAACATGTGGCCCAACTACAACTAAATTGTGGCTGAATTATTGATACAGTGGCGTCAGCCGCTTTGCAAGTGGGGGCATGAAAGGGAGCCAACATGGGAATGGTCTGCTAATTTTATATGGGAGCCTCAGGGCACATTCCTCCCAGTGAAGACCAAACATATTGACATATGTGTGTAGGGGGAGAGACTGTATATAATATCAGCCCTGGTGCTGAAGCAGAAAAATGGACAATGTGACTCTCCATACAGACTCAACCTCAGTCTACACATGTTGTGTCCTCCATGTACCTGTAAATATGGCTATAAAATCTGAGGGTTTGACCGTGGAGATGATGCATGTATGGAGAACTTGGCAGGTTTGAGTAAAAATGTATGCAATATCCTTTTCACTTTTGCTCTCCTGCTCTTTTCGATTGCTCTCCTGGAATCATTACAGCTGTACTGTTTGTTTCACATTCATTTGTCAGTGTAATATCAATACTGTATGGAGAAATGGTAAGACGAATGGTGATGTATGGGATCAAGTCGTTTAGAGGGGTAGAGGAGGGGGGTTGGGGCGGTTTGTAGCTAAGCCAAGGTTGTTGACCATCAGTGAGCTGGCTGACTAATTTCTCCAGAAGTGTCCGAAAGCCTTTGTGTCCTCAGTGCACTTTTATTTCCACCTCTCTTGGAATTGTGATGACCGTGCCTCGGGGCGACAAAGACACCTTGAGGAGTGCCCACCTTTAAATCCGCTACTCCATGACTTCAACCATGACCCCTCGCTGGAGGGATCCCTCAGGCGAGATTTAAACGAGCTCCCCCAGGTCTGCAGCGGCTCCTCTACTCACCGTCACATTTTTAAAGACATGAATTGGCCATCTCTGAAGGCTGATTGTGAAAATTTATTTGAATAAAAAAGAGATTTGGATAAATTGATATAAAAAAAAAAAGTACATATGTGGATAAATGCGCCGTGACACTTGTGTAAACAGTGCGCCAGGGAGGACAAAAAGGCAGATTTTGGAGTGAGCGACTGACAGAAAGACAGAAGGAATGCTGAGGCCCTTGCAACCCCCTTTTCCTTTCTTTCTTTTTGCCTTTTTGTTGCTCTTCTTTCCATCATTAGTGATAAAACAGAAAGGAATCCCTGCAGTGCTCCAAAGACAAAAACACATTTACTGTATTTACATGTCATCAGCCTCCAGGCCTTCTCCTTTTTAATTACACCTCAACTCAGTTTTTTTCCAATCCTCTTTTTTTCACATGCAATACTATTGCTTACATTTTTACAATTCTTTTCTCTCTCCGTCTTTTTTTTTGCTATTATGGAGGACGAGTGGCGAGAAAAGCATACAATATACAGGCTATTGATCCACGCCCATCACTGCAGAAAAAAAGTCGGTTCAGGGGGTGGGGGAAAGGAGGGGGACTGGACACAGCGATCGATAACCTACTCTATCAGCCGTTTCCATGGCAACCGGCCGAGCAAGGACAGAGGGCTGCCATGCATTTTGCACCTGTCTATTTCATATACCTATTGTGATAATGAAAGTGTCAGGGAAACGAATGCAAAGGTGACGTGGGGCTCCAGCCCAGCGTCAACTTCCACAATTAAAGAAATTACATAAAGGTTAATAGCTTGCTGGAAGAGAGAGGTGAAAAATGGGTTTTTCGGTGACCTCCTCCTCTCCATGATGTGGGTTGAAGGACGCTTGAAGGCAAACTAGGTTGCAGCGAGTCGGGTGCAAATCCGGGCGCCTGGGTTCTGGCTTGTTTTTCCGACTAACATGCACAGATGACAGTTTGAAATCGGCAGTTGTTTCCTGACATTGGAGATGGGGCCTCTTTTGTGGTTGACCCCAATTTGGAGGTCGAGCAAGCATGATCAATGTGCTGGCCATTAGCTCACCATGAACAACTGTAGGCACAAGAGCAGAGGAAATATAGCCAGATAGATACAGCAAAGGAGTGAGGCACGAAGGCAGGCGGGAGGGGGGTAGGGAGTGAGGGAGGGAGCGGTGCTGTTGGTCGAGGTTAGCTGAAGCTTTCTGCAGATCAAAACCCAGTAGGCTGAGCCAGACAGACTGTCAGGAGAACTTGACACCCAGACGACCACTGCATCGCCGTCTGTCTGACCGTGGTGGGCATTGAACTTCTAGCCCCCTTTGAACTGGGGACTCATTGGCTCCAGAGCCATGGCGCTGAGCCGGGTCGCCTCTAAGTGAAGGGGATGGATATCATGATCTGAGGCCCATGTTGATCATGTGCCATATTGATCTCCAATCGAAACTACTGCTGAAAATGCAGGATTGAGAGGGAGAGAGTAGGAGAGAGAGTGGGAGGGAAGGCAATCAGCTGTGGCTTTCTCGCTATGGTCAGTGGCATCGTATCAGGCTGCTGTGGTTTGCCGACGTTGCTGCAGAGGAGGAAACGGTGGTTTTCGGAGAGTATTGTACACCGCGGGTGAAACACATCTAGCTTACATGCATTTCTTTGAGGGTTCCCATCGGTATTGGTGTGTTCTTGTGTATTTTCATTGATGCAGTCATGAATGACAAATCACAGACCACAATGGATTTTCTTGAATGCCAGCAGAGTGAAACTCGAGCATGAACGCAGCATGTCAGCGAGTGGGAAGCTGCACCACAGAGGAAGACACAGCGGTCGTCCTCAAGCACCAGAGGCGCTCTGTGTTTTGTGAGCTGTGACAGTGAGCTATTGATGGGCACGTGGCTCTGCAGTGTTGTTCAGGGGCCACTGGCCACTGCACTGACCTTTGACACTCCAACCATGCCCCTGCTTCATTGTTAGGGGAAGAGGAGGAGGAAGGAGGAGCAGGAGGAAGAGATTGGGGGGGGGGGGTAGATGACCCTTGAGCTCCTTGGTTTCTCCCTCCCCCATAGCCTTACCCCTCCCATCGCAACACCTCCATCCATCCCTCCTCCCTTCTCTTACCCCCTCTCCCCACACACACTCCACCTTATGCCGATCAATGACAGTTTCATGTGGCTTCTCTGGGCCTGCAGTGACGTGTGTCCTATTGATTTATCGACATTACTCCAGGCAAGCGAACCCAGAAGCCCCCTCTCTCAGTAGGCAGCCAGGCTCCAGTCCAGCAGAGGTTTACCTCCCCCTGCGCTGGGTGGGCCCATGCCAAGTCATCCAACTGTACCGGGCTCTCCGGAAACAGCAGCGCATTAGCCACACACAACTGAACAGTATTTTTGTGTGGATGCATGTGTGTGTATGTCACTAAGAATGCTTTTAGACATCAGCCCCTCCCACTGCCCATTGAGTTTCAGCCTGTCCCCCCTCTTTTTCCCCTGCACTCCATGGGACATGTAATGGGGACAATGAGTGAGACACCCTGGCACTCACAAACACATTTACTGTCGCCTCCGATTTCCAGAGGCGACTATTCCACTTTTATGGTTAAAAGGTTCTTTTCTTTCGTCTGTGTCAATGTCATGCCTCTGTGGCCATGGCTCATCCTTGTGGCTATTACTCTCATCTGCCCCTTTTCCTCCTTTTTACTGGGGTGTGTTTGTGGGGGGGGGGGGGGGGGGGTCCTTTTACACTCTGCCCCCACCCCCTCAGGCTCTCCTGTGTCCAGTGAAAGGCCAGTGGATTCAGGGAGGGAGGAGAAGAGGGCAGCTGGACACTCCCCGTGGCCTGACTAGCCACTGATTTGGGGGGTCGTAGAGGGGAGGGGGGGTGATCCAACACCATTAGGATAGCACTGCTGCGATGGCAGCTGGCTCTCAAAAAGGGAGAAGTTGAGGGGGGGTCAGGGGAGGCTCAGAGATCAGTGACCTGGCCACAGTGTCCAGCTGGGGCATCATTTCACGGCCCACCTCCAGCCACGTGCTGGATGACCATCTGGGGATCTGGCAAACCCCACAAGAGCATCATCTTCTTAGTTGCAGGCATGGACAACAACAAAAGTCAAGAAATCTGTCAGCCTAATCTAGAGAGAGGTGGGAGGGGGCACTGCAGCTGCCTGTTGTGGTTTGGCATCAAGTGTGGTGCGCATCTGCTGTTTAATGCAATGCAGTGCAGCATTTGTTCTTCAACGGTGCTTTGAAATTTTGCTTCTGATATTTTTCATTTTTGTCTTTTAGTTTATAGTTTCATTAGTTATTGCCTGTAATTATTTTTCTATAAAATGTCAGAAAAAAATACTCAGCATTGTTTCCCAGAGCAGAATGTAAAGCTTTTTTTGTCCGATCAACTGTCCATCTTCCGAGGATGTTTATTTTTACAAAGATTTAAAACACAAACAGGAAAAACTGTTCTTAGAATATAATTGAGAATTTTTGCTTGATATATGACTGTACTGGTTCATTGATTATGAGAATGGTTGTTTTTCTCACTCACACGTAAATTTGATTGATTGGTTAACTGATGAATCGTTAAAGTACCACATCTGATTCTGTTTTTAAATAAGATGACCATAATTTAAATATCTGCTGGACTGCAGTACTGAAGTGGTGTCCCATGAAGGTTAAAGGTGGTTTTAAATAGATTTCCTCCTCTAAAGTGCAGAGTAGCACAGGAAGGTGTGGGTGGTGGTGGGGTGTGTGGGGGGGTCACTCAGCAGCCCAGATGGACCAGCAGATTCTCCTCTAGATGAGCTGTTCAGTTTGATGGCTCTGATCGGAGAACAGATTAGCACTGGTTTGTTGTCAGTGCTAACGTCACCCCTCCACCTCCTCCCTTTCTTTCTTCCTCCTCCATCCTCTGTCCTCCCCCATCCTTTCATCATTCTCTCCTTCTCCCCGTACCTTCTGTCTTAAACTGTTTAAGGTGATCGAATTTTGCCCATCCTCCCAATGTGGTCGGAGGGGATCAAAGGTTGCTGACCCCCAGCCTGATTGTAAAGGTTGTGGCGGGGGAACCTCCATAATAAATAGAGGTCCCGCTAAACAGATCTGACCTTCTAGATATTTCTATGAGCTTAAAAAATCTCTGCCTTTTATTTTTGGGAATCCTGTAATCCCCTTAACAATTTATCATTGTTCTGCTAATGAAAGTGATCTTTGCGTTCATGTCTGATAATTAGATTCACATAGACCCATGTGGAAATGATCCAAAGGATGAGCGCAGGGGGGAATGGAGTGGTGGAGTTATTGCTCTCAGAAACACTGGAGTGCTCCAATGTGCTGAAAGAAATTCATAAATGTGGTAGAAGGGTGGGGTGGGCTGCAATCGTGCACCAATGTAATCTTTGGTCAGCACTTCTTCATGGCCGATACTGCAATAGGAAAGAAATCCTCTTCTGAAATTTGATTAATTGCTGTCTCTCCGCCTCTCAATCCAAACATTGGTGGAAATAGAGGCCAGTTGACAGGACAGATACATCAGCCTCGAGAGCTGCAAGCCCCTGGCAAGCAGAGGCATTTCTTATCCTGTAACAGGATATCCATGTACAGCGAGGTGTGGAAAAGTGAGAACTGCATCGTCTTCATTTGGCCATAACAAGGGAGAGGGGGAGGAGGAGTGTAAGACGGGGGAGGGATGAGGAGGCGAGGAGGGAGTCAGCCAGCCAGTCAGCCAGCCAGGCAGGCAGCTTGCTAGGTTGGGCCGAGGAGTATCGATTGATTTCCCAATAGCCTCTGGTCCATGAGCGGCGAACCCTGGCCCCAGTTGCTAGGTGACCACACCATCCAAGATGGAGAGCAGGGTGATGAAGGGTGACAGCAGCTCTGAGGGTCAGTGGGGCCACTGGTCATTCTGTGGCCCCTCTGGGACGCTCCGGACATGCAGATAATGCAATGAAACTGGACCTCAGCTCAGAGGCAAAGCAGGAATATAGAAAGACAATCTCACAGAGTGTTGTCCACCATATTTGTTCAACTCTGTGCATCGCCGTGTGTATGTTTATGGTGGACATTATAGAGAAATGAAATTGGAAAGCAGCTGTTAGATAGGTTTTATGGAGATCATGTTTGGTTTCGGGTTTCCTGTTGTGGAATATTCTGCAAAAAATAGATTCCCCTGAAAAATATTTATGACACCCGAGTGATTCCACAGCAGCCGTTGACCGTATATGAAAATATTGATTTGACAAACAAAGGGCTATTCAAATAGTCATTGTCCAAAACATATTGCCTAAATTTGAGGATGTGGGGATATTGTCTTTTCACAATCACAGTAAAAAACACACCGCCATTCTCATTACAGGGGCCAAAGCAATTTACTGAAATGTGCAATTTAATAAATCACAGATGAGATCCAGGAAATTTACTGTCATAGTTCTGTCAAAATAAATATGCAGCACTCAGTTTTTAGAGTCAATAGCAGACAGAGCGAAAGAGTTCAGTTCTGCGTCCACATCGTAAAATTAAATGCAATGTGTGAAATACTGTGTCCTCCTGCAATTAATGGGATATCTACACACGTATAAAAATGACACCCTGGATTCCAAACTGATTACAGCCACACATTTTTACAGCATTTTACTCGAGTATGACTCATGACAAGAGCTTAGCCCATAATAAATAAATATATATATATATATATGTTATTGTTTTAACTGAGCAGTGGGTGAGACCCTTCATTCTAAAAGCAGAATAAAATAAATGCTCAGTGACTCTCACAGACCGTCCGTGATCTGAACAGTACAAAAGAAAAATACTGTAAACATGAACTGGCCATAATCTATATCACATATTCCACAATGATACATGATACCGTAGCGCTTTTCTACATATCGATTGCTCCACTGTGCGAGTGAAAAATGATATGGAGGGCAAAAGAGAAGAAGAAAAAGCAGGAGGAGGAGGTGGAGGAGGAAATGGAGAAGAGGGGTGGTGGTGGTGGGGGGGGGGGGGGGGGTGGATATAAACTGGGAGACAAATGTAAAAGGATCTACATCACACTAAGCTCTGCACAGAAAGACAGAAGTTACCAGAAGGCAAAAAAGCAGCACAGGAGGGGGTGTTAGGTTTGTGTGTGTGTGTTGGGTTGAGGGTCATGGGGAGAAACCCATCCAGTCAGCCCTGAAAGGCCACCTTGCATTTGGGCTGTTGCTTGTGTTCTTCCTGTATGAAGGATTTCCCTTCATCCCGTGCCATGCCTCTCATGTCCTCCTCAGAAGGAGCCTGAGCGTTTTCATGTCTGTTGGAGTTCCATATCCTGAGGAGGGAGGACTTATGTGTCTTGTGTGTGCGCTTGTGTGTTTTCCTCCCTCCTATCTATTAATAATATTGGGGAGAGCGAGACAGGGAGATAGAAGTGGATGTTTGCTTTGGTACAAGGTGAGATGTTTCTCTGTTTGCAGCCCTAAGCTGTGCGAGTATTCAGCTCTTAAATATTCCCTTCCCCTGTGACTCCAAACTATCTCTTGCCCTAAAGGGCTGCATGGACCTCCCTGGCCAAATATCCACATACCTTTAACAGCAACTGAAAGTGCAGAGGAAGGGAGAAGGAAAAGAGCCAAAGTATATAAACTGAGTCAAATCCCACACGTTTGGGAAATGGTCCTTTCTTACAAACAATTGTCATCTTTGGCGTTCAAGACCATCGCAAGAAGTAAAAACTAGTCAGAAAGCCAAAAATCTTGGTGTCATCTTTGATCTCAGCTTTGAGAAGCAAATCAATTGGACACTTCGATCCAGCCGTGGACAATTTCCAAAAATCAAGCCTTTCCTTTGGCCCCCTAATCTGGAGAAAGTTACCCACTCCTTCATGTCTCGACTGTTGCATCTCCTTCAATATTAGTCGCTTGTCCTTGTCCCAGATGCCGTGAAAAAGACCAGTTCAGGCTGTGCCAGCCTGCCTTCATTGGCGTCCAGTGAGGCATAGAATTGATTTTAAAATCTTACTTTTTGTTTTAAAGGCTAAATGGCCTCTTCTTACATCTCCGACCTTTCAAACCCTCAAATCCAAAACCAATCCTCCAGGTCTCTCAAGTCTTTAGTGACCTAAAAGCCGGTGGCTGCTTCGCATTCTCATCTGAAACCGACGAGTCCTCCAAAGTAAATGACAAACTTTAGTTTCTCCCACTTATCTGCAAGACAAAAAGATCTGTCATTGTCATATGGCTCTGGTCATGGTGCAGTGGCTTTGCAGCGATATATGTGCAACTTCCATGCTTGCTACTTGGAGACATAGCCTCAGTTAGCATGGCCACAAGAGGTCCTTGTCTAGGTAACAAAGTCTTTGTAAGGATTTGAGTGACCAGTGCTGTTGATGACAGTCACTGCAGATGGAAACAAGGCTTTACTGCACCTTTGTTGCACCTGAACAGGTGAAAGGCCTTCTTCTTATTGGAGTTAAAACCTTTAAGTCCTTCTTCGTTGGTCATTTTTATTCCTTGACATTTGGCCTTGCATCTCAATCTGACCCAATCTGTCTACTATCTGTGTTGCAAATTTTTACCCTCGCCTTGAAAATTGATAAAAACCGTGCAGCGCTCTGGTCAACTTTTTGTTTTTAAATGAGCTTTCTGAATAAGGTCATTTGACTAAATTATAGCAAAGGGCCTCTGCGCCCAAGACAGTCCTCTAGCTGTGTGTTTGTGTGTGTTTCCTCTCTGTGTGTGTTTTGCAGTGGAGAGCGAGGGGGAGGTGGATGGAGATGGTATCAATCGCCAAGCCAGGCCATTGAATGTATTGATTAGTTACCTTTCTTATTAACATGCTGATTAAAGAGAGAAGGGAGAGAGAGAGAGGGAGAGGGAGTGAAAGAGAGGCGGACGAGGCTGCACACACACACACTCCTCGCCCTCGCGTCGGATGGACGGACGGCTGGAGAGGAAGCCGCAGCCACGGCCAAGGAAGAGAAAAGGATGCAGAGTGGATTTAACAGCAGAGCATGGAAGGAAAATCAGAGAACAACTGGGAAGAGGAGGAGAGAGGGGAAGCAAGGAGCGGATGCAAAGAAAGAGGAGGAGGAGGAGGAAGAGGAGGAGGTGGGTGGTGGTGGTGGTAGGAAGAGGAGGAGGGGGGTTGGATGCAAAGAAGACAAGGGGAGGGGAAGATGATGGGGGGGGGCCGACCTGACTGGAAAACCAAGGAGGGGAAAAGAGAGAAACCCTGCTGCCTTTGATCCCCCACCGAGTTGCACTGGCTAACTGGCTGGAGAGACTGACACACACTTTTGCGCTGTGAGACACACACATTTACACCCACACACGCTCACACTTACACACATACACAACACACACACACACCTGCACCCACACTCAGGGCTGGCGGGCCGAGGCTATAAAAGCATACATTATGGTAGCAGAAAATAGCTCAGTGTGCATGTGTTTGTGATTGAGTGATCGATATGCAGATGCTTTTTAAACGGTATTTTTATCAGTGGGTGACCACATTAAACTGTGTGTGTGTGTGTGTGTGTGTGTGTGTGTGTGTGCGCAGAGGGATTTCTTAAGATGCACGCCAAGGTTTTCCGAGAATAGCTTTTTTTTTTTTTTCTTATTCCGAGAGGGACCGGAAGGTGTTGAGGGAAAGAAGATGGAGGGAGGGGAAGGGAAGGATGGATGGAAAGAGAGAGAGAGATAGAGGGAGGAGGGAGGGAGGGGGGTGAGAGGATGCAGGAAGATGCGGACTTGTTTATTTGTACATTTGTATTTTGGATACATTTGTTTGGAGTGGGTGTGTCTGCATGTTTTACAGGAGGAGGGGGATGTTGGATATTTCACCAAGCAACAGAAGCTGATATTGTTTGTATATAGAGTCTGATTGGAGCAACAAAAACAAGGGAACATAGTTATAAGCAGCTTGTACAGTTTGTTGTGTTGTTTAGTGGCTCATGTTGGGTTTAATGTGGATGTAACCTGCAGTGACAACACCACAGTCCCTGACTCTGTGTGTGTGCATGTGTCTGTACATGTGTGTGTGCGTGCGCTCTACGAGCTTCTCTTCTGCATATGGTTCCATTTTTTTAAAACATGCATTACATGTGTATGTTGGTTGAGCGCTGTGTATTTAAATTGGAGAGGTCTCACTCTGCTCGTGTTTTTGCGGACTAAAATTAGAAAACAGGGGGAAAAAACAGCTAAACGTTATTCTAGATGTGATCATAAATCATCATCTTTTTATTATAATATATGATATTAAAAACCTTTCAAAAAACAAACAAACTGGTAAAGTGACTTTAAATGTATTTGCTATATAAGAATTATGTAAATAATATTCATGTTGCTGATGTGACATCATCATCCAAAAAATAGAATAGATTGACTATAATAAATAACTCTCCCTAACTTTTGAATTTAATAAATGATAATTAATGTTAAGAGTAAAAAAAAAAAATGAAATGTTAATAATAAAAAAAATTCAAATGCAAAATTTTTAAAAAGCAGTGTTAATGTGAGCTGCTGGTTCAAATGTTGCAGAGAAGAGCTGACAGCTGGATTTTCACAGTAAAATAAAAATAATAATAATATTAATAATAATAATAAAAACCTCCTGCTGCTGCTGCTGCTGCTGTATGACTAATGATGGAGACCACTAATTGTTAAACTTTAAAAGGGAGGAAAAAAAAAACTGCTATTGAGCTCTGACTCAGAACTTCAACAGAAAAAAAAAACACAAACAAAAGTGAAAGAGAAAAGAAATAAACTCAGACAAGTTGAAACTTATCGACCTTTTCACCCCCTTGAGCTTCATTTTGCATAAATTAAACACTTTTCCTTCCCTCCCTCGCGCCCCTGCCTGCCTGGGCCACCTGATCATTTCATTTGCATAAAGAATGTGGAGCCAATTACACAGGCGCGTATTTACATTTTATATGAAAAAATAGTTGTAGGGCAAATAGGAGGCTGTTTAAAAATTCATGGATCGATACTGACTGACTGGCGCGCGCTCACGTTGGACACACACACTTACACACACACACATACACATCTCTTCAAGTCTAATTGCAGAAGTTTACAAAAATAAAAGCTTTTATTTTTGCATAGAATAAAAATCTCCCTGCAGCGACGTTTTAAAGAGTTTCATTCAATTTATTCTAAAGAAAAGTTTTTATAATTCACCAATAAAGTTAAAAAAAAAAAAAAAAACAGTCACGTGCATTTAATACATATATATATATATATATACATTTAAAACAACCTGTACTGTTCTGCAGGTGAAACCAGGTGTGTGTATTGTTGGCCTGTGTGGCGCTAATGATTGGCTTCATCTGCGCACGAGGAACATCCGGTGAATTAAAAAGAGCAGAATTTGCATCAAAGCAGAAATGATCGATAATAACATTATTCACGCTGCGAAGTCAAAGTTCCACATCATGGCCTAGGCTACACACACACACACACACACACACACACACACACACACACACACACGGTCATTATGCTGCAAACTAAACCTGCAAATAGGGGAAAATAACGTGATTATGATTCACTCACCTGCTCAGAGTTTTTTTTTTCCTCCAGTGTTTTACATGTTCGACCTGATGGAGGCAGATGGACTTTTATTTAATGCATCTATTTAGTTTTTACTGACCTTTTTCTTTTTCTTCTTTTTTTTTTTTTTTTTTTTTTTTATTTGCAGCATCTTTGTATTTTACTCTGACGTCACCACACAGTGACATACATACACACATATATACATACAATCCACTGTAGGATTATTCATGTATTATAATATAAAATGAGACTTTTCTTTATTTATTTGGCTGTGGAGTAATTAATCAGCAGGTGTGTGTGTGTGTGTGTGTGTGTGTTGTTTGTTTGTGTGTGTGTGTGTGTGTGTGTGTGTGTGTGTGTGTGTGTGCAGGAGGCCACATGCTGCTAATGCAGATCAACTGTACTGAACAGGCCTGTACTGTGCACGTGGACTAACATTTACCTGCAGGTTCTCTGTGTGTGTGTGTGTGTGTGTGTGTGTTTATATGAAGCTCGTCTTTTTTTTTAAAGAGCCGAGGACAGATCAATGAGAATTGTGTTAATCATTATCATTTTTGATGTTGCATAACAGATCAGATGAGTCTGATGAAGGAGCCTCGTGCACCTCCTCCTCCTCCTCCTCCTCCTCATCATCATCATCATCATCTCATATTAAACACACACGGTCAATATGAGGGTGTGTTAATTTCTACCATTATTAGCGCCATTATTATTATTTTGCTTCTTTTTTCTCTCTTCACATCTGATCCGCTCAAATTAATTCAGTTATTGATTATTCACATTGTGATCTGTGCAACAACGCCAGGTCTCGTTGTAATAATTGATTTCATCGATTGGTTAGAGATGGGAGAGAAATAAAAAAAAAAAAAAGGGAGCTGACAACAGGAAAAAGGAGGAGAGAAGAAGAGCAGTGTCACCATCACAGGCTCGTCAGGTCACGTGTTACATCACTTTTACTTTAATGTTTAAATCTCAAAAAGCTGCTTTAAAAAAAAATCGAAATATGTGCTTTTATTTTGTAGATTTGACCTTTTTTGATAAACAAACATTTAATGCGTTTAAAAACTGTTTATTTATAAACACGTTCAACAGTTACGTGTTTTAACAAGTGAATAATCAGAGAGTTCACGTGTTTGTGACGTTAAAATCAGCTGATCAGCTGAGTTATCGAACAGGTGGAGTTTGTGATGAGATGAGAGAGCAGCTGTTTGACCCCTGTGTGTGTGTGTGTCTGAAAGTTTCATGTTCACTTCACTTCAACTTCCCAGTGTTTTAACCTCGGCCTACAGACCCACAATCACACACACACACACACACACACACACACACCTGTAAGTGTAAAAGTTTTATTCTAACAGGTGAACTTCCGCGCGCACTGAACAGGAAGGAGCTGTGAAGTCAACTTTGATAAATATATATATATATAAACACACACACACACACACACACACATACACACATATATATATATAAATAAACTTAAAGTTGATTCATATATAATAATAATAATAATAACAACAACAATAATAAAATAATAAAATAAGCTGCGCGTGAAGGAGAGCAGCTGCTGTCAGTGCAGATTAAAACACATGTGATACTGATCATATTTATAAAAACAGTCACATGTGGTTGAAATCGATCAGATCGGTAAAATATCTGTGACACATTCAGGATCTATAGGATGTTTAAGGTACTTAAATGCAACACTTTGACGCTACAACCGGAAGTGTCCCCGGTGGCAGTGATCACATTGATCAGAAGGTGAAGTAAGTTATTGATTAATGTGATGAAGAAAAAACAAACAAACTCAACAACACTCATGAAAAACTTCGTTCATCTTCACTTTTTTTTTTTTACCTTCAACTTCCGTTTTAGATTCACTGATTCACACCTGAGGCTTTTATTTTTAAATTATCACATGTTGTGTATTTATTATTAAAGCTCCATTCTGGCTGAAACTGAATCAGTTTGATGTTATGAGGGTTTTTTTCTCATTAAAAAGTTCAATCAGATGATTTTTTTTTTCTCTGATGATAAAATCCACTGTAGCGTCAACTGGTGTGATTTTCAAAATAAGAGATATGACTGTGTCACATGTATCAATACACCCATGTATGACACAGGCTGCGTGACAATAAAGGACTTGGAAAATACACGTGTGTTTTGTATAATGTGCTGTGTTACACTGAATGTGTGTGTGTGTGTGTGTGTCGTTACTGTACTATCTGCACACACACACACACACACACTGCAAAGAGGCAAAAAAAAGGCCAAGTGAACATGCATGGTTGAAGTGTCAGATGTCATGTCTAGCTGTCATGTCCTGTGTGTGTGTGTGTGTGTGTGTGTGTGTAGATTAAATAATACCTGCAGCGGCCTATTGAGACTCACTCACGTTGATTTATTTGTCGTCACATTATCACATGTTCAATAAGAAAATAAAAACACACTGAGAGGTTCTTCACACCTGGATGTGGCGCGTGCTCATATAAATGAAGTGATCAGAAATTACAGGAAGCATCTTTATTTTTTCTCCTCTTTTCAGTCCTTCAGATTAAAATCTCGGATGCTGCATCATTTACATTTACCCCCCTTCTTCTTCCTCCTCCTCCTCCTCCTCCTCCTCCTCTCCTTCTTCTTCTTCTTCGCTGCAACAAACAAGCAGTCAATATCTCATTCAGAGCTGCAACCCCGCGTGCGCGCTCCATCCATTATCATTTACCAACAAGTGATCACGTTTACCCGGTGATTAAACAGCAGATTTGGGGGGCGAGTGTAAATGCAGGATGAATAATGTTGCGCTGTGTTTTCCTCGCAGCAGCAGCAGCAGCATGTTGACAGGCCTCTGGACCAGCATGCACTGCACGTCCACGGCTGCAGAAAACACCCCGCCTCTGCTCATTTAGTTTATTTTTTTTTTCAACCCGCTAATAAAATCTGAATTTATGAATCTTGACAAGTCTTCCTTCTCTTCCGTCCCATTTCAACACCACAAAACGACCCCTCTTATTTTCTTTTTTTCCTCCACCGCTGCTTTGGCTGATTCCTGTTTATTTTCCTGCACGTGCATGGTCATTTTAAGGTCACACCGATGCCCTCTGACCCCCTTGACCTCCTCGCTATTGGCTTCTTGTACTATTATTGGCGTTGCAGGATTTGATGCAGCCCATACTACACGTCCCCCAGGATGAGCGCATCATGCTAAATGGTTAAAATCTAAACACGCTCGATATTGGCTTCAGATTAAAAGCTTATTCTAAACAGCCACCGGACCTGCAGTCACTTTGGACAAGAGCTGCTGCGGCTAAATGGCTAAAATATGAGTATTCCTCCCTGTATTTATTGCCTGTATTGATGATGGAAGGTGGGGGGTGGGGATGGGGGAGTTGATGCTCCTGCTGTTGCTCTCACTGTAAGTCCCTCTGAGAGCATCAGCTAAATGGCTGAAATGTAAATGTTTTGGCTGTAATGTTGCTGATCCTGCTGCTGCTGCTGCTGCTGCTGCTGCTGCTCACCGAGGAGGAGAGTGACTCTGGATGAGAGCATCAGCTAAATCCTTCAAATGGAAAATGGCCTCATGGACTCAGATCTGCTGCTGCTGCTGCTGCTGCTGCTGCTGGACGCTTCAACACACGTCTCATCAGAAGAGCTCATTACGCAGCTCTGGAAGATCAGCCCAACATTTTTTTTTATTCTGTAAGATTTTGCGACTCGTGTTGTGTTGACAAACCCAAAGCTCTGACCACCCCGCCGGGTGTCCGGAAAGTTTGGGGGCCTTGCAGCAGCAGCAGCAGCAGCAGCTCGGGTGTCAGCCTATCCAGCCACAGAAGGTGAACTTTCACCCCGACCTCTTTTTATTTTCGCTCTGTAGCCGTTGACCATTTTTTTTTTTTTTTTTTTTTTACCTCCAGCTACTCGCCATCCATATACACGCATCCCTCCGTGCTAGGGCTGCGCGCAGGGCGGATCGATAGGGCAGCATCTGCTCCGGGAAGCCGGCGGTCCCACACCGCGCACCGCTCCGCTGTTTCCAAACGCCAGAACTGCTCATCTCTGAAAATTAAACTGACAGACAGATATGATTAGTATGCGCCTCTGCCTCCCTGCTTCTGTCTGTCTCTGTTTCTCTCTGAGGCCGGGGCGCGCGCGCGCAACAAAAAAAATACGCACGCACACGGGCCTCACCATGGAGACTATAGATGTATAACATGCCTCTTCTAGCTACAGCCTAAAGACACGGTGAGCGCAGACGTGTGTAAATGGACATTATTCTCACGTGAACGCGCATGCTAAAGTACAGACCTGCGTGCACGCACATTCGCGCGCTCTAAAGAAGGCACAGATTGAACCTGGAGCGCGCTGCACGTTTAATGTACACAAATCGCTACACTCTTGCGCGTGCACACACCAGCATGTGCACGCGCTCCCAGCAGGCCCTGGCCTGCAGTGTGGGTGTGTGTGTGTGTGTGTGTGTGTGTGTGTGTGTGCTCGGTGCTGCAGCAGCAGATCGAGGGTCTTCTGTTAAAAAAAAAAAAAAGAAGGAGAAGAAGAAGGAGAAGGGTTGGGGGGGGGGGGGGGGGGGGGCATTGATCCTGTTGAGGGACTTTCCAGACTCAAGTGTTGGCGGCGGTGTGAGTGAATGGAGGCGCGCGCTGAGTGCTGATTAAGAGCGCGGCTGAGCACGAGCGTCACTTGACAGCATTTACTCCTGGAGAGAGAGGGATTTACATTTGACTTAAACCAACACGAGGAGTCACGTCACACGAGTTTGTTTGCTTTCCAAAATAAAAGCCGGACACACTCATTGTTGTCCAGACACAATATGTGGTGCACTTATGCAATTACATAGGTTACGTCAGGATATATAACCTGGAAATGACTTGTGTTATGTAGCTGTACTGTATCTGTGCATGTGCATGTGTGTGTGGGTGGGTGGGTGGTTACTACTGCACTACCTATATATATATACACACACAAACACACACACGCGTGCACGCTGCAGAGGCAGAAAAAGCAAGTGAACGTGCATGCGTCCAGTTTTAGATGTCACATTTTGCATCACATAGCTAGCCTACTGCTATGCGCGCGGGCGCGTGCGTACGCAAACTACCCAGAATGTAGATGAGATAAAAAACAAATGGGACTCTGCATCATCATCATCATCATCATCATCATCATCACCATTACAGCCAGGTCAAACATGAGGGCTGGTTATATAAATACACGAGTCCTTCAAGAGTCTTCACACCTGCACTGTGTTTCACTTTGTACCAAACCAACTGAAGGAATACAACCAGCTGCTTCTGGATTATTTGGTGCTGAATAGGAAGGAGAGGGGGGAAAAAACCTAGCAGGATGTGGCCTGGTGTGAAGATGGTGCACAGCAGAGTGTAAATGGATTTTTTTTTCTCCCCCCTCTGTGGTCAATAAGTTAGTGAGGCGCTTCACATAATAGCATATTCACCCTGTAATTCAGTTTTTTATCATCTCACCCACCCACTGCGCCGATATGAGAGATCAGGAGCCAAAATGTCATTAAATCCTAAATAAAATGATGAAAAAGAAGAAGAAAAATGTTCAGTCTCCATGTGGTGAGATGGTTTCATCCCAGTGCAGCAGGAGCATCACTTGTGTCATAAAGAGGAGCAGAGACGACATGAGCTGCAGCCTGTGTGGAAACCCATTGATCAGATGCAATAAGCAGCAGCAGCAGCAGCAGCAGCAGCAGCAGCAGCATGACCTGGATGTGTGCACATATAATTCATAAGTTGTGTATGCAATCAGCTAAAGAAAGGCTTAACCTGTGGGGTTATGAGAAAGGGAGCATCTCCACCTCCACATCTCTCCCCCCTCCGTGCGCCCAGCTAACAACCCCCCCCCCCCAAACACACACACACACATACACCACACCCCAACCCCACCCCCGGAGAGAAAGGGTTAATTGGAGTAGGAATTTCATCGCACATCTGTCAGATTTTTAAGGCCGTGACGCACTGAAAGCAGAGAGTCAATGTGAGCGAAGGGGGAGGAGGGAGGAGGAGGAGGGAGGGAGGGAGGGAGGGGGGAGGAGGAGGAGAATGAGAAAGAGTTGGTGGTGAGATCGATGAAGTGGCAGGCAGAGGGAAGAGGAGGAGGAGGAGGAAAATCTCACGAGATAATGAAAGAAAAGAGGAGAGCCTGCTAGTGTAGAGCAAAGAAAGAAGAAGAAGACGGTGGAAGGGGGAAAAAAAAAGACACCGAGGAGATTTTTTTTTAGAGTGGGGGGGGAAACAAAGACCGACGACGGGTATAGGCTATAGCGCGCGAGAGAAGGGCTCGTGCTGTAGAACCGCAGATGGTTTTTTGCGCTCTGGCTCTGGTGAATGTAGCACCCCGGGGCGCAGCGGACCAATTGTGTGAATCTGCAGGGCTGCTCCAGCGACACAATCGGGAGGAGAGATGCACAGGAGGGACAACAACGGCCGCGGACGCGCTCTGAGAAGTGGATGTTAAAGGTAGGATTGCTCCGGAAGCTCTCTACTGTCTTATCTCCGAATCGCCATCATTTCTTTTTCTTTCTATTTTCTTTTTTTTTTTTTTTTACGAGTTACCCGATTTATCACATGTGATGTATATATGCAAACCCACCGGGGGAAGCTATATGTGTAGCGCGTGCGTCGCATGCGCGTGGCTCCTGCGTTTGATAACTTTGCATAAGAAGGACGGAGAAAAAAAAAATGATGAGGTGAGATTTGGTTGGAAGTGATCACAACACCGATATCGGTTTAGTTCTCGTGTGTGTCCGCGGGATGAACGCATGCATGCGTGCGTGCACGCACGCGCGTGCGAGGTGAGGGCAATGTGTCAAATGCTTCTGTTTCTGTTTTGCGATGCATGCGTGTAAATCAGTGCACGAGGTGTTGATGAAATCAGCGGCCGTTCAGACTGTTAACCCCCCCCCCTCCGCTCTGTCTCTCTCGGATGCGATGAAAGTTTGAATACAGCAGCGAGTGTAAGTAACAGCGCCTGTCTTGTCTCTCACGCAGGCACAAAAGCAGCGAGGACCACAGCTGAGCAACCAAAGAGACAGGAGAGCAGAGTGCTGATGCAGGACCGAGAATAAAACACTAAAGAGAAAGAAAATCACCGTTAAAGCTCCTGATGCTGTTGCGACCTCGTTTCCTGGGAGTTTGAGGGAGTTTGAAGACAGTACTTAACGTTATCAGATAATTAATTAGACATCCCATAAGCCCGGAAATCAATTAATTCACAAATCAATAAATCCATAGTCTGGTGTAACAAGAGACCTTCCAGACTGCTAGCTCGGCTGCTGAGCAACAATAACAAGAAGAAGAGCAACAACAACAACGACTGAGGCGAGAGATTTACGTATTTATTTGCTGAAATCTGAAGATGGATGGGGGTCTAGGGGAGATGTCCCTCCACAGTCACTCCGATCTGGCCCACAGCCAGGACGGCAGGGCCATGCTGCACTCCCGGGACCTTTCAGCTGCTTTCCCCAGGCCTTCCCTCGGGGGCTCCTCCATGTCTCTGGAGCCGGAGCCTCGTCCACCGGGCTTCGACCACTCCATGTCGGCGCTGGGCTACAGCGGCGACTCCCCGTCCAGCTCGGGCAGCACCTACACCACCCTGACCCCCCTGCAGCCCTTTGACGACAAGTTCCACCACCACCATCACCACCACCACCCCTGCCTGCCTGTCAGCAACGTCATTGGCAGCTTCACCCTCATGCGCGAGGAACGAGGCCTCAGCACCAACTTCTACAACCCCTATGGCAAGGACCTCGCCATGTCCCAAAGCCTGTCGCCCCCCTCCACGGGTTCAGGCCTGGGCTCCTCCATGCATGGCTATGGCAGCCTGGGCAACAGCCCCAATGGCAACAGTGGTCAGATGCTCCATGGTGGCTATGACGTCCACGGGGGGAGCCTGTTCTGCCGGACGTCGGATTTCGGCCGCGAGATGTCGCCACCGGGTCTTGGAGGAAGCGAGGTGTCAGTGGGGCATCAGTTGAATAAAATGGAGGCTCACCAGCACGCCGCGGGCCACCATGCTCACATCTACAGCCAGCACTACCAGCCCCACCATCACCCGAGCCAGCAGGCCTCCAAGATGGCCGAGCACCTGCACTCCACGTCGTCCGCCTCGTCCCCGCCTGGCGAGGGCATGCTGCCGGGCTTGCAGGGCAGTGGAGGCAGCACCGGGGAGGAGATCAATACCAGGGATGTGGCCCAGAGGATCATCACTGAGCTGAAGAGGTACAGCATCCCCCAGGCCATATTCGCCGAGAGGGTTCTGTGTAGGTCACAGGGCACACTGTCTGACCTCCTGAGGAACCCCAAGCCCTGGGGCAAGCTCAAGTCCGGCCGTGAGACCTTTAAGAGGATGTCCCGCTGGCTCCAGGAGCCCGAGTTTCAAAGAATGGCCTCGCTCCGGCTGGAGGGTAAGATCTGACTTTACTCTCCATCTACACACACACACACTCATATGTATGTGCACACACGCTTGCACAGAAACCACTACAACAAAAACATACACACTATTCCCCTGTTTCCCTCAAACACCTTCTCCTTCTCTATGTCTTCCAAAAAAATCCTCTCTCCAGCAATCAGTATGCAGCTCAGGTGGAGACACGAGGAAAAGCAAAAGCATCATGCTCATGTTTCCCTCCTTCACACACACACACACACACACACACACACTGTGAGTGCAGCTCTGCTCTCAGCCATTGTCTCAACAGCCTGGACAGTGGGAACTCATCAGCACATTGAGGACAGTTTGAGCAAGAAAGGGCCATATGTGCCATTCCTTTGTTTACTTGAGCTGCCAAACAGCTCCTATTGATTTGTACAGTAGCTACAACAAGAAAAAAAAAAGAAAAGCCACAGACATTTGCCCTCCTCTTAAATGAACCATGAAGATCAGCTCGAGCAGCGGTTTGGCAATTTAATCGCTTTTTGAGCCCACGAAATAATTTGCGCAGATATGCCATTCTGGAGCAATTGATTAATCCGAGCAGTGATTTATATCTGCTCAGCGCGCGGCTGAAGTTGACTTGGCAAAGGTAGCTGATGCAAATTAGACTTGAGCTTCTGCCAGACGTCTTTTATCAACGTCGTCACCAAGGCAATTACAGCGAGGCTAAATACAAATGTTGCTCTGCTCCGAGGCAGCAGCAGCAGCAGCAGCAGCAGCAGCAGCAGCTCGTGGGTTTATGAGATTCTTCACATCAGGTCAAATAAAAAAAAACCTGGAGGTTCATGTGGTCGTTAGAGATGAATTCATTAGGATAATTAATTCACAGTTATTTTGATAATCAGTTAATAAAAATTCACCTGGCAGGTTGAAGCTTCCCAGAAAGTGAGAATGTGCTGCCTTTTTTTTTTTTAATATGATTTAGATGCAGTTTAAATGTATTTTGGTTTTTTATTTTTCTTCTATTTTTGAGAAATTCACAAATTTTTGAACTTAAGTTTTTGTGCTTATTTGTGAAAATGACGCAGAAATGAATCAGTAGTCAAGTTGCAGGCCCAGTGATGTCATTACACATTTCATTTATTATTATTTCATTTTATTTTTTTTATATTTTGAAAGGCACATTGTAATCTGCTGCTTGACATTTAATATTCTTTGGGGATGTGAGTTGAAGACACGACAGCACGCTGTACAGTGCCGTGTTACAGTGTTGTACCTCCACAGGGACCGAAGGCCCATCTGATACACGGCGCTCAGAAAGAGATCCAAGTGAACACAGTAATATGAGATCAGCATATACGAGTGTGTGTTGAGTGTGTGTGTGTGTGTGTGTTATCTGCTCACTGCGGGGGTCTGTGAGCAGTACGTGTGTGCGAGCCTGCCCAGTTGATCACTGCTTTTCGCTCTCTGTCAGCAGCTCCACTGATTAAGCCCCAGCAACACAATAGGGTTCATAGGTAATGATTGTGCACTCTTGCAATCCCTTCACAATTATTGATCTTTGATTGTTTGGCTCTGAGAGCACATGTGTACATCCTCCGTTTAGCAAAACATTACACCAATCACACGCAAAAAACCCTCTTATCTGAAAGATGGGGGTGCTAGACTGCGATGATGATGATGATGATGAGTCCAACTCTTTGATTTTGTATGTAAAACGCTTCCTTCCTGTCCCGACAAAAGAAAAGAAGAGGAAGACAAAACAAAAAACAACCTCTCTAATCGTCCTGGTGATGATAAGACAGCCCCCCTTTTGTTTTCCTTCCAGCAGAGTCCTAATCACCGATCATTCCCTCTTTATTCGCAGCATCCTTGTTTCTTCATCTTTACAAACACAAACATTATTTTAACGAGTCAGTGCTCCGAGTCCGGGCAACCGATCAATCAGACTCATAAAAAATTAAAGTCCCTACACAGAGAAGTGTGCTAATGTTTGACAATGCTGCTCTCTCTCCCTCTCTCTCTCTCTCTCTCTCTCTCTGCTCCCACACACTCTGAAATTGCATATTTAGTTCTTGGCAAAGCCACAATTTGGACATCTCGGCACTTTTCTACATAACCTACTTTCCGAAGGGGGTTGTTGTTTTTTTTCCCTTCTCTCTCCCTCTCTCTCTCTCTCTCTTCTCTCTCCCCCTCTCTCCCTCTCTCTCCTTTCTTTCCCCCTGGCCAACCCCTTTTGTTTAATTACAAGCCTCTATTGATTTCCATGGGAAAGAGCAGCACGCCTTGCCCACACACACCTCGGCCGCATCGGCAAAATCGAGACTGGAATTAAAATGCGCGGTGCCCTGTGCACCCCCGTCTGAAGATACAGCTCGAGTGCTCTCTGCTTCACGCCTCAAGTTTTAAGATGATCCTCCTTAATGCAACACTCACTTAAATACATAGAAGGCCCTTCAGTGTCAACCAGCAGCAGCAGCAGCAGCAGCACCGTGTTATTTCCATAACGACAGCTCTTATATATGGAGGGGCTGCAGAGCTCCTGATGCTCTGTCATTATGGGAACTAGCTGTTGCTGCCATTTTGTCTTTTCAAAATAATTGTCTTTCTGCAGAGCCAAGACGTTTTTGCTAAACACGGAGGAGGTGATCTCTTGGATTTATCTGCAGTATCGTTTTTTTTTTTTTCCCTCTGAGTGTGTGTGTGTGTGTGTGTTTTTGTGTGTGTGTGTATGCTCTATGGATTACCGCACTGTATATGAGATGCATCTCCAGCCCCATCCTCAGGCTGTGGAGGAGGCAATCAGGATTTAGTTGGAGAAGAAGGCAGGATAAAGACCATGCAGCCATGCTCCGACACTTAAAGTCAAAGAGAGAGAGAGGGAGGTTGGAGGGGTGGTGGCGGTGGTGCGTGTGTGTGTGTGTAGGGATCAGAGACTATAACTTTAAAGATGATGGCCGAAGCCCTTGACTAAAGGTCTAAATGAATAAGAAAGGTCAATGCGGTTTACGTGTCGGCTCCAGTGCCTGCACCACCCCCACAGTAATGAAAGCCACAAAGCCCTGTCCACCTCTCGCTGCATACAGTTCACATTCGGCCGGCCAGGCTCAAAGGTCAAAGCCGATTCCATTTACATATTGGGGATTGGTAAACAGGCCGACGTGGCCTTAGCTGCCAAGCAAACAGGGCTGCTGCTGTTGTTTTTTTTTTTTTTGTTATTGTTTTTTTTTTTTTTTATCTGGCTCTTGCAGCTCAGCTTCCCCCACTCCGGCGCTGAAGGGGTTAACCAGCCTCTGTGGGTCGAGTAGTCTGAGCTGCACAGATTTAATCAATAATTTCTATCAGCCCCTGGCCCAAGAAATCAGCAGGGGGTGGGCTGGGGCTGGAAAGGGAGGGTGGGGGTGGGAGGGGGGACAGAGAGAGAGAGAGAGAGGGAGGGGTAAGGGGGGTGAGTTGGGTGGGTAGGTGATGGTGGTGGTGGTGGTGGAGGGGGGGGCTATGCTCTGGCTGGGTGAGGTGGACGTGGTGGTGTGGTGGTGTGTGGTGGGCAGGGGGCGGGGGGGGGGGGGGGGGGGGGGGGGGGTAGGTTGAGACGCCGGGGGGTAGGGAAAGGGCTTTCGATCACGTTTCAGCAACACGAGACAGGGGCGTACATCATGATTAGGGGCTGTTCCCACGATCATAAGAAGCCTATAGGGGAATATTTATGTCTGCAGGAGCAGCCCCAGCACCGGGGATTTATAGCATGGTAATTGTGAGCCTTTTACACATGATTACAGCATAAGGAAGCATTTACTTAATGGTCGGCGTTATGATCGTCAAGAAGGGAGACAGAGAGAGAGAGAGAGCTGAGGATGGGATGGAGGCGAGGAGGAGGAGGAGGAGGAGGAGGAGGAGGGCTGCAGGACACCCCGACTCCTCCAACAAGCCATAAATCCACACTACAAGCAAGCTAGCCAGCGCTATCATGTCATTCCTTTCATTACTACACGAGCTGAGAGTGCACCACTGTACTGTATATATACCATCTATGGCTGCACCAGACCCCCACCGCCCCCTGCCCCAACCTCCAGAAATATTGATGTTGGTTGGACGGTGTAACGCCTGAGAAAAATGTAGCGTTTGTAGCAGCAAAAGGAAAAAAAAAATTATTTATTTCACTTGTAGTGATATTGACACGCCGCTGACATCTCGGCCTGTTTCAGATTTTAATGAGACGTCGTTCGATAACTCTCAGAAATGCAAACGAGCTCTGGATGCCTAAACTGCTAACAGGGCTGCTGTAATCTCGAGTGCATCCCCGAGTCAAAACATTTCCTTCAGATAATGATTTTAGAAGGAGGAGGAACGGATGTACACAGGGAATTCACATCCTTACGTTTATGTTTAAGTTTCAGAAACTTGGCTCAGGGACGTCGTCACACACACACGCCGCCGTCAAAAACAAGAAACGCCCAGCCACTGCTCAGGCCGCAGGCCGCCGACCTCCGGCTGCTGCTACTGTTGATGTTGTGACAGCAAAAAGTGCGGCAGCGAGGTCACACTTATTTCTCAAGCGCTCTCCTAATGAGAGAAAATTTGCCACAGCGAGCTGCTGAAGGAGCCGGTCATACAGTAAACATCAGCGTCGAGCCCCTCGCTGTGTGAGGTGTTTCTCAATAGGAAGATGTAAGCCAATCAATTGATCGTGTCAGTGCTGTGTTGAGAGCAAAAGGCAGCGTCTGCACTTAATTCAATGTATGTTTGTAGCATGAGTGTGAGAGTCCGGCCACGTCTGGGGTTTTGAAGTATCGGGATTTTTTTACCACCTGATAGCTCCATCCAATCAAGTCGTTTCTGTCAATAATAGAGCTCCATAAACCTTGTTTTCTGGAAACAAGTGCAGAAGTCTGACAGAGTTGCAGCCAGACAGCAGCTCGTTTCAAGAATCTTTCAAAATAAAGTCCCATTTTTCTTGATTTTAGTGCTGCGATCTGTCTCTTTCCAAACAGCTGCTGCTTATTTATCTTTATTTATTTTATTTTTTTTATAAAATTCCTTGAAAGAAAGTGGATGAAAGTGAGATGGTTTCTGTTTCGGCGTCCTCCTTGACTTATTGTGAGAGAATAAGGCATAAAAATTGGGTGTTTCCTGTGTTGTTGTTGTTGTTGTTTTTACAGTGAAGGTTGCTCTCGTGCTAAAAATGTCTAATGACTCAGTGTTAGCCCCCCCCACACACGTTTTTCCTGAAACACACGTGGATATTATTCAGTCTGAATTTAGCTCCGTACTAAAATAAAAAAAAATGATAATATTGCACATTCAAGGCAAGAACAGGATAAAAAAAAGAAAAGATAAGTTGCGTTTCCAATTTGCAGGTCGATATTTAATATAAGTTCACTATCGGCACCAGCTCTTCCTCACTCTGTGTGTGACTGTGTGTGTGTTTATGTGCACTCTGTTGTGTGTGCACATACACCAGTGCTTACACTTAGAAACGCATTTGATACCATCAGCAAAACAGTCGCTCAGCCGCGCAGTGCTGATTGAAACCTCTTAAAAGTGTGCATTTAGGTAATTGCATGACCCCCCCCCCCCTTCTTCCCCCCCTTTCCCAAATATGTTTTAGTCCACTTAAGGCTTCTAAACACCCTGGGCAATGCCGACTCTGCTTGTTTCACTCACCCCTGACGTAACCCGCCGTTAATAGAAAATAAATTAGTTCCTCCTAAAGTGATTATTACTCACTCACTGCCGCCACATGTAAATGACTTTTATGAGAAACTAATGATGTTGAAGTGTCCACTAAGCAAGGGAAAGGGAAGAGGAGGAAGTGGAAGGAGATGGGCAGAGAGGGGGGGGGGGGGGGGGGGGGGGGGGAGGGAGGAGGGGGAGGAGAAGTTGGCTCGGTACACAAAGGCAGAGGTTGGTGTTGTGTTTCCTGTAAATACAGAATTACAGCGTGTTGGAGGTGAAGGGTTCAGCGATAGATATGCAGAGGAACATGCAGCCTGAATTCAAAATGCTCGTCTGATTCTCAAAATGGATCTGAGCTCAACCCACCACACACACACACACACACACACACACACACACACATACATACATACACACATATACACACCAGGCTGTTTTTCTTACTCACTCTTGGGCGTTTTTTTTTTTTATTACTATTTGCAAGATTATCATCATCATTATTATTATTATTATTTCCTTCTTTCTTTTTAATTTTATATTTTTCTCGTGAGGAAATCCAGATGATCTAATTGGACGGGCTGCTGCAGCTACTGTGGTGTTTAACCCCTAGACCCTGAGATTTGAAGACCTCTATTACCACTTAAAAAGTTTGAACATGGCCAACACTGACATGGAGCTAATGCAGCAAGAAATAACGAGATAATGAAATCATGTTTTTACCCTCTGTGGACCACAGGGGGGGGGGGGGGGGGGGAAACAGCAGATATAGAAATATATTAAAGAAGACGAAGTGAGGCACTTAGAAGATGCAGTAAAATCAGATTCATGCTGTTCTCTCGCCTTTAAACGTTTCTGGCATGTGTCTTTTACTTTGCTCTTTGACTGATTTTCTCTCGAGCCTCCGAATGTACACGAAGGAGTAAAAGCCAGAAGCCATAAGTGCTGCAATAGATTTAAAGTGATGCACTGATGATGATGTTATATCAGAACAAGAGGCAGGAGAAGGATCTGGGCTGAAAATCATTACTGTTTGGTCCGTTGGTGCTTTGGTGAAATGAGAAATCTACTGCACATCTGTTCGTTGTGTTTGAGTGTGATTGTTTTTTGGAAGACATAGTCATTGTCGGCAGATGACGACAGCAGATTTTTGCACTTTGTCTTGAAGCCAGACCCATGATAAAAAAAATAAAAAAAAACTTTGTTTTTCAAAAGCAGGGACGAAAGGCGTAATGAAAACCATGACGGAAAAAACTTTGGAGCTTTTGGCCTGGATGTAGTTTTATCTGGATCAGTTTTATCCCGGCAGCCTTACAGCAGCTCACTGGCAATAAGATGTGATAGGCTGAACATCTTGATTCCTTTACTGCACAATGAAGCAAGTTGCTGATTCATCTCTTTTAACTAATCAAAGTTGCTTAGCTAATCTGTTTTCTTTCAACAAATCCACTTTCCCTCAGCTTAATCCATTTGTCCTAGTTAGCCAGCCAGTCTGTTAGCTAACCTGTTTCCTCCTTCCTGCTTTCTGTTTTTTTTTTTTTTTTCTTAATTTATCTTTTATCCATCTGCCTGCAGCCTGCAAGCGGAAGGAACAGGAGCAGAGCAAGCTGGAGCGCAACCAGGGCCCAAAGCGCACCAGGCTGGTGTTCACGGACCTGCAGCGCCGCACACTCATGGCCATCTTCAGGGAGAACCACCGCCCGACCAAAGAGCTGCAGGTCACCATCTCCCAGCAGCTGGGCCTGGAGCTCTCCACCGTCAGCAACTTCTTCATGAACGCCCGCCGGCGCAACCTCAACAAGTGGGCGGACGAGGGCCGTCCCTCCTCCACGGGTTCCTCGGGCTCCAGCGTCTCCTCCTCGGCGGTGTCCTGCAGCACGGCGTGATGACGGACCGCCGAGGAGGTGCGGTGGGGTGAGGGCGCCGCCGAGGGAGCAAGGGGGCACATAAGACTGGTCTAGGCAGAGATCAGCCGTCATAAATGTCCTCCTCGTTATCAGAAGGAGCGACGGAGCCAGCTGTTAAGAGATGATATTATGAAGACGAAGCATTTTCCCAAACCAAAGTCGATCGCTCCCTTGAAATGGAAAGGGGCGATACCCAGAGTGATATGACCGCAGGATGCGAGGTCCTGCTTGTATAGTCAAGGGTGCAAAGATGATTTGACTCGTAAGAAGAGTCACACCCTTACATAGACACCATCTCATTGCATTATTTTGATTATGTAGATTAGAGATAATGAGGGTATTACAAATCAGGAGGAAGCATATTTTTGGTGTACCTTCAGATCTATACTCATCTCTCCAAACGTGAAGAATCAAGAGGTGCCGTTTGCTCACACCTGGAGAGCTCCATCGTGTAACTTCTTAATCAAAAACTGTTCACCATCATCCAAAGACGTTGATCCCCCTTCCCCCCCGCCCCTGATGTTCTTCTTAAGGTCCTGTTTTTTCCTCGAAAATCAAGGTGAAAGAGGAAGAAGAGGCTTTTTTTTTTCTTTTTACTTAAAACACTTTTTTTCTGAAGAACCTGATTTCCCTTTCTTAAGCATGTGTTTCCATGGTGACGGTTCCCAGATCTGTGTGGCGTTGATCCGAGTTCGGAATTATCCGGAGGTTTCTGTAGCGTCTGTGACTCCCCCCACCTCCTATCCCCAGCTGTCAATCATCCACCATCCCCAACAGGAAGCCCTTTCCTGTAAGTCTGTGAAGACGGTCCCGCCTCGAATGAATCAAGAGTTTTCAAGGTTGGGGTTTGAGGATGGAGGGTGGAATGGAGGGTGGAAGGGAGGGCGGGGGGGGGGGGGGCCGCAGTGCATCTCGCCGTACGCCTGGACAGAATCAATAAACACAAGTAGGACGCAGAAACAGACTTGTTGGTGCAAACGTCTAAGCTTTAAGACTCTCACCGAGCTTCCAAACGAAGCTCCACAGCCATTTTTTTTGACTCTTAAATCAAGCCAAAAACAGAAAATCGAGAAGACAAAGTGAAAGGCGGCCTTTGAACACAACACAAAGGCTTCCACGAGGGGAAAGAGGTAAACCTGACACAATGTATAGTGACATTGTAGTATTTTTTCCACTCCATTTCCAAACAAATGTACAACACCTCTGCTCCATTATGAAAATCCTTTTTTTTACAGATGTCTAGAAAAATGGAGGAATGTGATTCTTTCAGCCCTTTTTGTACAGATTTCAAGCACATCGCTCTATTTATAGAAACACATTGGAAGTTGCGGGGCAGTTTGTTTCCGCCCTGCTGACGTTACAAGGTCATTTTTTGGTCCACAAAGGAACGGCTTTAACACGCCTCCTTATAGCCAATAATTAAATCAAACCAAGAACATTTCAAATGCAATTTGCTGATCTGATCAACGTATTTATTACTGCATTTGTGTATTTATTGTTTTCCCATTTTCTTTCCTCTTTCTATTTATTTGGTTATTTATTTATGCTATCTATATACTGTAAGTATTTATTTAACATGCTCTGTATGTCTGTGTGAAACTGAAGACTTTTTCTGATGGGCACTTTTAGCTGTAGAATCCCATCGTAATACCAAAGATTAACATTGCCTCCCTGAATGTACGGCCTGAATCCCTAAACCCCTGTTCCCGATCCTGACCCGATCCAGCCCGATCCCACCCAGTGATGTTACGTATCTCTCTCTATCTTTAAGGCCTGGCCTTTGTTTTTGTTTTTTTGGGTTTGTTTGTTTTTGTTTGATTTGGGTTTTTTTTTTTTTTGTAGAAAAAACGGGGATTTCTTTACTCTTACAAATGTCTCTGCGGTCAGCTCTTAACGCCAAGGCCAAAGCTTGTTTGAATGTTGTGCTAATATTTATAATTAATAACACTATAAATAATAATAATGATAATGATAATAACAATGAAGATGTGGCATCCCATAGGTTCACAGGTTGCTTGTAAAGTTGTGTTCAGACCAATGCCATCTGGCAGACTGTGTAAAGTGTCTGGGGACCCACTTAAAGAGCCGTCCGAAGGCCCAATTGAGTGTGAGTCCTTCAGGGTCACATGCAAACATGCGTACTGTGTCTGCCTGGGGAAATGCATGGTTGTGACCGCCACCCCCCACCACCTCCTTCCCTTCCTCCCCTCCCTCACCCCTCACCGTCCACAGTGCAGTGCAGACAGTCTTGTCTATGTCCAGCTCAGTGTGATCTCACTGTCCTCCACATGCCAAGCCCTTCTGACAGTTGTCTCAGTTCCAAGAGGGGGTCATTCCTGGACGTTTGGGGGAGGTTCTCCGGATCTTGGGTGTTAAGTCCTGTTTTCGGGTTCTGAAGGCGTTGGCCCTCTGGTTTGTTCCTCACCCTGGAGATCTCTGATGAAGTTGCATGGCCTCTTAGCCTTGTAGGGTCTGTTCCTGGATCTCTAACGGTCTTAGGGTTTGCTTCACATCTTGCAGGAATCTTTGATTATGTCACAAGGTTCGTAAGGTTTGTCCCGAGACCTTGAAGGGTCTGAGGGTTTGTGTCACATCTTGCATCGTGTCACAAAGGCTTTTTAAGGTTTGTGGGGATTTGTCCATGACCGATCTTGGGTTCTTTCCTGATCATTGTCTGTGCCGGATCCTATAAGCCCCCCCCCCCCCCCTTTCTGTAACTTGCACAGGCATAAGTGGCTTTCATTTTCTGGTGTTTTGCCTGGTAAATCAGGAGAAATCAGCCACGATCTGATTCCCTGACCCGGCTGTAAATGCTGCCGCTGTAAAGCCGAGGCTAACCTGGTCGTTTTCTACCCTCTCTTTCTCTCTCTCTCTCTGTCTCTCTCTTTTCCTCTCTCTCTCTTTCTCTCTTTCTCTGTCTTTAACGTTGGAAGGGGTGGATTGCCGGGGCCCCCTTCACAGCGTGCACTTGAAAGACGGGCGGTCATGAAAGAGGCCATCGACTTTTTCGCGGACTTCAAAGGGGAGGCTTTTTTCATCCCGTCTCCTCTCTGGGTATCTGGTCTGGGGTCCGCTCTTGGCCAGACCTGTGGGCTTTAGGGGGCATTCAAAGGGGGCGGGGGGAGATCAGAGAGGAGGCTGAATCATCCAGAATGAGGATAGTGGTAGTGGTGTGTGTGTGTGTGTGTGTAGAGGTGGAAGGGTGGGCAGGGGGTGATGGGGTGGTGGTGGTTGTTTGAGGAACAGGAGGTGTTGGAGTAGTGGGGCATGGAGCTGAATTAAACTTTAATGAGCAACAATTGTAAGCATGCTGAGAGCGAGGGGTGGGGGGAGGGGGGGGTGGGCACTCGGGTCTGTACAGAGGGGAAAAATGAAAAATAAAAGAGCTTGGAGGCTCCTCTGCCGACCCCTGCTCACCACTGTCATTGTATCAAAGCTGAGGTGACACCTTTCAGGTTTCTCTTTGTCTCTCCGACTGGGAGACCAAAATGGAGACAGAGCTTTTTGCATTGAGCCACCTTCTGCTCCGTGTCAAGCAGGGGGAAGCTCTTCCCTTTCTGTACAGTGGGGAGGGAGGGAGGGAGGGAGGGAGGAGTGAATCCATTTGGCTGCTGCAGGTGATCCGCCATTTTAGCCTGCGGCACCCCCTAGTGGCCTCACTGGAAACTTGACCCTGAAACAAGGCTGGCAGCCGAGGCCATTGCAGAGCAGGTCCTGAGGGTAAATAATGAAATAGCAGAACTGAAAGCTGACATGTTCTTTCAGAGTTACACATTAAAGTAAAAAAAAAAAAAAGAAAGACCAAAAAAATTTACTTTTTTTTTTTTTTAAATAATATTTAAACCAAAAAAAAAACAAAAAAAAAAACAACCAAAGATTGATGGGTAACTGCTGAATCATTATGTATCATGGGTAGTTTTAGCAGTTCCCTATCAGAGCTACCGTAGCACTCAGAGGATTCAAGAAAAAAAAAAAAAAAGCACCCGTGGGTTTTTTTTCCCGCGTCGTGCTGATTATTTATGTTGCATAAAACAGTATTATGTTGAGCTGGAACTGAGAAACTGACATGAGGCAGTGTCTTCAGATGGAAGTCCCCCCCTTCCCGAGTGTCCCCAATCTGTCCCCCCTGACCCTGCCCCTCCCCCCTTTGTGTACATGAAGACTTTACCCATCTACCTCAACTGTGTGAGATGTCGTGTGGCAAAGATATTCCTTAACCAAAGAATCCATCCTGTCAGGGTGTCTGTCTATCTGTCTGTCTATCTATCTTGTCTGTCCATCCGTCTATTCTTCTACTACTTCTTCTTCTTCTTCTTCTTCATGCCTTTTACTCCAAACCAAATGTGCTGGAATCAATCCGTAACAGGAGCCGCCGAACGTGGCCCCCGTCCAGCCAAAGCTTATAAAGAGTCCAGTATGCTAGAGTGTCCCATTGATCCATTGCTCTGTATATAATATATAAACAAAATCATTCTCAAGACCAAAAAAAAAAAAAAAAAGGAGGTGACAATCCAAGCAAGGAGGATCTTGCTGTAATCAACGTTGCCTATTCCTTGTTTTTCCGAATAAAACTCGAATCATGTGACTGTAACAGAAAAAAGCCCAAAAATCAAAACACACATCCCAAGGTAATAATAAATAAAAACACAAAGGTCAGAGGAGACAGAAGCTATTTTTCCACATTTGTAAGCCACTCCCCTCCCACCCCTGTTTTTTCCAAAATGTTTAGTGTAGTTGAGATACTGTTCGATCCCACTGTTGTAAGTAGGAATTGATGAAATCCATACAAAAAGCTTTAACCGGGGACGAGCCGGGGGGAATATTATATTTGAGTCAAAGTTTCCTCGGCTCCGACCCGACCCACCATGCTTTATCGTGCCATTCTTCTTGTCCATGTGTTAGACTTACTAATGAATGTGGCTAACCAACCAAAGGCTTTAAAAGAGAAAAAAAAAAAAAGATACACAACACTTTAAACGTCAATCATGGTGGGACATTTTGTATCAACAACTGAAGAAAATCCCTTTGAATACCTCATGTGAAAATTGTTTGTTGTGATGTTGCACTAAAAAAAATAAAAATGACTCATTTGTAACCCAACGCTGCGCTCGGCTGACTTTATTCTGACCTTGTTGGAGGTGTGAGTGGGAATGTATGGAGGCTCTTAAAGGCCAACGCTCACTCCAGTATCCAAGTATCGGACAGCACTGTGATCCACTACTACTCTTCTAATCATTTATATCCGTATCAAAAAAAGCATAAAAATCACCTTTATAAATATTCAGTATACGTTCAGTATCTGCTTCTTTAAGCCCTGTGATGAAAATATTCAACATGCTTTTATTTTCTTAACTCCACACACAAGCATTTTATATATTACTCATCATTTTGTTCTCATTGACCACAAACTTAGCCTCATGTCTTTAGAAAGTTTTAATATTTTTAACGACAAATCTTTCAGTCATTCACAGCAGTTATTTAACATTTGCAAATTTACTTTCTCGCAGAGTCTTTATGTGAAACATTAAGTCATACCCTGCAGCTAGTTAGCTTAGCATTAAGGCTTGAATTAGCATGTCACACCAATGCAGGAGTAAGTGGATCCTTCCCTCGTTCTTTATGCTAAACTAAAACCACTAGCTGTGGTTTTATATTGATATCTGAACTTTTATTAACCCATATTTTCCATATTTTTTATTGATCCCCTTAAAGTGCTCTTAACTTTGTGGTTAAGCAGTTCAACATTATGAAAATAAAAACAGACCAAAATGTTTTTTTTTTTTTTTTCATTCTGACTAAAGCCAGCTGGTATACGACGCGCTCAGCACAGGATATAGATATTTACTAGAGACAGAGAGGGTATTGATTTTGACATTCCCTGTGTCGTAGCATGTAAAAGCTAAATTGACCAACAAACCAATTTCCCAAAGAGTCGATGGGATGGGATCCTCTCAGACGGTTTTTATGGCAGGTAGCTGCTGGTGTTAAAAAAAAAAAAGAAAGAAAGAAAGAAAAACAAGGTCTTCAACTCCGCTGCGAAGGCAGAACTGATCTGACCTCTATCAATCAATAAACAGATATATTGATCAAAACCTGGTGTGTATCACTATGGCTAAGCCTCTGTAACAAGTTCATCTGTTGCTTTATTGTAGATTCAAACACACACACACACACACACACACACACATACAAATAGTTAGACATAAAAACAACAGTCTTATCGAACAAAGTCACTCTAAAAATCTTGAACCCTCCTAAAGATAGACATTTAATACAAAACACCAGAAAGTGCAGGGGTTCAGTTTTAGTATTTCGCGAGTTGCCATTCGTGGCTTTTGTAGTAAAACATTCCCATGATGAAATGAATCTGTAAAAAACAAATATACATCGATGAAAGAAGTGAAGTTCCAGGTCTCTCTCTGTGCTGTGGAGCTACATGATGGGGTAACAGGGGTACATGGCGATGCCGCACTGGTTGTTCTTGTTGCGTGACATCCGGATGTAGCCCTGGTCTCCGAAGTTGATTCCCCAGCTGGACGATGAGAGACAAGACGAACAAAATGATTAAAGAGGCTCAAGATTAAATAACATATATGTTGCTGGGATATTGGATTATCAGTAAATGTCAATATTCTGATATATTTATGTTGGATATTGTGATATTTGCCACTATACGCAATATTTTTCATAATATTGAAGACATTTTTTTTAATGCAGTTTTGCTCAGTCACTCTTTACACTGCTTTGTTTGCCGAAATTGGTCCATAATGTGAGGATAACAGCCTTGATGGAAAAGATGGAGAAGTTGTCGCAGTTTTCTTGAGAAATGAAACCACTTCTTCATGTGACGCAGTAACTGAGTGACTGAGTAAGTGCGTGGGCTCAGACCTGCAAGCAGGACATTTAAGGGGTTTTTAAGTGAACCACTGAAGTCATGTCAGCAGAATAACGAAACCTCCAACGAGCTAACATTAGGTTTTGACTTGCTGACACTTTTCACTTCCCTGTTTCACTTCCTCTCCATCCTCCACAAACAACTCCAGCAGGGGGTAAAAATGTATGAGGAACATACCTGCACTTATACACGTTATGTATTTATACATATGTATGTATGGACCTGATGGAGATACAGGGGAGATTGGGCCAATATATGTAAAGGTCTCACCTGTTCTTCACCAACCAGTAGTCTTGTCCGTCCAGTGTGCCATAGCCAATGGCCAACACAGCATGGTTCACACGCTGGCTGCAGGATGGGTCATTGTACACACCTGAAATATGAAATAATGATGATAACATAAACAGATGTTCATCTTAAAGCTCCACAGGACTTCCTGTAACTTTGTGATGTCGCAATAAAGCAGCCAAACAAACCCCCGCCACCACCTGGATGACACCATCCAACACTTTTCAGGACTTTGGTTTCTCTGAGTGTTTTACTCTGAAATTGCTCTATTTTGTGAAATCACTCAGAAAACAGTCAGCCAATCAGAAGAGAGGCTCCAAGCCTCCTCTCTGCTGATTGGCTGACACCGACCTGTTGTTACTAGAGCTCCAGAGAGAAACGTGTAACTCACCGCTCCTGTAGAAAGTAAATCGGGGCCTTGTGGCATCAATCCCCACTGAAATGGGTCCGATGGTGCCCACCGCCTGTTTCAGGGCCTCCTCGTCCCCCTCAGTCAGGAAGTTGTACTGGGAACAGTTGGCGGCGCGGAACTTGGGGTTGTAACGACACTGTTGATCCTGCAGAAACAACACACATACACACACAGCACTGTTAAAAGGCGTCTGATAAGAAAAACAAAAAGTAGTGCAGTTTGTGCTTGGGGGGGCGGGGCCTGATTGGCTTCACCCGAACGCCTTTCAGCAGGTGTGATCTCGCTGACATTAACAACAGCAGTGATATTTTCCCGCTCTTGGCAGGTGGGAGGCAGGAAGTGGATTTCAGCTGCTGCATGCGCTCATTTAAAAACACATCACAGGGAGTTTTTATTTCCTTTTGGGTTGAATTAAGAGCCACAACACCTCCGTGAGGCTCAGAGCTGCCCTCCTCCTCCTCCTCCTCCTCCTCCTCCACACAAACACCAACAGCAGCGAAGCAGATGAAGCCTGGAGGACAAACACGTTGTCCGCTCCGATTAATTTATTGTTGCTCCAAAGAGACATTAACAGCCGACCACAGACAACTTGAGGAGAGCGTTGCTGTCTACAGCCTGGAGGGGTTGGACTTAACTTCTTGTTGCTGTTTCCAACACCCACATTGTTGACTCAAACAGGAATTTGTTAACTGTAAACCTGTTTGTTTTGCGCTGGATCCCGACATGTTTGCACTTAAAAAAGAACATTTTGTTTTTAATTTTCTTGAGAACTGGGATATAACGGCTTCATAAGAGCAGGAAACAATCGGAGCTCTGTCCTCGACTCACCCTCCTCCGTCTGTGGGGGAGGAAATTGACTCCTCCATTAAAGTCACACAATGTTCAAGTTATAGAGAGTATGAGGATGGCTGCTGGTTTAAACACACGTGGGTAACCAACTGAGAGCAAGAAAGATGGTATGAAAAGAAAAATAATCAGTAAAAATATACAGTAAATAAATAATATATTATAGATAATGATAAAACATCAAAAAATATATATATATATATAAAATAAAATAAAAGCTAAAATGTAAAATAAAAAATCTTCCTCTTTTGTTTTATTTTGAAAGAGAAAAAAGATGCATTTACACGTCTGTATAAGTCTGTTCACATCAGACCTGGGAAACTCCTGTCGTCTCTGTTTAGATCTTGTGGTTATGCCTTTATGACTCGTCACATCTCATGATTAACATCTTGGTCGACAGAAACGTCAAGTAGAAAACACGACCTGGGTTTTCATGTGACTTCATGTTCTGTCACGTCTTGTCATGTATCTCAGTGTCTCCTCTGAAGCCTCCTCAGACTCACCTTTCCTGTGTAGGGGTAGGACGCGTCAGAGTCGATGCCCTGGTTGTCGATGACATACTGGAAGGCTTGGTGCATTAAGCCGCCGTTGCAGCCGTGGTTTCCGTATTTGGTGGAGCAGTCCACCAGGTTCTGGGGGCTCAGGTCCACCAGGTTCCCCGTTTTCTTGGCCAGCTGGCCCTCGAGGGCCCCCGCGGCGCTGAAGGCCCAGCAGGAGCCACAGGCACCCTGGGATCAAACAGGTGAGACAACAGGAAACATGTTATTACAATACCTTTCAGTGCAGTGACGGTTCAGTATCAACACCGACTGAAATATCCAAACCAACCGTTTTGTTTCTGCAGCTGCAGAGTTATATACAGAAACATTCTAAACGTCTCGTGCATCTTTTTATTCATTCATTTATTTCTTGATCTTCTTCACTTGGCAGCACGAGACGAGAGCGTAAAGACGGAGGAGGGTCCAGCAGAGCGTGTGAGAGGTTAAACAACTCCACACACACACACACACACACACACTTCCTATTTGTCAATTACATGCACAGAACAGAAGGAATGCCAGAATCAATACGGTGTGCGTGTGTGTGTGTGTGTGAACAAAGCTTCATGTGCACAACATGAGCTCCTATGAAGTTCAGTCCGAGAGTCACACTCAACAAGAATAAGTTTCTTTGTGCAACTTCTGCACTTTTCTTCAACTTCTTCAGGAGAAAGATTTTTTTTTTTACTCTTAACTTGTATTTATGTATCTAATCTCTTTCGTACCTTGACCTCCACTTTATTAGAATAAATAAAAACATATGAGTGGGTGAATAAATGAATGAATGAATGAATAAGGGCGGGTGTGAAGACATAACGCCAAAGAAAATATAAAAGCATCAAAACTAAAAACTGAAAAATTCAATCCAAAGCATCAAAGCTTCAGTGTAAGTATCAGTATCAGTATCAGTATTAATATGAATAATCCTCAGTGGTTATTTGGAGCCAGTTGCATTAGTTATATTTCAAATCCACTGTTTAAACACTAATTTACATGACGTGACAGGAGCCAAACTCTGTGGAGTTGATGCGTGTCCTCACACACTGTGGATGTGGCAAAAATCTTTCATAAGTGTTGTGCTGCTGTGGTGACGACTTCCTGTTTGTACATTTGACGGCTTGACAAATAAGGAACAGGATGAAATGCGGGAAACTGGACACGTGGTCTGTGGAAAGTTTTGACTGCATCGCTGTGGCAAGACGATCGGATGGAAAGAGTTTGTTTACCTGCATCTTGACTTTGGTGACATAGCCCTGGGCTCTCCAGTCCACAGTGTCTGGTACATCAGCGCCCGTCGCCCCCTCGAAGGGAGATGGCGCCCTCTGGATGTTGGTGGGAGGAGTGAAAGTGGCAAAGGACTGAAGGATCTCCTCCTTAGTCTGAGAGGAAATAGAAAAAAACACCAGTGATGTCACGATCAAATGACCCATAATCATAATCACTAGACAGGAAGTCAAGGAATTAAGACTGAAGACTGAGACTGTCAGAATAAACTTCAGCTACGAGCTACATTGCGTTTTTTTTTTACACTCTCTCACTTTCCTACTGGATGTTTTGCTTTTATTTTGACATTTCTTTTATTTGGTTGGACAATTTAATTGTGAAGGGCTTTTATTCTGAAAATTTGGTCATAAACTGATGACTTTTATTTTGGTTTTTCATTGTTTTGTTCTTTAATCTGCTTTAAAATTTGATCTTTTCTCTTCAACTAGCACCAAGTCACTGTTAATAATGAATCCAGGTGTGGTTTCTGATGTGAAGGCTGTTGCTTGTACTGAAGTCAATGCAGCTTTATTTGACTTTTTTACGTAGATGGAACAATGGAAGAAAAACAAACCTGTAAAATGATAACAGCTGCATGGTGTGTGATTTTATAACTGCCACATCAAACTTTTATGAGCCACTGATAAGATTCATATCAGTCAGAAAAACAGTCACTTTATTGGCTTTACTTCCTTTAGTTCTCTGGAATCAGCCATGTTTGTTTGTTTGTTTGTTTGTTTGTCATGAATGAAGCTCATTGACCTGGAGCAAACTTGAGTTCAGTCTGATGCAGACTGAGGTTAAAAAACACAAACCAGACAGCACATGGTTTATGTATCTGAGTGATTTGCTCATTAAGTCAGACTCAGAACACACTGCAGGCTATTGGCCACGTGTGTGTGTGTGTGTGTGTGTGTGTGTGTGTGTGTGTGTGTGTGTGGACAGAAAAATGCATCGTAATGAGTTTTTATCGGAGGGGAAGCTGAGAGCAGAAAATCAAAATATTATGAGGAACAGGTTTAAAAGAAAGTTTGACGAAAGATGATTCCTCTTCAATCTTTTACACTCAGCACCAGGTTAAAACAAAGTCACATGATCGTCGCAGTACATCAGCAGCATAAGCAGCTTCATGTCTCCGGTTTCTCAGATGGGATCAGTTACTGTGTTTTGGAAACTTCTCTCTCTGTTGGTTTTCTCTCTATAATAAAATCTGGACCTAGAGATCTAAACTGCTTTGAGATATGTAGGTTAAGATTGAACTGACCTGAATTCAGCCCTGACACATCATCACCACGTTTGTTTTTTTTGTTTGTTTTTGTGCAGACTTGCAGCTGCAGACAGTTTCATGTTTACACAGCGAACAGTTTCAGAGCAGCGTGAATGACTGAGAGCTGAATATCTGCTGGATGACGGATCAGTTCAACAGGAACTGTTACGACTGTAGCTCATGTTACTGGACCAATGTCTTTGTCCCAGAGGAGTTGGTTTATTGACAGAAGTACAGTTTACTTTTTGTTATCATCTTCTTCCGTGTCACATTTTGTTCAATTAGTCCTTGAGTACCAAAGACATTTAGTGTCTGACTGAGGTAAATATGAAATACGTCAGTTCCTAACAACGTCATCTGGAGGATGTTTGTCCTGCTTTGAGAGATTAGATGTTTGTATTTAAAGTGTTCAGAGTCTTTAAACTCTGTGTTTGGCCTCCACCCACTGCAACGACTCTGACTTTACACTTTAACATTTCACATCACCAGATGAATGAGAGTCGACCTTACTCATAAGAAAGCTGACAACGTGTCGTTTAAAAGATTAAAAGCTGAGTTCAGTTTATGAATCTATAAAATGAATGAAGCTCAGCTGTTTAAATCTGTGGTGCGAGCGTCTCACCAGGTCTCCCATGAAGTTCATGCTCAGATCGTAGGTGTGAATCCCCATCGAGGCCTCCAGGTTGTGCGTGGTGATGAGCATCAGGTTCTCCTCCCACAGTCTCCTGCGGCTCAAATCCTCCTCCTCATCACGAGACAAGAAGAAGGAGCTCATCACCTTGTGACTGGTTTTTACAGTGTATTTTAATGATAGATGAATAAATGCTAATTACCTCGTTTGGATACGACTTCCCATGCGTCTTCTTCCACAGCTCCCAGTGGGCGTCCAGTCTGCTGTCAAACATGGCCACCGCCCGGGCGCCCAGGGAGACGAGCAGCAGGCTCCCCAACAACATCAGGCCTGTGAACACACACACACACACACACACAGTCAGACATGAACCACATGAGAGGACAGGATGTTTGTTGGATGAGATGAGGTGCATGTTAGCAAAGACGCTACAACAAACAAAACATTCGGCCTGGCAGAAACCGATCTCCGACGCTCAGTTTGTCACCTCGTACAAACCACACGCTCAGAACCAGCGTCTCAGGACAAAGATTAGTCAGAAGACAGAGGTCGTGTTCGATGCTGGGGTTGTGGAAAAAAAGCCAAGCAAAGGAGGAAGGTCACAAAAGGTCACATTTATTTCTATAGCACTTTAAAAACTGAACTTTCACTTTAACCCCTCTTCGATCCTGCACTGTGTTTAGATATTATCTGTTTTATAAGCATGTCTGACTGTGCTTTTATTTTGATGCTTCCTGTTAAGCCCATTTTTGTTTTTCTAAGAAGCTAGTTATCTGTATGTTTGTCAGTTACCATGGTAATAACTACTACTTTGTGTTTGTTGCTGCTGTCCCTGTTGTGGCTCTCCTCCAGCCGGCAGCCAGCACAGGTGCTGACAATAACCAATCAGCCCAGCTGCTCCACATCGTCATCAAGACCTGCTGAGTATAAGAAGAGGCTGCGAGGAGGCGCCGGTGGCTACTACTGCCCAGAGTCTCCCAGCTCCTTCCACGCTCCTCAGCCCCTCACCTCTCCCTGGATTCCCCCTCCCTACCTACACGGCCCAGTCCCAACTCCCACATTATGTTAAATTCTTGAACTTGCGTCGCTGGTTTGTGTCATTGTGTCTGGGGTTCCTGGTGTCCCTCATAGCTTTACTTTTTACCCGATGTTTTTTGTGCAGTAAACTAAACATTTGGCTCCATTGCTGACCTTTCCAGAAAAGAAAGAGTGAAGGCCGACTAACTTTGAAGATATTGAAGAACTTGACATTAATGTTAATAAACTCATGTTTGTGTATAAACAAGACAAATGAGAGTTAATGAAAGAGCCCAGAGGCTCATCATCATCAGACTCACTACAACTGACAAACACTTGGCTGTTAACAATAAGACAGGTGACTGCATCAGAAAAAAAAGGCTGAATGTATTCTTGTGCTGCTACAAGAGCAGGAAGTGGTTTGTCTCAGGTATGTTGCTTCTGCTGCAAGTTGTGGTTGACCTTTTACAGGCTGCGGCTGTAAAAACCATTTTGACTTCACACTGTCGGTTCAGAAAAGAAACAGCATGAAACAAACGCTCTTTGTTTGAGGAAACTGTAAAAAGAAAAACGAGCATCTAATTACACAAAATAAAGATGAAGCTGAAACTGATCGTGTTGGTGATGATACCGTTCAGTGGCAACAACATCTGTCTGTTCCTGGAAGCTCACAGCACGAGTACAGTCTGTGGTTTGTGTTTGTGCAACTCAAAGCACAAGTAACCAGAGTTACAGAGTTACAGAGAGACTGTGGTCTGATGGTGCAACACAACACTGATTGTAAAAACCTGTTATTAGATGACAGTCACTGTTTCTAAAGCCTAATGTCTTATCACTGTGGAGAGTTCTTAACTTTGACACTTAGGATAAGAGCCTCTTTATGAGGTTAATAAATGATCTGTATCTGTAGGAATCAGAAGAGCTGAGTAATTATTCAATATTATCATTGATCTACTTTTATCTGACCCATATTTATGTGTGTTGTGAAATCACATCACACACACTCTGCAAAATGTAAAACCTCCCAAACCTGAACGCATCAAATCCTTTCATGGTTAATGTTGATGAGTTTCAGTTAAAACTATAGTTAATGATCTGAACCACTGAACCAGTCTGATTCAACATCTGTCCAGCTGTGGGTGACGATGCTGTTTCAACACTGCAGTTATTTCTGACGCTGTGGTTGATGCTGCTGTTGCTTTGTGTTCCACTGACAGAGCACTTGAACGCCTCTTACTTCTCTTCTTTTTAACCCTCTTCATCAGTGTCATCAGGAAGTTTCATTTCCTCAAATGTAAAAACCGAACACAATGAGGCAAAACAGTCACAAGACCAGAGTGAACCTGATGAACATGGGTTTAGGGTTTAAAGCTGCTGTAACGGAGGACGGTGTTATTATTAACACACAGAGACGTCTTCAACACGAGGTCTGAAGTCCAGGTGTCCGTTTCAGCTGAACAGCTGGAGGACGGTGAGGAAAACTCAACAGGTTCAGATAATAAGACGCTTAATTCTCATTTATGTCTTTAAATCATCAGTTTGTGTCTGAAACTCACCTGAAACATGAAGCTTCATGTCTTTTATACTCAAAGTTATTAAATCACCTGAACTGGTCACTTCTTTTGTTTTTGTCTTATGTTTTATCATCAAGACAAAGAATCATACCAGGCCTCAACACAGGTTTTATCACAGTGTGTGTGTGTGTGTGTGTGTGTGTAGATATCACAGCACAATAATAAAAGTTCAAATTCAGTTTTATGCTACAGCTGAACATGACACCGACCCCTGCGGACTGGACACAAAGGACTCTGTGTGAAAAACACCAAAAACGAAAGTAAAAGCCAAAAGCTGGTTAAAACTTGTCATCAACGCGTCCTCCTGTGATAAAACCCCTCATATCAACACACACGGAGGATGATCAGGTCAGTTAAAGTGTTAGATTTGATACAGAAAAGTTTGAACTTGCCTCGTTCAGTCGGACTCATCGCTGCGTCTGTGCTCCAACCACTGACGCTCTGGGTTCCTGCTTCATATTTATGTAGAAAAGTCACATGGTCTGAGTCACTTCTTCTTCCTCATCACGGGCCCGAGACTCAACCGCGACCATGCGTTCATGTACTGATCACCTGCAGCCAGTGTGAAACTGGATATATGACGCAGTCAGTGAGAAATAGAAACATCTGACTTGTTTTATTGGCTGAAAGACTTTAAAATGAAATGAAGAATAATGATTAAGAGCTGGAGAAGCGTCGCTTTATATTTACTGAACTAAAGACATTAAACAGATCAATAGTATTTCTAGTTTATAAGAAAACCTAAAGCCTCAACAGTGCCCCCTACAGGCTGCACTGTGAAATACACTTTCCAAAAGAAGGAGGAAACACACTTGTTTTTATAAAACAGTGAAAACAGTTTGACCACAAGGTGTAAAATGGAAATGAAAACCATCTCTGGACTGAGGGGAGCGAGTTTTTACAGAAATCAGTGGGTTTGATTTGAATATTTCCAGTGTGGAGGTGAATTTCTGTGGCGCAGCAGGAAGAGGTCAGAGAGGTCAGATCCACCACCAGCTACACCAGCGTCGCAGGAGAGGCTCTGCAGACGTCTCAGTGTAGGTGAGGATGAGGAGGCCGCATGAGGGAGGGTCAAAGGTCATCACATGTGATGGCAGCCGGCCAGCTGTTGGACTGTTATATGGTATAAGGTCACGTTTATTTCTGATCTATTATTAATGATCAGTTTTTAGATTCTAGGTTACATCATTTATTATGATCATTATTATTATTATTATGTCAATAATAATGTGAAACAGTTTGATACTGTGCAGGTTGTTCAGACGGGTTCACTGATCTGCATGTGTGGCAGTTTCCTCCACGTTTTCCTTCATTCGTCATTAAAAAAATCCACATGAAATGTTCAAATTCAAAATGAAACTTTTATTCAGTCTGATAGAAAACATGAGTTTACAGTTTGATCATCAGAAAAAAAGTGCTGAACACGACAACGACAACGATGACAACAACAAACAAGTTTGACACGAGGACCTGAAACTGTCTTGGATTTTAAAAAGGAAGTGACTCAGTGTCAAACAGGAAATGGAGGAACTCCCATCGCCCAGCAATGTTTCCTGTCACACTCAGTTTAAAATTTTAATTCGTTTTCACGCTCTCACACACACCCACACTCTCACACACACACACACACTGTGATTAAAACCAGCCAAACGCTGGGTCTGGTAGACTGAACTTGGCACTGAGGTTTGTGGAGTGGACGTCTGCTGCTGCTCTGGAGATAAAACTGAAAAGACTCGAGGGGCTAAAGTGCTGCGAGATAACCAACATCAAGACGCTGCAATCCAAGAGGCCTGATCCCAGACCAGTTGTTGTTCCAAGTCGCAGGACGTTAAATCTGAATTAAAAAAAAACATTTTCTATTTTTTTTTTTTTTGCTGGTTTCTGAGATTTGAAGTGTCCTCATTTCCAGCAGTCTGAGCCGAGCCCCCTCCTCCGTCCTCCCTCGTCTTCCTCCGACCTTTCTCACATGATGGGGTAGCTGGCGAGGTTGGCGATGCCGCAGAGGTTGCCACGGTTACGGGCCATCAGGATGTAGCCCCTGTTGCCCCAGCTCTCGCTCCAGCTGTCAGGCAGAGAGAGGAGGACAGAAAAACAAAGGAGACAGACGAGACGTTGAGCGATCATCTCGTGTTGTCGGTTTGTCATCAGGCCGACGCCGTCACATCGACTCAAACAAACTGTGGTTTCATTTCGGCCCGCCTCATGAGCCACCTGCTGCCACTCATGCTCAGACAGGTGACGTGACCCACCTGTTCTTGACGATCCAGTACTTCTTTCCCTTGGAGGTCACTCCGTAGCCCACCGCCAGCACGGCGTGATTGATGTCCTCTTTGTTGCAGTTGGGGTCGTAGTAAACACCTGAGACAGAAAAGAAGAGGACGGCGTTTTCAGTCTTCAGTCGCCTTGTGTCCCTGCATGCAGGTCCAAACTCACAGTAGCAATGATAATATGCACTAATTCACTTCACTGTGTAGAGTCTTCATTGGAGTTTTAAGGTCGTTCACAGGCGTCATTGTGAAAATGTACCATTATCAGGGCCTTGTTTGCCCCTATTAGTCTGGTTTGGACTTGGTTTGTACATTTAAAAACCAGTTTTATGACTCTGAGTGCAGTTAGGCATCGTCCACAGAACTGAAGATGCAGCACTTCAGGACAATTTGCCCTTAAACGCTGCTTCAGGAAAAGAATATAAAACTTTAAGAGGTCATGAAAAGGCCTCTGAGATCAGCCGTTATGAGAAAAAACATTTGAAATACCCACTTTATAACTATAAGATGGGAACTGCCCTCACGAGGCTAAAATCCTGCAGAAATCAGTCCAGGGATTCTTGAACGATTAAGATTTTAGAGTCGACTGCAGTGAGAAAAAAAAATTTGCATTTCTGAACTTTTTTTGTGTGGGTAGAATTATAATTGTGGTTGTTCCCTACATTAGCAAGAGCCCAGGCCTCCTTTAAAGCACCAGAACCTGCTCATAACTGCATTAAAACAACACAACTGACTATAACAACAAAGCAATTTTGAGTTTTAAGCCTTTTCTAATCACATTCATTTTATCACAGGCCGTGAAACACACCAGAACCGAGGTAAAAGAGCAAAACTTGGACACAGCTGAGTGCTTCACTGACCTCTCTGGTAGAACTGGAAGGTGCTCTGCGTGGCGTCGATGCCCACGGATACTGGACCCACTTTAAACAGTGCAACAGCCAGAGCGTGCTCGTTGCCCTCCGGGATTTCTTTGTAGCCTCTGCACTGAGCAGCCATGCCTGACGAGTTGTAGCGGCAGGGCTGGTCCTGCAGACGAGACCAGAGAACACAGAAAATGTTTGGCTCTCAACAAAGATTACACAAACAAGAGCTGGAAATGGCAGCGGCAGTGGTAGCTCGACTTCTCTAAGAGTCGAACTGTCAGATCAGTTTTCAACCAAAAATCCCAAACGGTTGATGTTGAGGATCTGAAAGGTGAGGATTTGTTGCTGTTGATTGATTGATATCAAGATAAATGGACATTTGCTGATGTCATGTTACCCTGACTCGTGATCCACAGCAGCCTTCAATCATGAACAAGCACTTCTACTTCCTCCTCTCACCAGTTCATGACTGAAGCTGTGTTTGCTTTTTTAAGGCTCCTGCTGAATCAGTCTCACATTCGCTGCTGGGAATGATGCGTTTAGGTGCCGTGAGATCAGGCCGCACGTGACCGTCACTGAGGAACCGTTGACCATTTGGTTTCGGTCTGAATCTGTCGAGTTGCGGTCACTTGAATTCTTGAATTCTTTCAAGTGACCACACTTTGGTTGACACTTTGAAGTCAGAGGAGTTTCAGCAGCGGTTTAGCTTAGACTAGCACTTTGTTTCCGTTTAAACCTGTGTCATCTGGAAAATGGTGCAATACTGGTGAAACAAAGAAACACAGAATAAAAAGACAATGTTCAAAATCTTGTGTCTGGCCCGACCACATCAGCCTGACTGCGAGTGACTTCACCCATGTTTCCTTGTTCCTGTTTCAGACTTCTTACTTTGACACAAGTGAGAACACAAAGACAGAAAAACTCGAGGTATGTGGTGAACCTCTGAAGTTTTCCTGTTGATGCTTTACCACAGTCATCAGGCACATGACCGGACAGGAACTGACCCATTGACCCATTTATTACTGTGTCATGCTCACCTGTCCGACGTAGGGGTAGGTCGCCTCAGAGTCGATGCCTCCGTTCTCCTCGACATACTTGAAGGCGTTGGTCATGTACCCTCCTCCGCAGCCGTCGTTCTCTTTGACGCAGTCCACCAGGTTCTGAGGACTGAGGTCCATCAGCTGACCCGTCTGCTTGGCCAGCTGGCCCTCGAGGGCCCCGGCGGAGCTGAAGGCCCAGCAGGAACCACAGGAGCCCTGTCAGGACACAAAGATAAATAGTCTGAGAAAAACCTGGACCTGTTTCTAATGAAAGCAAATAAATAAATGAAAGGTGTTTAAAACCAGAAGAAAGTGAGGTGAGAGGAGAAACGACAGATCAATGGCTCGTTAGTAAGTGAATCACAGATGAACAGAGCCTGCAGAGAGCATCTAAACACCTCATTAACACCTCATCAAGCCTGCAGGAAATCAAACTGTGATGGGAGGTGAAGAGGAGGAGGAGGAGGCAGGCTGTGTCTCCTCCTCTCTGACCACCAGGGGGCAGACTTGGACAACTTTGACCATGATGCTGTTGAGCAGCAGGAAGTTGGTGTCTGGACAGGCTGCTGGGAACATCATGTACACACATGAGCTGTTGTGTCTCACGTGAATATCACATGACGAACAGGACACGATGACATCGTCTGTTTAATGACCTCATCGTTAAAGAGTCTGTGCATCGTCTGGGTAATTTTAAGGTGGAAATACAATCACTAACACAGCAGCTCTGGTGTTCCACCTTAAATATATAGTGTGCACTGACATGTTATCTGTGGGTTCAGTCCCTCAGTGTGAATACGACATCAGACAGAGACATTTTACCTCAGTGTGGACTAAGGAAAAGAGAAATAAGCCACTTTCTTTAGCTGAATATTCAATCCACATATGAAACCAACAAGTGGACATTTCTTTGTTAAAGGGTCCTAAGCTGAAAATGGTGTTGACAGTGACCCCACATGACCAGAGCCAGGTCCATAAAGGAGTCACTCTCCCAGTTCAATGTGGACTAACAGCTCTGGGTTGAACCAGGAATGAACGGGAGAAATGGAGGAAAACATCAACATCATGTGGGTGTGATGTTCATTTCTGGCTCCGGATGAAGCCTGGTTCAGATCAGCTTTATAAGGTTCATGTACATGTTTATGATTTGTCATCTGACAGAAGGAAACAGATCCGCGGCCTCTCTCTCCGTCTGAAGCACTAAAACTCAATTAGAGTCGACGCCTGACTGTAGCTAACGTCTCAGCCGGATTTGAGCAGAAACACCTCTGCTGCTCCTCCTCGAGGAAAAACACTCTGACATTCAACTGCTCCGAGTTTCTCCAATTAAAAACTTTGTAAACGAGTAATCACTTCAGGTCACCCGGGGGCGACCGAGATCTGGCAGAGTCGAAACAAAACAAAACATCAAAAGACAATTCAGTCGTCACAAGAGGAGGCGAGGAGGAAGCAGCAGAGCTGTTAGTATGCACAGAGAGCAGCCAGCCTGCTGAATAATTCATGGACAACAGGAAGCTGAAGGACGGCTCAATAAATCCTGTTTACTGCTGCAGGTGGAGCATCAACCACCAGAGGGCGACAGCGTCCTCCACACAAACTCAGCTACAGGCTGAATCCCCATCCAGTGTGGTGATGTATGTACATTGTTGTACCTGCTGTATGTGATGTATTTCATGTTTTAATATTGTTGATATTTCATTATTTATTGACCTTCAATGCACTTTATGTTTTTGACTTATTAATTGTTTCGCTGCTACAGGAGCCAGAGGAAACTCTTCCTGTATATGCTCTTGTGCAATGACAATAACCTTAATTAACCAATGTATCTAATGGATGTAATGGTGGTGGTGGCAAAAGCTATAACAGAAGTGTATTAGAATATTTTAGCCTTGGCAGCAGGAAAATACTGTGAAGTGTTTTAGTTAAAAATCAATAAAAGTCATTCTGATCATAATTACAACCACTATTGTTATTATTGTATGTGTGTGTGTGTATGTATGTATGTATGTATATATATATATATATATATATATATATATATATACACACACACACACAGTATTTATGTGTATAGCTGTATAAGCTAATTTTCTATTTACACTCAAATAAAACAACAAACCATTACATTAAAGTCGTATCTAATTACAATTTAAACCAATTCAGTTTGATTTCATTGATCAAATTAGACATTTCTGTTGAAAAATCACTCCAATCACATATAAAAAGGTCAAAAATAGACTTTAAACCACAAATAAATGAAAAAAATGAAACAGATAAATAAAGAAACGGTAAAATAAACCCTATAATAAACATCAGTGTAACAACCTTATGTGTTCATTAGATGACATGACATCACTGCGCTGCTAACGAGCCTCCGAGCTGAAGCACAGATGCTCCATATCTCAGTCTGTCCACTTCCTGTCCTGCTCCGCTCATGTTTACATAAAACACGGCCCGTCTGTCCCACACACTGCTAATGACTCATTACATTCAATAATCAAACTCATTCCACTGTTGTCCAAGTCAATTAGAGGTGAGGCCGCGCCTGTTTCCTCCAGCGGGTCATGTGACCATATTCATTCAATAGGAGGAGGATGAGTTTCCTCAACTCTTTTCTTTTCAAGGCCACAAATGAGAATATTCACCTCGTTTACATTCAGTCACTTGTGAGACACTTTCTTTCAAGGACAATGTTTAAAGAAGAGAAGAAGTGTTGGTTTCGATGTGTCAATGTGGTTTTAGGTTTCTTAAAGATAAAGGACGTCACACACACTCCTGTAAACAACAAGAGACGAACTCCTCGTTATCATATATTCTACATAATTCAGTTGTGTCTAAACACCATCTCTCGTGTGAGCTCTTGGTTTTTACCTCGGCCACATTTCTTCTCAGAAATCAGTGAGGTTTTTTCTTTGCGCCTGGGAAACTTTTTCTTGTTTCAGGCTGAACATGATCACATGTCAGAAGGCAAACAGGAACTTTTTCTTACTATCTTGTGTTTCCGTTACCAGAAACGCTGATCCACAGGAACACGACAGCTCCAAAAATACAACAACTTCCCTTCCACCAGCTCCTTCCTGTTTTATGAACTTTGTGATCTTTATGAACTGTGACACAGAACTTCAAACAACCTCACTCTGGATATTTGTTTTACTTTCTGCTGCCGTTTCTCAGGTACATTATGATTTTCTGGAGGTGATGAACAGAACGTTCTCAGTTTAGTTGACCAGCCCATGACACAGTCGGCTACCTTCAGCTCAGCTCTAATTAGTTCTGCAGTTTAAACCTGAAATTACTGATGACGATGGCGATAAAAGAAACAAGCCGCCAGCTCAATATTTACATATCATCACTTTGATGCGACGTGTTGACAAACTATCGCTCATTTACACGTCCAGCAGTTACAGCACAACATTATATAATATCATATAATATCTATGAATAGAATTTGTATAAAATATATATTTTAATATCTATATGATGTATTTTTTATTGGTTTCAAATGTAATTGTTAATATTATATACATTAAATGTACATTTTGTGTTACATGTCCATATGGTAATTCAGTATATGTACACATATGACATTCTTGTGTAGGACTTTACTCTGTGTTTGGTCTCCACCAGCTCCTGAGGGAAATGTTTGACCCTTTAGTCCCTGAACGCCTCACCGTGTTCACCAGCTTGTTGCTATGTTTGTGTGTCTGCAGTTTGCTAATGAGCTAATAAACATCTGTCTGCAGCAGGTTCAAATTTTTTCTGTGCAATGAGCTGAAAGTCGCTGCGAGGTGAGTGAGCTGCAGATTCAGCTGATTACTCTCTGCGGGTTCATCACTATGAGCGACACCATCCACTGTCATCGATTAACACTAAATCAAATCAAAGATTTTTTTTTTTACTTGGAAACAGCTGCCAAAAAAGCATCAAAGTCTGAAAGTTTTCAAACGCTGAATGCAAAATGAGTTAGTCTTTGTTGTCTGACCTGGTCCTTCACCGCGGTCACCATGCCTTTCTTGCGGTAGTCCACGGACTTGGGAATCCTGGTCACTTGGTCGTCCATGGCCATGGTGAAGCTGCGTTCATGGTTCAGGGGAATCTGCAGGCCGGTCATCTTGTTGGTTACTTCCTCTGATGTCTGCATGAACACAGATGGAGTTAATGTTAGACTTTACATCCTGTTTCTGATCATTAGTGCTGCTGCTGCTGCTGAGTCTGTGCTTTGCAGGCGGCTGAGTTTAGATCAAAAACATTAATGAGCAAAACCAAGAGAGCAGAGGTTAACGGATCCAGGTTGTATTGTGCTGACAGTGGATGGTGTGGAAAAACTTTCCTTAGTTCCTGGAATAATCCTGTGAGATAAAAAAAAATGTTTTGGGGCAAGAACAAGAGAAGAAGGGGGAGGGGGAGGGGCAGGGAGGATTTATTTTTAGACTTAAGACGAGGACAAGTAAAAGAAGATATGAGAGAGGCAGGATTTGACTAAGCAGGGTGGTGGAGGGTGAAAAGTATTTCATGAACAGACGGGTTTGACACAGTTTTAGGTGCTGCACAAAGGTCAGGGGGCAGCGCGACACGAGGTGCAACAGCGCACAGAGAAGATTCACAAAACAACGACAGAAGAAAAGAAGGAAATGTAGAACAGAGGAGGAATTAATGCATCTGACTTGTGTTTTTTTCTGTCTGTCTGTCTGTTAGACTGCTGCTGAAATGACAATAAGTGATAATAACCATCAGACATACACACCATCTGTTAATTTCACTTAAGTGCCTCCAATAAAAGTAATAAAAACAACACAGAGGCTCATCCTTCATGTCTCCACCACCTGCTCCTGTAAAAACATGACACTACGGCCATTTATCCAGAGCAGCGATGTGGAGCTAATAAATAAGCCCCGAGCGCCCGTATACATATCTGCCTCCCACTCTTCGCGGTGGCGTCTGCATGTAAAAACAACAGTCAGGACGTACAGTACAACATGTCAGTGACTGCAGCTGCAACTGATGCAGAAAACAAACACGACAGCAGCTAAAAGCCTGAGATGAAAAAAGAAAGAATAACAGGAGCGTATTTGACACTTCGCAGCTGATTGTCAGCGACTCACACACTTCCTGAAAAATGAAACACTTTTGGTTCAATGTGAGACACTGTGGGAAAAATGACACGATGTGAGTTTCACTAATGAATGTGCTTCTTCTGGCATCTGCACCTCAGTCTATGATGTGGATGCACCGAGACTTTGCTCAGAGACAACGATCTATTAACTGACTTGTCAATGAGCTGTTTTCATAACTCAATAATGAGCTTTTGTTGCTGTTTTTTTTTTTTTGTTGCATATATTTGCAAACTGAAACTCAGACGTATGATCAGACTCAGACTCAGACGCTGTTTTCTGATCAACTGAGACAATAATCTCAGTGAATCAACAAACAAATGTTAGTTGTGTTTATATTTATTTGATTCGAGGTGCGTGAGCGCCACAGAAGCTGCATCGTCGGTCTACGTTGCGGTGGCAGTTGGTAATTTTTTACCTCATTAACCTGAGACAGCTGCCTCAGCGCTGGCACGGCAACAGCTGGGCCCAGCAGACTGATACAATGGATATGAACCAGTGGGAACAGCGACTTGATTGGTTCTGGGTAGTGGTGATCTTCCTGCTCCAATCATGATATTCATGTTTTTCACTTGATGATCAGAAGATTATCCTCTATCGATTATCTTTCACTATCACACCCTGCATGGGATTAATCCCTTTAAAACCCAGTGCCCCGTCCAGGCAGGCCCTGGCATTAATCAGAAGCAACACGACCCACAGGCCAGTGGGCATTAAGGGGTTAAAAGGTGAAATCTTATATCTGGAGAGTTAATGTATGTAAGGACATTATTGGAATGATATTTGTCCCTGAACTCACCATGTCTCCCAGGTGGTTCATCCCCAGCTCGTAGGAGTGGATGCCCAGTGCTGCCTCCTCGTTGTGGGCTTCAATCATGCGCATGTTCTTCTCCCAGATGGCCCGGCGGATCCCCTCCTCATCCTGACACAAGAAGAAAAGAAAAAAAAAGTTCTTTAAAGCTTTGAAAATGTCCTCTTTGACATGAAACCTTCAAAAGCAGCAAAAAATAAACAGATTATCTAAAGCTTTATGGTGAACAGCATTTCCAATTGCTGCTAATAATCAGTCAATACGCTGACGATGCAGCGTTATTCACTCAGATGCATGAATCTACGTAACCACACTTCAGCTGTCTAACACGTTTCATATGTCCCCCCCCCCCCCCCCCCCCCCCCCCCCCGAAGTTTTAGTTTCCATCCCTTCACTCCTGCTCTAACACCTGACAGTGGAAAGAAATGAATCTGGGCAAATAGAGCAAATTTACATTTTAATTAGCAAAGACAGAGAGCTGCCCCATTTCATTAATTAGGCCAATTAAATCAGTGCACACTCACACAACAATCCTCCATCCTACTGCAGCTTGTATAACAACAACTAAACTGCCCAATCCCACTGTGATTTATATTTGTATTGACATCCCATCAGTGCCAATGTGAGACAGTGACTTTGCATTTATATGACATCAGTGCTGCTTGTACAGATGCATTATGGGACTCAGATACAGTCTCATGCTTGGTTACCTAAACACATCCAACACTGTGCTTAGTATTCATGGTCTTAACACTCATTAGCATAACTATGATCATTATTTCCATCCTTTCCAGTAATGGAAAATGCAAATCATGGCTGATTCTATTACAATGATGTCAGTTCAAGGAAGGTTGAAATAGAGGAATAGTGATTAAAGAGAGAAAGAGAAAGACAGAGAGACAGAGAGAGAGAAGTGGCGTCCTTTATGCTGACTACACATGGATATAAATAAACAGCACATAATCATCACATGAATGCACACAAACACACACTAATACATGCAAATGCATACATGTATTGTGTCCAAACGGAAACAACAGACTGCACATGCAGCACCGTAGATAAACTGCGCGCACACACACACACACACACACACACACACACGTATATGCACTACACAGCTGTGAAGCAGTGACCTCTGGCTGGAGGTGAAGAGTGAGGGGATGACAGATGCTCACTGAACATCCAGGAAGTAAATTGTGCCGGCGTGCGTCCTTTAGCACCAGCTAAAATTTCCTTCCTATTTCACAGCCAGGAAATGGATGGACAAAAACAAATAAATGAAAAAAGAAAAGAAAAAAAGGAAGAAAGGAATGAGAATTTTAGAAGAAAGGAAACACATCACTGCCCGTGAGCCCTGATTCTTCCTCCTGACTCAAAGTAAATAAGAAGATGGAGTAAAGTGGGTCTGCGGCCTTTTGAGAATGAACTTCTTTTTCTGAATTAAATACTGGCTGTAGATGAGAAAGATGAAGTAAAGTAAATTCTCATTGTGCATGTCCTGCTTTACTTTTCAGCTTCTCCGTTCTCTAACTCCATCTGTCTCGTTTCCACTCCAGGCCAAAACACGGAAGTAGAGCAACCAGTGCCGGCCCGGCCCCGCTGTATATCACTCGCTTTTCTAGTCGACTGTGTGTCCCTCAGCGTTTACAATACACAGCCCGTCTAAGGAAAACATATGCAGCAAAGACTCACTGTTAATTATCTTAGGTAACAGTCACACTTGTAGAGAGGGAGAGTAGCTGCTTTGGCTTGTGGACAAATTGTTCAGACATCTTAGACGGTCATTATCTTTTGTTCCTGCTCAAAGTGATGCAGCCGTGATTATCAGTCTAATGTCTGATCAGAAATGGTTTGATGATTCTTTAATTCTTATTGATATAGACCTGGTGTTGGAAAGAGTGTTACCACCTCTAAATATGCTGCTCATCTCAGTGTTTCCTACAAATTTGCAACTGCTGATTTGAAAGAAACATAATGTCTCCTTGATAACATCACAAAATACTGACAGTGAATGCATCACAAAATGTTCAATGACAACATATTGTGTTTGTTTTCCTACAGTAATGCAATGCAATATCTATTTGTAACACCTATAGTATCATTTCTGTTTTAACTTTATTCTGTTTAGAGAAAAGTCAACAACCTTTTTTTAAAAATACTGAACGAGTACAACAGATGCAACATGTTTGTGAACACGAATCCCAGTCTCTTCTCTTTTGTTTTTGTTCTACACTCCAAAAATGTTATCAGAGAAACAATCTCGGCAGCAATAACATTCAGTTGCAAAAGCAATATACTGTGGAAAAGAAAAGTCTATTTGTTGGACTGTACAAACAGAATCCATTGGAGACGGGATTAATCCACTTTTTTGATCCTTCCATCTGTCAACAGTAGAAACTCCTCTGCACCAGTTCAGCTATGAAAGGACCTCAACACGGGTCAGCAGTTTTCATTTGTACTTTTTACTATTTTAGCCTCTGGAATACACCAAGACGGAAACGTTTCAGATTTTCCTCTTGCCGCTAATAATCAGTTAATACGCTGATGATGCACTGTTATTCACTGAAACACCATAAATAAAAACAAGTCATGCTTCAGCTGTCTGATACATGTCTTGAAGTAAAACTTGGTATTCATACTCTCTTCTTTCAGGGCCGATGGTTTTTATTTTGTTGATTCTACAGTCAGTGATAAATCCCTACCTCTGGTTTAATCTTTGAAATAAACAAAGGAGTGATGAGCTGTTTTGATCATGAGTGACAGAACGATAACGACGCGGCAGATGGAGATTTGGTACCAACGTCAAGTTCCTTTGAAACTCCTACAAGGAACATTTGTTTTGTTTAATGTTCCCTCTGCAGGTCTGCATCATCCTGCCTAATAAATATCCACCAGACAGCAGAGGGAGTCCAACACTGACTGTCTGATAAATTGAGTCAGATGTAGACAGACAGTGAGTCAAACACAAACATGTCCACACTGAGAAACTCACTGAAGCACAAAGAGAGAAAGAGAGAGAGAGAGAGGAGGGAACAAACAGAGGCTGATGGGAAGAGACAGCAGATAAATGCACAGACTGCTATAAAACAAACTGAGACTGCAGCTGGAATGAAACTTTGACATCGTTCCCTATTAATGTCACTATGATCTTTCCTCCTGCCACTCTGCCCGATTGTTGAATCTATTTAATAAACTTCAGCAAAGAAAAAAAAAACTCAGTGGAGCTCAGAGCAGTTCTGCAGGAACGTCCACGAATAAAAACAAAAAAGCAATGTGTTTTCTTTCAATCAAACCAAACCTAAGAGCTGGGCCGATGGGAATGAAACACGAGGCTTCACCTCACAAGCTACACAGGTTCACTCAGGTGTGCAGTTTAGAACTGAGTACAGTCCTTTGTCACTGTCCAGAAGTTGTGCAATCAGGTCGCAGAATGAAACAACTCGTACGAGACCTGAAAACTGTCAATACAGAAGTGAAACTTTGTGGTTTTGGATATGATCAAATATCTACTCACTGAGCCTGGTAAAAAAAAAAAAACTTTAAATATTAAAACAAAAACCACAAACACCTGGTGCACAGCTCGAACAGAACACAACCAACATGTCACAACAGGCAGCGTTCGCTCTCTGAACCTAAACAACGTCTTTTCTGCTCTTCCTCTCCGTCGCTCCATGCTCTTCTCTGCCTGTTCTTATTTTGCATTATAATCTCCTTTGCCACTGTCTGTGTGCTTCTGTACTGTACAGTAAGTGCGGACACTCACCAGGCCGTTGTACTCTTTCCTGTGTGTGATCTTCCACTGCTCCCACTGGGCATCCAGAGAAGCTTCATCCAGGTGACCCAGAGCTGAGGCCGCCAGCAGCAACACACACACGTACGACAACATCCTGGAAGAAAAGCAACACACACACACAACCTCATGTTTTATATATATTCACAACAAACTCAGGTAAAGTCCTTGTGAGACCTGAATTAACCTGATACTAAAAGCTGGGCGCTGGTTGCAGCAGTGAATAAAGGATGAGCTATGAAATGAAACCTAACTGGCGATGCCACATTGTTCTCTGTGGAATTTCTTTTCCATCACAGCTGATTTTGGAGGGAAAACCTGCAGTCCAGTGGTTAGTGACTCAAACCAAACAAACAACTGCTGCTCTGAGATCAGTTTCCACACAGGCAGGAATAAAAGCCTGGTTAAAAAAGTCTCATCTGTCCATAAAAGATGACTTAATTTGGAGATAATGCTATAATCTGTGAGCAGCTTCAGTAGCAGCCCCGACATGAAGGGTGAAACTGAATATTCTGTGCAGACGAAGCTCCTTTGCTCTCTAGAAACAGCCTGTGTGCAGACTTCTCTGCAGTCTGTGTGGCCTTTTCTCCACCTTCACCTCCCTCTGTGTTCTGTCCATCTGTCATTCATCAGCCTCTCTGTGCTGTTTCCCTACATCCTGCTTTTCTAATCTGCATTCATACCCATCTCTTCCACTAAAGGCGTCTGACCTGTGTGCCAGAAAAACAACAACAACAACAAAAGTACAGATTCCTTTAACTTTGAGAGCTGCTTCACAGCCTGTGCTTCCTACACACCAGATTACATCCACCACGGCTTCACCCCCGGGTGATGTGAGCTAAACGCCTTGATTTACATAGCAGGGTCTCATGATCTGTATGCAAATAATTACAGAGTTTAGTGCAGCGCGTGCATGGTGAGTCACAGGAACTCTCCCGCTGAGAGTTTTCTGCAGGATTCAGAGATGAACGTTTACACAGCGCATAAATGTTTGTGATCACATTTAAAATATGTCTCTTGTTGTAATTGTCCATGCACAGTCAGAGATAAAGCTGCAGCTCTGACTTCCCAGAAATCCTCCTATCAATGGTGCAAAGGTCAGAGTCATTCTCTAAGACTGATTACTTTTTTAGCAGGAGAAATACCTGATGTCAGGGAAGACACTTAGAGTCTGTAAAGTCCAGAAGTGAGCTCTGTGCCGGTGTGGGCCTGTTCAGCTCAGCTACAACCAGATTGATTTATGTTAAGTACAAAACATCCACAGCCGTCCTTTCTAATCCTTTCAAACTGATCTCACCGGCTCTACAACCTCAGGAGGAACAGACAAAACTGAAAGTAAAACTCCTCTGCAGCAGGAAACCAGCAAACAAACAATAAACTTTACCTTTATGTGCAAAGTCAAAGAGTTCTGGTGAAGTCCACTGAGCCTGGAGCCGTCCACGTCTGCTGCCGAAGTAGGTCAGTGTGTGAGTTTATATTGGTTCGGATTTTGAGGAAGTACAATGGGAGTTCCAGGTCTGAGGAAGGAGGAAGAGGAGGAGTTTTTTTTTTTTCCACACATCTGGTTTCACTCAAATGGCAAAGATCCCCGAACCAGATGATGTCAGGTGTCAGATTACAGGTCTGAAAAAACCTCACAGCAGCTGAACAATGAGTCCGGGCCGCTGCTTGTAATAAAAACAAGAAGAACAAGAACAAGAAGAAGAACAAGAAGAGGAGGAGGAGGAGGAGGAGGAAGGTTCTTGAATTTTTAATAAAAACAACTTGGATTTTATTCCCATTCAAACCTCAGACAGCACTTGTATTATTCATCAGACCTTTGTCAAACATGAGCCGGCGCTGTGATCTAACTTCAGCAGAAATAACTAATAACTTTACTAACGATGAAGCTCCTCGTTAGTGATCAGGAAAAAAAAAAAAGCTTCACATTCTCACTCTGTACTAAATTTAAAAGGAATGTGTTCTTTGGTGATAAATAAGTAAATGAAGCGAGACTTTTACAACCACATGCACGCTTATAAAAACTAACGCTACACATCTTCCCAGTTCCCAGATGAAAAATTAATGGGGCTGCTTTTGTTTTTTCAGGCAGATTTCTACAGAATCTCCAAAATGACATGTTCATGTGTTTTGTAAAAGTCTATAACTGTGGATTTTGCATTGAAGAAACACTGTAAAACAATATTAGTAACACACTTTGTCTGATGGATCGAGTCATTGGACGAAGTTTCCCAAGCCTGATCCATAATTACTCTTCTGTGCCATCATGTCTGCTCTCCAGTCACTGGTGGACGACGTGCACTTCACTTCCTCATGCACTTAGTCAACAGCTCAATGTGTCAGGTCTGTGTGTATATATGAACATGTCAGGTGACTCCTGCAGCAGTCTGGCACATGTAGTCACCCGTCTAAATATAAAGAGCGTCCCGTGTAGCTCATATGTCCAGTGATACATGGGCTGGTTACTCATTCATGTAAAATAGACCAGACGTATAGACGTGATGTTTTTTCGCAGAGCACACTGACTTCACGTCATGTTTCCTGTGATGCCGTCAATGGGTTAAGCATGTTTCAATAGAAATATCTTACATTATAAAGTCTGTTATAATCTCGCAGTCCCCAGTAGTTGTGACGCTTCTTTCTTTTCCTTCAGGCTCAGGACTTTGTCTCTGAGTAACAAAGTATTGGCTTAGTGTGGATGAGTCTGGTGACTTCTGCTGCTGCTGTAACCTCTGAGATAATCACTCACCGTCCATCTGCCAGAAACATCTTCACCTTCTTATTCATGCAGCGGATCACATGGCAGCAGTGCATAAGATCCAACAGATAAAACTTCACAATGGTGAACACTACACCATGTGGTTTCACAGTGACTCTGACTGTGGCTGGTTTAAATGTGTCTCGTGCAGGCGTCTTAATAAAGTCTAATACTCTATGAGCCATGAAAAGACTTCATCAACTAAATCTGAATTCAGGATGAACAGATGAATAATTGAACTGAAGCAGGAACAGAAATCTCTTTCTTGTACTAGCTCTTGGAGAACCTGCCGTGGTTCTTGTGTCTCTTCCAGACTGACTCCATGAGGCTGAGACCAGGTCTCCTGGTTCTTCTCGTCTCTGAAGATATCCCCTCATGAGCCTGACTGTGTGTTTTGGGCTGTTGTCCTGCTGCAGACTGATCGATTGGTCACCACTCTGATGGTTTCTGTGCTGGATTTGAGTCCAAACAACATCATTCTTCACACTGTGTGTAGTCTCATTCAAAAGTTGTTTCTATTTGCGCTGCGTGTCATATGCCTGCTGCTCCCTATCGCAGTCCCAGTCTGGGATCAATAAAGTCAATCGTATCTTAAACATCTAAAGTCCCTGAAACTTTTTTTTTTAATAAAGTTCTGTTGAGCTACAGCTGAACTTTGTTTTGCTGCACAACAGCGACTGTGGCCTCAAGTGACAAGTGGGAAAATGGTAAATCAGAGCGTAACAGGAAGAGAAAAGTCTGTAAAATGACTCTGTTCGTTCAGTGTTAGCCACCAGAACCCAGCAGCATCACGTCTGACCGAGGAAGAGTGTGATGAAAGCCCCGAGGAGGGCGATGATCCACTCATGCAACTCTCTGTTTGGGTAACAAACAGGTCGACATGTTGTTTTTTTAAAATGTGGGAAATCAGGAACATAATCAGTGAAGGACATTTCTGCCTCTAGAGGCCGTAGTTTGAACCTCTCGGCCTCTTCTCCTGATGCATCCTCCACCTGGTGTTGTCGTACGTGCAGGTCCAATGTTACAGCTCCAAACACGTCAAACACCTGAAATCAGTCTCTCCGGTCCAGGCGACCACACTGTGTTGAGATCTGGGGTTGTGTTAAGTGCAGCTCCAGGCGCAGCCTCTCATCCCTGACAGCTCCCTATCTATCTGATCGATGGCTTTTCCTCTCTCTCTCTTTTTTTTCCCTGAAGCATCTGCTCCTCAGGTTCCACCGAGCATCTTAAGCTGCTTTAAGAGTCCTCCTCCTCCTGGATCCTATATGGTCACTTTAGATAATGAGACTCATGGATGATAGTGTCTCCACTGATCTATCATCCAAGAACCTGGTGAACATACCATCAGGCAGCAGGGTCGTGACCTGTGTGTGAATGTGTGTGTGTTGACTTGATGAATGATAGATTTATAATCCAATACTCCTGACTAAGGTGGTTACCCGTTGGTCGATGGCTCTATTTTTATCCAGAGTGTTAGAAAATCTATTAATATCTCTATATGGGCTGATGTTGAGAAAGCATTTCTATAATCCCACCCCGCCGTGATGCGAGCGGCGGGGGCCATTATCTTATTGTTGCCATTGATTTTCCACTCCCATCTCACACGGTTGCGTGAACTGAAACGTAAAAAACCTGAGGCCTGGTTCGACTGACTGTGAATCCCTGTTTTCTTCTTCTTCTCTCTTCTTTGTTGCGGGGGGGGGGGGGCACATCTGTTTCCCATTTCAACACATACCATGTCAAAACCTCAGTCACCACAAAAAAAACAAAAAACCAGCTCCGCTTCCAGGATGCTCTGCTCCTGTCATATGATCAACCCACTGACTCAGAGCATCACGGGGATGGCTCTCACTGTGGACCGCCGTAATAGCGAGAACATTACATCACAGCGGTGCGGCACTGCAGAGAGGAACCCGAATGACATCCCATTTTCTATATGCAACCCCACCACCACCACCACCACCACCGCCGCGATCCATATAATTACTCCCTCGGGGACAGATTACGTAAGACTAATGCTGCTGCTCCCTCTTCAAATTAATTGTGTTTAAGCGGCAGAAAACACCAGACCTCATCCAGGTTCTTCTCCCCTGCCAATCTGCTGAGAGGAGCCCAGAGGCTTTCAATCCCGCTCTGAACTGTGTGCACTTTTCACTGACCAGTTCAGAGATTAGAGCAGCAGACACCAACGAGGTTTTAAAGGCTTGTTTTGATTCCAGCAGATTAGACTGTGTTGTCTTTTTTTTTTTTTCTCCCCCATCCCATCTCAAGCTCAGAGTGTTTGTCGGGGGGGTGAAACAGGAAGTGATCACAAAGTTGTTTGATCTGATCTTTTCTCATTTTTCTGAAGGTGTGAATATGTTTCACTGTCACACACACTGAGGCTGTCATGTATGTCAAGTGTTGTGCTAGAGGCTGTAATCCATATATAAAGACAAAGATGGAAATTATTACAGTTTCACAGATGAGAAGTGCAGCAGGAACGACACCACAAAACTTTTTTTTCCTCCCTGTAATGAAAATAAATATCAGCAACTTTATGCATTTTAAACACTTGAAGATCCAAAGAGCTAATAAAACAAAAATAGTGGCCAGAGTTGTCATAATGACAATTAAAGCACTTTGTTTTCCAAATGTTAATCATGCAGACTAACACATGACTGTTAGCTTAGCTTAGCTTAGCTTGACCCCTGCCTGCACCGTGGCTTCTTTTTCTGTATGGATATGTTCATTCACCTGCTGCTAAACGCCATGTTAATGTAGGCTGATTATATTCATGATGTCGTAGTTACAAGCAAATGTCATTTCGTTAAATTAACCGACTTCCATGTTTGTTTTACGACTGGAAAGTACTAAACTCGGAGGTGACGTCATTCCGAGCGCCGATTTCTGACGTCCAACGTAAATGGACGCACCATCACGTCCCCGTCACTCCTCCAGCCCCATCCAATGGCGTACCCTCAATGATTCCCGCCTTATTAAAAAAAAAAAAACATAATTGCAAGATGGCGGCTCACCTTCCAGGAGCAGTAGCGTCAGTGTACGCCTCGCCGTCTCCTCAGCGCCGAGCCGATCTCTGGTTTAATCTGAACACAGTCCGGGGTCCGGTCGGGTTCACCGTCGCCCTCGTCCTGTGGATTATCTTCCTGGAGCCACGCCGGGTCATCGGACCCACGCCGGGATGGTAAACCCCCGAGCAGCATCAAGCTAGCCGGCCGCCGGCTTCAAGGTAACTTATGACAACTGTCTGCGTCAGCGTTGTTAACGGAGATCCTCTATGCGTTCCTTACGGGAAGAGGACTTACTCGGGTGGGAAAAAAAGGCCCGTTACCTAGATTGTTGTTGTTGTTGTTGTTGAGGGAGAGGGGTCACTCTGAGGATTTTTGTTTTTACAGACTGAACTGAACTGCTTTCATCGTTGTTGTGGTGTGGGTTATTTTGGACATTTTGCTTTATGGTTAACCCTGAGCTTTTTTTTTTTTTTTTTTTTTTTTGCTTTGGCTTTAATAGACATTGGGGTCGACTGTGTCACATTGTCAAGCTTTGAAGACAGAGGTATAAAGCCAGGAGCTTGAGCAGCTCCAGAGGCAGCAGTGGTGGTGGTGATGGTTTGATGCCAGAGGCTCGGATTAAAACCTCTCTGTGACCTCAGACAGTCAGAAACCACCCAAGAGTGTTTTCAATACACAGAAAGCCATTTAAATTCTTACATTTAAGTGTATTTATTAGGTCAGATGTGAATATTTTGATTCTAAACTCACTATTCACAATGAAAAAAAAAGACATGGATTCATTGAATCTGGGTCAAGAGGATGTGGCCAGACAACAAAACCCAGTTGAACTGACCCAGGTTGTTCATTAGGTTAATTAGAGGCAGGTGGATTAGCCTGGAGGATCCACAGGGTAAACATAGTGTAATATTAAAAAAATCAGACAAGATTTCAACCAACAACAAGAACAAGAGCACACAGTGAACCACTGCTACGTCCACGAGGGGTTTTTGGTTTCAGGTCAAAAGGTCAGTTTAATTTATTCAAATAACCAAAGGGAAAGTTACATCAGTTGAGGTAAATCATTTAAAGCATTAGCTTTAATGAAGTAACTCTGTGTAATTTAAAAGGTCACTATAGAGTTGTACTGAATCACCAGACTCCTCTGCAGCAGCCGGGGCCCACTGGTGGGCGGTGAAGGTATTGCAAGTGGACTGACCAATCATTGGTATAGTTTGATAGTTTTTAATTCTCTTACTGATGACGATCACTGTAGACAGCCAGTGTTTCATGTTGGCGCCGGGTGAATCACTTCCTGTCTCCATCTGACTGCATGATAAAAACCTCGTCCATGTTTTACATTTTTGTTTCCTTTGATTTTAATTGGCATCGAGCAGGGGACGAGTATTCCCAAGCTCTGCAGCCAACTGGACGTCCAGGACTCAACGATGATTATCAAGGATTATCAGGTAACAAGTCAAAACCATGTGACCGTCACACTTTTGCCCTTCAGAATAAGAAAACCAGCACATTTTTCCACATCGCTACTTGCACGTGTTAATTCCTCCAGGAAACATGTCTGAAGTGCAAATGTTGACCTAATTATTGTAGCTGTGTGTAAAACCAGCCGATCTCTAAAATCACTGAGCTCGTCGCCCGGGGGGGGCGTCACTCGTGTCTGTGCCAGGTGTTATTGACGACAGAATTAGACGGACTAACTGACCAGACGGCCGGAGCGGCGTTGGAAAAGAATTAGAAAATAGCTCCATATATATTCAAAGCAGCAGCAGCAGGAAGCCTGGATATAATGGACAGCGTGTGGGTGGGTGAGCACATTGATGGGAACGCTGTTATCCTCCTCAGCATTCACGCCTGGGGGGTCAGCCTCTACATCCAATATGCTTCCCTTGATCTATGCCGTTAATCAGTGTCTCCTTCCTGTTCCTGGGTTCGCTCAGTGCCAAAACACATGACATGAAAAATACATATAGAATATTGATGTTTGATTAAGTTTCTAGATAAATTGCTTTTATTCCTGTCACAGCCTGAGACGCCCCCCCCCCCCTGGTCTGTGTGTGGGCGGTGCCTTCTGGTGGATCTGGGCCTAAAAGATGCCAATTCTTTTAGAGTAATGCCCCCGGAGTTTGGCGAGCGCAGGCAGATTTCTTAGCTGAACTGCAGCTCCAGGTTTTTTTTTATTGTTGCACTGATAATCTTCAAGTCTGCAACTGGAAACTAGCAGCTTTAACCCTTTTAACATCGCCTCTCCTCATTTATTGATCGTCTTCTTTTCCCACGTTGTGTTATTTGATGAATTGTGTGTCTTCTCTCCGCTAATATTCATTTCCATCTCCTCACTCTTTGCTCTGTAGTTTTGGTTTAATGAGAAATGCTTGAAGTGAAATTTTGAAAAATAAAACAGAAGTTCGTTATTTGTTCCTTTTTAAGATTCACTTTTACTTTTTCCCTCCCCATGTGACCATATGTCCATTCTTTCTATCTGTCTTGACTTCAGAGGTCTAACAGCTTCCTGTCGTGTTCCAGATGTTGTCAATGAACCAGTCACATGTCAGGTGCTTTATTCACCGACAGCTCGACATCATATGACCTAGAAGAGATAAAGAGTGACTGTCCAGCTGTGACATCTGTACCATGTATGTGGACCTTGGACCATCAGCTCTCTGCACACCACATCTTCACTTCGTCTCTGTCTTCGTCTTTGTCTTTGTCACGTGCTGCAGGGAAAATTATCAACGAATCCCGTCACAAACTGGCAGTAACACTAAGTCATTCATGAATCCTGGCATCTAAATCTCTTTATGGCCGCTGTGCATCTGTGCATCTGTGCATCTGTGCCCCTGGTTGATGCACACATGTGCCGTGATGTTTAAGGGATTAGTCAGGACGAGAGAGAAAACTCCACATATCACGCAACACTGAAATAAAAACCCGCTTCACAAACACAAGCTGCCGGCACACATTCATAATTTTTCCAGCGGTTGATCTGTCACGTGCTGATCCGCCTCCCAAGTTTGCTCTTTAGGGGATTAGCAGTCGACATGAGGTTTTTAAAGTGCCGCGGTGTCACCGTCCTTTTTAATTCATATTTTTAGACGAGGGTTCCACAGAAACTGCTGACGCTGAAAATGAAATGAGGCTTAATGCTCGTAGCTTAAGTGACACTCTTTATAGCGGTGCCAATAGTTTAACCCTGAAGACTATCTGAGCACTCAGCAGCATCAGCTGGACTCTCATTAGCAGAGGCAACAGCTGAGGCCTCAACATGGACTTAAAAGCTAAAAGGTCTATTTGTGCTTGTATGCTTTGTTCTGTGGAAGAGCATTAGTGTGACCTTTGGAGCCGGCTGATCGTCCATCACAGCTCTCATTCATAAAGTCAGAGATTTACATCAGCGGGTTTATGGAGCTTTAATTGTCGGGAGCTTCAAAGGGGGACGACGTTTAATAGAAAGATAATAAACGGGGCATCAAAAAAAAAAAAACCCTGAACGCTGCCAGCCCTTTGAAACAGAACAATTGTCACCACTTGATTCAGATTATTTCCATGGGCCGGTGGGTTTTAAAGTGAACGCGTATTAGCGTGCAGAGGCAGAGGTATCTCGTCCTCCTTTAGATGAACAAGGGAAATGCACACTACAAACAAAGGGGCATGACTCATTTCCCAGAATACACCAGCAAGACGTTGCTGTTTTTGCCCTCAATAAGGACTTTTTAAATCACGATGACCATTTCATGCTGTTAACATTCGCTCATGTTAACATCGTTGTTGCTGATTTGCAGGACAGTCATGATCGGATCGGCCCGAACAAGAAGTCAAACGGACGGAGCATCCAGTAAATTTACACCTGCTGCCACGAGTCATCAGTCAGTCAGAGGGTCCTGAAGGTGACAGGACGTCATGGAGGAAGAAAAGTTAATCATGCAAAAAAATTCAACACAGTTCATGAAAGTGACACACGCCTCAGTGTAGTATATGTGTTACAGCTGCACAGATTTTCCTCCAGCTCTCTGCATCTTTGAACTACACACAAATGCAAGCGATTCGGAGGTCTGCCAGAACATCACAGACCTCCTGAGTTTATCTCCTGCACAACACTGTTGTTACAAACATGTCTCACTGTCACAGGAGGAACTGGATCTGCTGCAGAGACATAATCCCTGTGCAGGAGTGACGGTGGTTTTAGTGTATAGTGAGTGTAGGCCGGGCCTGTGGATGGCAGCAGGACGACCAGATGTCACTGGCAGCTGCTATCAAAAGGATGAGCACTTGAGAAGCCCCCAGAAGCCTCCTCTTCCTTCTCCACCTCCTCCTCTTCTTCTGCACCCCCCCCCATGTTCAGACACTTCCAGTTGGCTCACCACTGCGCTGAGGTGCATGCTGGGTGGAAGCCAGCGTTGCTTTGCTGATACAGACATTAAATTAAATATTATATCAGCCAGTCAGCATTCTGGCAGAGTCTTCCTGCGCTGTAATGGACACTGTGGGCCGACCTATAGCTTAACCAGCCTCAATGTTATCAGCTTCAGGGGACAGTTTTAGCTTCCCATGATGCTCTAAATTCTGACAAAAGGAAAATTCAGGAGAAAACCCACTGCTCTTTTTGTTTTTCTTTCAATACACATATGTGTTTTTGGAACGTGTTGGAAAATGAGGCACAGTTTAAGCTCAGACCGAACACTGGCGCCCACCTCACGGCCGTCCAATCCCGTTCTTGCAGGTGTGCAGCGTAGACACTTTGTCACTGTTACTCTGTTGATTACCCTTGCACCGACACTGTGTGCTGCTGCAGCCCGACCTCTTTGTCGATTTAACTGAGATTTATGTTGGTTTATGTTTATTGAGGAGGCTTAGCTGCCTCAGCAGATTCCTCACCGCTGCTCCTTTTCTTTGAGTGCTCCTTTCAAACAGCACTCGGTCAAATTAATTGACACGAGTGTCACAAACAAGCAGAGAGTTGTCAAGCAACATTAGCATCTGGAATTATATTTTAATGTGTGGTCATGTTGGACACGTACATTGGATTTATCACCTAAATTTTATTTACACTTAGGTCCAATAGGGCCCATAAGGCAGACGTCGGTCTTAAAGCTCCGTACAGTATAAAGGTAGACGTGTGTCTTAAAGCTCCATACGGTATAAAGGTAGACGTGTGTCTTAAAGCTCCATCCAGTATAAAGGTAGACGTGCGTCTTAAAGCTCCATACGGTATAAAGGTAGATGTTGGTCTTAAAGCTCCTTACAGTATAAAGGCAGACGTTGGTCTTAAAGCTCCATACGGTATAAAGGTAGACGTGTGTCTTAAAGCTCCTTACAGTGTAAAGGTAGACGTCGGTCGCCAAGTAGTTGCCAAGCCCTGCCCACCACCTGGACCCACCATCCAACACCTTGCAGGATTTGGTTTTATCTGAAATCTCCACTGTGGCGTTTTTTGGGTCTTAAAACCACAAACATCTTCTCATCGATCAACACTTGAAATAAACATATAAAAGGGTAAAATATTGGATCTTAAAAACAGCAGGAAAAGGAGTTAAGGAAAACAACTAGCTAAAAGAGGCTAATAACTGATTGTTTATGTCTGAAGATCAGCGTCAGAGGAGAATTGACAGACTGAAGGCTGCAGTGTCTGCAGAGTAAAAAGAAGAATCTTTTTTCCCATTGACACCGAACGTTACACAACTCTTCCAATTTCTCACTTCAACTCCCAAACAGGGAGGGGAACAGCAGAGAGCAATGAAAGGTAACCAACCCCACAAATTACTCTCCTCACATGCATATGGACACGACGGATGTCAGCGGTTTATTTTTGTCGAGTGACCACATGCTGTTTAGAATCTGGTCACGTTTCTGTCTAATCAGGCAGAAACCACTCTCTGCAAATTACTCTAATTTAAAGGATCGGGGGATTGAAGCAAATTAGGTTCGTAGGTACATTTTAATATGAAGGTATTGACGTACAGTGGCACAGTTGATATTTATAGTACAGTTTTCCTAATCACCAGCACGTGGTGTGAATGTATCATCAGCTCTGTATTGACCAGTGGCTTGTCTCCCTTTGTCAATGCTGGTGTTAGTTTTAGGATTTCGACAGCAGCTCGTCACCGAGACCAAAGGTCAAGCTCCGTGATTCCTTCCTCCTAATTGGCTTCAGCTCCCCATTGTTCATTTCAGGTAGTTGCTGACTCCTCTTGAAGTAGCTACCACTTCTAATTAACCACCTCTGGATTTGGCGCCACGCTCCCAGAACACTGATGGTTGCAGCTTTGTATGTAAATCTCCCAGCTTAGCTCCAGGCTGCATCGTTCCGTTCATACACAGGTATTGATTAGCTGTCGATGCAGCTTCACTTCCCTCACTACATCTGGAAAACTTAAGGGTGGGGGTGACTTTCTAAAGAAACCTCACACTCTTTTACACCCTGAAAAGCATCATTTGTTGTTTCAATCTTGACATCTTCGTGTGCAGATCTCATGTAGCCTCTTTCACCTGCCTCCGTATTGACGGCCGTCTCCCTCCCTCCCTCCCTCTCGATCATCAAGAGCAGCCTCCTGCCTGGCAGATGCTCCACGCTCTGCTTCAGGGGAAAAGAGGAAGAGCGCGAGGCTGCCCCGCTGTAATCAGAGAACCACAGGCGATGCGGATTAATTAAAGTGGAACGTGAGGTTGAGCCCCAGTCCAGCATCGCCTACTGGGAGCCCAAACGCAGAGAAGCAAAGCATCCTGAAAATCTGCTTGCGTGTGTGAGAAAAACAATCTCAGCACTGTGAGGAAAATCCCTGATTGCATATATACATTTCTCACTCACGTTGTCCACATGGTTGGTGTCGAGATAACAATCTCCTTCCAAATGTCAGATGAGACAGATTCAGAGTATATCCCAGATTTTATCGTGGCAGGTGTTCGGTACCCTCCTGAACATGTTTAGTTTATTTCAAACCGAACAACTGGACCAGGACCACCAGGAAGCCGAGTCTCTGAGTGAAAGCAAAGATAAACACCATTAAATCGATCTGCTGACACATCAGACGTGTGTTGTGCTTCAGTGTATTTCAGCCGTGTCCCATTTGAGTGAGTTTAAAGAGTGAAGCAGTAGAACCCACACAGAAACTATCCTGTCTCTTTTATCGGGAAAGTGTCTCTTTATGCCAGTCATCATTTACGACATACAAAGTTGGCTCATTATTGAAGCACCTGTGACTCTTCTTTGCAGCTTTTAATCAAGTGGCACTCAACACTCAAGTGCCAAAAGCTGCAGTTCCTCTCCTGACCACTAGAGTGAGTCTCCAACAGTGAGTCATAAATAAACATGATTACAGCCTGGTACAGATCGTTTCCTCCTTCATGATGACAGTTCTGTATAATTGAGTCAAGATGCCAAGATGGTTAGCTTCAAATCCACTCTACAGAAGCCTGTAGGTGTCGTCCTGGAGACCACATCAATGTTTATTTACACTTTATTCTAATAACCTGCCTGGATGTGCAGTGCGTTCTCTTGTGTCTCCACAGCGACCTCTGTCTTTATGCTTTTCCTTCCATACAGGAGCTGCAGCAGTGGTTGCTGCTGATTTAACTCCATGTATTGACTGTAGTGTTGATTACAGAGGTGTGTAGGAGAAGGCCTGGTCACTGGTGGCAGGTGAGGTGGTGGAGGTAAGGCTGACAGTTGTCTACCTGCACTAAAAGCTCCAGTTGACGAGTATCAAATCAAATTATGTTTTATAAAGTGAGTTTAATTTAAATTCTGTCCGTGGCTGCAGAGAACCTCAGGTTTTGGATGTTTGCTCTCACCTCTGTTTTCCTTTTTTGTGTGTACTCGTCTGTTCCTTCTGCTCATGAATGAAGCTCTGACAGACACGCATGCAAAACAAAAAAAGAAAAAATCCAGAGGGAAGGACTCTCTGGACGGGTGACTTTGCATTTTCGGCTCAGATGCATTCACTGTGAAAATGTTTCTCCAGCCGTTTACAACACCTGAATGCTTGAATAGTTTCCTGTGGCTCAGCAGTGGCCTTTGAGGTGTGTTTGCTGCCGTTTGGTCGCTGTGTCGAGACTGAAGTGTATCTGCAGTGGAAAAAAAAAAACAACGGAGGAAGAAGTCACAATAAAACGCAGAGTTCCCAGTGACCTTTCTGAGTATTTAAAAACTTTCATTTCCAGTGTTCTGTGTGATTTATTTAGAGAAGACTCACTGGTGCTGGCGCATCCATTCAGCTCATTAGCAGAGACCAGACAGCAGCAGCACTTTGCAACAGCAGCTTCAGTCCATCATGGTTTATGGGGACATGGACAAAAGTTACAACAGATCTTTTTCTTTTCCAAGGGCATTTAAAGTCTGCAAAGTCTGAGGCAATGGCATTTAGGCATGTTGTGTGTGTGTGTGTGTGTGTGTGTGTGCTGTAACTTCAACTTTTCTGAGGACAAAGAGTTAAGGTTAGAGCAGAGACAACGTCCTGTACCAAACGAGCCCTGAGGCCATCTGTGCAAGCAGCTTATCTAATCATATAGTTACTCTGCACAGCGTCACCTTGGCCTCCACTTCTCTAGTGTAAGGAACCTTTTGCCTCACAAATAAAACAAGCCTCTGGCACAGCTTTCTTCCACCTGTGCTGTGTTGTAACAAAAATTAGAAACGTCCTGTCTCGGAGCAGCGCTGGAAAAACCAGCCTTTGCCCCTTATTCCAAAAACTGCTGAGGACGTTTCCTGAATTTGTGGTTTGTGTCTTTGCATAATGTTCTCTTGAGCTGCGGTGCATTGAAAGCTCTTGGGGGCCTTGGTAGCAGCTGAGTGCGGTTTAGAAGTCGTTATCTGAGTTTGCTAAGATTCAGCACCAGAGCATGTCACTGTTATCCCTCTGTATCACAGAGTCTTTTGTCATCGGGTGTGAATCATCAGCGGTTTTGGACGGAAGCCTCATCTCACTGTCCTTTCTCGAGGTGTATTTACAGTTGAGTGCAACACTGAATACCTTTTAAGGAGAGAGTCTGAAGGTGTGCACTGTTATCTCTGCTTTCTACCACCTGAAAGTGTCGAGTGCAGCTGTAAACTCTTCTGCTGGTAGATTTGTTTGGAAAGCACTGCTTACCTACTTGTACTCACAACAAATGCATGTGTGTGTGTCTTTATATGTGCAACGTGACGTCCATGTTAATCATTGGGAAGCATCTCTGTTGTTGTTCCGACAACAGAGGATATAAGGTCAATCTGCCTGGTAAAAAAAAAACAAAGAAAAAGCCAAACAAGACGATGATGAGAAGGAGTCACTTTGTTCTGGACGACTTTCATTTCCCGGCATCGTGATGCAGAGCTGCGCTGCCGATAAACAACAGCTGTGCACTTTTTATTTTTCAGACTTGACCTGAACTGAGCTGAACTGAACTCCCAAGTCTGATGGACTCAGCAGGACCATTAATGTTTTAAAATGAAGAGTTCGAAGGTTGTTTTTTCAGATTACATTTGGAGCCTCATTAATCATCATGGGGCGGGGTGTGGTGAGGGTATTCCTCGCCACTACTACAACAACAACAGGGTCGGAGCCCACTCATCTTTATCGTTTCCAGCTGTTGTTCAATCCAGAGATTTGGCTGAACCATGCATATCTGCCCATCTCTCCCTCCGAGCTGTGATAGTAATGTACTGTCCTGGAAACGCGCCAGCACTCACTCAGTGTAGCGGATAAAAAACAGAGAAAGAAAAAAAATCACAAATCCCCTTAGAGCTGACAGCTTGGGGATTTTGCCACCCATATTATTATTATTTGCACGTCTGCAGCACCCTGGATGTGAACACTTACTTTGTTGACAAAAAGCTGTTTACGTGTGGGGACTGCAGCCGGGCTCCTGCCACAGGAGTCTCTGTTCTAGCTGCTAACAATGCTGAAAGATGATTTCTGTAAGTAAAGGGAGCATTTTGGAAAGGGGTTGGGTCGGGGTGGCAGACAGCAGCAGCAGCAGCAGCAGCAAACGGTCCAGATGTTCCCCTCCACAGCGACCATTCCCAACAGCTCCTGGGTGATCCTGAGGCGTTCGCAGGCCAGATGAGATGTAGGAACTCTCCACTGTGTCCTGGATTTACCCCCTGGGTCTCCTACCAGTTGGACCAGCCTGGATGTCCTCCAGTGGGAGGTGGCCAGGAGGCAGCACAAGCACATGCCCAATCACCTCAACTGGCTCCTCTGCTGCGAGGCCCCTCTTCATGCCTGAGGTCTTCACCTGGTCTCTCAGGCCGGACCCAGCACTGTCACAGAATAAAATCATCCTATTCGCTCCACAGCTAACCACAACCATGACCACCTGACGCTAACCCAGCAAACCAACTCCTCAGATCTGAGTGAGGACACAGCATTAGCTTTTAGGTGAGGAAACAAGACAGTTTTAGCTCGAATGGGCTCTTTGTAAGTTTTCTGAACATGGTTTCTCGTTGGCAGCAGGTGGTGGTCATCACCTGACCAGAATTTCAGCCATCATTGTGTTGCAATGCAAGAAGTTATGGCCGAAGGCTACAGTGACTCAGTATCGGTAAGAGATGCTATCAGTGGATAGCTAGTTAGCATGCTAATTTGAGCTGAAAGGAAAACCACACAGCTCCTTTAATGACCAAAAGGATGAAATGATCAGCCTTTAAGATGAAGGCCTGAGTTCATCAAGGTCCAAATCTGAAAAAGTTAGAGCCTTGCTCCAGAAGTTGTGAACAACATCTGCACCACTTTTTAGAAAGAATCGCTCAGAATCATTTCTATTTTGTTCCCACAGAGTTTTTGCATGGAGAACTTAAATGATGACACATGACCTTCATCAGTGTCGACATCAAACTGTAGGACGTCTGAGGGATGTGATGCACATGTCAACCACATCTTCGGAGTCATTTGTTCAGACACCAGCGGGTCCAGAACTGAGACGTGCTGCTGCTGCTGAGAGCCTGAGCTGATGGAGCTGGATCTGAAATGCAAATGGCCATAAACAATCTGATGAATGTATACATAACAGGGAGGGGCTGGTTTGGAGTTGGTGCATGCAGGCACGTACTGATGAGGTGACAGGATGGTACAGCAGGGTGCAGGGTGAATCTCTCTGCATATAGACGACAATGTTACGGGAACAAACAGTCTGGGAGCCAATAAACTAAACTGTGCAGCTGCAGCATTTCGTGACATGGCTGATGGGGTGGGTTGCAGGAACGTCACCTTTTCTTTTCCCCGGCTTCTTCTTCTGTCCTCATTAATATGTAAAGGGTTAGAGCAGAGGCTGGTCTGTCTGCTGCCAAAGTTTGGTCATGTTAAACATTTTATGAACCATACAGCCTGTTTTATATGCAAACCATCAAACCTAGTGAAGTAGGAACATGCACTCTGCACATTTTATAGGAACCGTGGTTATCAGGAAAAGCACGTGCCCTGCAAGAAGAAGGACATTTGTTGATGCTCATAATCATCAATTCTAATGGAAATGGTGCTTCATGGATCCGCGTTACACTACTCGTTCTCGTTACACGGGGATTTGAGGCATCATACGGTCCCGACACATGGCGCCGATCCAGCCTTGAAATCTGTTGGACCTTAGTTCCAGCTGAGCGGAGATGAGGGATGATGGAGATGCGCAGGGCGCGCGGGGCGCAGCAGCATCAGCAGCATCAGCAGCATCAGCAGCAGCAGAGCGCGGTCAGAGCGCGTGCAGCAGCAGCAGCAGCTTCAGCTCCTCCACAGCGGTCGCGCGCGGCTCCAACAGCACAACAAGACCTATAACAGAGACAGACACGCAGCCCAGAGTCCGACCTCAATTAATTTAGTAGCGCAATTATCCCCCAAAAGTCCCTCTGGGTGAAAGTAACGAAGAAGGAGGGCGAAGTAAATTACCGCGCGACTCCGATTTGACAGATGTTGGAAAAGTGTGGTTGAATGTAGACGGGAGAGGAAGAGGAAGAGGAAGAGGAGGAGGAGGAGGAGGAAGAAGGAGCGGGGGAAAGTGTCCTGAAGTGAGATGAACATGTTTTTCCTGTTGGGGACAGACGCGTGTGAGAGAGGTGGAGGCTTCGTCCTGACACATTCAGCCGGTGAGTTTCCTGTAGTTTGTAGATTTCCCTGCAGCTCGTGCTCTTCAGAGTTGGTGTCAGTGGTAGTTGTAGTTCTCTGTAGCGTGTCTTTTATCTTAACTAATTGACTGCACCTGTTATTTCAACTTTGACTTTATCTACACAGAAACAGATGGACGTCCTGAGCAGATCATGTGACTCCTTCAGTCTGAGGAGTTTTCCAGTCCCATCACATTTATGGATCAACATATAGTGTCGTATCTGAAGCAACATTTCCTGTTGCTGACTTTTTGTTTTTTCCTCTTCTGACTGTTTGTTTTATTATTAAGGTGGACTAGATTTTGGGGACGTGTTTCGACTGTCAGTCGTGGCCATCGTCAGTCCAGTCCAGTGTAATCTAATCCAAGGCTCTGCTGTGACAAATCTCCTCATTATACAGTAGAAACCAAAGTGTATTGTGTAACAGTGACAGTCAGAGTGAGCAGGTGCTCAGGGACGTGAGGTGATGACTGATGAACTCCAGGTGAATGCGTGATGCTGCAGACTGAAGGTCCTGACTCTGGCTTGGTTTGCTTTTCCTTTTGCCTTTTGCAGTGGAGGTATTTTAAGTCCACCCTTGACTCAGTGTGAGTACGACCAGCACGCTCCTTCTGTCTCCACTGGTGTTGTGTGGATCTGACCTACATAGACACTTTTCTGCTCCGTGTTGCTTTTGATGGAAAAAAGAAAAACTTCTTGAAGCGATCTTTTCTAGAAATCTGGAAAAAACTTCAGCTGCTGTAAATGTGTTGTTGTTGTTGTTGTTGTTGTTGTTGTCGTGGTTTCACCGTCTGCCCATGTGAACTGTAATCCTCAGGATAGTTTGTTCCATAAACCTAAAAAAAAAGGGCCACAGCAGCAGCAGACTGTGTTTTAACTGCGTTGCAGCAGGATTACAGACAGCAGTAACTGCAGCCTCATTTTCCCCCTGGGACTGTGTGAGGCTCTGCGTGAGTGTGTGTGTGTGTGTGTGTGTGTGTGTGAAAGTGTGTGAGTCTTAAAAATCAAGATGCTTCACTCTGATCAAACCCCCTGTTTGTCACCCGGGGACTGTGTTGTTTCCAATCTTGGCTCCTGATGTTAGATTTGATTCTCATCTCACCTGCAGGCTGACGACCAGCATCAGGGTCAGCGTTTTTCAGCGAGGGCACTGAGGAGGTGAACTCCGCGTTCTCCGTCCTCTCCTCCCGTCATTAATGAGGACACACACACCACACACACACACCACACCGGTTACAATGTGGCTCTGGAGGAGCAGATAACCATCAAGGGAGAACCAAGGATTTGACGCTTGGGATTCTGCCAAATGGGCAATTTAATCAGAGGGCATTTTATGCACAGGAAGTATGTCAGTCTCCTTGTTAGGGAATGGTTTATCTGGACTGTTATATTGGGCAGCAGCTTCAGACCTCAATTGATTTCAGCCTTAGGTGAAGAGGTATATGACAAAATCTTTAAAGCGGTTTCTTTGCTTGGCGTCTCGGTGGCGGACGTGAGCGGCCCGGGCTTTTAAGTGTATTATGAGTTTTCTATTTTTAGCTTATTCTAATGAGGCGGTTTGTCAGTGCATTGATCAGCAGCGGCCGTCTGCGCAGACGCTCGTATGATACCCTACTTTCCCTATCCTTTGAAATGAAGCTGAAGCTCAAAAGTTGTAACCAAAAAAAAAAAAAATGATGTTCAGGTGTTTTTTAGAAGCTCAAGGTGTAGCTGCAGGTTTTATGTTGTGTGTGTGTGTGTGTGTTTGTGTGGGTGTGTGTGGTTCAGTTAGGTAAAGTGATTTGGAGCATTAGCAGGGAAAAGCTTTGGACATGGTTTGATTCAGAGAAAAGCTGCCCTGCTGGAGATCCAAAATGTCTTACAACCACAGATTAATATTCAGGTTCCACTACACAACAGTCTGCGGTTCTGATGGGAGTTCATTTGTTTTTAGAGGAGGAGGGAAACAGAAAGACGTGGGTCAGTTCTGTGTCTAACCCTAACCCTGTAAGAAGATGATCTACAGCACAGCAGGGGAGGGAGAAGTAATCTGGTTAACAAAGGCTAGACAGAAAAAACAATGACACTGACAACGTTAATGTGGAATGAAACAGTACAGTACATGTCAGCAGAAAACGCCCTCCTCTTCTCTAGCCATACGTAAAACTAAATAATGATAAGTGCTGGAATGTGACTTTTGGTTTTCCGTACAGTAATTGGTTGGGTACGGTCACGGAGATTCTTCCTCAGGCTGAGATTATGAGGAGGTTAATCCACGATGACTTTGTCGCTGTGTGACCACTAAACTGCACCCGCCCTCGGCTTTTGTCTTCACGCAACACAAAGGCCAAAAGTGTGGTGTGGTGCAGTGTGGCGTGACCGACAGATACAGTGCCTTGGTTTGCTTTAGTGCTCAAAGTGAGAGATGCTTTAGTTTTATGTTGAAAAAAAATCCAGTTAACTGTCAGAAAATAACAATCTCAGTGTTTCCATCTCCTCTCTCAGCTTCTCTTTGGAGCTCTAATAACACCAGGTCAGTGTCAGCCAATCAGAAGAGAGGAGGCTCTGAGCCTCTCTTCTGATTGGCTGACTGTTTTCTGATTGATCCAATAAAAACAGAGCAGATTTTGGTTGAAATTCCAAGGAAAACCAAATCTCACAAGTTGTTGGATGGTGGGACCCAGGTGGTGGCTGCTTAGTTGTGACATCACAAAGTGACAGGAAGTCCTGACGGCTGGTTTTAAGGCTCAGTGTCTGAATACAGGCTGTGTGCATTTCTCTGTGGACTGAGGCTTTGATACTTTCACAGTATTAATATAGAACCTGGAGCTGCTTTATAATCACACTACACATGGACGTCTACCTTTATACTGTATGGAGCTTTAAGACGCACGTCTACCTTTATACTGTATGGAGCTTTAAGACGCACGTCTACCTTTATACTGTATGGAGCTTTAAGACGCACGTCTACCTTTATACTGTATGGAGCTTTAAGACGCACATCTACCTTTATACCGTATGGAGCTTTAAGATTGTCTGGTTTAGTTTTCCATCTATTTGCTCTAATAAAGTTTATTTCTGAAAGATGTATTTTGACGATAACAGCGTATCCATGAGTTGAATATTCTTCTCTCTTCATAAACACTTTGAATTTGTTCCAGATTAGTGAAAATACCCACCAGTGACTTGAGCCTGTAAATAATGCTATAAAAATATCAGAGAATGTGCTGCTTTCACGCTCATTGTCCCATTAGAGGAATTGAGAAAATTGGGTGACAGAGTGTTTCATTGCAGCTTTGACTTGCTTCCAACTGCCGCTCCTTAATACCAGGCTTAGCCAAAAGATGTTTGGAGCTGTCTGTCTGTCTGGGAGAGAAGGTGTATCTGAGCCTGGAACAATTCATCTGCACATCCACCCACCATATGTTTCCAGCCATGAGATTAACATCACAGTTAGTTTCAGTAGTTTGCTTTGCTGTCTGCGAAGGAGAAATCACTCTTTTTTCATAAGAGGTTTATTCTTTCTTCCTCTGAACCCACTGTGTGCACAAGCACCATTCAGGCCATACAACATGGCCGTCTCAAGTCCTTTTGTAGATGGACAGAAAGATCAGATGTTAACTGTCATGAATGAAGAGCTGAGCCATGCACTGGCCTGAGGCGTGTGTGTGTGTGTCAGCTGCAGCCTTGTGTTGTTTGGCCATGAAAAAAAAAAACATCTTTTGTATCAGTGGGTTTCTTTCAGCAGCATGTGCTCCGATTTTCCAAGATGTGTGTGTGTCCTTTCTAGGGTTTCCACACGGCCCTTCTGCATGGAGAGAATATGGGATGCAAATTGTCCCATATTTTCATGACGTGAATAGAGTCATGTCAAGTAAGACCAAACCAGTTCAAGGCCACAAGTGGAGCTGGAGCCCCTCGTCCTTCCCCTCCGATGTGAGTGCTTCCAGTCTGATATACGTTGTCTTTTTGCGTTTGCACCATCTAGCTGTTCTTTTTCAGAAGCTGCAGTTCACCTTCATCAGATGCTCAGAGCCAAAGCTCATGGACTAAGAGTCATAGCAAGGAGCACAGAGGAGCAGGTGGATAGGCGGTTGTCAACATGCCAGTGCACACAGTGGGGATAAATGAGTGGATGATGAACATGTGGAGGAGGAGGAGGAGACAATTACATCCTCTTCATGAGGTGACTGTCCAGGTGTGTGGAGGGTTTGAACTTCTGCATCACTTCCATCACCTGTTTGTGCAGCACCATGGTTGCCTTTGAGGACAGATTGTACTTTAAACCTCTGTGCCTCTTCTTTTTTTTTTTTTTTTTTTTTTTGCATTTATACAATCCATTGCATTAAGACCACAAAGCTGCTGCACGGAGGTTTTTGAAGAATTTAGGGAGGTGGTGCGAAGCTGCCAGAAGATCCGGGATCCAAAACACCTCCCACACATGTAGAACCAATTGTATAGAAACTGAATTTCATGGAGACACGGTTGACAGCGTTGGTTCTCCCAGTGATTTGTTCACCCCCCCCCCCCCCCCCCTTTGCACCACACCACCATGGTTGGCGCCGGCTCAACTGGAAGCCAGGTGGGATGTTGAAGCGGCCCAGTCAGATTAGCATGTGGGCCTTTTAAGTGTGCCAAAGAGAGGGGAGGGGGGAAAAAACCCACCACCTCCGCGCTACAGAGGAGAATGTGGACCTGATTGTTTTTCTGTGTAAACAGCAAAAACAATTATGGAAGTCATGTCTGTCTTCTTTTGTTCTCCGGAGGTCAGTTTACCTCATTCCCTCCTCTGCAGATTTTTTTTTTTTTACCTGCAAGAAAAGTGTAGTTTCCAGTTTGTTCCTCAAAGTTTGTCTGCAAAGGTTCAGAGTTCTTCAGTGTTCCAGTTTCTGCACTTTGTGCTTTTCATACAACTTTCCTTTACTTGTTTGAAATGAGTCATTGATCAGCTTCTCTATAGGAAGCCGTCATATCTAACATTAGCATCACCAGCATCCATCTTGTCCTTTTCTCTGGGTTACGTTCTTTCCATCCGTCTTCTCCTCCTTTGCCTCCTCACTGCCTCCACCTCGTATTGCTTCATTTCCCTCCTTTTTACACTCTTCGCCTTTCCTGTTTTCCTCTCTTTGTCTCTTGTTCTCCCTCATTATTTTCTCATTTTCCTCCTCATGTTATCTTCCTTTTGCCCTCGTTCCCCGTTCTCCTTCATATCTTTCATAGATCTGAAAATGAACTCTTACTCCTGGTACCTTCATCACTTCCAACAAAGAAACACGAGGCCATGTGTGTTGTACCTGTCGACAGACAAACACACCTGATGAGGAGTTTGACTGTAGTTGAAGTCTTCGGTCAGTGTGTGTGTGTGTGTGTGTGTTGTCCTGAATGAGTGCGATCAGTGTTTGGCCTGATCCAGGTCAAGAAGCCTCTGTCTCCCATCAGTCAGCGGCCCTTTAATGCGTGACCTCCCATCATCCCTCTGATGTACGTTGATGGATCCGAACGCATCACTTGTGTTGGCTGAGACGACCTAATTTGTCACATCACATAGGCGCTGCACTGAGACTAATTCCCTTCCCTCATTTATTTGTGCTATTATTAATATTGCAGACGGAGCACTTTGCGTGACGTGGCACAGTCTTAACTCTCTCCTCGTCAGAGCGAGGAGGAATTACAGGCAGAGTGTTTTTTTTTTACCCAGTGCTCAGTCTGGAACAAGACCGATGTTGAGTGGATCTGTCACTGTGACCCACTTCCACCACACATTACATGGGTGTAACTATTCAAACGCACCAGTCCTTAATGCGTCTGTCTGTCTGTCTCTCTGTCTGCCCGTCCGCCCAGACGTGCTTCACTTGTTCACATCACGACAATCACGCTTGGCCTCTTTTTTTTTTAAATTGCGTCCACGTTTTAAGTTGCACTTAATGCCGGCGGACTGGGCCGCTGAATTACACGATGGAAAAAAGAGCAGACAGACAAAGACTTTTCAGCAACAAAGCCGAACAGTATTATAGTATGACACATTTTATGAAAAGGTGAACTTCACCCAGGTGACAGCAGCAAAGTGAGAAACACTCTCACTGTGTGTCGTCCGCCAACACAAACTGGATCTAATCAGAAACCGGAGAAACAAATGTTCTGATCTCGTATCATCAGGATGTTTGTTCACCATTTTATAGCAAGCAACACAAAACACCAGCACAATCTATAACATCCAGAGGAAATGAAGCTGCTCCAGTGTGTCGGCACTGAGGCAAACAATTAGTATAATCGCATTTGTCACAGAAAATAAACTTGCAGCCAAACTGACACTTTACACTTTTCTTTATCTCCTCTCTTCTGCCCCCCCCCCCCCCCAATTTCAAATATGCAACCCAGGCACTGATATTAAAGCATTCAGCCTTGTTGAATGAAGGATCACATTAAAGAAAAACAGCTTGTTTGACCTCTGCAACAGTTTGATCCTGGTTCCTCCTGTCAGCCTGATATGAGAGACTAACAGTATTTGGTCTGGACAGTGTTGAGATATTCCCTCACAGATGTTGTCTCGTATGTTATTATCTCAGTTTTTCCACCTTTTTGTGACATTTATTATTGGCATTTTGTTTATAGCTCCCCCTTGTGTTCATTAGTTAGCATTAAAATATTAAACAAACAATCCGTCCATGTCATCATGGCCTTTTTCCACCATGTCGTCCTCTTTCTCTCGATCTCTTATGTCCCTGCTGGGACGCACCTGTTATTCAGTGCTTTTAACTTCAAAAGTAACCACGGGGCTTTGAATGCGTCGCAGTCACTATTTATTTTTTTGGCGTCCCCTGGAAACACTTCAGTGGTGTTTGGAGATTTTGTAGCTTTTGTGTTGTCAAAGTGATGAAGATAGTTTTTGACTCTGCAGCGAGTTTGGGTCTTTAGTGACGAAGTGTTGAGACTGAACGCATCATTAAAACGTTGACAGACAACAACAATGTGATGGTTTCCATCAGAAAGTCGGATGTTTGCAGATATTAAATTGTAAGAAAGATCCTGGTCTGGTTTCAGAGGAGAAAAGTCCAGTGACTGTCATTCAACCAAAACCATCAGCATCATTTAAAACAACTGTCGACTCTTTTTAAAGTCCATTAGGTGTTTTTTTCCAGAAATTACAGTCTTTAGCTAAAATTTGAAAAGTTGGTTGAGCTAGCGACAAACATGCTCAGCTGACTGCTGGTGCATCTTGTTATTCCGTGTGTCTTTCCTCCACATGTGATGTTGTCTTGTGTGTCATGACTTTTAGATTAACATCTAGTCTCTGTATTCATTTACTCTCTGTTCATACTTTTGTTTCTGTCACTGCAGCGTCTTGTAGCCGGGAAAAGTTGCACATTTTGTTTATTCAACATAGATTCGCCTCCTGACATGAACTTGTTTACGAGTCCTTCCCCTGACAAACCCAGAGGGGAATAACCGGAGGGACTTTTGTTTTTCAGCTATGCAGCCGACAGCTGTTCTGCCAGCAAACCTTTTAATATTTGCTGCTCGCATGCAGGAGATCTCAGGGGCCGTCACACTGCAGCAGGTGCCAGAAGCCCATAAAACAAAAAAATAAAAAGAGGAAGAAGCAGCACACCAACACACACACACACTAACTCCACCAGCAGCAGACATGCAAACACACACACACACAATCAGGAAAACACACAAAAGTGCAAAGACACAAGCTCACGCTCTGTGATCCCTGCACTGTTGTTCTGTTCCAGCCGCTTTAATTGGGGATTTGAGCCAGGCTCTTGTCTTTCTCACTGTGACAAACTAAAAATAGCTCTTTGACAAGTGTCAGAAAACCCAGCCAGGCTTCGACTGTGCGTTCTCTGTCAGATGGGCGGCTTCGCACAGGGATTCATGCTCAGGGCATCCGAGGAAGAAAAAAACAAAAAACACTGTCATCCTGTGGCCTGTGTGAGCTTACACTCCTGTTTCATGAACCTGTTGCAAAGGTTTTTTTTTTTTTTTTTTGGCACCTAAAGTCATCATTTCAATAATTACACGGCGCCCTGTCATGGATTTTCACATTTCGCTGCAGGTCCCTAAGTAATAGGCAGAAAGTGAGCGTTGAGTGGTGGCAGATTAGGTAAAACTTAAAAGAGCCGAGCCTGGGAGGAAGAGAGAGAGAGAGGAAGAGGGGAAGAGAGAGCTCCTTGTCAGAGCTAATGAAGCTGTGATGCAGGTGAGGAAGAGGAGTTAAAGCTAATTGAGAATCATTGCCTTTCCTTTGCTCCTGGCTGTGTTACAGCGACATAATGATACGAGTCACTGCTCAGTGAAGCACTTTACTGGATATGATCCTGAGCAGAAACGCTCACGTTGGCAGTTCGGTGAATGAGAAGAACAATAAACCTGTTTCATCATCATCATCATCCCCATCCTCGGCGGCAGCAGCAGCAAATGAATATTGCACACTGATAAAAACACTTTTATTATTTTTTTTTTATTTCATATGGGCAATTTCACACATAACACAACCATCAGGGAAACATAAAGCAACTGCAGGGAGCCGAGCGAGGACTAAATCTGCAGCTGTGAAGAAAGTACTAAATTTAACACGGGGGTGGAAAGTGTCCACAGATTGATGTAAGGCGATAAGGGGCCCGGGCTGATGAGGTTTGTCTCATGACAGAGCAGAAGAAGAAAAACTGAGCCCAGTAAGAGAAGTTGATTTACTTCAAAGAATTAAGCGACAGTGGGAGTTTGCCCAGAAGCCACTGCAAATCTGCCAAAGGATTGTCTGAAGCGAGGTTGCATCCGATTGGCTTTGATATTGTTTGCATTTTGGCATCGTGAGGGGTTTATTAGGTAAGAGCTGGCTCGGGCTCAGCTTCTGATTTTGAGTTATGCAAAAAGGTTTTTGCAGCAGGGACATCGAATGGCAACTTCAGCACGGTCAATCAGGCCGAGCTGCAGTATCTGGCCAGACTGTGGACTTAAAAGTTAAAAAAGCAAATCCAGATGAGAACCAACCAGATGGTGAGACTTCACTCGGTAAATCACCAACCGAACGTCACGGTTCGACTGAATTAAACAGGAAAGATCAATGGACTTCACAGAAACAATGATGGTGATGATGCCGGAAACTGAAACAGCATTTCCTAAAACCAGGAGAACAACAAACAATGTGGGCTTAGAAAAGTCCTAAAGATGAACCATTATTATATCATCATATTACCAAACTTCTAAATCTTAAAAATCTGATTTTTTTATTCTTAGCCGCTCCTCATGAAGTCAAACAGTACGTCTCAGCAATAAACACAAGTGAACTTTCTCAAAGAGGAAACTTCACTAGAACCACAGGAGGTTTCCAGGCTCCAGCTAATTCCTAAAAACACTATGATCCTAAAAGTAGACACCTCCTCTTTTGACTGTTGTACTTTTAGAGTGTTGGGCCACAGCAGCCACGGCCCCGTAAGTGATTGTTGTCTTCTCTAATTCGAAGCTGCATCATTAATAGAAACGACAAGTGGCTGTGCGTAATAGAAAATAGTTAGCATAATTAACACTGTAACACGACACTCGTGACCGCGTTCCACGAATGGTGAGAAATACATGTGGAGATTACGAATGCATTTATTCCCCCCTCACTTTCTAATTTGACGGACAGGGTCGGCCCTGGTCGTGACACCGGGGTCGTGACCTTTGGCCAGGCTGCAGCTTTACAATGTGTTCAGAGTTGCATAGGAGGAGCAACCCTGATTTCCTGATTGGCTGGAAGGAGGCTCGGCAACTGACAGCTCACCCGCCTGAGATATCACACACCTGTCAGTCTCTGTCTTTCACATGTTGGCCCAGCGGGGGGGTGGGGTGGGGGGTAAACATATTTAAATTGTGTATCTCACAATAATCAACTTGTATCATCAGTTTCCATCAAAGGAGAAGAGACATAAAAGTCTTGGACGTCAGCCCTTTGAATTAACTTGAAAAAACAACTAAGGATGAATGACTGTGGGTTGAATTTAAATACAGGCTTTTAAGAGCTCGTTTTGTTTCAGCTGTGATCAATAAAATGTCTCCCTGATCACTTGTAACTGGCTGCAACAGTGGTACATTAAATAAAAGATCAGCAGTGGTCTGTGCCTGGTGTGTCTGGGCTCTGGTGATGAATATCTGTCCGACACGAGTCCTGGGAGTCTAAGAGCGAAAGTGTTGGGTTGTGAGTCAGCGCTTCCAGCCAGCCAACCAGTATAAGAGCTGTTTGCACGAGGAGCAGGGATGAGAGACAAAGACTGTGCAGCTCTGGGACTGTCGACAACTCTGCCACTCAGAGGGGAAGCTGCAGCGAGGGCGAGTCCAGACTGTCTGATGGTGGAGAGTGAGAGGCTGCAGCTGCTGCAGGTCGGTCTCAGTCTGGCTTTAGTTTATATATTTAAACATTTTGGCTTTTCTTTGTTGGATATGCGGAGAACGTGTGATATGCTTGTTATCGAAGGAAACTTTGCTGTCAAGTGCTGTAATGTTTTCGGATGTAATGCAGTGTGAAGAATAAGAGTTGATGTTGTTGTTGTTGCACGTGTAGCAGCTCTCAGAGGTGGTTGTTAGAGAGGAAATACATAATTCACATCACATACTTTCCCAGCACCTGTTTATTTAAGTGGCAAGGCCAGACCCTGGCAGGGTAATGTAATTATGGGATGTTTCACTGTGCATGCTTTACATCATTGGGCCTTTTTTTTCCATAACTCCTTGGCCTTGTTTTTGGACTTTTAAAAAAAGCTGTTTTAATCCTTTTCTTGCTTTGGGTGGTTTTGAGCACATTTTTCTACTTGAGCGTCACAAAGCCTGACGCGTTTTGACAACTCTGATGTTTTCATGTTGTGAAATTGGGATTTTCACTGTCAAAGCCAGTGTACTATTAGAGTACTTCACTCTAAAGGACGACACACTTGGGAGATTGCAACTGCAGATGAAGTTCAGATGAGTTACCTTCTAACTCTAGCAGTAAATCAGATTATGTGCTCCATTCATTTCATTAATTAGAGCAGAGAGGTCGTCATTTCAGTGGAGTTCTGGACATTTATTTCTCACTTCTACTTTCTTAAATGAAACAAAATCTATGTCATTAATTATGGATTCTTGTAGAATTTGATATAAATTAAGCTGAACTTGAAAAGTTGCTTCTTCGGAGCTGATATTCTAAAATATATTTTAAATATAACTCAATTTACAACTCTGACCTAGGATGAACTGCACAAAGTAACTTGTTTCTCCTTATGCTTCTCCTTATGCTTACTTTAAGTGTTGGACTCATTTTTTTTTTTAATTTATTGACATGATCTGATTTTATTCGGAGATGTCTATATCACCCTGTCCTGACTGCTGTTGTCTCATGCCTAAATCCAGATGCCTGGTCCAGAGGGCGAAGCTCTCATCTGCACCATCAGAGACACAGCACATGAGGGTGGATAGGGCAGATCATATGTGGGCACTTTTCACGTGCGTTAAGTGCTGTTAATGGTACTTTCCCGTCTTTTAGGGGCGGGTGGAGGATAAAATGAGTAAAAAAGTGAGATATATTCTTTCATAATCAGTTAAGTAGGGATTTTGTTGTCTGTGGTACAGAAATGGAGGCTGGTGTTATCTGCTGCAACATCTGCCTTTAACTGGACACAACCTGCTATCTGAAATGTGCACTTGTTGTTGTGTTCTCAGATGACAAGTATTCACTAAACACGAGCCAAATGAATGTGGGACAAAGAAGTCAGAATCGTGTCAGAGAGAAAAATCAAGCTCAAAAGACAAAAAGAAAAACATTGCAGCTTCATTTAAAAGCCACTTTGGTGTTCTCTTCAATATTCTTGATGAGAACAGCTGCCACAAAATGAATCATTTAAACACAGAGGGCAGGACAGTCTGTTCAGGAGGTTGTAACTGTGCTGCCTTTTAATTAATCTAGTGTGTACAGAGAGCTGATAGAGTGGGTTCAAAGTTTTCTTACGTCTGCTCTAGTTTGGTATAAAAAATGGAGCGGCTGTAGCACTGCAATGATAAACTGATGGGACACAGCCTCTCTGTGTAGTGTGTAGTAGTCAGGGGCAGATGTGAACTGAAGTCAAACAACGTTTTATATTCAGCATGGGAGCCAAGTGTTTTGGAAGCTGTCTGGTGTTAAATTAAACTTTGCACTTCCAGCCGCTGTTCAAAGCAATTGCTTGCTATTGTTAAGACTTGTTTTTCTGCCTCTGTTGTGTGCAGGCCACTCTAAAGGGCATGTTACTGACAGAACCACATCTCTACAGAGGACTTAACTCAAGTCTGATTCCCACTTGACTGCCACTGGTTATGAGAATCTGCGCCCCGAGACTGAAACGGTAGGTTTGGACTGAATAAGGAGAATAAAGCCAACAGAAAAGTATCTGACTTTTGATTTAATACTGTAAACATGAGATTAATCTATTCTATATACAGTCGCATGAATTTTTGTCTTTGTCTCTTTTCAGGCAGGGGGAAAGATGTTTGTGGAGTCAGTTGTACGATGGGCGGCGTGGATCATCATCTTGCTCCAGTTTGGACTGGGTGTAGCTGCAGGAGGCTGTCCTCCACGCTGTGTATGTCGACCAGAGGCTAAGGAAGTGATCTGCTCTGGTAGACATTTGAACTCGGTGCCAGAGGGTTTTCCCAGCGATGCCAGGCGTTTGGATTTATCCCACAATAAGATTAAGACTGTGGGGCGCCGCCAGTTTTCTGGCCTCCTGCAACTTCAAGAGTTGGACCTCAGTGATAATATAATCTCCATGATTGAAGTGGAGGCTTTCCAGGGCCTCCAGAATCTCAGGACGCTTCGGATTAAAAATAACCGACTCAAGATTATCCCAGTTGGAGTGTTTTCTGGCCTGTCTAACCTGCGCTTTCTGGATTTGAGCCAGAATGAGATTCTGGTCTTCCTGGACTATACTTTCAAAGAAATGGCGAACTTGCAAACGCTGGAAGCTGGGGAGAATGACTTAGTCTTCATCTCACAGCGGGCTTTCTTTGGTCTGCAGAATTTGCAGGAGCTCAACATAGATCGCAGCAATCTTACCTCCATTCCCACGGAGGCGTTGTCCCAGCTCCAGAGCCTGACACATCTTCGGATGTTGCGCCTCACTATTTCTACGCTTCCCAACACTGCTTTCCGGCGACTCCACCGTCTGCGCAGCCTTGTGATTGCAAACTGGCCAGCACTGGACACTATGGCTAGCAACAGCCTGATCGGTCTCAATTTGACATCGCTTGTCATCAGCAGCTGTAATTTAAGTGCTGTTCCTTACTCAGCACTTCGGCACCTGGTCTATCTGCGCTTCCTGGACCTGTCCTACAACCCCATCACTGTTATCCAAGGTAATCTTCTAGGGGACCTCCTGAGACTCCAGGAGTTACACCTAGCAGGGGGGAGCCTGCTACGAATAGAGCCGGGGGCCTTCAGGGGACTAGCCTACTTTCGGATGCTTAATGTGACATCAAATCAGCTCACTACTTTGGAGGAGAGCGTCTTCCACTCTGTGGGGAACCTTCAAGTTTTGCGGTTGGATGGGAATCCCTTGGCATGTGACTGCCGCCTTCTCTGGGTGGTCCGCCGCAGGTTGCGCTTGAACTTTGATGGACATCAGCCTACTTGTTCCTCCCCTGATGTGGTGAGACAGCGTGACTTCAGAGACTTCTCAGAGAAGGAGCTCCCAAGACTGTTTACTTGCCGTCCGACTCGTATCTTGGACCGCAGACCACAGGAGGCGAGGGTAGAGGAAGGCACCACAGTTCTCTTCTCCTGCAAGGCTGATGGGGATCCAATCCCAACTATCACCTGGATCTCATCACACAAAAATGTGGTTTCTCCATCAGGAAGAATCAGAGTTTTGCCCAATGGCACTCTAGAAGTGCGTTTTGCCCAGGTGCAGGACAGTGGCATGTACCAGTGCCTGGCGGGCAATGCGGCCGGCAACGACAGCCTGACTGTTGGTCTCTACGTGAAGGGCCTCCCCCGAAACCGAACCATCCCTGTCCTCGCAGAGGAAGGCTGGGTAGAGCCCTCAAATCCCCAAGCTGCCAATTCCTCAGCTCAAATGGCCAAGCCATACCCGTTTGATGCAAAGACGCTGATCATCGCTACCACCATGGGCTTCCTGTCTTTCCTGAGTTCGGTGGCCATTTGTTTTGTCTTCATGTTCTTCTGGAGCCAGAGCAAAGGCCAGATCAAACACACAGCAACTATTGACTTTGTTCCCCGGTCTTCTATGGGTGGAGGAGGAGATGGAGGTGACGGTGGCAGGTTCACGATGAAACTTATCTAAAGCAAAGGAAGAAGTGAAAGGGGTCTCAATATTGACTGCCAGTTCTTCTGCAATATGGCCCCCGCCACTTGTTGGGACATTTTGGGACACGTCTATTCAAAGGCGCCTTTTAAGGCCAAATCAGAGCCAGTTTGTTGGGCTTGCACTGGTTCTCTTCTAATTTAAGAGCTGAAAGTCACATCTCAGCACACTCTTGGCTGTGTTATCTGACTAATGAATATCTCATGATCCTGGAATAGAAAGATGTTCACAGTTTGTAGGGAGAGCTGTCTCATGGTAGTGCTGCATTTGCTCTCAACAACTTGTGCTTTGAATAAGCAAATGACTTCTTACCTTGTGCAGGTCTCATCTTTTTTTATGTAGCATGTATTTATGAGATAGTTTGAATTTTTAGAGACTTTAGGATCATGCACAGTTTGAGTTTCTGCTTTGTCACAACATCTCAAGTGCTTGTCTACTCATCCATGTTATACAAATGTGCTCAACTTCATGTCTTCACTTGCCAATTTAAGCCAAGTGAACATTTGAACCTTTTGACCCTTGGGTTGCTATTTCTGCTCACCACCTGCGGATCACATCAGAGATTTTAACATGTGAATATGTGACTATGAAGCTTTTGATACTTGCAATAAAAATATGGAATAGTGTAGCCAAACCATTTCTGATTTCAGCTTTATTGTTAAACTTTTGGACATTTTGGAGCTTTGCGGTATGTTTCGGTACAACTTTAAATGATAATATAACAGTGTAAAATGACTGACAGACAGAATATCATAATGTACATAGGAATGTAACCTTCCTCATTTCATACGAATCACTCTCTTTCTTTTGTACTTTATCATGTTATTGCATTAGATGACTCTTTGTTCCATCAGAGGAGATTATGATTTGTCATTTTTATATTCAAGAAATCACTTCTTTTTTGTTTTTAATTTTTTTTACCCACTCAATACACTGAAAAATATGTGCCTCAGTAACATTCTCACCATCGACAGAGAGAATGCTCCCCTGATCTCCGTTGTCTTGTAAATATTTAGGTCAAGGGCGTTTGTGTGTGCTGGGTTTATTCTATTATTTTATCTAGTTCTGGGGATTAGTGTCACTCAAATATGCCACTCTTGTTGTATATAAACTTAATTGTGTAGGTGCACAATGCACAAAGCAATGCTTTATTATGCCAGGAAAAAACAGGATGTAAATGATGCACACACACTGCTTTGACAAGTTTGTTTGTTTATTTGCTATCTTGTTCATAAATTACTGTTGTTTTTCACTTTATGTTATTAAATGCATATATCTAATCCTGTCTGGTGTGTATGCAATGCCTTGAATTGTTTCATGTAAAATATTTTGGATTGGTATCAAAGGGAGGACAGAAAGCTAAATCCAATCATCATAAAACCAATCTCCCTGTGAATCTTCATCTGAAATGACGCTATTGTCAGGAAATTGGCAAGAGACGGATACATTTTCTTGCATAACCAAAGCACTTAATCTCCGTGCTGTGAGGACCTTGTGTTGCAGTTAGAGTCAAAAAGTAGCTTTGTTGCCCCATTATGAGACAACAAAGCCACTGCTGGTAGTTACCCACACAAATATACATGTCTTCTTTTCCCCAGAGTGAAGATGGAGGATTATGTTTACAGGGGGATGCCATTGTGGCTGTTTTCTCTCAGAGGCGCGTGCCTCCCTCCTGTGATACATATGAATATCTTTAGGCATTTATTGGCAGTTCCTGTATCGCCTGCTGTATATCCTTCATTGCTGACTCTCCATTTAAAAGAGAATATTGCACCGGAGAGTGATAAACCGGACAGTAACCAATGAATTACCCTCACTTCCCCTCAGTGCTGTTTAGAGACTTGCAGTGCTCAGAGTGGATTCACTGGACAGCAAATCATTTTGTCTGCCTCATGCAGTTGCCCAGAATAACCCAGAAAAAAAAAAGAAAAAAAAAAACTGATAATCACGTGTATGAGCAGAGATTTAAACCCTTTTGGATTACCACTGCATGTCTCAATCTGTTATATAGGTCTGTCTGGCGGGTGCTATCCTTCGGCCCAGCTTGGCCTGTCATATTATCTATTTTAATACAACTATTTGCCTCCAGTGGACAGAAAGCCAAAGGGGCAGATTAAAGTGGTGTTTATAAACCACACCCTCCGTATGACTGGCATGCACACACCACCAAGAACATTATGGTGTCCTCTTGCATCTGCTGTTTAGATCATTTCAGGCTCTTCGACTGGGAGTGTGTCTTTACAACTCGATATAGATTTTACATTTATGTTTTGGCCATTTGGCTGACAAAGTTATTCATTGTCGGGGGGGGGGGTGTCTTAAATGATTAGATCCACTTAAATGACAAGTAGCTATAACAGCAGGATTACATTTTTCTCTTACATTTTAGTCTCTACATAAACAATTTGTTAAAATCCATACCCATCTATATCCAAATATGAGAAAGACTATGCAGCTGTTTTTAAGGGTCACTAAATGTTGAACTATATACGGCTTTGTTTGATTAGGAGTTAAATAAAGTTTGTTCAAAAAGGCTGTTTGTGAAAGTTTGCTATTGCTGAATAGCTAATGTTAACATTAATAGTTAACACTTTATTTAAATCGTTTTTGGTCTTTTTTAAAAATGTATTATTACTTTATGGCATCAGTAAGGACTTAACCGTGGCACGCAGGTGAGCTTGTGGCAAACTGAAAATCTTTCTGGCTTCCGGGTCAACTTCCGCGTTATGGGACCACTGAATATGCGCAATACAGTCACCCCCCATTATGCTTTGGGCCCCTCCCATCATGCCTCTGGGCAAGGAGAACGTGCGATCGGGGAAAGAACGAGTTTTAAGACTTTTACAAGACTCACACGGACTTGTGTATGTGTGGCTGAGCCTCTCCGTTCATCTGCTATGGGCTTCCCCCGCCCCTCGCTTCCTGGTCAGAGCCAGCGGTTAGTATGGGGGGCTCGTTGGCTGTCTGTGTGAGTGTGTTACGTAGGTGGCTGAGCCTCTCCGTTCATCTGCTATGGGCTTCCCCCGCCCCTCGCTTCCTGGTCAGAGCCAGCGGTTAGTATGGGGGGCTCGTTGGCTGTCTGTGTGAGTGTGTTACGTAGGTGGCTGAGCCTCTCCGTTCATCTGCTATGGGCTTCCCCCGCCCCTCGCTTCCTGGTCAGAGCCAGCGGTTAGTATGGGGGGCTCGTTGGCTGTCTGTGTGAGTGTGTTACGTAGGTGGCTGAGCCTCTCCGTTCATCTGCTATGGGCTTCCCCCGCCCCTCGCTTCCTGGTCAGAGCCAGCGGTTAGTATGGGGGGCTCGTTGGCTGTCTGTGTGAGTGTGTTACGTAGGTGGCTGAGCCTCTCCGTTCATCTGCTATGGGCTTCCCCCGCCCCTCGCTTCCTGGTCAGAGCCAGCGGTTAGTATGGGGGGCTCGTTGGCTGTCTGTGTGAGTGTGTTACGTAGGTGGCTGAGCCTCTCCGTTCATCTGCTATGGGCTTCCCCCGCCCCTCGCTTCCTGGTCAGAGCCAGCGGTTAGTATGGGGGGCTCGTTGGCTGTCTGTGTGAGTGTGTTACGTAGGTGGCTGAGCCTCTCCGTTCATCTGCTATGGGCTTCCCCCGCCCCTCGCTTCCTGGTCAGAGCCAGCGGTTAGTATGGGGGGCTCGTTGGCTGTCTGTGTGAGTGTGTTACGTAGGTGGCTGAGCCTCTCCGTTCATCTGCTATGGGCTTCCCCCGCCCCTCGCTTCCTGGTCAGAGCCAGCGGTTAGTATGGGGGGCTCGTTGGCTGTCTGTGTGAGTGTGTTACGTAGGTGGCTGAGCCTCTCCGTTCATCTGCTATGGGCTTCCCCCGCCCCTCGCTTCCTGGTCAGAGCCAGCGGTTAGTATGGGGGGCTCGTTGGCTGTCTGTGTGAGTGTGTTACGTAGGTGGCTGAGCCTCTCCGTTCATCTGCTATGGGCTTCCCCCGCCCCTCGCTTCCTGGTCAGAGCCAGCGGTTAGTATGGGGGGCTCGTTGGCTGTCTGTGTGAGTGTGTTACGTAGGTGGCTGAGCCTCTCCGTTCATCTGCTATGGGCTTCCCCCGCCCCTCGCTTCCTGGTCAGAGCCAGCGGTTAGTATGGGGGGCTCGTTGGCTGTCTGTGTGAGTGTGTTACGTAGGTGGCTGAGCCTCTCCGTTCATCTGCTATGGGCTTCCCCCGCCCCTCGCTTCCTGGTCAGAGCCAGCGGTTAGTATGGGGGGCTCGTTGGCTGTCTGTGTGAGTGTGTTACGTAGGTGGCTGAGCCTCTCCGTTCATCTGCTATGGGCTTCCCCCGCCCCTCGCTTCCTGGTCAGAGCCAGCGGTTAGTATGGGGGGCTCGTTGGCTGTCTGTGTGAGTGTGTTACGTAGGTGGCTGAGCCTCTCCGTTCATCTGCTATGGGCTTCCCCCGCCCCTCGCTTCCTGGTCAGAGCCAGCGGTTAGTATGGGGGGCTCGTTGGCTGTCTGTGTGAGTGTGTTACGTAGGTGGCTGAGCCTCTCCGTTCATCTGCTATGGGCTTCCCCCGCCCCTCGCTTCCTGGTCAGAGCCAGCGGTTAGTATGGGGGGCTCGTTGGCTGTCTGTGTGAGTGTGTTACGTAGGTGGCTGAGCCTCTCCGTTCATCTGCTATGGGCTTCCCCCGCCCCTCGCTTCCTGGTCAGAGCCAGCGGTTAGTATGGGGGGCTCGTTGGCTGTCTGTGTGAGTGTGTTACGTAGGTGGCTGAGCCTCTCCGTTCATCTGCTATGGGCTTCCCCCGCCCCTCGCTTCCTGGTCAGAGCCAGCGGTTAGTATGGGGGGCTCGTTGGCTGTCTGTGTGAGTGTGTTACGTAGGTGGCTGAGCCTCTCCGTTCATCTGCTATGGGCTTCCCCCGCCCCTCGCTTCCTGGTCAGAGCCAGCGGTTAGTATGGGGGGCTCGTTGGCTGTCTGTGTGAGTGTGTTACGTAGGTGGCTGAGCCTCTCCGTTCATCTGCTATGGGCTTCCCCCGCCCCTCGCTTCCTGGTCAGAGCCAGCGGTTAGTATGGGGGGCTCGTTGGCTGTCTGTGTGAGTGTGTTACGTAGGTGGCTGAGCCTCTCCGTTCATCTGCTATGGGCTTCCCCCGCCCCTCGCTTCCTGGTCAGAGCCAGCGGTTAGTATGGGGGGCTCGTTGGCTGTCTGTGTGAGTGTGTTACGTAGGTGGCTGAGCCTCTCCGTTCATCTGCTATGGGCTTCCCCCGCCCCTCGCTTCCTGGTCAGAGCCAGCGGTTAGTATGGGGGGCTCGTTGGCTGTCTGTGTGAGTGTGTTACGTAGGTGGCTGAGCCTCTCCGTTCATCTGCTATGGGCTTCCCCCGCCCCTCGCTTCCTGGTCAGAGCCAGCGGTTAGTATGGGGGGCTCGTTGGCTGTCTGTGTGAGTGTGTTACGTAGGTGGCTGAGCCTCTCCGTTCATCTGCTATGGGCTTCCCCCGCCCCTCGCTTCCTGGTCAGAGCCAGCGGTTAGTATGGGGGGCTCGTTGGCTGTCTGTGTGAGTGTGTTACGTAGGTGGCTGAGCCTCTCCGTTCATCTGCTATGGGCTTCCCCCGCCCCTCGCTTCCTGGTCAGAGCCAGCGGTTAGTATGGGGGGCTCGTTGGCTGTCTGTGTGAGTGTGTTACGTAGGTGGCTGAGCCTCTCCGTTCATCTGCTATGGGCTTCCCCCGCCCCTCGCTTCCTGGTCAGAGCCAGCGGTTAGTATGGGGGGCTCGTTGGCTGTCTGTGTGAGTGTGTTACGTAGGTGGCTGAGCCTCTCCGTTCATCTGCTATGGGCTTCCCCCGCCCCTCGCTTCCTGGTCAGAGCCAGCGGTTAGTATGGGGGGCTCGTTGGCTGTCTGTGTGAGTGTGTTACGTAGGTGGCTGAGCCTCTCCGTTCATCTGCTATGGGCTTCCCCCGCCCCTCGCTTCCTGGTCAGAGCCAGCGGTTAGTATGGGGGGCTCGTTGGCTGTCTGTGTGAGTGTGTTACGTAGGTGGCTGAGCCTCTCCGTTCATCTGCTATGGGCTTCCCCCGCCCCTCGCTTCCTGGTCAGAGCCAGCGGTTAGTATGGGGGGCTCGTTGGCTGTCTGTGTGAGTGTGTTACGTAGGTGGCTGAGCCTCTCCGTTCATCTGCTATGGGCTTCCCCCGCCCCTCGCTTCCTGGTCAGAGCCAGCGGTTAGTATGGGGGGCTCGTTGGCTGTCTGTGTGAGTGTGTTACGTAGGTGGCTGAGCCTCTCCGTTCATCTGCTATGGGCTTCCCCCGCCCCTCGCTTCCTGGTCAGAGCCAGCGGTTAGTATGGGGGGCTCGTTGGCTGTCTGTGTGAGTGTGTTACGTAGGTGGCTGAGCCTCTCCGTTCATCTGCTATGGGCTTCCCCCGCCCCTCGCTTCCTGGTCAGAGCCAGCGGTTAGTATGGGGGGCTCGTTGGCTGTCTGTGTGAGTGTGTTACGTAGGTGGCTGAGCCTCTCCGTTCATCTGCTATGGGCTTCCCCCGCCCCTCGCTTCCTGGTCAGAGCCAGCGGTTAGTATGGGGGGCTCGTTGGCTGTCTGTGTGAGTGTGTTACGTAGGTGGCTGAGCCTCTCCGTTCATCTGCTATGGGCTTCCCCCGCCCCTCGCTTCCTGGTCAGAGCCAGCGGTTAGTATGGGGGGCTCGTTGGCTGTCTGTGTGAGTGTGTTACGTAGGTGGCTGAGCCTCTCCGTTCATCTGCTATGGGCTTCCCCCGCCCCTCGCTTCCTGGTCAGAGCCAGCGGTTAGTATGGGGGGCTCGTTGGCTGTCTGTGTGAGTGTGTTACGTAGGTGGCTGAGCCTCTCCGTTCATCTGCTATGGGCTTCCCCCGCCCCTCGCTTCCTGGTCAGAGCCAGCGGTTAGTATGGGGGGCTCGTTGGCTGTCTGTGTGAGTGTGTTACGTAGGTGGCTGAGCCTCTCCGTTCATCTGCTATGGGCTTCCCCCGCCCCTCGCTTCCTGGTCAGAGCCAGCGGTTAGTATGGGGGGCTCGTTGGCTGTCTGTGTGAGTGTGTTACGTAGGTGGCTGAGCCTCTCCGTTCATCTGCTATGGGCTTCCCCCGCCCCTCGCTTCCTGGTCAGAGCCAGCGGTTAGTATGGGGGGCTCGTTGGCTGTCTGTGTGAGTGTGTTACGTAGGTGGCTGAGCCTCTCCGTTCATCTGCTATGGGCTTCCCCCGCCCCTCGCTTCCTGGTCAGAGCCAGCGGTTAGTATGGGGGGCTCGTTGGCTGTCTGTGTGAGTGTGTTACGTAGGTGGCTGAGCCTCTCCGTTCATCTGCTATGGGCTTCCCCCGCCCCTCGCTTCCTGGTCAGAGCCAGCGGTTAGTATGGGGGGCTCGTTGGCTGTCTGTGTGAGTGTGTTACGTAGGTGGCTGAGCCTCTCCGTTCATCTGCTATGGGCTTCCCCCGCCCCTCGCTTCCTGGTCAGAGCCAGCGGTTAGTATGGGGGGCTCGTTGGCTGTCTGTGTGAGTGTGTTACGTAGGTGGCTGAGCCTCTCCGTTCATCTGCTATGGGCTTCCCCCGCCCCTCGCTTCCTGGTCAGAGCCAGCGGTTAGTATGGGGGGCTCGTTGGCTGTCTGTGTGAGTGTGTTACGTAGGTGGCTGAGCCTCTCCGTTCATCTGCTATGGGCTTCCCCCGCCCCTCGCTTCCTGGTCAGAGCCAGCGGTTAGTATGGGGGGCTCGTTGGCTGTCTGTGTGAGTGTGTTACGTAGGTGGCTGAGCCTCTCCGTTCATCTGCTATGGGCTTCCCCCGCCCCTCGCTTCCTGGTCAGAGCCAGCGGTTAGTATGGGGGGCTCGTTGGCTGTCTGTGTGAGTGTGTTACGTAGGTGGCTGAGCCTCTCCGTTCATCTGCTATGGGCTTCCCCCGCCCCTCGCTTCCTGGTCAGAGCCAGCGGTTAGTATGGGGGGCTCGTTGGCTGTCTGTGTGAGTGTGTTACGTAGGTGGCTGAGCCTCTCCGTTCATCTGCTATGGGCTTCCCCCGCCCCTCGCTTCCTGGTCAGAGCCAGCGGTTAGTATGGGGGGCTCGTTGGCTGTCTGTGTGAGTGTGTTACGTAGGTGGCTGAGCCTCTCCGTTCATCTGCTATGGGCTTCCCCCGCCCCTCGCTTCCTGGTCAGAGCCAGCGGTTAGTATGGGGGGCTCGTTGGCTGTCTGTGTGAGTGTGTTACGTAGGTGGCTGAGCCTCTCCGTTCATCTGCTATGGGCTTCCCCCGCCCCTCGCTTCCTGGTCAGAGCCAGCGGTTAGTATGGGGGGCTCGTTGGCTGTCTGTGTGAGTGTGTTACGTAGGTGGCTGAGCCTCTCCGTTCATCTGCTATGGGCTTCCCCCGCCCCTCGCTTCCTGGTCAGAGCCAGCGGTTAGTATGGGGGGCTCGTTGGCTGTCTGTGTGAGTGTGTTACGTAGGTGGCTGAGCCTCTCCGTTCATCTGCTATGGGCTTCCCCCGCCCCTCGCTTCCTGGTCAGAGCCAGCGGTTAGTATGGGGGGCTCGTTGGCTGTCTGTGTGAGTGTGTTACGTAGGTGGCTGAGCCTCTCCGTTCATCTGCTATGGGCTTCCCCCGCCCCTCGCTTCCTGGTCAGAGCCAGCGGTTAGTATGGGGGGCTCGTTGGCTGTCTGTGTGAGTGTGTTACGTAGGTGGCTGAGCCTCTCCGTTCATCTGCTATGGGCTTCCCCCGCCCCTCGCTTCCTGGTCAGAGCCAGCGGTTAGTATGGGGGGCTCGTTGGCTGTCTGTGTGAGTGTGTTACGTAGGTGGCTGAGCCTCTCCGTTCATCTGCTATGGGCTTCCCCCGCCCCTCGCTTCCTGGTCAGAGCCAGCGGTTAGTATGGGGGGCTCGTTGGCTGTCTGTGTGAGTGTGTTACGTAGGTGGCTGAGCCTCTCCGTTCATCTGCTATGGGCTTCCCCCGCCCCTCGCTTCCTGGTCAGAGCCAGCGGTTAGTATGGGGGGCTCGTTGGCTGTCTGTGTGAGTGTGTTACGTAGGTGGCTGAGCCTCTCCGTTCATCTGCTATGGGCTTCCCCCGCCCCTCGCTTCCTGGTCAGAGCCAGCGGTTAGTATGGGGGGCTCGTTGGCTGTCTGTGTGAGTGTGTTACGTAGGTGGCTGAGCCTCTCCGTTCATCTGCTATGGGCTTCCCCCGCCCCTCGCTTCCTGGTCAGAGCCAGCGGTTAGTATGGGGGGCTCGTTGGCTGTCTGTGTGAGTGTGTTACGTAGGTGGCTGAGCCTCTCCGTTCATCTGCTATGGGCTTCCCCCGCCCCTCGCTTCCTGGTCAGAGCCAGCGGTTAGTATGGGGGGCTCGTTGGCTGTCTGTGTGAGTGTGTTACGTAGGTGGCTGAGCCTCTCCGTTCATCTGCTATGGGCTTCCCCCGCCCCTCGCTTCCTGGTCAGAGCCAGCGGTTAGTATGGGGGGCTCGTTGGCTGTCTGTGTGAGTGTGTTACGTAGGTGGCTGAGCCTCTCCGTTCATCTGCTATGGGCTTCCCCCGCCCCTCGCTTCCTGGTCAGAGCCAGCGGTTAGTATGGGGGGCTCGTTGGCTGTCTGTGTGAGTGTGTTACGTAGGTGGCTGAGCCTCTCCGTTCATCTGCTATGGGCTTCCCCCGCCCCTCGCTTCCTGGTCAGAGCCAGCGGTTAGTATGGGGGGCTCGTTGGCTGTCTGTGTGAGTGTGTTACGTAGGTGGCTGAGCCTCTCCGTTCATCTGCTATGGGCTTCCCCCGCCCCTCGCTTCCTGGTCAGAGCCAGCGGTTAGTATGGGGGGCTCGTTGGCTGTCTGTGTGAGTGTGTTACGTAGGTGGCTGAGCCTCTCCGTTCATCTGCTATGGGCTTCCCCCGCCCCTCGCTTCCTGGTCAGAGCCAGCGGTTAGTATGGGGGGCTCGTTGGCTGTCTGTGTGAGTGTGTTACGTAGGTGGCTGAGCCTCTCCGTTCATCTGCTATGGGCTTCCCCCGCCCCTCGCTTCCTGGTCAGAGCCAGCGGTTAGTATGGGGGGCTCGTTGGCTGTCTGTGTGAGTGTGTTACGTAGGTGGCTGAGCCTCTCCGTTCATCTGCTATGGGCTTCCCCCGCCCCTCGCTTCCTGGTCAGAGCCAGCGGTTAGTATGGGGGGCTCGTTGGCTGTCTGTGTGAGTGTGTTACGTAGGTGGCTGAGCCTCTCCGTTCATCTGCTATGGGCTTCCCCCGCCCCTCGCTTCCTGGTCAGAGCCAGCGGTTAGTATGGGGGGCTCGTTGGCTGTCTGTGTGAGTGTGTTACGTAGGTGGCTGAGCCTCTCCGTTCATCTGCTATGGGCTTCCCCCGCCCCTCGCTTCCTGGTCAGAGCCAGCGGTTAGTATGGGGGGCTCGTTGGCTGTCTGTGTGAGTGTGTTACGTAGGTGGCTGAGCCTCTCCGTTCATCTGCTATGGGCTTCCCCCGCCCCTCGCTTCCTGGTCAGAGCCAGCGGTTAGTATGGGGGGCTCGTTGGCTGTCTGTGTGAGTGTGTTACGTAGGTGGCTGAGCCTCTCCGTTCATCTGCTATGGGCTTCCCCCGCCCCTCGCTTCCTGGTCAGAGCCAGCGGTTAGTATGGGGGGCTCGTTGGCTGTCTGTGTGAGTGTGTTACGTAGGTGGCTGAGCCTCTCCGTTCATCTGCTATGGGCTTCCCCCGCCCCTCGCTTCCTGGTCAGAGCCAGCGGTTAGTATGGGGGGCTCGTTGGCTGTCTGTGTGAGTGTGTTACGTAGGTGGCTGAGCCTCTCCGTTCATCTGCTATGGGCTTCCCCCGCCCCTCGCTTCCTGGTCAGAGCCAGCGGTTAGTATGGGGGGCTCGTTGGCTGTCTGTGTGAGTGTGTTACGTAGGTGGCTGAGCCTCTCCGTTCATCTGCTATGGGCTTCCCCCGCCCCTCGCTTCCTGGTCAGAGCCAGCGGTTAGTATGGGGGGCTCGTTGGCTGTCTGTGTGAGTGTGTTACGTAGGTGGCTGAGCCTCTCCGTTCATCTGCTATGGGCTTCCCCCGCCCCTCGCTTCCTGGTCAGAGCCAGCGGTTAGTATGGGGGGCTCGTTGGCTGTCTGTGTGAGTGTGTTACGTAGGTGGCTGAGCCTCTCCGTTCATCTGCTATGGGCTTCCCCCGCCCCTCGCTTCCTGGTCAGAGCCAGCGGTTAGTATGGGGGGCTCGTTGGCTGTCTGTGTGAGTGTGTTACGTAGGTGGCTGAGCCTCTCCGTTCATCTGCTATGGGCTTCCCCCGCCCCTCGCTTCCTGGTCAGAGCCAGCGGTTAGTATGGGGGGCTCGTTGGCTGTCTGTGTGAGTGTGTTACGTAGGTGGCTGAGCCTCTCCGTTCATCTGCTATGGGCTTCCCCCGCCCCTCGCTTCCTGGTCAGAGCCAGCGGTTAGTATGGGGGGCTCGTTGGCTGTCTGTGTGAGTGTGTTACGTAGGTGGCTGAGCCTCTCCGTTCATCTGCTATGGGCTTCCCCCGCCCCTCGCTTCCTGGTCAGAGCCAGCGGTTAGTATGGGGGGCTCGTTGGCTGTCTGTGTGAGTGTGTTACGTAGGTGGCTGAGCCTCTCCGTTCATCTGCTATGGGCTTCCCCCGCCCCTCGCTTCCTGGTCAGAGCCAGCGGTTAGTATGGGGGGCTCGTTGGCTGTCTGTGTGAGTGTGTTACGTAGGTGGCTGAGCCTCTCCGTTCATCTGCTATGGGCTTCCCCCGCCCCTCGCTTCCTGGTCAGAGCCAGCGGTTAGTATGGGGGGCTCGTTGGCTGTCTGTGTGAGTGTGTTACGTAGGTGGCTGAGCCTCTCCGTTCATCTGCTATGGGCTTCCCCCGCCCCTCGCTTCCTGGTCAGAGCCAGCGGTTAGTATGGGGGGCTCGTTGGCTGTCTGTGTGAGTGTGTTACGTAGGTGGCTGAGCCTCTCCGTTCATCTGCTATGGGCTTCCCCCGCCCCTCGCTTCCTGGTCAGAGCCAGCGGTTAGTATGGGGGGCTCGTTGGCTGTCTGTGTGAGTGTGTTACGTAGGTGGCTGAGCCTCTCCGTTCATCTGCTATGGGCTTCCCCCGCCCCTCGCTTCCTGGTCAGAGCCAGCGGTTAGTATGGGGGGCTCGTTGGCTGTCTGTGTGAGTGTGTTACGTAGGTGGCTGAGCCTCTCCGTTCATCTGCTATGGGCTTCCCCCGCCCCTCGCTTCCTGGTCAGAGCCAGCGGTTAGTATGGGGGGCTCGTTGGCTGTCTGTGTGAGTGTGTTACGTAGGTGGCTGAGCCTCTCCGTTCATCTGCTATGGGCTTCCCCCGCCCCTCGCTTCCTGGTCAGAGCCAGCGGTTAGTATGGGGGGCTCGTTGGCTGTCTGTGTGAGTGTGTTACGTAGGTGGCTGAGCCTCTCCGTTCATCTGCTATGGGCTTCCCCCGCCCCTCGCTTCCTGGTCAGAGCCAGCGGTTAGTATGGGGGGCTCGTTGGCTGTCTGTGTGAGTGTGTTACGTAGGTGGCTGAGCCTCTCCGTTCATCTGCTATGGGCTTCCCCCGCCCCTCGCTTCCTGGTCAGAGCCAGCGGTTAGTATGGGGGGCTCGTTGGCTGTCTGTGTGAGTGTGTTACGTAGGTGGCTGAGCCTCTCCGTTCATCTGCTATGGGCTTCCCCCGCCCCTCGCTTCCTGGTCAGAGCCAGCGGTTAGTATGGGGGGCTCGTTGGCTGTCTGTGTGAGTGTGTTACGTAGGTGGCTGAGCCTCTCCGTTCATCTGCTATGGGCTTCCCCCGCCCCTCGCTTCCTGGTCAGAGCCAGCGGTTAGTATGGGGGGCTCGTTGGCTGTCTGTGTGAGTGTGTTACGTAGGTGGCTGAGCCTCTCCGTTCATCTGCTATGGGCTTCCCCCGCCCCTCGCTTCCTGGTCAGAGCCAGCGGTTAGTATGGGGGGCTCGTTGGCTGTCTGTGTGAGTGTGTTACGTAGGTGGCTGAGCCTCTCCGTTCATCTGCTATGGGCTTCCCCCGCCCCTCGCTTCCTGGTCAGAGCCAGCGGTTAGTATGGGGGGCTCGTTGGCTGTCTGTGTGAGTGTGTTACGTAGGTGGCTGAGCCTCTCCGTTCATCTGCTATGGGCTTCCCCCGCCCCTCGCTTCCTGGTCAGAGCCAGCGGTTAGTATGGGGGGCTCGTTGGCTGTCTGTGTGAGTGTGTTACGTAGGTGGCTGAGCCTCTCCGTTCATCTGCTATGGGCTTCCCCCGCCCCTCGCTTCCTGGTCAGAGCCAGCGGTTAGTATGGGGGGCTCGTTGGCTGTCTGTGTGAGTGTGTTACGTAGGTGGCTGAGCCTCTCCGTTCATCTGCTATGGGCTTCCCCCGCCCCTCGCTTCCTGGTCAGAGCCAGCGGTTAGTATGGGGGGCTCGTTGGCTGTCTGTGTGAGTGTGTTACGTAGGTGGCTGAGCCTCTCCGTTCATCTGCTATGGGCTTCCCCCGCCCCTCGCTTCCTGGTCAGAGCCAGCGGTTAGTATGGGGGGCTCGTTGGCTGTCTGTGTGAGTGTGTTACGTAGGTGGCTGAGCCTCTCCGTTCATCTGCTATGGGCTTCCCCCGCCCCTCGCTTCCTGGTCAGAGCCAGCGGTTAGTATGGGGGGCTCGTTGGCTGTCTGTGTGAGTGTGTTACGTAGGTGGCTGAGCCTCTCCGTTCATCTGCTATGGGCTTCCCCCGCCCCTCGCTTCCTGGTCAGAGCCAGCGGTTAGTATGGGGGGCTCGTTGGCTGTCTGTGTGAGTGTGTTACGTAGGTGGCTGAGCCTCTCCGTTCATCTGCTATGGGCTTCCCCCGCCCCTCGCTTCCTGGTCAGAGCCAGCGGTTAGTATGGGGGGCTCGTTGGCTGTCTGTGTGAGTGTGTTACGTAGGTGGCTGAGCCTCTCCGTTCATCTGCTATGGGCTTCCCCCGCCCCTCGCTTCCTGGTCAGAGCCAGCGGTTAGTATGGGGGGCTCGTTGGCTGTCTGTGTGAGTGTGTTACGTAGGTGGCTGAGCCTCTCCGTTCATCTGCTATGGGCTTCCCCCGCCCCTCGCTTCCTGGTCAGAGCCAGCGGTTAGTATGGGGGGCTCGTTGGCTGTCTGTGTGAGTGTGTTACGTAGGTGGCTGAGCCTCTCCGTTCATCTGCTATGGGCTTCCCCCGCCCCTCGCTTCCTGGTCAGAGCCAGCGGTTAGTATGGGGGGCTCGTTGGCTGTCTGTGTGAGTGTGTTACGTAGGTGGCTGAGCCTCTCCGTTCATCTGCTATGGGCTTCCCCCGCCCCTCGCTTCCTGGTCAGAGCCAGCGGTTAGTATGGGGGGCTCGTTGGCTGTCTGTGTGAGTGTGTTACGTAGGTGGCTGAGCCTCTCCGTTCATCTGCTATGGGCTTCCCCCGCCCCTCGCTTCCTGGTCAGAGCCAGCGGTTAGTATGGGGGGCTCGTTGGCTGTCTGTGTGAGTGTGTTACGTAGGTGGCTGAGCCTCTCCGTTCATCTGCTATGGGCTTCCCCCGCCCCTCGCTTCCTGGTCAGAGCCAGCGGTTAGTATGGGGGGCTCGTTGGCTGTCTGTGTGAGTGTGTTACGTAGGTGGCTGAGCCTCTCCGTTCATCTGCTATGGGCTTCCCCCGCCCCTCGCTTCCTGGTCAGAGCCAGCGGTTAGTATGGGGGGCTCGTTGGCTGTCTGTGTGAGTGTGTTACGTAGGTGGCTGAGCCTCTCCGTTCATCTGCTATGGGCTTCCCCCGCCCCTCGCTTCCTGGTCAGAGCCAGCGGTTAGTATGGGGGGCTCGTTGGCTGTCTGTGTGAGTGTGTTACGTAGGTGGCTGAGCCTCTCCGTTCATCTGCTATGGGCTTCCCCCGCCCCTCGCTTCCTGGTCAGAGCCAGCGGTTAGTATGGGGGGCTCGTTGGCTGTCTGTGTGAGTGTGTTACGTAGGTGGCTGAGCCTCTCCGTTCATCTGCTATGGGCTTCCCCCGCCCCTCGCTTCCTGGTCAGAGCCAGCGGTTAGTATGGGGGGCTCGTTGGCTGTCTGTGTGAGTGTGTTACGTAGGTGGCTGAGCCTCTCCGTTCATCTGCTATGGGCTTCCCCCGCCCCTCGCTTCCTGGTCAGAGCCAGCGGTTAGTATGGGGGGCTCGTTGGCTGTCTGTGTGAGTGTGTTACGTAGGTGGCTGAGCCTCTCCGTTCATCTGCTATGGGCTTCCCCCGCCCCTCGCTTCCTGGTCAGAGCCAGCGGTTAGTATGGGGGGCTCGTTGGCTGTCTGTGTGAGTGTGTTACGTAGGTGGCTGAGCCTCTCCGTTCATCTGCTATGGGCTTCCCCCGCCCCTCGCTTCCTGGTCAGAGCCAGCGGTTAGTATGGGGGGCTCGTTGGCTGTCTGTGTGAGTGTGTTACGTAGGTGGCTGAGCCTCTCCGTTCATCTGCTATGGGCTTCCCCCGCCCCTCGCTTCCTGGTCAGAGCCAGCGGTTAGTATGGGGGGCTCGTTGGCTGTCTGTGTGAGTGTGTTACGTAGGTGGCTGAGCCTCTCCGTTCATCTGCTATGGGCTTCCCCCGCCCCTCGCTTCCTGGTCAGAGCCAGCGGTTAGTATGGGGGGCTCGTTGGCTGTCTGTGTGAGTGTGTTACGTAGGTGGCTGAGCCTCTCCGTTCATCTGCTATGGGCTTCCCCCGCCCCTCGCTTCCTGGTCAGAGCCAGCGGTTAGTATGGGGGGCTCGTTGGCTGTCTGTGTGAGTGTGTTACGTAGGTGGCTGAGCCTCTCCGTTCATCTGCTATGGGCTTCCCCCGCCCCTCGCTTCCTGGTCAGAGCCAGCGGTTAGTATGGGGGGCTCGTTGGCTGTCTGTGTGAGTGTGTTACGTAGGTGGCTGAGCCTCTCCGTTCATCTGCTATGGGCTTCCCCCGCCCCTCGCTTCCTGGTCAGAGCCAGCGGTTAGTATGGGGGGCTCGTTGGCTGTCTGTGTGAGTGTGTTACGTAGGTGGCTGAGCCTCTCCGTTCATCTGCTATGGGCTTCCCCCGCCCCTCGCTTCCTGGTCAGAGCCAGCGGTTAGTATGGGGGGCTCGTTGGCTGTCTGTGTGAGTGTGTTACGTAGGTGGCTGAGCCTCTCCGTTCATCTGCTATGGGCTTCCCCCGCCCCTCGCTTCCTGGTCAGAGCCAGCGGTTAGTATGGGGGGCTCGTTGGCTGTCTGTGTGAGTGTGTTACGTAGGTGGCTGAGCCTCTCCGTTCATCTGCTATGGGCTTCCCCCGCCCCTCGCTTCCTGGTCAGAGCCAGCGGTTAGTATGGGGGGCTCGTTGGCTGTCTGTGTGAGTGTGTTACGTAGGTGGCTGAGCCTCTCCGTTCATCTGCTATGGGCTTCCCCCGCCCCTCGCTTCCTGGTCAGAGCCAGCGGTTAGTATGGGGGGCTCGTTGGCTGTCTGTGTGAGTGTGTTACGTAGGTGGCTGAGCCTCTCCGTTCATCTGCTATGGGCTTCCCCCGCCCCTCGCTTCCTGGTCAGAGCCAGCGGTTAGTATGGGGGGCTCGTTGGCTGTCTGTGTGAGTGTGTTACGTAGGTGGCTGAGCCTCTCCGTTCATCTGCTATGGGCTTCCCCCGCCCCTCGCTTCCTGGTCAGAGCCAGCGGTTAGTATGGGGGGCTCGTTGGCTGTCTGTGTGAGTGTGTTACGTAGGTGGCTGAGCCTCTCCGTTCATCTGCTATGGGCTTCCCCCGCCCCTCGCTTCCTGGTCAGAGCCAGCGGTTAGTATGGGGGGCTCGTTGGCTGTCTGTGTGAGTGTGTTACGTAGGTGGCTGAGCCTCTCCGTTCATCTGCTATGGGCTTCCCCCGCCCCTCGCTTCCTGGTCAGAGCCAGCGGTTAGTATGGGGGGCTCGTTGGCTGTCTGTGTGAGTGTGTTACGTAGGTGGCTGAGCCTCTCCGTTCATCTGCTATGGGCTTCCCCCGCCCCTCGCTTCCTGGTCAGAGCCAGCGGTTAGTATGGGGGGCTCGTTGGCTGTCTGTGTGAGTGTGTTACGTAGGTGGCTGAGCCTCTCCGTTCATCTGCTATGGGCTTCCCCCGCCCCTCGCTTCCTGGTCAGAGCCAGCGGTTAGTATGGGGGGCTCGTTGGCTGTCTGTGTGAGTGTGTTACGTAGGTGGCTGAGCCTCTCCGTTCATCTGCTATGGGCTTCCCCCGCCCCTCGCTTCCTGGTCAGAGCCAGCGGTTAGTATGGGGGGCTCGTTGGCTGTCTGTGTGAGTGTGTTACGTAGGTGGCTGAGCCTCTCCGTTCATCTGCTATGGGCTTCCCCCGCCCCTCGCTTCCTGGTCAGAGCCAGCGGTTAGTATGGGGGGCTCGTTGGCTGTCTGTGTGAGTGTGTTACGTAGGTGGCTGAGCCTCTCCGTTCATCTGCTATGGGCTTCCCCCGCCCCTCGCTTCCTGGTCAGAGCCAGCGGTTAGTATGGGGGGCTCGTTGGCTGTCTGTGTGAGTGTGTTACGTAGGTGGCTGAGCCTCTCCGTTCATCTGCTATGGGCTTCCCCCGCCCCTCGCTTCCTGGTCAGAGCCAGCGGTTAGTATGGGGGGCTCGTTGGCTGTCTGTGTGAGTGTGTTACGTAGGTGGCTGAGCCTCTCCGTTCATCTGCTATGGGCTTCCCCCGCCCCTCGCTTCCTGGTCAGAGCCAGCGGTTAGTATGGGGGGCTCGTTGGCTGTCTGTGTGAGTGTGTTACGTAGGTGGCTGAGCCTCTCCGTTCATCTGCTATGGGCTTCCCCCGCCCCTCGCTTCCTGGTCAGAGCCAGCGGTTAGTATGGGGGGCTCGTTGGCTGTCTGTGTGAGTGTGTTACGTAGGTGGCTGAGCCTCTCCGTTCATCTGCTATGGGCTTCCCCCGCCCCTCGCTTCCTGGTCAGAGCCAGCGGTTAGTATGGGGGGCTCGTTGGCTGTCTGTGTGAGTGTGTTACGTAGGTGGCTGAGCCTCTCCGTTCATCTGCTATGGGCTTCCCCCGCCCCTCGCTTCCTGGTCAGAGCCAGCGGTTAGTATGGGGGGCTCGTTGGCTGTCTGTGTGAGTGTGTTACGTAGGTGGCTGAGCCTCTCCGTTCATCTGCTATGGGCTTCCCCCGCCCCTCGCTTCCTGGTCAGAGCCAGCGGTTAGTATGGGGGGCTCGTTGGCTGTCTGTGTGAGTGTGTTACGTAGGTGGCTGAGCCTCTCCGTTCATCTGCTATGGGCTTCCCCCGCCCCTCGCTTCCTGGTCAGAGCCAGCGGTTAGTATGGGGGGCTCGTTGGCTGTCTGTGTGAGTGTGTTACGTAGGTGGCTGAGCCTCTCCGTTCATCTGCTATGGGCTTCCCCCGCCCCTCGCTTCCTGGTCAGAGCCAGCGGTTAGTATGGGGGGCTCGTTGGCTGTCTGTGTGAGTGTGTTACGTAGGTGGCTGAGCCTCTCCGTTCATCTGCTATGGGCTTCCCCCGCCCCTCGCTTCCTGGTCAGAGCCAGCGGTTAGTATGGGGGGCTCGTTGGCTGTCTGTGTGAGTGTGTTACGTAGGTGGCTGAGCCTCTCCGTTCATCTGCTATGGGCTTCCCCCGCCCCTCGCTTCCTGGTCAGAGCCAGCGGTTAGTATGGGGGGCTCGTTGGCTGTCTGTGTGAGTGTGTTACGTAGGTGGCTGAGCCTCTCCGTTCATCTGCTATGGGCTTCCCCCGCCCCTCGCTTCCTGGTCAGAGCCAGCGGTTAGTATGGGGGGCTCGTTGGCTGTCTGTGTGAGTGTGTTACGTAGGTGGCTGAGCCTCTCCGTTCATCTGCTATGGGCTTCCCCCGCCCCTCGCTTCCTGGTCAGAGCCAGCGGTTAGTATGGGGGGCTCGTTGGCTGTCTGTGTGAGTGTGTTACGTAGGTGGCTGAGCCTCTCCGTTCATCTGCTATGGGCTTCCCCCGCCCCTCGCTTCCTGGTCAGAGCCAGCGGTTAGTATGGGGGGCTCGTTGGCTGTCTGTGTGAGTGTGTTACGTAGGTGGCTGAGCCTCTCCGTTCATCTGCTATGGGCTTCCCCCGCCCCTCGCTTCCTGGTCAGAGCCAGCGGTTAGTATGGGGGGCTCGTTGGCTGTCTGTGTGAGTGTGTTACGTAGGTGGCTGAGCCTCTCCGTTCATCTGCTATGGGCTTCCCCCGCCCCTCGCTTCCTGGTCAGAGCCAGCGGTTAGTATGGGGGGCTCGTTGGCTGTCTGTGTGAGTGTGTTACGTAGGTGGCTGAGCCTCTCCGTTCATCTGCTATGGGCTTCCCCCGCCCCTCGCTTCCTGGTCAGAGCCAGCGGTTAGTATGGGGGGCTCGTTGGCTGTCTGTGTGAGTGTGTTACGTAGGTGGCTGAGCCTCTCCGTTCATCTGCTATGGGCTTCCCCCGCCCCTCGCTTCCTGGTCAGAGCCAGCGGTTAGTATGGGGGGCTCGTTGGCTGTCTGTGTGAGTGTGTTACGTAGGTGGCTGAGCCTCTCCGTTCATCTGCTATGGGCTTCCCCCGCCCCTCGCTTCCTGGTCAGAGCCAGCGGTTAGTATGGGGGGCTCGTTGGCTGTCTGTGTGAGTGTGTTACGTAGGTGGCTGAGCCTCTCCGTTCATCTGCTATGGGCTTCCCCCGCCCCTCGCTTCCTGGTCAGAGCCAGCGGTTAGTATGGGGGGCTCGTTGGCTGTCTGTGTGAGTGTGTTACGTAGGTGGCTGAGCCTCTCCGTTCATCTGCTATGGGCTTCCCCCGCCCCTCGCTTCCTGGTCAGAGCCAGCGGTTAGTATGGGGGGCTCGTTGGCTGTCTGTGTGAGTGTGTTACGTAGGTGGCTGAGCCTCTCCGTTCATCTGCTATGGGCTTCCCCCGCCCCTCGCTTCCTGGTCAGAGCCAGCGGTTAGTATGGGGGGCTCGTTGGCTGTCTGTGTGAGTGTGTTACGTAGGTGGCTGAGCCTCTCCGTTCATCTGCTATGGGCTTCCCCCGCCCCTCGCTTCCTGGTCAGAGCCAGCGGTTAGTATGGGGGGCTCGTTGGCTGTCTGTGTGAGTGTGTTACGTAGGTGGCTGAGCCTCTCCGTTCATCTGCTATGGGCTTCCCCCGCCCCTCGCTTCCTGGTCAGAGCCAGCGGTTAGTATGGGGGGCTCGTTGGCTGTCTGTGTGAGTGTGTTACGTAGGTGGCTGAGCCTCTCCGTTCATCTGCTATGGGCTTCCCCCGCCCCTCGCTTCCTGGTCAGAGCCAGCGGTTAGTATGGGGGGCTCGTTGGCTGTCTGTGTGAGTGTGTTACGTAGGTGGCTGAGCCTCTCCGTTCATCTGCTATGGGCTTCCCCCGCCCCTCGCTTCCTGGTCAGAGCCAGCGGTTAGTATGGGGGGCTCGTTGGCTGTCTGTGTGAGTGTGTTACGTAGGTGGCTGAGCCTCTCCGTTCATCTGCTATGGGCTTCCCCCGCCCCTCGCTTCCTGGTCAGAGCCAGCGGTTAGTATGGGGGGCTCGTTGGCTGTCTGTGTGAGTGTGTTACGTAGGTGGCTGAGCCTCTCCGTTCATCTGCTATGGGCTTCCCCCGCCCCTCGCTTCCTGGTCAGAGCCAGCGGTTAGTATGGGGGGCTCGTTGGCTGTCTGTGTGAGTGTGTTACGTAGGTGGCTGAGCCTCTCCGTTCATCTGCTATGGGCTTCCCCCGCCCCTCGCTTCCTGGTCAGAGCCAGCGGTTAGTATGGGGGGCTCGTTGGCTGTCTGTGTGAGTGTGTTACGTAGGTGGCTGAGCCTCTCCGTTCATCTGCTATGGGCTTCCCCCGCCCCTCGCTTCCTGGTCAGAGCCAGCGGTTAGTATGGGGGGCTCGTTGGCTGTCTGTGTGAGTGTGTTACGTAGGTGGCTGAGCCTCTCCGTTCATCTGCTATGGGCTTCCCCCGCCCCTCGCTTCCTGGTCAGAGCCAGCGGTTAGTATGGGGGGCTCGTTGGCTGTCTGTGTGAGTGTGTTACGTAGGTGGCTGAGCCTCTCCGTTCATCTGCTATGGGCTTCCCCCGCCCCTCGCTTCCTGGTCAGAGCCAGCGGTTAGTATGGGGGGCTCGTTGGCTGTCTGTGTGAGTGTGTTACGTAGGTGGCTGAGCCTCTCCGTTCATCTGCTATGGGCTTCCCCCGCCCCTCGCTTCCTGGTCAGAGCCAGCGGTTAGTATGGGGGGCTCGTTGGCTGTCTGTGTGAGTGTGTTACGTAGGTGGCTGAGCCTCTCCGTTCATCTGCTATGGGCTTCCCCCGCCCCTCGCTTCCTGGTCAGAGCCAGCGGTTAGTATGGGGGGCTCGTTGGCTGTCTGTGTGAGTGTGTTACGTAGGTGGCTGAGCCTCTCCGTTCATCTGCTATGGGCTTCCCCCGCCCCTCGCTTCCTGGTCAGAGCCAGCGGTTAGTATGGGGGGCTCGTTGGCTGTCTGTGTGAGTGTGTTACGTAGGTGGCTGAGCCTCTCCGTTCATCTGCTATGGGCTTCCCCCGCCCCTCGCTTCCTGGTCAGAGCCAGCGGTTAGTATGGGGGGCTCGTTGGCTGTCTGTGTGAGTGTGTTACGTAGGTGGCTGAGCCTCTCCGTTCATCTGCTATGGGCTTCCCCCGCCCCTCGCTTCCTGGTCAGAGCCAGCGGTTAGTATGGGGGGCTCGTTGGCTGTCTGTGTGAGTGTGTTACGTAGGTGGCTGAGCCTCTCCGTTCATCTGCTATGGGCTTCCCCCGCCCCTCGCTTCCTGGTCAGAGCCAGCGGTTAGTATGGGGGGCTCGTTGGCTGTCTGTGTGAGTGTGTTACGTAGGTGGCTGAGCCTCTCCGTTCATCTGCTATGGGCTTCCCCCGCCCCTCGCTTCCTGGTCAGAGCCAGCGGTTAGTATGGGGGGCTCGTTGGCTGTCTGTGTGAGTGTGTTACGTAGGTGGCTGAGCCTCTCCGTTCATCTGCTATGGGCTTCCCCCGCCCCTCGCTTCCTGGTCAGAGCCAGCGGTTAGTATGGGGGGCTCGTTGGCTGTCTGTGTGAGTGTGTTACGTAGGTGGCTGAGCCTCTCCGTTCATCTGCTATGGGCTTCCCCCGCCCCTCGCTTCCTGGTCAGAGCCAGCGGTTAGTATGGGGGGCTCGTTGGCTGTCTGTGTGAGTGTGTTACGTAGGTGGCTGAGCCTCTCCGTTCATCTGCTATGGGCTTCCCCCGCCCCTCGCTTCCTGGTCAGAGCCAGCGGTTAGTATGGGGGGCTCGTTGGCTGTCTGTGTGAGTGTGTTACGTAGGTGGCTGAGCCTCTCCGTTCATCTGCTATGGGCTTCCCCCGCCCCTCGCTTCCTGGTCAGAGCCAGCGGTTAGTATGGGGGGCTCGTTGGCTGTCTGTGTGAGTGTGTTACGTAGGTGGCTGAGCCTCTCCGTTCATCTGCTATGGGCTTCCCCCGCCCCTCGCTTCCTGGTCAGAGCCAGCGGTTAGTATGGGGGGCTCGTTGGCTGTCTGTGTGAGTGTGTTACGTAGGTGGCTGAGCCTCTCCGTTCATCTGCTATGGGCTTCCCCCGCCCCTCGCTTCCTGCTCAGAGCCAGCGGTTAGTATGGGGGGCTCGTTGGCTGTCTGTGTGAGTGTGTTACGTAGGTGGCTGAGCCTCTCCGTTCATCTGCTATGGGCTTCCCCCGCCCCTCGCTTCCTGCTCAGAGCCAGCGGTTAGTATGGGGGGCTCGTTGGCTGTCTGTGTGAGTGTGTTACGTAGGTGGCTGAGCCTCTCCGTTCATCTGCTATGGGCTTCCCCCGCCCCTCGCTTCCTGGTCAGAGCCAGCGGTTAGTATGGGGGGCTCGTTGGCTGTCTGTGTGAGTGTGTTACGTAGGTGGCTGAGCCTCTCCGTTCATCTGCTATGGGCTTCCCCCGCCCCTCGCTTCCTGGTCAGAGCCAGCGGTTAGTATGGGGGGCTCGTTGGCTGTCTGTGTGAGTGTGTTACGTAGGTGGCTGAGCCTCTCCGTTCATCTGCTATGGGCTTCCCCCGCCCCTCGCTTCCTGCTCAGAGCCAGCGGTTAGTATGGGGGGCTCGTTGGCTGTCTGTGTGAGTGTGTTACGTAGGTGGCTGAGCCTCTCCGTTCATCTGCTATGGGCTTCCCCCGCCCCTCGCTTCCTGCTCAGAGCCAGCGGTTAGTATGGGGGGCTCGTTGGCTGTCTGTGTGAGTGTGTTACGTAGGTGGCTGAGCCTCTCCGTTCATCTGCTATGGGCTTCCCCCGCCCCTCGCTTCCTGCTCAGAGCCAGCGGTTAGTATGGGGGGCTCGTTGGCTGTCTGTGTGAGTGTGTTACGTAGGTGGCTGAGCCTCTCCGTTCATCTGCTATGGGCTTCCCCCGCCCCTCGCTTCCTGCTCAGAGCCAGCGGTTAGTATGGGGGGCTCGTTGGCTGTCTGTGTGAGTGTGTTACGTAGGTGGCTGAGCCTCTCCGTTCATCTGCTATGGGCTTCCCCCGCCCCTCGCTTCCTGCTCAGAGCCAGCGGTTAGTATGGGGGGCTCGTTGGCTGTCTGTGTGAGTGTGTTACGTAGGTGGCTGAGCCTCTCCGTTCATCTGCTATGGGCTTCCCCCGCCCCTCGCTTCCTGCTCAGAGCCAGCGGTTAGTATGGGGGGCTCGTTGGCTGTCTGTGTGAGTGTGTTACGTAGGTGGCTGAGCCTCTCCGTTCATCTGCTATGGGCTTCCCCCGCCCCTCGCTTCCTGCTCAGAGCCAGCGGTTAGTATGGGGGGCTCGTTGGCTGTCTGTGTGAGTGTGTTACGTAGGTGGCTGAGCCTCTCCGTTCATCTGCTATGGGCTTCCCCCGCCCCTCGCTTCCTGCTCAGAGCCAGCGGTTAGTATGGGGGGCTCGTTGGCTGTCTGTGTGAGTGTGTTACGTAGGTGGCTGAGCCTCTCCGTTCATCTGCTATGGGCTTCCCCCGCCCCTCGCTTCCTGCTCAGAGCCAGCGGTTAGTATGGGGGGCTCGTTGGCTGTCTGTGTGAGTGTGTTACGTAGGTGGCTGAGCCTCTCCGTTCATCTGCTATGGGCTTCCCCCGCCCCTCGCTTCCTGCTCAGAGCCAGCGGTTAGTATGGGGGGCTCGTTGGCTGTCTGTGTGAGTGTGTTACGTAGGTGGCTGAGCCTCTCCGTTCATCTGCTATGGGCTTCCCCCGCCCCTCGCTTCCTGCTCAGAGCCAGCGGTTAGTATGGGGGGCTCGTTGGCTGTCTGTGTGAGTGTGTTACGTAGGTGGCTGAGCCTCTCCGTTCATCTGCTATGGGCTTCCCCCGCCCCTCGCTTCCTGCTCAGAGCCAGCGGTTAGTATGGGGGGCTCGTTGGCTGTCTGTGTGAGTGTGTTACGTAGGTGGCTGAGCCTCTCCGTTCATCTGCTATGGGCTTCCCCCGCCCCTCGCTTCCTGCTCAGAGCCAGCGGTTAGTATGGGGGGCTCGTTGGCTGTCTGTGTGAGTGTGTTACGTAGGTGGCTGAGCCTCTCCGTTCATCTGCTATGGGCTTCCCCCGCCCCTCGCTTCCTGCTCAGAGCCAGCGGTTAGTATGGGGGGCTCGTTGGCTGTCTGTGTGAGTGTGTTACGTAGGTGGCTGAGCCTCTCCGTTCATCTGCTATGGGCTTCCCCCGCCCCTCGCTTCCTGCTCAGAGCCAGCGGTTAGTATGGGGGGCTCGTTGGCTGTCTGTGTGAGTGTGTTACGTAGGTGGCTGAGCCTCTCCGTTCATCTGCTATGGGCTTCCCCCGCCCCTCGCTTCCTGCTCAGAGCCAGCGGTTAGTATGGGGGGCTCGTTGGCTGTCTGTGTGAGTGTGTTACGTAGGTGGCTGAGCCTCTCCGTTCATCTGCTATGGGCTTCCCCCGCCCCTCGCTTCCTGCTCAGAGCCAGCGGTTAGTATGGGGGGCTCGTTGGCTGTCTGTGTGAGTGTGTTACGTAGGTGGCTGAGCCTCTCCGTTCATCTGCTATGGGCTTCCCCCGCCCCTCGCTTCCTGCTCAGAGCCAGCGGTTAGTATGGGGGGCTCGTTGGCTGTCTGTGTGAGTGTGTTACGTAGGTGGCTGAGCCTCTCCGTTCATCTGCTATGGGCTTCCCCCGCCCCTCGCTTCCTGCTCAGAGCCAGCGGTTAGTATGGGGGGCTCGTTGGCTGTCTGTGTGAGTGTGTTACGTAGGTGGCTGAGCCTCTCCGTTCATCTGCTATGGGCTTCCCCCGCCCCTCGCTTCCTGCTCAGAGCCAGCGGTTAGTATGGGGGGCTCGTTGGCTGTCTGTGTGAGTGTGTTACGTAGGTGGCTGAGCCTCTCCGTTCATCTGCTATGGGCTTCCCCCGCCCCTCGCTTCCTGCTCAGAGCCAGCGGTTAGTATGGGGGGCTCGTTGGCTGTCTGTGTGAGTGTGTTACGTAGGTGGCTGAGCCTCTCCGTTCATCTGCTATGGGCTTCCCCCGCCCCTCGCTTCCTGCTCAGAGCCAGCGGTTAGTATGGGGGGCTCGTTGGCTGTCTGTGTGAGTGTGTTACGTAGGTGGCTGAGCCTCTCCGTTCATCTGCTATGGGCTTCCCCCGCCCCTCGCTTCCTGCTCAGAGCCAGCGGTTAGTATGGGGGGCTCGTTGGCTGTCTGTGTGAGTGTGTTACGTAGGTGGCTGAGCCTCTCCGTTCATCTGCTATGGGCTTCCCCCGCCCCTCGCTTCCTGCTCAGAGCCAGCGGTTAGTATGGGGGGCTCGTTGGCTGTCTGTGTGAGTGTGTTACGTAGGTGGCTGAGCCTCTCCGTTCATCTGCTATGGGCTTCCCCCGCCCCTCGCTTCCTGCTCAGAGCCAGCGGTTAGTATGGGGGGCTCGTTGGCTGTCTGTGTGAGTGTGTTACGTAGGTGGCTGAGCCTCTCCGTTCATCTGCTATGGGCTTCCCCCGCCCCTCGCTTCCTGCTCAGAGCCAGCGGTTAGTATGGGGGGCTCGTTGGCTGTCTGTGTGAGTGTGTTACGTAGGTGGCTGAGCCTCTCCGTTCATCTGCTATGGGCTTCCCCCGCCCCTCGCTTCCTGCTCAGAGCCAGCGGTTAGTATGGGGGGCTCGTTGGCTGTCTGTGTGAGTGTGTTACGTAGGTGGCTGAGCCTCTCCGTTCATCTGCTATGGGCTTCCCCCGCCCCTCGCTTCCTGCTCAGAGCCAGCGGTTAGTATGGGGGGCTCGTTGGCTGTCTGTGTGAGTGTGTTACGTAGGTGGCTGAGCCTCTCCGTTCATCTGCTATGGGCTTCCCCCGCCCCTCGCTTCCTGCTCAGAGCCAGCGGTTAGTATGGGGGGCTCGTTGGCTGTCTGTGTGAGTGTGTTACGTAGGTGGCTGAGCCTCTCCGTTCATCTGCTATGGGCTTCCCCCGCCCCTCGCTTCCTGCTCAGAGCCAGCGGTTAGTATGGGGGGCTCGTTGGCTGTCTGTGTGAGTGTGTTACGTAGGTGGCTGAGCCTCTCCGTTCATCTGCTATGGGCTTCCCCCGCCCCTCGCTTCCTGCTCAGAGCCAGCGGTTAGTATGGGGGGCTCGTTGGCTGTCTGTGTGAGTGTGTTACGTAGGTGGCTGAGCCTCTCCGTTCATCTGCTATGGGCTTCCCCCGCCCCTCGCTTCCTGCTCAGAGCCAGCGGTTAGTATGGGGGGCTCGTTGGCTGTCTGTGTGAGTGTGTTACGTAGGTGGCTGAGCCTCTCCGTTCATCTGCTATGGGCTTCCCCCGCCCCTCGCTTCCTGCTCAGAGCCAGCGGTTAGTATGGGGGGCTCGTTGGCTGTCTGTGTGAGTGTGTTACGTAGGTGGCTGAGCCTCTCCGTTCATCTGCTATGGGCTTCCCCCGCCCCTCGCTTCCTGCTCAGAGCCAGCGGTTAGTATGGGGGGCTCGTTGGCTGTCTGTGTGAGTGTGTTACGTAGGTGGCTGAGCCTCTCCGTTCATCTGCTATGGGCTTCCCCCGCCCCTCGCTTCCTGCTCAGAGCCAGCGGTTAGTATGGGGGGCTCGTTGGCTGTCTGTGTGAGTGTGTTACGTAGGTGGCTGAGCCTCTCCGTTCATCTGCTATGGGCTTCCCCCGCCCCTCGCTTCCTGCTCAGAGCCAGCGGTTAGTATGGGGGGCTCGTTGGCTGTCTGTGTGAGTGTGTTACGTAGGTGGCTGAGCCTCTCCGTTCATCTGCTATGGGCTTCCCCCGCCCCTCGCTTCCTGCTCAGAGCCAGCGGTTAGTATGGGGGGCTCGTTGGCTGTCTGTGTGAGTGTGTTACGTAGGTGGCTGAGCCTCTCCGTTCATCTGCTATGGGCTTCCCCCGCCCCTCGCTTCCTGCTCAGAGCCAGCGGTTAGTATGGGGGGCTCGTTGGCTGTCTGTGTGAGTGTGTTACGTAGGTGGCTGAGCCTCTCCGTTCATCTGCTATGGGCTTCCCCCGCCCCTCGCTTCCTGCTCAGAGCCAGCGGTTAGTATGGGGGGCTCGTTGGCTGTCTGTGTGAGTGTGTTACGTAGGTGGCTGAGCCTCTCCGTTCATCTGCTATGGGCTTCCCCCGCCCCTCGCTTCCTGCTCAGAGCCAGCGGTTAGTATGGGGGGCTCGTTGGCTGTCTGTGTGAGTGTGTTACGTAGGTGGCTGAGCCTCTCCGTTCATCTGCTATGGGCTTCCCCCGCCCCTCGCTTCCTGCTCAGAGCCAGCGGTTAGTATGGGGGGCTCGTTGGCTGTCTGTGTGAGTGTGTTACGTAGGTGGCTGAGCCTCTCCGTTCATCTGCTATGGGCTTCCCCCGCCCCTCGCTTCCTGCTCAGAGCCAGCGGTTAGTATGGGGGGCTCGTTGGCTGTCTGTGTGAGTGTGTTACGTAGGTGGCTGAGCCTCTCCGTTCATCTGCTATGGGCTTCCCCCGCCCCTCGCTTCCTGCTCAGAGCCAGCGGTTAGTAGGGGGGCTCGTTGGCTGTCTGTGTGAGTGTGTTACGTAGGTGGCTGAGCCTCTCCGTTCATCTGCTATGGGCTTCCCCCGCCCCTCGCTTCCTGCTCAGAGCCAGCGGTTAGTATGGGGGGCTCGTTGGCTGTCTGTGTGAGTGTGTTACGTAGGTGGCTGAGCCTCTCCGTTCATCTGCTATGGGCTTCCCCCGCCCCTCGCTTCCTGCTCAGAGCCAGCGGTTAGTATGGGGGGCTCGTTGGCTGTCTGTGTGAGTGTGTTACGTAGGTGGCTGAGCCTCTCCGTTCATCTGCTATGGGCTTCCCCCGCCCCTCGCTTCCTGCTCAGAGCCAGCGGTTAGTAGGGGGGCTCGTTGGCTGTCTGTGTGAGTGTGTTACGTAGGTGGCTGAGCCTCTCCGTTCATCTGCTATGGGCTTCCCCCGCCCCTCGCTTCCTGCTCAGAGCCAGCGGTTAGTAGGGGGGCTCGTTGGCTGTCTGTGTGAGTGTGTTACGTAGGTGGCTGAGCCTCTCCGTTCATCTGCTATGGGCTTCCCCCGCCCCTCGCTTCCTGCTCAGAGCCAGCGGTTAGTAGGGGGGCTCGTTGGCTGTCTGTGTGAGTGTGTTACGTAGGTGGCTGAGCCTCTCCGTTCATCTGCTATGGGCTTCCCCCGCCCCTCGCTTCCTGCTCAGAGCCAGCGGTTAGTATGGGGGCTCGTTGGCTGTCTGTGTGAGTGTGTTACGTAGGTGGCTGAGCCTCTCCGTTCATCTGCTATGGGCTTCCCCCGCCCCTCGCTTCCTGCTCAGAGCCAGCGGTTAGTAGGGGGGCTCGTTGGCTGTCTGTGTGAGTGTGTTACGTAGGTGGCTGAGCCTCTCCGTTCATCTGCTATGGGCTTCCCCCGCCCCTCGCTTCCTGCTCAGAGCCAGCGGTTAGTAGGGGGGCTCGTTGGCTGTCTGTGTGAGTGTGTTACGTAGGTGGCTGAGCCTCTCCGTTCATCTGCTATGGGCTTCCCCCGCCCCTCGCTTCCTGCTCAGAGCCAGCGGTTAGTAGGGGGGCTCGTTGGCTGTCTGTGTGAGTGTGTTACGTAGGTGGCTGAGCCTCTCCGTTCATCTGCTATGGGCTTCCCCCGCCCCTCGCTTCCTGCTCAGAGCCAGCGGTTAGTAGGGGGGCTCGTTGGCTGTCTGTGTGAGTGTGTTACGTAGGTGGCTGAGCCTCTCCGTTCATCTGCTATGGGCTTCCCCCGCCCCTCGCTTCCTGCTCAGAGCCAGCGGTTAGTAGGGGGGCTCGTTGGCTGTCTGTGTGAGTGTGTTACGTAGGTGGCTGAGCCTCTCCGTTCATCTGCTATGGGCTTCCCCCGCCCCTCGCTTCCTGCTCAGAGCCAGCGGTTAGTAGGGGGGCTCGTTGGCTGTCTGTGTGAGTGTGTTACGTAGGTGGCTGAGCCTCTCCGTTCATCTGCTATGGGCTTCCCCCGCCCCTCGCTTCCTGCTCAGAGCCAGCGGTTAGTAGGGGGGCTCGTTGGCTGTCTGTGTGAGTGTGTTACGTAGGTGGCTGAGCCTCTCCGTTCATCTGCTATGGGCTTCCCCCGCCCCTCGCTTCCTGCTCAGAGCCAGCGGTTAGTATGGGGGGCTCGTTGGCTGTCTGTGTGAGTGTGTTACGTAGGTGGCTGAGCCTCTCCGTTCATCTGCTATGGGCTTCCCCCGCCCCTCGCTTCCTGCTCAGAGCCAGCGGTTAGTATGGGGGGCTCGTTGGCTGTCTGTGTGAGTGTGTTACGTAGGTGGCTGAGCCTCTCCGTTCATCTGCTATGGGCTTCCCCCGCCCCTCGCTTCCTGCTCAGAGCCAGCGGTTAGTAGGGGGGCTCGTTGGCTGTCTGTGTGAGTGTGTTACGTAGGTGGCTGAGCCTCTCCGTTCATCTGCTATGGGCTTCCCCCGCCCCTCGCTTCCTGCTCAGAGCCAGCGGTTAGTAGGGGGGCTCGTTGGCTGTCTGTGTGAGTGTGTTACGTAGGTGGCTGAGCCTCTCCGTTCATCTGCTATGGGCTTCCCCCGCCCCTCGCTTCCTGCTCAGAGCCAGCGGTTAGTAGGGGGGCTCGTTGGCTGTCTGTGTGAGTGTGTTACGTAGGTGGCTGAGCCTCTCCGTTCATCTGCTATGGGCTTCCCCCGCCCCTCGCTTCCTGCTCAGAGCCAGCGGTTAGTATGGGGGGCTCGTTGGCTGTCTGTGTGAGTGTGTTACGTAGGTGGCTGAGCCTCTCCGTTCATCTGCTATGGGCTTCCCCCGCCCCTCGCTTCCTGCTCAGAGCCAGCGGTTAGTATGGGGGGCTCGTTGGCTGTCTGTGTGAGTGTGTTACGTAGGTGGCTGAGCCTCTCCGTTCATCTGCTATGGGCTTCCCCCGCCCCTCGCTTCCTGCTCAGAGCCAGCGGTTAGTATGGGGGGCTCGTTGGCTGTCTGTGTGAGTGTGTTACGTAGGTGGCTGAGCCTCTCCGTTCATCTGCTATGGGCTTCCCCCGCCCCTCGCTTCCTGCTCAGAGCCAGCGGTTAGTATGGGGGGCTCGTTGGCTGTCTGTGTGAGTGTGTTACGTAGGTGGCTGAGCCTCTCCGTTCATCTGCTATGGGCTTCCCCCGCCCCTCGCTTCCTGCTCAGAGCCAGCGGTTAGTATGGGGGGCTCGTTGGCTGTCTGTGTGAGTGTGTTACGTAGGTGGCTGAGCCTCTCCGTTCATCTGCTATGGGCTTCCCCCGCCCCTCGCTTCCTGCTCAGAGCCAGCGGTTAGTATGGGGGGCTCGTTGGCTGTCTGTGTGAGTGTGTTACGTAGGTGGCTGAGCCTCTCCGTTCATCTGCTATGGGCTTCCCCCGCCCCTCGCTTCCTGCTCAGAGCCAGCGGTTAGTATGGGGGGCTCGTTGGCTGTCTGTGTGAGTGTGTTACGTAGGTGGCTGAGCCTCTCCGTTCATCTGCTATGGGCTTCCCCCGCCCCTCGCTTCCTGCTCAGAGCCAGCGGTTAGTATGGGGGGCTCGTTGGCTGTCTGTGTGAGTGTGTTACGTAGGTGGCTGAGCCTCTCCGTTCATCTGCTATGGGCTTCCCCCGCCCCTCGCTTCCTGCTCAGAGCCAGCGGTTAGTATGGGGGGCTCGTTGGCTGTCTGTGTGAGTGTGTTACGTAGGTGGCTGAGCCTCTCCGTTCATCTGCTATGGGCTTCCCCCGCCCCTCGCTTCCTGCTCAGAGCCAGCGGTTAGTATGGGGGGCTCGTTGGCTGTCTGTGTGAGTGTGTTACGTAGGTGGCTGAGCCTCTCCGTTCATCTGCTATGGGCTTCCCCCGCCCCTCGCTTCCTGCTCAGAGCCAGCGGTTAGTATGGGGGGCTCGTTGGCTGTCTGTGTGAGTGTGTTACGTAGGTGGCTGAGCCTCTCCGTTCATCTGCTATGGGCTTCCCCCGCCCCTCGCTTCCTGCTCAGAGCCAGCGGTTAGTATGGGGGCTCGTTGGCTGTCTGTGTGAGTGTGTTACGTAGGTGGCTGAGCCTCTCCGTTCATCTGCTATGGGCTTCCCCCGCCCCTCGCTTCCTGCTCAGAGCCAGCGGTTAGTATGGGGGGCTCGTTGGCTGTCTGTGTGAGTGTGTTACGTAGGTGGCTGAGCCTCTCCGTTCATCTGCTATGGGCTTCCCCCGCCCCTCGCTTCCTGCTCAGAGCCAGCGGTTAGTATGGGGGGCTCGTTGGCTGTCTGTGTGAGTGTGTTACGTAGGTGGCTGAGCCTCTCCGTTCATCTGCTATGGGCTTCCCCCGCCCCTCGCTTCCTGCTCAGAGCCAGCGGTTAGTATGGGGGGCTCGTTGGCTGTCTGTGTGAGTGTGTTACGTAGGTGGCTGAGCCTCTCCGTTCATCTGCTATGGGCTTCCCCCGCCCCTCGCTTCCTGCTCAGAGCCAGCGGTTAGTATGGGGGGCTCGTTGGCTGTCTGTGTGAGTGTGTTACGTAGGTGGCTGAGCCTCTCCGTTCATCTGCTATGGGCTTCCCCCGCCCCTCGCTTCCTGCTCAGAGCCAGCGGTTAGTATGGGGGGCTCGTTGGCTGTCTGTGTGAGTGTGTTACGTAGGTGGCTGAGCCTCTCCGTTCATCTGCTATGGGCTTCCCCCGCCCCTCGCTTCCTGCTCAGAGCCAGCGGTTAGTATGGGGGGCTCGTTGGCTGTCTGTGTGAGTGTGTTACGTAGGTGGCTGAGCCTCTCCGTTCATCTGCTATGGGCTTCCCCCGCCCCTCGCTTCCTGCTCAGAGCCAGCGGTTAGTATGGGGGGCTCGTTGGCTGTCTGTGTGAGTGTGTTACGTAGGTGGCTGAGCCTCTCCGTTCATCTGCTATGGGCTTCCCCCGCCCCTCGCTTCCTGCTCAGAGCCAGCGGTTAGTATGGGGGGCTCGTTGGCTGTCTGTGTGAGTGTGTTACGTAGGTGGCTGAGCCTCTCCGTTCATCTGCTATGGGCTTCCCCCGCCCCTCGCTTCCTGCTCAGAGCCAGCGGTTAGTATGGGGGGCTCGTTGGCTGTCTGTGTGAGTGTGTTACGTAGGTGGCTGAGCCTCTCCGTTCATCTGCTATGGGCTTCCCCCGCCCCTCGCTTCCTGCTCAGAGCCAGCGGTTAGTATGGGGGGCTCGTTGGCTGTCTGTGTGAGTGTGTTACGTAGGTGGCTGAGCCTCTCCGTTCATCTGCTATGGGCTTCCCCCGCCCCTCGCTTCCTGCTCAGAGCCAGCGGTTAGTATGGGGGGCTCGTTGGCTGTCTGTGTGAGTGTGTTACGTAGGTGGCTGAGCCTCTCCGTTCATCTGCTATGGGCTTCCCCCGCCCCTCGCTTCCTGCTCAGAGCCAGCGGTTAGTATGGGGGGCTCGTTGGCTGTCTGTGTGAGTGTGTTACGTAGGTGGCTGAGCCTCTCCGTTCATCTGCTATGGGCTTCCCCCGCCCCTCGCTTCCTGCTCAGAGCCAGCGGTTAGTATGGGGGGCTCGTTGGCTGTCTGTGTGAGTGTGTTACGTAGGTGGCTGAGCCTCTCCGTTCATCTGCTATGGGCTTCCCCCGCCCCTCGCTTCCTGCTCAGAGCCAGCGGTTAGTATGGGGGGCTCGTTGGCTGTCTGTGTGAGTGTGTTACGTAGGTGGCTGAGCCTCTCCGTTCATCTGCTATGGGCTTCCCCCGCCCCTCGCTTCCTGCTCAGAGCCAGCGGTTAGTATGGGGGGCTCGTTGGCTGTCTGTGTGAGTGTGTTACGTAGGTGGCTGAGCCTCTCCGTTCATCTGCTATGGGCTTCCCCCGCCCCTCGCTTCCTGCTCAGAGCCAGCGGTTAGTATGGGGGGCTCGTTGGCTGTCTGTGTGAGTGTGTTACGTAGGTGGCTGAGCCTCTCCGTTCATCTGCTATGGGCTTCCCCCGCCCCTCGCTTCCTGCTCAGAGCCAGCGGTTAGTATGGGGGGCTCGTTGGCTGTCTGTGTGAGTGTGTTACGTAGGTGGCTGAGCCTCTCCGTTCATCTGCTATGGGCTTCCCCCGCCCCTCGCTTCCTGCTCAGAGCCAGCGGTTAGTATGGGGGGCTCGTTGGCTGTCTGTGTGAGTGTGTTACGTAGGTGGCTGAGCCTCTCCGTTCATCTGCTATGGGCTTCCCCCGCCCCTCGCTTCCTGCTCAGAGCCAGCGGTTAGTATGGGGGGCTCGTTGGCTGTCTGTGTGAGTGTGTTACGTAGGTGGCTGAGCCTCTCCGTTCATCTGCTATGGGCTTCCCCCGCCCCTCGCTTCCTGCTCAGAGCCAGCGGTTAGTAGGGGGGCTCGTTGGCTGTCTGTGTGAGTGTGTTACGTAGGTGGCTGAGCCTCTCCGTTCATCTGCTATGGGCTTCCCCCGCCCCTCGCTTCCTGCTCAGAGCCAGCGGTTAGTAGGGGGGCTCGTTGGCTGTCTGTGTGAGTGTGTTACGTAGGTGGCTGAGCCTCTCCGTTCATCTGCTATGGGCTTCCCCCGCCCCTCGCTTCCTGCTCAGAGCCAGCGGTTAGTATGGGGGGCTCGTTGGCTGTCTGTGTGAGTGTGTTACGTAGGTGGCTGAGCCTCTCCGTTCATCTGCTATGGGCTTCCCCCGCCCCTCGCTTCCTGCTCAGAGCCAGCGGTTAGTAGGGGGGCTCGTTGGCTGTCTGTGTGAGTGTGTTACGTAGGTGGCTGAGCCTCTCCGTTCATCTGCTATGGGCTTCCCCCGCCCCTCGCTTCCTGCTCAGAGCCAGCGGTTAGTAGGGGGGCTCGTTGGCTGTCTGTGTGAGTGTGTTACGTAGGTGGCTGAGCCTCTCCGTTCATCTGCTATGGGCTTCCCCCGCCCCTCGCTTCCTGCTCAGAGCCAGCGGTTAGTATGGGGGGCTCGTTGGCTGTCTGTGTGAGTGTGTTACGTAGGTGGCTGAGCCTCTCCGTTCATCTGCTATGGGCTTCCCCCGCCCCTCGCTTCCTGCTCAGAGCCAGCGGTTAGTATGGGGGGCTCGTTGGCTGTCTGTGTGAGTGTGTTACGTAGGTGGCTGAGCCTCTCCGTTCATCTGCTATGGGCTTCCCCCGCCCCTCGCTTCCTGCTCAGAGCCAGCGGTTAGTAGGGGGGCTCGTTGGCTGTCTGTGTGAGTGTGTTACGTAGGTGGCTGAGCCTCTCCGTTCATCTGCTATGGGCTTCCCCCGCCCCTCGCTTCCTGCTCAGAGCCAGCGGTTAGTAGGGGGGCTCGTTGGCTGTCTGTGTGAGTGTGTTACGTAGGTGGCTGAGCCTCTCCGTTCATCTGCTATGGGCTTCCCCCGCCCCTCGCTTCCTGCTCAGAGCCAGCGGTTAGTATGGGGGGCTCGTTGGCTGTCTGTGTGAGTGTGTTACGTAGGTGGCTGAGCCTCTCCGTTCATCTGCTATGGGCTTCCCCCGCCCCTCGCTTCCTGCTCAGAGCCAGCGGTTAGTAGGGGGGCTCGTTGGCTGTCTGTGTGAGTGTGTTACGTAGGTGGCTGAGCCTCTCCGTTCATCTGCTATGGGCTTCCCCCGCCCCTCGCTTCCTGCTCAGAGCCAGCGGTTAGTATGGGGGGCTCGTTGGCTGTCTGTGTGAGTGTGTTACGTAGGTGGCTGAGCCTCTCCGTTCATCTGCTATGGGCTTCCCCCGCCCCTCGCTTCCTGCTCAGAGCCAGCGGTTAGTATGGGGGCTCGTTGGCTGTCTGTGTGAGTGTGTTACGTAGGTGGCTGAGCCTCTCCGTTCATCTGCTATGGGCTTCCCCCGCCCCTCGCTTCCTGCTCAGAGCCAGCGGTTAGTAGGGGGGCTCGTTGGCTGTCTGTGTGAGTGTGTTACGTAGGTGGCTGAGCCTCTCCGTTCATCTGCTATGGGCTTCCCCCGCCCCTCGCTTCCTGCTCAGAGCCAGCGGTTAGTATGGGGGCTCGTTGGCTGTCTGTGTGAGTGTGTTACGTAGGTGGCTGAGCCTCTCCGTTCATCTGCTATGGGCTTCCCCCGCCCCTCGCTTCCTGCTCAGAGCCAGCGGTTAGTAGGGGGGCTCGTTGGCTGTCTGTGTGAGTGTGTTACGTAGGTGGCTGAGCCTCTCCGTTCATCTGCTATGGGCTTCCCCCGCCCCTCGCTTCCTGCTCAGAGCCAGCGGTTAGTATGGGGGGCTCGTTGGCTGTCTGTGTGAGTGTGTTACGTAGGTGGCTGAGCCTCTCCGTTCATCTGCTATGGGCTTCCCCCGCCCCTCGCTTCCTGCTCAGAGCCAGCGGTTAGTATGGGGGGCTCGTTGGCTGTCTGTGTGAGTGTGTTACGTAGGTGGCTGAGCCTCTCCGTTCATCTGCTATGGGCTTCCCCCGCCCCTCGCTTCCTGCTCAGAGCCAGCGGTTAGTATGGGGGGCTCGTTGGCTGTCTGTGTGAGTGTGTTACGTAGGTGGCTGAGCCTCTCCGTTCATCTGCTATGGGCTTCCCCCGCCCCTCGCTTCCTGCTCAGAGCCAGCGGTTAGTAGGGGGGCTCGTTGGCTGTCTGTGTGAGTGTGTTACGTAGGTGGCTGAGCCTCTCCGTTCATCTGCTATGGGCTTCCCCCGCCCCTCGCTTCCTGCTCAGAGCCAGCGGTTAGTATGGGGGGCTCGTTGGCTGTCTGTGTGAGTGTGTTACGTAGGTGGCTGAGCCTCTCCGTTCATCTGCTATGGGCTTCCCCCGCCCCTCGCTTCCTGCTCAGAGCCAGCGGTTAGTAGGGGGGCTCGTTGGCTGTCTGTGTGAGTGTGTTACGTAGGTGGCTGAGCCTCTCCGTTCATCTGCTATGGGCTTCCCCCGCCCCTCGCTTCCTGCTCAGAGCCAGCGGTTAGTAGGGGGGCTCGTTGGCTGTCTGTGTGAGTGTGTTACGTAGGTGGCTGAGCCTCTCCGTTCATCTGCTATGGGCTTCCCCCGCCCCTCGCTTCCTGCTCAGAGCCAGCGGTTAGTAGGGGGGCTCGTTGGCTGTCTGTGTGAGTGTGTTACGTAGGTGGCTGAGCCTCTCCGTTCATCTGCTATGGGCTTCCCCCGCCCCTCGCTTCCTGCTCAGAGCCAGCGGTTAGTATGGGGGGCTCGTTGGCTGTCTGTGTGAGTGTGTTACGTAGGTGGCTGAGCCTCTCCGTTCATCTGCTATGGGCTTCCCCCGCCCCTCGCTTCCTGCTCAGAGCCAGCGGTTAGTAGGGGGGCTCGTTGGCTGTCTGTGTGAGTGTGTTACGTAGGTGGCTGAGCCTCTCCGTTCATCTGCTATGGGCTTCCCCCGCCCCTCGCTTCCTGCTCAGAGCCAGCGGTTAGTATGGGGGGCTCGTTGGCTGTCTGTGTGAGTGTGTTACGTAGGTGGCTGAGCCTCTCCGTTCATCTGCTATGGGCTTCCCCCGCCCCTCGCTTCCTGCTCAGAGCCAGCGGTTAGTATGGGGGGCTCGTTGGCTGTCTGTGTGAGTGTGTTACGTAGGTGGCTGAGCCTCTCCGTTCATCTGCTATGGGCTTCCCCCGCCCCTCGCTTCCTGCTCAGAGCCAGCGGTTAGTATGGGGGGCTCGTTGGCTGTCTGTGTGAGTGTGTTACGTAGGTGGCTGAGCCTCTCCGTTCATCTGCTATGGGCTTCCCCCGCCCCTCGCTTCCTGCTCAGAGCCAGCGGTTAGTATGGGGGGCTCGTTGGCTGTCTGTGTGAGTGTGTTACGTAGGTGGCTGAGCCTCTCCGTTCATCTGCTATGGGCTTCCCCCGCCCCTCGCTTCCTGCTCAGAGCCAGCGGTTAGTAGGGGGGCTCGTTGGCTGTCTGTGTGAGTGTGTTACGTAGGTGGCTGAGCCTCTCCGTTCATCTGCTATGGGCTTCCCCCGCCCCTCGCTTCCTGCTCAGAGCCAGCGGTTAGTATGGGGGGCTCGTTGGCTGTCTGTGTGAGTGTGTTACGTAGGTGGCTGAGCCTCTCCGTTCATCTGCTATGGGCTTCCCCCGCCCCTCGCTTCCTGCTCAGAGCCAGCGGTTAGTAGGGGGGCTCGTTGGCTGTCTGTGTGAGTGTGTTACGTAGGTGGCTGAGCCTCTCCGTTCATCTGCTATGGGCTTCCCCCGCCCCTCGCTTCCTGCTCAGAGCCAGCGGTTAGTAGGGGGGCTCGTTGGCTGTCTGTGTGAGTGTGTTACGTAGGTGGCTGAGCCTCTCCGTTCATCTGCTATGGGCTTCCCCCGCCCCTCGCTTCCTGCTCAGAGCCAGCGGTTAGTAGGGGGGCTCGTTGGCTGTCTGTGTGAGTGTGTTACGTAGGTGGCTGAGCCTCTCCGTTCATCTGCTATGGGCTTCCCCCGCCCCTCGCTTCCTGCTCAGAGCCAGCGGTTAGTAGGGGGGCTCGTTGGCTGTCTGTGTGAGTGTGTTACGTAGGTGGCTGAGCCTCTCCGTTCATCTGCTATGGGCTTCCCCCGCCCCTCGCTTCCTGCTCAGAGCCAGCGGTTAGTAGGGGGGCTCGTTGGCTGTCTGTGTGAGTGTGTTACGTAGGTGGCTGAGCCTCTCCGTTCATCTGCTATGGGCTTCCCCCGCCCCTCGCTTCCTGCTCAGAGCCAGCGGTTAGTAGGGGGGCTCGTTGGCTGTCTGTGTGAGTGTGTTACGTAGGTGGCTGAGCCTCTCCGTTCATCTGCTATGGGCTTCCCCCGCCCCTCGCTTCCTGCTCAGAGCCAGCGGTTAGTAGGGGGGCTCGTTGGCTGTCTGTGTGAGTGTGTTACGTAGGTGGCTGAGCCTCTCCGTTCATCTGCTATGGGCTTCCCCCGCCCCTCGCTTCCTGCTCAGAGCCAGCGGTTAGTAGGGGGGCTCGTTGGCTGTCTGTGTGAGTGTGTTACGTAGGTGGCTGAGCCTCTCCGTTCATCTGCTATGGGCTTCCCCCGCCCCTCGCTTCCTGCTCAGAGCCAGCGGTTAGTAGGGGGGCTCGTTGGCTGTCTGTGTGAGTGTGTTACGTAGGTGGCTGAGCCTCTCCGTTCATCTGCTATGGGCTTCCCCCGCCCCTCGCTTCCTGCTCAGAGCCAGCGGTTAGTAGGGGGGCTCGTTGGCTGTCTGTGTGAGTGTGTTACGTAGGTGGCTGAGCCTCTCCGTTCATCTGCTATGGGCTTCCCCCGCCCCTCGCTTCCTGCTCAGAGCCAGCGGTTAGTAGGGGGGCTCGTTGGCTGTCTGTGTGAGTGTGTTACGTAGGTGGCTGAGCCTCTCCGTTCATCTGCTATGGGCTTCCCCCGCCCCTCGCTTCCTGCTCAGAGCCAGCGGTTAGTAGAGGGGGCTCGTTGGCTGTCTGTGTGAGTGTGTTACGTAGGTGGCTGAGCCTCTCCGTTCATCTGCTATGGGCTTCCCCCGCCCCTCGCTTCCTGCTCAGAGCCAGCGGTTAGTAGAGGGGGCTCGTTGGCTGTCTGTGTGAGTGTGTTACGTAGGTGGCTGAGCCTCTCCGTTCATCTGCTATGGGCTTCCCCCGCCCCTCGCTTCCTGCTCAGAGCCAGCGGTTAGTAGAGGGGGCTCGTTGGCTGTCTGTGTGAGTGTGTTACGTAGGTGGCTGAGCCTCTCCGTTCATCTGCTATGGGCTTCCCCCGCCCCTCGCTTCCTGCTCAGAGCCAGCGGTTAGTAGAGGGGGCTCGTTGGCTGTCTGTGTGAGTGTGTTACGTAGGTGGCTGAGCCTCTCCGTTCATCTGCTATGGGCTTCCCCCGCCCCTCGCTTCCTGCTCAGAGCCAGCGGTTAGTAGAGGGGGCTCGTTGGCTGTCTGTGTGAGTGTGTTACGTAGGTGGCTGAGCCTCTCCGTTCATCTGCTATGGGCTTCCCCCGCCCCTCGCTTCCTGCTCAGAGCCAGCGGTTAGTAGAGGGGGCTCGTTGGCTGTCTGTGTGAGTGTGTTACGTAGGTGGCTGAGCCTCTCCGTTCATCTGCTATGGGCTTCCCCCGCCCCTCGCTTCCTGCTCAGAGCCAGCGGTTAGTAGAGGGGGCTCGTTGGCTGTCTGTGTGAGTGTGTTACGTAGGTGGCTGAGCCTCTCCGTTCATCTGCTATGGGCTTCCCCCGCCCCTCGCTTCCTGCTCAGAGCCAGCGGTTAGTAGAGGGGGCTCGTTGGCTGTCTGTGTGAGTGTGTTACGTAGGTGGCTGAGCCTCTCCGTTCATCTGCTATGGGCTTCCCCCGCCCCTCGCTTCCTGCTCAGAGCCAGCGGTTAGTAGAGGGGGCTCGTTGGCTGTCTGTGTGAGTGTGTTACGTAGGTGGCTGAGCCTCTCCGTTCATCTGCTATGGGCTTCCCCCGCCCCTCGCTTCCTGCTCAGAGCCAGCGGTTAGTAGAGGGGGCTCGTTGGCTGTCTGTGTGAGTGTGTTACGTAGGTGGCTGAGCCTCTCCGTTCATCTGCTATGGGCTTCCCCCGCCCCTCGCTTCCTGCTCAGAGCCAGCGGTTAGTAGAGGGGGCTCGTTGGCTGTCTGTGTGAGTGTGTTACGTAGGTGGCTGAGCCTCTCCGTTCATCTGCTATGGGCTTCCCCCGCCCCTCGCTTCCTGCTCAGAGCCAGCGGTTAGTAGAGGGGGCTCGTTGGCTGTCTGTGTGAGTGTGTTACGTAGGTGGCTGAGCCTCTCCGTTCATCTGCTATGGGCTTCCCCCGCCCCTCGCTTCCTGCTCAGAGCCAGCGGTTAGTAGAGGGGGCTCGTTGGCTGTCTGTGTGAGTGTGTTACGTAGGTGGCTGAGCCTCTCCGTTCATCTGCTATGGGCTTCCCCCGCCCCTCGCTTCCTGCTCAGAGCCAGCGGTTAGTAGAGGGGGCTCGTTGGCTGTCTGTGTGAGTGTGTTACGTAGGTGGCTGAGCCTCTCCGTTCATCTGCTATGGGCTTCCCCCGCCCCTCGCTTCCTGCTCAGAGCCAGCGGTTAGTAGAGGGGGCTCGTTGGCTGTCTGTGTGAGTGTGTTACGTAGGTGGCTGAGCCTCTCCGTTCATCTGCTATGGGCTTCCCCCGCCCCTCGCTTCCTGCTCAGAGCCAGCGGTTAGTAGAGGGGGCTCGTTGGCTGTCTGTGTGAGTGTGTTACGTAGGTGGCTGAGCCTCTCCGTTCATCTGCTATGGGCTTCCCCCGCCCCTCGCTTCCTGCTCAGAGCCAGCGGTTAGTAGAGGGGGCTCGTTGGCTGTCTGTGTGAGTGTGTTACGTAGGTGGCTGAGCCTCTCCGTTCATCTGCTATGGGCTTCCCCCGCCCCTCGCTTCCTGCTCAGAGCCAGCGGTTAGTAGAGGGGGCTCGTTGGCTGTCTGTGTGAGTGTGTTACGTAGGTGGCTGAGCCTCTCCGTTCATCTGCTATGGGCTTCCCCCGCCCCTCGCTTCCTGCTCAGAGCCAGCGGTTAGTAGAGGGGGCTCGTTGGCTGTCTGTGTGAGTGTGTTACGTAGGTGGCTGAGCCTCTCCGTTCATCTGCTATGGGCTTCCCCCGCCCCTCGCTTCCTGCTCAGAGCCAGCGGTTAGTAGAGGGGGCTCGTTGGCTGTCTGTGTGAGTGTGTTACGTAGGTGGCTGAGCCTCTCCGTTCATCTGCTATGGGCTTCCCCCGCCCCTCGCTTCCTGCTCAGAGCCAGCGGTTAGTAGAGGGGGCTCGTTGGCTGTCTGTGTGAGTGTGTTACGTAGGTGGCTGAGCCTCTCCGTTCATCTGCTATGGGCTTCCCCCGCCCCTCGCTTCCTGCTCAGAGCCAGCGGTTAGTAGAGGGGGCTCGTTGGCTGTCTGTGTGAGTGTGTTACGTAGGTGGCTGAGCCTCTCCGTTCATCTGCTATGGGCTTCCCCCGCCCCTCGCTTCCTGCTCAGAGCCAGCGGTTAGTAGAGGGGGCTCGTTGGCTGTCTGTGTGAGTGTGTTACGTAGGTGGCTGAGCCTCTCCGTTCATCTGCTATGGGCTTCCCCCGCCCCTCGCTTCCTGCTCAGAGCCAGCGGTTAGTAGAGGGGGCTCGTTGGCTGTCTGTGTGAGTGTGTTACGTAGGTGGCTGAGCCTCTCCGTTCATCTGCTATGGGCTTCCCCCGCCCCTCGCTTCCTGCTCAGAGCCAGCGGTTAGTAGAGGGGGCTCGTTGGCTGTCTGTGTGAGTGTGTTACGTAGGTGGCTGAGCCTCTCCGTTCATCTGCTATGGGCTTCCCCCGCCCCTCGCTTCCTGCTCAGAGCCAGCGGTTAGTAGAGGGGGCTCGTTGGCTGTCTGTGTGAGTGTGTTACGTAGGTGGCTGAGCCTCTCCGTTCATCTGCTATGGGCTTCCCCCGCCCCTCGCTTCCTGCTCAGAGCCAGCGGTTAGTAGAGGGGGCTCGTTGGCTGTCTGTGTGAGTGTGTTACGTAGGTGGCTGAGCCTCTCCGTTCATCTGCTATGGGCTTCCCCCGCCCCTCGCTTCCTGCTCAGAGCCAGCGGTTAGTAGAGGGGGCTCGTTGGCTGTCTGTGTGAGTGTGTTACGTAGGTGGCTGAGCCTCTCCGTTCATCTGCTATGGGCTTCCCCCGCCCCTCGCTTCCTGCTCAGAGCCAGCGGTTAGTAGAGGGGGCTCGTTGGCTGTCTGTGTGAGTGTGTTACGTAGGTGGCTGAGCCTCTCCGTTCATCTGCTATGGGCTTCCCCCGCCCCTCGCTTCCTGCTCAGAGCCAGCGGTTAGTAGAGGGGGCTCGTTGGCTGTCTGTGTGAGTGTGTTACGTAGGTGGCTGAGCCTCTCCGTTCATCTGCTATGGGCTTCCCCCGCCCCTCGCTTCCTGCTCAGAGCCAGCGGTTAGTAGAGGGGGCTCGTTGGCTGTCTGTGTGAGTGTGTTACGTAGGTGGCTGAGCCTCTCCGTTCATCTGCTATGGGCTTCCCCCGCCCCTCGCTTCCTGCTCAGAGCCAGCGGTTAGTAGAGGGGGCTCGTTGGCTGTCTGTGTGAGTGTGTTACGTAGGTGGCTGAGCCTCTCCGTTCATCTGCTATGGGCTTCCCCCGCCCCTCGCTTCCTGCTCAGAGCCAGCGGTTAGTAGAGGGGGCTCGTTGGCTGTCTGTGTGAGTGTGTTACGTAGGTGGCTGAGCCTCTCCGTTCATCTGCTATGGGCTTCCCCCGCCCCTCGCTTCCTGCTCCAGAGCCAGCGGTTAGTAGAGGGGGCTCGTTGGCTGTCTGTGTGAGTGTGTTACGTAGGGGCTGAGCCTCTCCGTTCATCTGCTATGGGCTTCCCCCGCCCTTCGCTTCCTGCAGAGCCAGCGGTTAGAGCCAGCGTTCGTGGCTGGTGAGTGTTACGTAGGTGGCTGAGCCTCTCCGTTCATCTGCTATGGGCTTCCCCCGCCCCTCGCTTCCTCCGAGCCAGCGGTTAGTAGAGGGGGCTCGTTGGCTGTCTGTGTGAGTGTGTTACGTAGGTGGCTGAGCCTCTCCGTTCATCTGCTATGGGCTTCCCCCGCCCCTCGCTTCCTGCTCAGAGCCAGCGGTTAGTAGAGGGGGCTCGTTGGCTGTCTGTGTGAGTGTGTTACGTAGGTGGCTGAGCCTCTCCGTTCATCTGCTATGGGCTTCCCCCGCCCCTCGCTTCCTGCTCAGAGCCAGCGGTTAGTAGAGGGGGCTCGTTGGCTGTCTGTGTGAGTGTGTTACGTAGGTGGCTGAGCCTCTCCGTTCATCTGCTATGGGCTTCCCCCGCCCCTCGCTTCCTGCTCAGAGCCAGCGGTTAGTAGAGGGGGCTCGTTGGCTGTCTGTGTGAGTGTGTTACGTAGGTGGCTGAGCCTCTCCGTTCATCTGCTATGGGCTTCCCCCGCCCCTCGCTTCCTGCTCAGAGCCAGCGGTTAGTAGAGGGGGCTCGTTGGCTGTCTGTGTGAGTGTGTTACGTAGGTGGCTGAGCCTCTCCGTTCATCTGCTATGGGCTTCCCCCGCCCCTCGCTTCCTGCCAGAGCCAGCGGTTAGTAGAGGGGGCTCGTTGGCTGTCTGTGTGAGTGTGTTACGTAGGTGGCTGAGCCTCTCCGTTCATCTGCTATGGGCTTCCCCCGCCCCTCGCTTCCTGCTCAGAGCCAGCGGTTAGTAGAGGGGGCTCGTTGGCTGTCTGTGTGAGTGTGTTACGTAGGTGGCTGAGCCTCTCCGTTCATCTGCTATGGGCTTCCCCCGCCCCTCGCTTCCTGCTCAGAGCCAGCGGTTAGTAGAGGGGGCTCGTTGGCTGTCTGTGTGAGTGTGTTACGTAGGTGGCTGAGCCTCTCCGTTCATCTGCTATGGGCTTCCCCCGCCCCTCGCTTCCTGCCCAGAGCCAGCGGTTAGTAGAGGGGGCTCGTTGGCTGTCTGTGTGAGTGTGTTACGTAGGTGGCTGAGCCTCTCCGTTCATCTGCTATGGGCTTCCCCCGCCCCTCGCTTCCTGCTCAGAGCCAGCGGTTAGTAGAGGGGGCTCGTTGGCTGTCTGTGTGAGTGTGTTACGTAGGTGGCTGAGCCTCTCCGTTCATCTGCTATGGGCTTCCCCCGCCCCTCGCTTCCTGCTCAGAGCCAGCGGTTAGTAGAGGGGGCTCGTTGGCTGTCTGTGTGAGTGTGTTACGTAGGTGGCTGAGCCTCTCCGTTCATCTGCTATGGGCTTCCCCCGCCCCTCGCTTCCTGCCCAGAGCCAGCGGTTAGTAGAGGGGGCTCGTTGGCTGTCTGTGTGAGTGTGTTACGTAGGTGGCTGAGCCTCTCCGTTCATCTGCTATGGGCTTCCCCCGCCCCTCGCTTCCTGCTCAGAGCCAGCGGTTAGTAGAGGGGGCTCGTTGGCTGTCTGTGTGAGTGTGTTACGTAGGTGGCTGAGCCTCTCCGTTCATCTGCTATGGGCTTCCCCCGCCCCTCGCTTCCTGCTCAGAGCCAGCGGTTAGTAGAGGGGGCTCGTTGGCTGTCTGTGTGAGTGTGTTACGTAGGTGGCTGAGCCTCTCCGTTCATCTGCTATGGGCTTCCCCCGCCCCTCGCTTCCTGCTCAGAGCCAGCGGTTAGTAGAGGGGGCTCGTTGGCTGTCTGTGTGAGTGTGTTACGTAGGTGGCTGAGCCTCTCCGTTCATCTGCTATGGGCTTCCCCCGCCCCTCGCTTCCTGCTCAGAGCCAGCGGTTAGTAGAGGGGGCTCGTTGGCTGTCTGTGTGAGTGTGTTACGTAGGTGGCTGAGCCTCTCCGTTCATCTGCTATGGGCTTCCCCCGCCCCTCGCTTCCTGCTCAGAGCCAGCGGTTAGTAGAGGGGGCTCGTTGGCTGTCTGTGTGAGTGTGTTACGTAGGTGGCTGAGCCTCTCCGTTCATCTGCTATGGGCTTCCCCCGCCCCTCGCTTCCTGCCCAGAGCCAGCGGTTAGTAGAGGGGGCTCGTTGGCTGTCTGTGTGAGTGTGTTACGTAGGTGGCTGAGCCTCTCCGTTCATCTGCTATGGGCTTCCCCCGCCCCTCGCTTCCTGCTCAGAGCCAGCGGTTAGTAGAGGGGGCTCGTTGGCTGTCTGTGTGAGTGTGTTACGTAGGTGGCTGAGCCTCTCCGTTCATCTGCTATGGGCTTCCCCCGCCCCTCGCTTCCTGCTCAGAGCCAGCGGTTAGTAGAGGGGGCTCGTTGGCTGTCTGTGTGAGTGTGTTACGTAGGTGGCTGAGCCTCTCCGTTCATCTGCTATGGGCTTCCCCCGCCCCTCGCTTCCTGCCCAGAGCCAGCGGTTAGTAGAGGGGGCTCGTTGGCTGTCTGTGTGAGTGTGTTACGTAGGTGGCTGAGCCTCTCCGTTCATCTGCTATGGGCTTCCCCCGCCCCTCGCTTCCTGCTCAGAGCCAGCGGTTAGTAGAGGGGGCTCGTTGGCTGTCTGTGTGAGTGTGTTACGTAGGTGGCTGAGCCTCTCCGTTCATCTGCTATGGGCTTCCCCCGCCCCTCGCTTCCTGCTCAGAGCCAGCGGTTAGTAGAGGGGGCTCGTTGGCTGTCTGTGTGAGTGTGTTACGTAGGTGGCTGAGCCTCTCCGTTCATCTGCTATGGGCTTCCCCCGCCCCTCGCTTCCTGCTCAGAGCCAGCGGTTAGTAGAGGGGGCTCGTTGGCTGTCTGTGTGAGTGTGTTACGTAGGTGGCTGAGCCTCTCCGTTCATCTGCTATGGGCTTCCCCCGCCCCTCGCTTCCTGCTCAGAGCCAGCGGTTAGTAGAGGGGGCTCGTTGGCTGTCTGTGTGAGTGTGTTACGTAGGTGGCTGAGCCTCTCCGTTCATCTGCTATGGGCTTCCCCCGCCCCTCGCTTCCTGCCCAGAGCCAGCGGTTAGTAGAGGGGGCTCGTTGGCTGTCTGTGTGAGTGTGTTACGTAGGTGGCTGAGCCTCTCCGTTCATCTGCTATGGGCTTCCCCCGCCCCTCGCTTCCTGCTCAGAGCCAGCGGTTAGTAGAGGGGGCTCGTTGGCTGTCTGTGTGAGTGTGTTACGTAGGTGGCTGAGCCTCTCCGTTCATCTGCTATGGGCTTCCCCCGCCCCTCGCTTCCTGCCCAGAGCCAGCGGTTAGTAGAGGGGGCTCGTTGGCTGTCTGTGTGAGTGTGTTACGTAGGTGGCTGAGCCTCTCCGTTCATCTGCTATGGGCTTCCCCCGCCCCTCGCTTCCTGCCCAGAGCCAGCGGTTAGTAGAGGGGGCTCGTTGGCTGTCTGTGTGAGTGTGTTACGTAGGTGGCTGAGCCTCTCCGTTCATCTGCTATGGGCTTCCCCCGCCCCTCGCTTCCTGCCCAGAGCCAGCGGTTAGTAGAGGGGGCTCGTTGGCTGTCTGTGTGAGTGTGTTACGTAGGTGGCTGAGCCTCTCCGTTCATCTGCTATGGGCTTCCCCCGCCCCTCGCTTCCTGCCAGAGCCAGCGGTTAGTAGAGGGGGCTCGTTGGCTGTCTGTGTGAGTGTGTTACGTAGGTGGCTGAGCCTCTCCGTTCATCTGCTATGGGCTTCCCCCGCCCCTCGCTTCCTGCCAGAGCCAGCGGTTAGTAGAGGGGGCTCGTTGGCTGTCTGTGTGAGTGTGTTACGTAGGTGGCTGAGCCTCTCCGTTCATCTGCTATGGGCTTCCCCCGCCCCTCGCTTCCTGCCCAGAGCCAGCGGTTAGTAGAGGGGGCTCGTTGGCTGTCTGTGTGAGTGTGTTACGTAGGTGGCTGAGCCTCTCCGTTCATCTGCTATGGGCTTCCCCCGCCCCTCGCTTCCTGCTCAGAGCCAGCGGTTAGTAGAGGGGGCTCGTTGGCTGTCTGTGTGAGTGTGTTACGTAGGTGGCTGAGCCTCTCCGTTCATCTGCTATGGGCTTCCCCCGCCCCTCGCTTCCTGCCCAGAGCCAGCGGTTAGTAGAGGGGGCTCGTTGGCTGTCTGTGTGAGTGTGTTACGTAGGTGGCTGAGCCTCTCCGTTCATCTGCTATGGGCTTCCCCCGCCCCTCGCTTCCTGCTCAGAGCCAGCGGTTAGTAGAGGGGGCTCGTTGGCTGTCTGTGTGAGTGTGTTACGTAGGTGGCTGAGCCTCTCCGTTCATCTGCTATGGGCTTCCCCCGCCCCTCGCTTCCTGCTCAGAGCCAGCGGTTAGTAGAGGGGGCTCGTTGGCTGTCTGTGTGAGTGTGTTACGTAGGTGGCTGAGCCTCTCCGTTCATCTGCTATGGGCTTCCCCCGCCCCTCGCTTCCTGGTCAGAGCCAGCGGTTAGTAGAGGGGGCTCGTTGGCTGTCTGTGTGAGTGTGTTACGTAGGTGGCTGAGCCCCTCCGTTCATCTGCTATGGGCTTCCCCCGCCCCTCGCTTCCTGCTCAGAGCCAGCGGTTAGTAGAGGGGGCTCGTTGGCTGTCTGTGTGAGTGTGTTACGTAGGTGGCTGAGCCTCTCCGTTCATCTGCTATGGGCTTCCCCCGCCCCTCGCTTCCTGCTCAGAGCCAGCGGTTAGTAGAGGGGGCTCGTTGGCTGTCTGTGTGAGTGTGTTACGTAGGTGGCTGAGCCTCTCCGTTCATCTGCTATGGGCTTCCCCCGCCCCTCGCTTCCTGCTCAGAGTAGCTTAGTAGGGGGGCTCGTTGGCTGTCTGTGTGAGTGTGTTACGTAGGTGGCTGAGTTTCTCCGTTCATTGCTATGGCGTGACCGGCGTGGTTGTCGTGTACCGCGACCACCTGCTTGGCCAGCCCCCGCCCCTCGCTTCCTGTCTCAGGGCCTGCCTGCATGTATGTTATGTATGTGTATGTGTGGCTGAGTTTTGTTCAGGCTGGCGTGAGCGTGGTGTGCCCATGGATGTATTACATAATAGATCCATGATGGCGGCCGGCCAAAAAAAAAGAAAAAATGGCGGAGGGTCGACACGTCATGACGTCACAGAAGAACAGTTGAAGCGTCATATGTGAACCGGACTGTCTCTGGCACTGCGCGTTTCACAGTCTGTCCGTTCACCCACTTTGGAGCACATTTCCCCCTTCATCCACACATCTTTCCCCGGTCCTTCGTCTGCCGACCTGGCCGCAAGCTGAGACGATGAAACCGTGAGGCTGCCTGACGTACGGAGTGCTCAACCAGACCACAGCTCATAGATCCCCAACAAAATAAGAGGTACTCTCGAACCTTATTGGGGGAGGGGGGTCGAGCAAACTGACTGTTGAACTTTGTTGTGTGCTGTTATTTAGGGGATGATAGGAATGACATTTAACCATTTTTGTAGGGCTGGTCGTGTGTTCACTAAAATGGCCGTGGCTAGGTGGCAGGTGCCCCAGATTAAAAAAGACTGGTGAATTTCAGGAACTAGTCATGTTTGGCTATAGTGGTTAGCACTAAGAGAAAAGACTCAGCAGGTATTAGGGCAAAATGTGAGTCATGAACGATTTAAACTGAGTTGCTAGATCTGGTGCAATCAGAAAATCACAAGATGGGCTAACCAGGCTGGAGCTAGCTGGTTAGCATACTAACTCAAGACCATCTGCCAATGCTAATATTAGCTAGCTAGCCATAGAAAAACACCCTCATTGTTTTTTATTAGATTTGAAACATACAGGATCTTCATCTCCCCTCTTTGTTTAGGCTTATTTATTATTATTCCCGGTGTAACCTGATGTTTGAAACCAAAACTCAATCTCAGCTCTGAGTCAGATTCAATTGACCTGATGATCCCATTGAGTGAGGAGCTGAGTGGAGACAAGAGGTTTTTGAAACAATGAGAGAGAGGTGAGGCGATTTGTCTACTTGAATGACTACAATGAAATTGAACAAGACTCTACATGTTGCCCTGTGTTTAGAAGAAAAAAAAACCCTGATAGAGGCTGTAGACGGACAACATGTTCCACAAGGTTAGAAAACTGAGATGTTGAATGCATGAATAATAAAAACAACATTGTCCCATGTCCACCTGCACATCACCATCATCTCAGAATCCATTTTAGATTATAGCAACAGTGATGAAGTTTTCAGCTTGGTTAGGTTAATATTATTCAGTTTGAGAAGGTCAGTTGACTGTCATCATGGTTATATCCAAATGGTTTAGGTTTGTGAAGTACAGTGAATGTATTTTTTATTCAATCTTCATTGTTCCTGTCACTGATGGTTTGGTAAGAAAGATTCGTCTGTGCTGGGTACCAGAGGAAATCATCAGGGGAGTCAGCAAAGACTTTAGGTTTTAATCCTCTTGGTAGAATCGAAGTCTGCACCAAAGTTTGTGGTTTCATAGTCCGTCCAGTGGTATTTCGAGATACCTCACTCCGGACCAAAGTGCTGCAAACTGTTGAATCACATAACGAATAACATATGAGGTGGGACTTCTGTCTCGCTGTACCTGCGTTATCGTTATTGAGTTTACATCAGACATTAGTAAACTAGAGACAAGTTAAATCTCTACATGTTGAAAATACAGTCATTATATATCACTAGTCTTCTCTTGCAGGCCTCTGGTTTATATTGATTTCCACCAGTGACAGATTCATTACATTGAACAACAAGCAAACGGCAATCAGCATCAGGTATCTTTAGTGTTTTCCACTTTCTTCAGTCATGCTGTGTTCTATTTTCATTGAGGCTGAAGTCTGAAGTTCAGTCAGATGTTGTATTTCTGTCATTAGTAGTTTTGATTGATTTATTTTGTTATCTCTCGATGTGATGTGAATGAGATTAGAGCTTTAGATCAGATTATAGACCTCATATTTTAAACCCAGAATCCACAGAGATGTAATTCCATTTTAATGAGGAGCGCTTCGTTCCTCATGTATGGACCTCACTGCTTTATTTCTTATGACACTTCTTATGCTGATGTAAACTAATGCTTAACTAACTTTAAAAGTGTTTGATTAAGTTGTTTATTTACATGTAGTGGTATTAGACCTGTCAATCAACTTGGGAGTGTTTTAATTTGATTTGTAAACTTTTATTCTCAGTTATTATCATTTAAGACATTTCCTGGTGCATCTTTCTGTCATTTATGATTTATAGATTTATTAATAATGTAAACTGTCTCATTCTGTTTGCTGATAGTAATGTTTGTAATATTCACATCATCCATGAGTTCTCAGACTGGGCTCTAGTTGAAAACAAAAACAACTGAATGATGATGATGATGACTGATGACTTCATATGCAGACTAGTTAATGAAGTCGTCTTCTCTTTCTCCTGCACCATTGGAGGTCAGAACTACACCAGGTGATGTCACTTCCTGCCAAGAGACAGATAATCCCCGCACTGGTCTGATGAAGAAGAGCTCCGGCCTGTTGTAATGATTTCAATCCACGACATCTTTATCCTGGAGTGATGAAACAAACCCAGATTGAAAATCCTTCTCTTGCTGCCATCTAGTGGTTGAATGTGTTTTACACCTAGGTGTTGCAGTTGCACTTGATACAGTCATGCAAAATGACATCACTGTTGAGTGAGGTCATACTGTAGCCCCATATGGAACACATTTCATCACATAGAGCTTTTGTCAGCATTGGTCTCAGCTACAAGGCAGAAATACAGCCAATGCTGTGACAACAAACCAGGTGTCTGGTCGACCATCCACATTTAAAACAAACTATGCATTTTTCCGATTCAGTACATTTCTGTCAACGTCTTAACCAGAAGAACATATATCCAATAATATTTTGCTTTTAATGACTTGGATATAGATTGAATCTCCTGTAGATTTTGAGCTCAGGCGTCTTGGTTCAGGTTGGTAACACTGGAAGATGATTAAGACATCAGACCAAATTTTTACAGCAGGGAAACTGCCCCCCTAGTGGAGGGGTTTGTTTTTGACCAAGGAGCTGCTTCAGTCATACAGTATGGCACCTTCTGAATAGAGGTGATTCAGGAGTATCTCTCTCCTTCTCTCAGTTTAAGCTCATGCTGATTTTTATTTCTGTTTTTTTTTTTTTTTTCCCTGCAAGTCTCACTCACTGCTCCCCAACGTGTCATAGAAGAAGCCACTTTAAACGGTGTCTCATCCACCGAGAAAAGCAATTTGGTGGGAGCATCTGTTTGGTTGCTTCCGGTAAGAGACATTCACCATTTGGCTCAATTTTTCAAATGCGCGTCCAATTAACTTGCAAACAAATGCAAGCACAGCAGAGCTGAAGTGCTGATTCATCCCTGTTCAGGCACTATTGACACATATTGATTAGACATTACAGTAGAAGCAAGTTAATGAGGCAATATCATTACTGGATGCTGGTGTGAGGTGATAGTGTGTAATCATAAAAATGGCCCCTAAGGATGGCCCTCAGGCTCAGACATGCTCTCATGATGTAAGGTATGGAGCTACTCATGGTGTGAAGCCTGAAGCTGGACAAGGATGAATGAGTCCTCCATGACTGACTGATGTGATCTTGTTTGTAGAAACTGGATTGGATTGGGTTTGAAGTGAAAACACAATGATGAGTATCATGGTTTTAAAGATGCTGCATGGTGCAAAGATCCTCTTTCTCCTTCAGCAACAGGTCTGACGCGTAATTGAAACCCAAATCCAGAAGGAGAGGTGTGTTTGTTGGCAATGTTGCATTTTTTATTTTTTATTTTTTTTATTTAAATTTTCCAAACCCACTCTTTATTCCCGCGCCTCCACTGAAAGACCAAACACTCCCCCCCTTTCGCCTTTTGCTTCCGAGGTGGAGCCTGTGATACCCCGACTTGTTCAAACTGAGCTGCCGGCGGACAAGATAGGACTGGGACCAGCAGGCGGTGGTGGTGGTGGTGGTGGTGGCACAGAGAACTGGGACGCAGCAGCAGCAGCAGCAGATCGGGAGGGACCGTGAAGGCGGCAGCAAAGGGAAGAAAGACAAGAAGAAGAAGAACAAGAACAAGAACAAGGAGAAGGAGAGAAGGGTTTTGGTGGGAGCGCTTCCTTCGCTTGAACTGATTCTGCACACGACGGAGCCTCGGGAAAGATGAACGCTTTCATCCTGCTGTCGCTTTTTGCAGCGGTGATCTCCGGAAAGTCACCTCGGCTGAAATTTGTTGTGCACGGTAGGCTGCTGCTGTTCTCCCTGCTTTTAACATTGAGCCACTTGTCTGATGGCGCCAAGTGTGTTTCATCATATGGAAGGAGATGAATACATGGATGAATGGGTGAATGAGAGTGGAGTCATGAGGTGTGTGTGTGTATGTATGTATGTGTGTGTGTGAGTGAGACCACGAGCTATTTTCCAGTTTCTCTTTGACCGATGTTGTTTGTTGTCTTTTGCTGCACGACCTGCACAAAATATAAGAGCCAATAAATCCGGATGCATCCTCTACCCCCCCCCCCCCCCAACACACACACACACACACTGACCGAGTAGTAAATTACTCTCTCCACTGTTCAGGGCCCCGTTGACAGGATCTTGTGTGTGTTTGTGTGTGAAGGAAAAGTCACACAGGAAATGACAGGAACAGTGTGTGTTCTTTGGATCCTTTCCTTACATTTCCACGTTACAGTCACTGTCTCTGTGTGTGTGTGTGTGTGTGTGTGTGTGTGTGATAGAGAGAGAGAGAGAGAGAGCGTGTGCGCGCAAATTTGGCACATTTCAATAATCCAGCGTCTCTGATTTGTGCAACTTGTGGCTTTTCTGTTCTGTCTTTTTTTGTCAACTTGTGTGTTTTTTTTCTCTCAGTGCGCTCCAACTTCCTCCCCTGTGCCCCCCCCCCTCCTTCTCTCTGGTTGTTTGTCAGTCAGAGCAGCCACTACAGGCTCTAATTGGTGACCGTCCCCTCCATATTCCCGGCTCCAGGCGCACGAGCGGAATGAAAGTAGGAGCGCTCAAAAACAGCCTCTCCTCTTTTTTTCTTTCCTTTTCTTATCTTTTTTTTTAAGAACATGGCGCCTGTTTACCCCTCTCACGGCGCGAGGCGGTGGCCTTTAAACCCCCGCGTGCAACCTCTGAAAAGCATCATTACTGAGAAATATGACTCTTTGGAGGTTGACCCGGGCGCTGTGAGCTCCCTCGTCCTTGCGAAGCTGCAATGCGGGACGCGGCAGCTGCTTCACACTGCAGCAGCAGCAGCGGCACAGAGCCGAGTCCGGCTCCGGGAGAAGAGAGAAAGAGAGGGCTGCTTCAGGGTAGCAGCTGCCACAAATACATATATACATGTACACATATACAGAAAAAAGGGGGGGGGGGGGGAATAGAGAGAGAGAAAGGGAGGGGAGAGCAGTGAGTGGAAAATTCCAAGCCCGCTTCTACTTATCTATTCCACTCACGCCTTTTTACACCTCACACGGTCCTCTAATGTATTCAGCAATCAATAGAGATTGGGGGCTGCGTGTCAAGTTAGCTGTACCCCCACCCACCCACCCCCACCTGCGGATGAGCACAGTACAAAACGACACAAGATGACGGCCCCGTACGTGCGTGTCATATCAATCAAAGTGGCTGTTATGCATTTTCAGGGTTAGCTGTATATGCCTGTTGTTAAAGGACACACACACACACACACACAGGTAGAAAACTGTCAGAGAAGATCCATCAGAGCAGCAGATTGTGCCGGAGGAGCTGGCCCCGGTTCAGCACCACGGACAGCGCCCGGGTCCTCAGACGGTTAAATGTCCTCACTTAGCACGTCTTTGTCCAATGAGGACATCTGGCAGGTTTTCATACCTTTAAGGAAACGTTTCAAGGCTGCAACATGTTTTTTTTTAAGATGAAGGTTAAAACTGGGTTTATTTGAAAGGTTTTATGGTTAAAAACAGACATGTGGTGACAATGGATGCAGTTTATTGTAGAAAGCATTACATTGTAGTGTTCCTTGTCCAAAGCTATTACAGTAAGTGCATGTAACGGCAAGAACAAGATGTCAGAGAAAATTTTAACGTCATCCCTCCCAAACAGAGAAGCATGATCAATCCCAGTGTCAAGAGGATGAGACATTTCAGTTATTGTTGAAAATGTGTTGTTAACCTCTCTTCATATAAATGGAGTAGACAAGCAATGCAGGGTAAACTACAGTCTGAGCTGAATCAATATCTCCACAATAGGCCACGACAGAGAATGAACACTAGTCTGCAGAGATTTTTATTACAGCTGCCATGTATTAGGCTGCTGTAGTTAAAGCCTGAGTATCAAGCAAATAAAACTATAGTCAGGTCATGACAAAGACAAGTAATAAAGCAAATGTAATGTAGTCATGGTCCTAACAAATCAACCTTAACTTACCCAGTATTTTGGCCACTAGAGCAGAAGCGAGCGATGTTGTTAGCATGTTAGCAAATAGCAGCATATTTAAACAACATGGGTTTTTTATCAGAGGTTGTTCTCTGAGAAATAACAATGATAATGTAGTGACATTGAGAACCAAAACAGTGAAGTGGCAGGCGACATAACCAGAACAATGTGCTGAAAGCCCCTTAGAGTTCATGGCTACGAAACAACATTATGAAGCCCAATGACAGCTTGCGATATTAATGTATATTTATGACCAGCATAGAACTTGTGTGATGGTCTAAGTGTGAAAAGGGGGGAATTGGCTGAGTATTTCTCCTCAGCTCTTCAAAGGACTGTATTAAGACCAGGATTTGGATTAAGCAGAGAATGGGGTGGGAGAAAATGAAAGTCTGCCTGACTTTCTGTTTGCACATTTTCTATTGAATATGTCTGCTTGGGAGCGACAAGGGCATCAAAAGGCAGAGAGAGAGGCGAAGTAAGACAAATAAAGAGAGAGAATCCATCTGAGACATAAGGAGAGAGAAAGAGGAGAGGAGACATGGAGGCGAATGCAAACAATGAGACAAAGAGAGTGAGAGAATCACTGACCGCAAAGCTAATATGACATCTGCAGCTGAATCCTAAATATCAGAACATTTCGTCAAAGTTCAGCCCTCATCTGACTTAGTCTGACCTTCTCTCTCAGTTGGAGACCTGAACACGTAAACTCTGGTAGATTTTTCATGTCATATCCATGATGTAGAACCTCTGCTACGAAGCTATATAATCTAGAAAACAAACAGTGCTGTGAAATGATATGGAAACAAAACAACTGCTGTTCCAAAGAGAAACACTTCAAAAGCTTCTATATCAAAAAACTATTGGATTTCTCTTCAGCTGTTTTTTCACCATCCAGAGTGCTTTGTTCATGTGCAAGTGGGAACTGTTCCCACTACAACATCTGTTCTTTACTTTTCTTTAATTAGCACATTTCTTAGTGCAATTACAAAATTTGTTTCTTTACAGAAACCTCAGTAATTTGAGAATATTTCAACTTCTTTCAAGGATTACATGCTCCTCAGGGGGTAAGGGAAGTCCCCAGCCCTTGAGTTTAATGAAGCTAATTTTCTTTTGAAAAACAAGCTAAAAAAAAAAAATCAAGGCTGTTGTTCTTCCTGAAAAGCTGACCTTCTGAAAATTCAAGGGTTTTTTTGTACCCAACAGCAATGATTAAAAATCTAGGGCAGGAGAATTTCTCACATATAGGAGAGACCAAGAGAGAAGTTAGCACTTCAGATTACATCCTGAATGTAACATTTCTGTATTGTGGATTTCTGACCCATAGAAATAATGTTGAGAAAGACTTGGAATAGGACACACAAAACGACTGTACATCCTGTTATACCAGGCATCTCCAAACTCATTCCACAAAGGGCCATGTGGCTGCAGGTTCCAACCAATCAAGAGCACACAGTTTGACCAATCAGCTGTCTGAAGACTGAGATCAGTTAATTAACTGAGTCCAGTCTGGTGAGCTGCTGCTTGGTTGGAACGAAAACCTGCAGCCACTCGGCCCTTTGTGGAGCAGTTTGGAGATGCCTGTGTTATACGTTTGAGTTTGTAGTTTTTAAACAAGGGGACAGTGTCAGTGCCTGTCAAAGATGGTGCCCAATCAGGATTAAGTAATAGAGGACCATAACACATACAGTGTCAAATTCCCGTTTTCTACTTGCATGTTCCTCACAATGCATGTTAACTTGCAGTTTTCCTCTCTACCTTTTGGTGACACATTACTACCAGTTGCACATTCGTTATCTCCCCTGGATGAACAAGCAAACTTGCGATGTTAACATGATGAACTTATTGTGTTACAGTAGAGCTACGTCAACAGGACTGGCAAGTAAACAGTTCAAAACAAAATCGGTTAATGCGATTGAAGAGCAGCACTGTGTTCTGTAATTGATCTGATTGACCTTTGTAAAATACCATCCTCTCGTGGAAGCCAGATTGACAACCAGCCATTGCACTTATCATTTCAGTCTTCTCTGTAGGAATAGCTATGTCCCGATGGCAAAAACTGAGGTTTCTCAAACCAGATTTTTTTTGCACAGTGTTTGAATTCTGGGAACTTTGAAGAGTGTCAAGCCATAACTAGCTTGAGACACACATACTTGTCAAGCAATGTTTTCCACAGCTTCCACTGCTCTGAGATATGATGTTGCATGTCATTCTATACATGTGCAGATGCATCTGGAGCTGTACCTGTGCATTAGCAAATTAATTCCACAGTCTTTTCTTCCTTGGCATAAAAAGGTAACATTAGCAAGTAAAAGAGCAAATGAAACTGTGATTCATCGTCTCAAATTAGCATGAGTTGTCTGACTAATCACCTTGATAAACGTGTGGCTGCGAGGATGACAAGGCTGCATTGAGGAGCAGTTTTTAATAATTCCCTTTGCAAGGAAAGCTTTCCCAGACATATTTATTCAGTTTACATATTTGCAGTTCACAATAATGCCCAAGGCTTTAATTCTGTTCTGCTTTCAAGTTATCATATAAATATTTTTTTCCTTTCAGTTTATTAAGGCAATTGGTTTTCTATGCAAGATTATTTTGCAGTGAGTTTAAGAGGAGGACAGAGTGGAAAATGAAAGCAGCCTATCAGTGTTATCACTGGAGTGTGTCATTGTCAGTGAGTTAATGGTGCACATTTTGTAGATAATCTCTGATGTTTTTCCTCTGTACTGTTCATTTGAGATGTTTACAGACAGCTCAAAGGAATTATCCTAATAGTTCCTCAGCCAGGAAGAAGTGCAGCAAGATATAGGAGAGAGAGAGAGAGTTTCAGCAAAAGAAAGAAAAAAAGTGCCACAAAATCATGACAGACAGGACAGGCTTTGAATTTAAGGAGTAACTGGTAATGCTGTCATGAAAAGCTGATTCCACTTTATCTGTAGTGTGGCAGTTTGCTGTTTGGCTTTGCTTGCACATTTGTAAAGGTCACATTGTTACAGTGTATAAAACATGAAACATCGCCTGTTCACATTTTCAGGGATTTTAGCATTTAGCCTTTAGCATGAAGCTAGTGTGCAGGTGGACACCGGCCTCTGTTTTCTACTCAGCCTTGGCTTTGAACTTCACTTGAGTTTGTCTTACAGAACACTAACCTTTTCTCCCGTCATTGAAGCCAGACTGAATCAACAGATTCTCACATGGGCTGCAAAAGGTCTACCTGTGATCTTCCAAAGCAAATACTCCCAGTAATCCCTTGGTCTGTGTTTTCCTGCTACAGATTGTTTTTTCACAAGATGATCAGGCAGATCATGCAAATGAATATCACTGTAAAGTGGCACGTTCTTACCAAAGCCATCAGCCACATTGGCCTCTCCTTGTGTATTCTTCACTAGTTGTGAAATATAAGCTTCATCAATTACACCAATAAGAGAGGCCTCTGTTTCCATAGAAACTTAGCTGGTTGACTAGCAACCTGTATCAGTGATCACCACCACTCCATCCCAGGCCTTACTGACAGACTGAATGTCTTTTTTATTCCAGTGATAATCAGAAAATCATTACAAATAGCATGTAGCCATCACTTTATAAACATGTAACTGGTTGGTTGAGTCAGAACTGATACAGACATCACACTCTGCTTTAGATAAAAATAAATGGAGAAGAAGCCAATTGAAAAAAAGAGAAAATCTTGAGCAGCATATATGATGTTTTACAAACAAAGGCTCTTCAATAAGTCCATGTTCTGCACGTAAGCACACACACAGCAGGGATTTTATTCTATTTGTAAACGCAGGCACAGTTGCACAGTGTAGGTAAGTGTGAGTCTGACTGGATGTGTGATTCAGAGAGAGCCCGAATGTCCTCTTGAGCCTTCTGGAGGTGTCTGGAGTGTAATTCAACCAAGCGTCTGTGATGGGATTTGCCCACATGATTATTTCAGTGATATTTATGCTTCCACCAAATGCCCTTTTTTTTCCCCTCGAACAAGCCAGATCCCTGTAAAGACCACCTGTTTAATTCAAACCCACAAAGGGCAGTTTAACGTCAGATCAGGTGTTCTGGAAAATGGAAGCAGTTCATCGTTTCAGGACTTTCTCGAGCTATAGCTCATGTATTGACGTCAGATTGAATGTTGATTAAAAGCCGGAGGTTTGGCTCGGTGCCACAGGGGCTTCTAGACTTTGATTCAACCTGCCTGAGGAGCTAACAACGGCTAAATCTGGATCATTTTTTTTAAATAACTTTCTCAAACTACATTGTGCTTTCATGCGTTGACCTTTCGTTATTGTGTTTGACCTCAAATTTATGAATCTTTTTCATTAAAGTCCATTGTTTGTTTGCTCTAGCTGTCAATCTTCTTCATCCCCTCATCATTTAAAAACATCCTTTACCTCCAGATTCACCTAATTGATTTAGTAGTCACAGTAATTAGTAGCAGCAGAGGTTATGTTATAAAAACAATGTAAAGTGGTTGGTTTTGTTTTTTAGAATAAATTTAATGAGTGTAGTTCACTAATTACTCATTATTACTGCAGGGCGTATTGCACAAACATAAACATACATTTTAATAATAAAAACCAACAGCAGCAGCAGCGTTTTCCATCAGAGCTTTCCTCACTAATACAGCTCACTCTCCCCCACAGAGCCATCCAGGTTCCACTTCAACAAACCGGAGAACTACATCAGCATGTACCATCAGGAAGGGAGCGACACGCTGTACGTGGGCGGCCGGGCGATGATCTACGTGCTGACGTTCTCCAACAGGGGGGTCCGTGACCTGCAGGTACGCTTTTAATGCAACGCTCTGGGAGACTGAATCTTTCAGCTCTAGACAGTTTACTTTAAAAAAAGAAAAGGAAAAAAAAGTGGGAGCTACTCTGTTGCCATGTAGTAGAGAGAAATTATAAAAGATCTCTCATCAGCCACAAGCTCAGCACTGCCAAGTTATTAAGCCAGTCAACTTCGAGAGCCACTTTGGCAGCTAACCAATATTTGGAAGTGCTGTTTGTACATAAATGTGATGGTGGCTGGTGAAATAAGCAGCAGAGATGTTAAGGCTGAAGAGTCAGGTCAGTAACCAGAATTAAAGGGCCCACCAAGGGTACACCTACACATTGGTTTTCACTTACGCTGCCTGGTTACACCTCCGCCTAGGGACTTTTAGGCTTTGTGAGTGCTTTACTGACACCTTCTTTACTCCCCCGTTGTTAAGGTGGGACAACTTATGTGATTATAGCCCTGGCAGAGTCAGGCAGTCTAACTGGGAACACCTGTGTGGGAATGTGAGGCCTTAAAGTCAGGTCCAAGTAAAACCTTACACAGCTCAAAATCTCCTGCTTTGATTCTCATCTCAGAGCTGTAGAGCTGTTTAGGGAAGTGAATGCAATGTTGCCCCTTGACCTCTGGTGAGGTGCCTGTGAGCAAGGCATTGGGTTGTTGTTGTACAGTTTTACTCTTTTGGACCAAGTGTATGGTTCATTTGTTACATATGGGCACAAAGCCAGAAGGTAATTAACCTAAAGTGGCATTAATATTGTAGGCAGGGGTGAACAAGTCAGCCAGGCTGTCTCTATCAGCTAGCTTAGCTCTCTCCAAAGTTTCACCAAGTTCCCTATTGCCAAAAAGTCATTAGCCTAGCTAAGTACAAAGATTGGAAGCTGGAGTGAATCTATCTTAACTCGCTCCAAAGATTCACTGAGTTCTCGACAGCTAGAAGGTCATTAGCCTAGCTTAGCACAAAGACTGGACACCGGATGAACAGCTAGCTTAGCTCTCTCCAACAGTTCCCCCATGTTCTCTTAACTGGCCCTCACTGGTCAATGATGGTTTGTTTTCACATTTCTGTTAGAGAGACACTGTTGTTGGTAGCTCTCATATTGAATGTTGTTGAAGCTTTGCACTTTGGAGTGAGTGATGCTAGCCTTTTCTCCCTGATTCCAGTTTTTATGTCATGCTATAGCTAACTTCCTGGTTGGCTTTAACACACAGTGGTATGGATTCCATCATTCAAATATGGGCAGAGTCAATCATAGTTAGCAGCTAGTGACATTAGCATTTTTTTCATGATACATATCAATTTAGTTGATATCTTATTATCAATTAGCACTAAACATGTTTCAAACATCTTGTTTGAGTGTAAGACCATAAAAATGCTACTTGAAAAAAATGAGATGGTAGATTTGCTAAGTTGCAGCTATGTAACAGTAAACCAATCAATCCTATGTTGCTGTTTACCAGACTGTGTATGTGGTGACGACAAATATAGCCCCCCCCCCTGCTGTGAGGGTGACACAGAGAGCCAGTGAGGGCAGAGAGAGATGAGACAGCTGGCCTGTCACTGACCCAGTTCAGCAGAGACCTGGTGAAGGCCGAGGAAGTTGGGTCACGCATGCGTTAATGAGGCTGCACTTATATCTCTGTCTGTGAGAAGGAGAAAAAACATAATTCACTGAGCTAATGATGATGTTGACACAGGCACCAGATTACACAGTGTGTGGGTTACAGCGTCTATGCTGACTAGCCTAACAAATTGAGGAGGCTGTAAGCCTGATTGGTTATTTTAATAGGCTGCTAGTTTATGTCAGGTTGACCCAAAATTAGGTTAAATATAGCATTGAAGGGTTAGGGTTAGTCGGCCATTTTTATCCAGGTTTGGAAAGCCGAAGAAAGATTGAGGGAAACATGAATTTAAATTTGATATAATTCAGACTGGCTGGGACATTACATATATGTTGCATCATAATTCACTATAATTTTAGTCACTACTTTGAATTCCAGAGATAGAGATAACCCAGAATTTGGGTTCTTGTATTTCAGACCACTTTCTGGTAGCTTTTCTTCAGCTATAATGTATGTATATATGTTGTATGTATGTATATTATACTGTTTTAAGGTTGAGAGAACAATCCAACATGGCTGCAACTGGGCTGCTTTTCACGCAGTGGTATGAATACATGGCCCATTTTTTTTAAATGATTGAAGTTCTTATTTTAGGTTTACCGCAGTGGAGATGTGGCGACAGGTGAGATAGAGATAGTGACGGGTGATGTGTGGCACTGAAGGACTGTTCTGACGACTGATGGTGCTGTGCTGTTCTTACTCACACAGTTAAATGACATGTTGTCAGCTCTCAGTTATCTCCAGTGCAGGTTAGTTAGAAGAAGAAGAAGAAGAAAAAACAGAAAGAGTAAAGCTTCCTCCACACAGAACAAAGAGACACAGAATAAAAGAGCGGGGCTTCTTTTTGAGAGTTATATATTTATTACCAAAGGGTCAGCAAATGTAATTACGTGCTTCATTGAAGGGCACAATGCACAACAGTTTCCTCAGAAGGATGAATTTGTTTTAGTCCTTGTACGTCACCTTCTATTCTCTCAGCCTACATGCGCTGATTGCAACAAGTGCAGTGCCATTGTTAGAGTTATGGGGGCTGCTGAAAGCATCTCAGGGAAATGTAAAGTACAGGAAATGAGTTGAGGAGAAAGAAAGGGTAGTACAAAAAAACTTAAATGACACATTTAATGACAAAATAACCCATTGAATTGCAATGAAAAATATCACAGAATGGTGTTGGCGAAGGAGATGGATGTTTTGTTTTCTTTTCTTTTTGCGAGGACTGTGCTTCAGGAGCTGCAGCAGCAGCAGCAGGGTCGCTGCTTTCATGCAGAAAGAGAGCGGTGTGAAAGAACTTGGCACAAATTAAACAGTCCTTCCTCCCACAGATCCCAGCGGCATCTGATCAGACTGCAATTGATACCTGCAAGGCAAAGGCTGCGCCACTCGAGGTAGAAAGGCCTCCTCTCTGTCAGTAGCTCCATCAGTGGTGCAAAATCATCCCACTCCTCCATTTGTGCATCATCACCCTGTTTCTCATTACCACCACCACCACCATCGTTGTCGTCATCATCTTGATCATCTGCAGCTTCACTACAGTGAGGTTTGTGCTACAGTGTTCAGTTGTTTGGATTCATTTCTATTTTGCAAAGGCTTAGGAGGCTAAATCATCACTCAAACAAACACAATAAAAAAACAAAACATAAAAGACAAAAATGTCTAATTTATGCAGATGGGATTGAATGAGTGAATTTCACGGGAGACAGGTTCACCTCAAAACAAACAAAGCAAACAATGCACAGATGAGTGAGCTGCTGATGATTCCAGAGAGGCTGACAGGGTGGCAGCATTTTATTACAATATTCAAATTAGAATGAGCCTGATAGTGTGGGAAAGCTCGAACTGCTCAGAGGATGAGGAATAATCTGGAGCAGTGCAGGAAGCAGCGCTGTTTAATATGCAGCTTGTCGCACAAAATAAAGAAATACTAAAGTACAAAAACAGACCAAAGCCAGACAGGAGAAGCCTGTGTCTTCGTAGTTAACCATTTTACATGACTGAATAATTTCCCCATTATCTTTAATGCAGTCGTATAATTACAATTCACTAGATCATCCAAAGTAATTTTTTATTCATACTCAAGGTCAAGTTCTGCATTTGCTTGATGGCAGAAAAGAAAATTTAATTTTACTCAGCTACTTGGTGAAATGTTAAAAATACATAAATTGAAATGGAACCATCTAGTGTCTGTCATAAGTAAGACAATCCAAGCGCCTGTGTCTGTCGGCCTGTTTTGGTGAATCTATGTAAAATTCTTCCATGTTTTTATCCTCAACAATGCGATCAGTTAAACGCATGCACACAATCAGCACTTATTATGGGTTAATCCGGAGTAACAGTGCTGTACTGTGAAGCCATTTTCACATGGTGGCCACAGTCGGTATTGCAGGTCACATGATACCGCAATGATCGTGGGTCCATGTGGTTCACATTCATGTGATGGTTTGGGTCATTTGATGTGAAGTGTGTTACCTGCAGCAGGTTCATATCAGCACTGGCACAGAACCTGGGTGATGTGCAGCTGTGGACCTGGTCGGCAGCTTCGGCTACCTTAAAAAGTTCAACCGAAAAAGCTACTAATGTACAGTTTATTTTTAATACACTGACCATAAATAAGTACCTTTATACAACTGAATGTCAAATAACCCAAAAGCTGCCATCTCCAACGGATTTAACCAGTTTTCGGGCCAAGGTGTCAAATAAAGAGCTGAACCCGTATCTCTACGTAAATTTAAAGCAAGGATTGAATTTCTACAGACCTCAGTCATTAGGCAGCTGTTCATAAAACACTGAACACCCTGTTCCAAAAGCAACAGAATCCTTTATTGAAAGATTATTAGACAATGTCCTTTTGTTCAAGTGATTAGGGTTTAAAGTTTTAAAGGGTCCATATTGTTAACCACTTGCTTTTCAATAAAGATTCTTCAGTGTCAGACCTTTACTTCATTGTTGCTAGATTTTCCCCCATTTTTGCTGGATAGGCTCTTTTGGTGCTTTTGATTATCGCCGACTGACAACTGCGTCTGCACAAACCTTATCTTTAAAGCACTGTCGCTTTGCTCTCTCTGAAATCTTCTTCTGAACTGCACATTCTTCTAAGTTCATAGAAATGGCTTGTTTCATGAGAGGTGGGATGATAACTTTAAAAGTAACAGTCAGCTTTCTGCAGATAGTGGTGGAAATTAAAGCGGAAACCCCCACCACAACTGTGTTGTATCCACATAAAGAGTAAAAGTGTTACTGCAGTTGTGGAGCAAAACAAAGAGGGCAGTGTCTTCCCTGCACCAACAACACTGAAGATTGCAGAGAGCCTGGCAGTGGCAGATGGTGGGAAATGAGAACGTTCTGAGTGATGCAGTAAATCTCCCCCCAATAAAGCAACCGGGGCTTGGAAGGGGGAATGAAGGACGGGAGGAAGCAGCCGTCAGTGACAGACAGCCACAGGGTTTGTGCAAAACATTACCACTGGAGTGAGAAGGAGACGGGGTGTTAACAGTGGGTAGCAGACCTAATTTGATAGACTTTGTTTCCAACTACTGTCAAGACCACAGTGTTGTGTGTGTGTGAGTGTCGATCCGTCGCGGCTTCAGTTTGTCAAGAGTACACAGAGTTTCTGGAAGCTGAACCCAACAAGCAAATACACCAAGGGCAAATGTGGTTCTTCAGTCGTACTTTACATCTACAAGGCCTTCCAGGCTGACATGAACTACACAGAAATGTGCTTAATAAAAGGCGGTTGTATAACATCCCCGGTTCTGTTGAGTAATCTCAGCTTGGACTTTGGGGACTGCCTTACAAACTACTGGCACAGAATAATAAAGACTTTCCTGTTGAAATCCCCTGCTTTGAATTTGACCAAATTTGTTTCCAATTGATACTGAAGTGTGAGACTAAATCAAAACCTCCCAAAAGAACAGATTTTCACATGTTGATACCAAGGGATTCTGCCAAGACTCAAATTCCTCTCCATGATAAAGTAATATCACTCTGTGTTGATGATAACGTATCTAGAAAGCTCACTTTTTATATCATCTGTACATTGTCTGCTTTGATCGGCTATCATAACATGCATTGGGTCAGAATGCATAGAAAGTCACAGAGGTCATGAAACTTCAAACTTGTGAGTGAAGGTTTGTTTTCCAATGTGAAAAGGCTTGCATTGATAAACACGAAGGGGAAGAACATACTTGCATAACCTCAGAGTGACCATGTGACGTCAGTCAGGTAAATCAGGCCGATCAGTGACCATCAACGAGAAGAAAATAATGTTGGTTAAGAAAGGTGGAAGAAAAATGAAAGTAAACATCTTTGCTGAGGGCAGGGCTGTGGTTTGGGTTGGGGGCTTATATCTGATATGCTACTTGCCCATCCCCCACCCAGATATTATGCATTGCGGGGACATTTTGGCCACATTGGCAGACAATGTTGGAATTGGAAAGAGATTGTGAGGCGCAGGGTCATTAAATATGGATTTAATTCTAATGGACACTGGCTTGGTAATCTGTTTGTCATTGGCAAAGTCCTTCATTGGCAGTGCAACAACGTGATGCACCAAAAGCAACTGAGACCAAGTTCCCCTGAGTCAAATAATCAGATTTATTGTTGACAAGAGTTAAATGCCCCTGAAGGGCCAAAGTCTACAGCAAAGCCGACAGGAGTCTGTCAGTTTTTTGTATGACAGTCTTTTAATGACCTTTCCTTAATCCTACTCTTCAAGACCCCGTAACAACCTAAACTTTAAGTACCTCTCAAGAGAACAGAAGTCTACAAAGTAAAAGCAGACAAACGTGCCTACACAGAATAAAAACAAGACATTCAGCCTACAAACCCACCTACCCAACCACCTACACTCCTCCTACACACACACTTATACAATCTCTGCTCCTGCTTTTTGGATCTGTTGTACTTTACTGACTAACTTGCCTTCAGTTTTCTTTTCCGTCAGGATTTCTGATTTCTCTTTTCTTTTCTAAAAAAGGCACTTAGCGCAATTTTCTCAAAGATGCACTTTCAACATGAGCCACCGCTGCAACTGAAAACCCAAATTTTCCCCTTAAGGTTGTACTTCACGCTCCATTCAGTAATGTCTTGGGGAAAGCAGTCCATTTTTCTGTACTTAATGAATAAGTGATGCATATGGAGTATTGCAGTGCCGTACTGCAGGGCTAAGCCTCCTGTGTCCCGTCTGCCAAAAATGATCAGAGCATGGATCGCCTCCAATTTTTCTTAAACCTCTCTCCCTCTCTGAGCAATCCGCTTTCTCTCTCGTAATCTGTTTTGCGTTGTACACATGCTTTGTTTTTCTAGCCCTCTATTCCACCTTCCTCTCAATCCCTCGCTCGCCGTCTTGTCTCGTCTCTCCCTTCTTTGCGCTGTCTCTTTCTCTAATCAGTTTTTCACACACCCTCCACTTTTGCCTCCCTGTCTCTCTGCATCTTTAATCCCCTCTCCCAATCTGTGTGTCCCCCCCCCCCATTCCTGACTCATTTTCTGCCTTTGTCCCCTCTCTTTTTTGTCTCACTCGTGTGCACTTTTTTCCCACAGCTGGAGTGTGATAATTTCATCACAGTCATTCAGAAAGTAAACGACACGTTCATAGTATGTGGGACAAATGCTGGAAGCCCGAGGTGCTGGATGCTGGTAAGAGCTTCATAAAGAAAATGCTGCTGCATATTCTTCTGCTACATTGGAGAGGTTCCAGCATTAGTCTGAATAATCTTTAAATCAATATGATTAGTACTTATTTATTTGTTTTAATGGGTTGATCATAGTGTGGATTTATTTATTACAATGCAGGATGTTTGAATATGTGCCTCTAAGGAGAAAAAAGGATAAGTGGGTCTTTTTTCTAGAGAGCTATAAGATGTATAATGCATAAAGACACGGGGCTGGAATAAACTGGATTTAAAATGCCAGACTTCCTCCAGGCTGAAATGTCTCCTACGCTCTGCAGGTAAATGACACCGTGCTGACTGATGTTCAGGGCAGCGGACCGATTGCAGCAGCCTCTGACATCTCACCACCTTACCCCTCCCAGAGGTCCATCAGCTTGCCTGCAGGTAACAAACGCAGGAAACACAGTTCATGTCTGTTTGTGGGAGTAGGACCAAGAGGAAATAGAAATTGAATCCTCCAAAGGCGTAAAATCTTACAATGACCAGCAGTATGAGTCCTTTAAGGCTGTCAACGATCGTCAGCTCAGACTAAAACAAATGTGTCGTCAGCCAAACATTTGGCCTCCATTTAACCACAACCCTTGCTTTATTCCATTTTAGGAACAACAGTAGTACCACTGATTCGCACCAACAAACAACGTCCTACAGATACAACATCAGATGAGATAACCTTTACCACACAGCATTTATGAATCACTTCGAACTTTATTCCATTTTTTGCATGTCTGTTATGTTTCATTGAACAATGGCACAAAAGTTTGCAGTCATGAAAAGCTGGGACAGTGATGTCGATGCCTGGTTAGAAACACTTCCCACCTGTGAATCAGTGTAATCACCACATAAAGAGAGGCAGTGGATGAGGTAATTGGGGGCAATCAAGGGCTGAAGTAGTCTCACTGAGATCCATTTCAAAAGGCTTCACCTTGTTTCAGGTGTCACCTGCTCAGATATCTTATTTTGGAACAAAGACACCTTCAGCTCTTTATATTAACTTTGCTCATTTGTGCCGAGCGACTCTTGTGAGCGCCAGGCTCCCAGGAGCGATCTGTCTCATATTATCACTCTCTATTCATAACATGCAAATGAGTGAGGGCTTTTATCTAAAGTACCTCACAATAATTTAAAGAGTCATTTCTCCACATGATAGATGTGCGAGCAGATTTTAATAAATGGTGTAGTGTTGTGCTGAACAGGATGTCTTTATCTCTTCAGCTGAGGTGTTTTTTCTTGCACCTGGGTAAATACTGGATATGTGGACAAACTCGCCTCAGTGTTTTAAATGTGTGCGTCACATTTGGCATTTAAGCATCAGATCAGCTGACTCTGCTGTGGCCTGCATAAGCACTTGGTGTGTCTTGAAATCATCTTTAATCTTGATTGTGCTTTTGCATTTCCTTCCCCTTTCTCCTGGAAAGCGTGTTGTGCTTTGGCTTGAAAATTGTTAATTATTAATATTTCCAAACATGTATCTGGTCCTTCAAACCTGAAGAACCATCCAGGTTGTGTTATTCAACCCTCTCTAATGACCCTTCTCCTGAAATAGCAGCCCTACGGCGGCGGCACATATACCGGACCTTGGTTGTCATGGTTACAGTACAATTATAAGCAAGAGTGGCGTATCTATCTCTTGTCACCAGGGTTAATGGTAATGGCTTGGTCAGGTTTAGAAAAAAGGGAATTAGATTGAAACAAGTATTCAACAAAAACAACAACATGGTTCATTTTGCCTAATAGTCATTGGAATCGAACACGGCAGACATCAAACATCCTTTGAGGTCCTAATGGTTTTGATTACGCTGACAAATCCTTTAAAGTAGAACCATGCATCTGCTGCATGTGTACACCCTGCAGGCTTTGTTTACCTCCATCACCCCCTCTGTGTCCAGGTACATAAATACATCAGGAAACTCAATATCTGGCCTCAGTTCAGTGTCCACAGCCCGAGCACTGATTGTCTGGTGTGTCCTACATATCACTGTTTGTGCAGATGGTCATGTTTAGACTACTCCTGGAAAACACACACACCTTTTATGTTCAGCTTCTCTTCTAGAGTGAATAGAAGGTGGATGTTGTGGGTGTGATTCCTAATTGTGCCAATTATTGAGTGACATTAACTGAACAGAGATGTTTCCAATCAAAACCTGGTCTTTTCTGTTTCACTTCACGTAATGAGGGATGGATTGAACTGTCGGTTTGTTTGTTAGTGAAAGCGTCTAATGCAGATGGATTGTTTTGTAGAGACTTAGTGGGAAATTAGGGAGAGGTTAGTTCTTTCCAGCAGGATCCTCATCCGGACGGGGGATCAATTGCCGAGGCAACAAGCCGACCCCCCCCCCCCCTTTTTTTTTCTTTGAGTTGAGCATCGTTCTAATAACGATCACTCCTAATTAAGATGCTACCTCCTCTATTTCAAATGCTTCCCCTCTGAACTGCTATGGAGAAAGAGCCCAGCAGGGGGTTATAAGAATATGGTGATTGTTGGCTGCTCATTGGTGCAGTCAGCAATTCTGCCTTGATGTCTTCTTCCCCCTTGCGCTCCTTCTCCTCCCTTGTTTTTTCATCCTGTCTCTTGCTGCCTTTTTTCTATCTCCACTCTCTCTTCTCTTCTCTCTGTTTAATGCTCTCTCTCTCTGTGCGCCTTCTTCTCCTCCAGCTTCAGTCAATCCCCCTCCCGTGTCGCTCCATTCGCTCCTTCTCTGTCTGAACCTTGTACCCATCCATCACACTGACTGTCTGCCTCCTTTTTGCTCACAGTTCACCCTTCCTCTTCTCCTCTCCATCTTTATTCCCCCCCCCCGTCTCAGATGGGAATCTGTATTCTGCTATGTCGTCGGTGCGAGGTCACGCCGGCTCGATCCGACGGACGTTTGGCACCCAGAAGCTCCTGAAGTCGGAGAACATTTGGCTGCAGAGTGAGTAGGAGGCTGGGAGTCATGCAGAAACCGTACAGGTTTAGACTAATGAACATGGAGGTGGTGGGTGGCACTCACTCTGTAAATCATCTACTATCATTCCCATGGGAAAACTAACATGTTGGTGTGTTCACTGTCAGTTCTCATGGTTTGAGTCGTATTATTTACAGCAGTAAAATGCAAATCAGAGAGATGAAAATCTGAACCTCATGTTCAATCTCACAATATCCACTATTTACAGAATAACATCAGCTGCATCTTTAAATAAAACAGTGGACTGTAATCGTGAGACATAAGACAACAGTAGAAGATGATGCTGATGATGAAAATGAAGCGACAACATCTCAGTGAACTCGTTTCCATCTCATCACACAGATCCACAGTTTGCCGGCGCTGCCATCATCCCATCTACACAAAAGTTCAAGGAAGAGATCTACTTCTTCTTCAGCGAGTTCAACAAGACGGCCAGAGTGGACGAGGAGCCGTACAGGGCGCGCATCGGTCGAATCTGCACAGTAAAGAACATTTTATATGGCTGTGTTTGTGGGGATGTGGTTAAAAGCCAGGGCTCCTGAACCCTCTCCTCTCAGTGCACATATCTGTACATATGAGTTCTGAGCAGTGCGATCAAAGTGATTTCTGATCATCATCTGAATAATTTCGGGAAGCCTGGAGATTTTGTTTCAAAAGAAAAACCACTGGTTTTAAGTGAATTACTAATGAAACGACCCTAAAGCATCGAAGGCTTCAAAGTTTGAACAAACCCCAGATGCACCCCTGTTTTATACACTGCACAATAAATCACACTAAGTATAAAGGACGTAGAAACATCCCTTCTCCTCTTCACTGTCGAGGGAATCAGCGGTTTCATTTCTTAACACGTTCCAATCAGTGATGCTAAAGCAGGTGTTTCCTAATCAGCTGTAAGGCCAAACACCAGCTGCTCTGTGTGACTCATGATGAACCCCCCACCCCCACCCCCGAATCAAAAAGTAAAGCTGTTTTATGGAAGATTACAACATTCTGTTACAAGCCTCTTGCTATGACAGATTTAGAGTAGCTATAGCATCCTCTGTCTGCAACTAGTTTTATGTTGCAGAGAACCTGTACCAAAGCCACACAAGCTGCTCCACATGTGCTAAGCTAATCTACAGACATCTTCAACCATTCTTTGTTTTAAATATCAGACTACTCCCAGGGAGGGAAAGGGGAGTCTGAATATCCTGAGTCAGAGGGGGAATCAAAAACAAAGGGATGTTGTCGTCAGGGCTCTTGTGTGTTATATCCAGGTGGATGAAGGGGGCATTAAAAACCTGCTGGCGGACTCATGGACCACCTTCATGAAGGCCCGGGTGATGTGCGGCACAGGCAACACTCAGCAGCAGTACAACAACATGAAGCAAGCTGTGGTGCTGACGGCGCAGGACAAGAGGGCCGGGGTCATGTACGGCCTGTTCTCCAACGCATGGTGAGTCTGAACCTGCTCCTTGTTTGGGCACAGTGGCTTTCACATCTCATCCGTACCGTTCCCGAGTGTTCACACTTATCAAATGAACTGGACTTTGGGGTCAAGTGTACTCGGACCCAGGCCCCTGGTGTGAAACCACCCTGAACCTCTGTAGCATCAGTTTTCTGTTGGAGTAAGAATCTGCTGAATAATATTGTGCAACAAAACATTGCATTTGTTTCTGATACTTCACCTAAAGAAGTATTGATCACAGCTTGTCATCCACATTTTAGATCACGGCTGGTTTTACAAGAACAACAGATGCAAGCTCTTTTCTGCAGCATCTGAAGCTCCCGTTTATGATGCAAGCTTTCTGGTCATTCTGCAACCTCACATCTCCTTGGCAGGTTGCTAGTTGTGCAGCTTTGTTCACTACAAAAACAAGAAAGAGATATAAGAAATGCTGAGATGTTGACTACTTTCATGGGACCAGTTTACAGCGTTTCCATTTCCTGCAATTCTCCTCACTATTAAAACATTGAGACAACGTACAAACAACAGACTCTGTATAATCCTCTGGCCCTGCTGTGTGTGGGTGGGCAGTTATGCATGGAGCTGTGCAGGGGTACTTGGGGAGCAGACGGTAGATGCCTATAAATGTTTGCTTGGTCACAGATCTGACAGAATTCGATTTCAGTTAAATGATCTGTGTTGAGCTGCGGTCGCCTCCAGCTACAGAACACCAGACTGAAACCTGGAACTGTCAGCAGACACAAACACCTAAGGTTAAAAATTAGCACATTTTCTTTCTGTGTCACCTAAAAAACAAAAGTGGTATAGCTATGACTGGAGGAGGAGGAGGAGGAGGAGGAGGAGAGGATCTACAGCTGAAAACAATTGGCCCCACAGCATCACTTTTTTTTTCTTGTGAATTACGAGGTGAGATTTTCACATGAGACTAAAGAAACCTCTTTACTTTAACGAGGCACAAATGCAAGACCCATGCAACTGGTATCAGGGGAGATCGAGTAGACGTTGCTTCATCCTAATGGTGTGGTGTGTGTTTGTGTGTGTGTTTCAGCCTCTCACTGAACCCCAGCTCTTTGTGTTATTTCGCCCTCCGTCTCGTCTCGTCTCCGTACATTTATCTCAGATTTACGAAGTGCCAAGTTACAGTACCTGCACATTCCTTCCTCCATGTGCTGTGTTCACTGCACCTCCTGTCTGAACCGACACACAGAGAAACTAGAACATGCCAGTCGAGATTTTCTATCTGCTCCCCCGCATGTCCCTCACAGCAACTTTCCCCTGCTTTTTTGTGGTGGGTGTAATTACTCGTCTTCTTTGTGCCTTTGTTCAGGGGCAGAACTGTGATCTGTGCCTACTCCATTGAAGATATTGACCAGGCCTTCTCCACCAGTAAACTGAAGGACTACAGCAGCCCGTTCACCGGCAGTCGCCCTGGAATGGTAAGAAAAACCAACATGACTTCATTTTTTTTGTCTTTTTTTTTAATCACATCTATCTGAGAAAACATGCAATGGCATGAGTCAGCTGTTATTCCAGAGGAGAAAAGATTGAGGAGCTATTTTTGAAAAGGCACGAGTTAATAAAAGAAAAAGCAATTTTCAGGCTCTTTGTCCAAGGGCGTTTTTATTTTTATTCAAGTTCCCTCGGCCTCCAGACTGAATCGATTGCATCACTCACTTCTCCTCTCAGTGCGCCCCCAAGAACGTGACGGCGGACATCAAGAACCTGGGGGTGATCAGATACTACCCAGAAATTGAGGATGTTATCCGGCCTGTCGGCGTGGCTCCTCTTGACCTCCCCACCGACGACCAGATCACACACACTGTGGCCGACATCGTCCTGGCCGTCAATGATGAGCACTACAGCGTCCTGTACCTCGGAACAGGTGTGTGTGTGTGTGTGTGTGTGTGTGTGCATATATTATATACTACTGCCAGCTGTTTGGATGTCAGTCCATCTTGTCTGGTTGGGGAGTTATCACTTGTTGTGGCAGTTAACGCCAACACTTGTCTTTCTGTAAGTTTAAGGAAAGATGTTTGCAGATGGACCCAGAGCACTCACTGGTACGAGAACCGATACTTCGGTACCAAGTCGAAGTCCATGGGTTCTGTTTTATTGAGTTTTATCCTGGTGTAGAATGAGAATCGAGAATCGTGGAAATTCACTGGTGTTGGTATCGACCAATGAAATTGTGGACAAGCTTTGTTGTACAGAGTAAAAGAGATGGCAGATAAAATCCACTCCACATTATCTATCAAGATTACGCTCAGACACACGCTACAGTACAATGAGATATCAAAGAGGAACTCACTATACCATTATAAGTGAAAGAAAAAGTGTGTCTCAAAACATCCTTTTCACACTGATCCTTGACCACAGCAGAGGAAAAAAAAATCTCCCTGACGATTTGCTGCATCGTAGTGTGTGCAGGGGAAAAAATGGAGACGCTGACAAACAGTGACCTTGCTGTCTTTGCCAGGGTTGAACGATCTTTGCTGTCCCTCTGCATCGTTCCTATTATGTTCTGCAACAAACCATCTGCAGAGCCGACAATCTGCTTCCTGTTTACACCGTCTGACACATGTCCAGTGCACATGGATGGTTACACTGTGGATGACGTAGCCTGAACCAGAATATACTGGTGATAGTATGAGTGTCTTACTATTTACCATATATGAGATATGTGTGTATGTGTGATGTATATTTATGTATGTGTCATTATACTGCAGACAGATGTCATGTAAATACGTCCATCTGAAATGGGAAGACATGTTTAACATTAAGGAGGAATTATTCAGAATTTGAACCACGAAACTGAGGTTGAGACTCTTCAGATCCTGTGTTAAAAAGACAAACAACAGAAAGACACAACAGAGTTAAATTAAAAATATCAACAACTATAGTTATGCAGATTTAAGCCAGCCTGATGCATGACAGGAATACTGCACCAGCAAACAGTATATTGCAGGATATTCCTTAATTAAAACATTCATTATACAGAAATTTATTATATTTTCATGTGAACATCACATGTTTGCAACATGTCCAACATGAAATATACAGGACATACTTGTGGTGATAATATATCTTACATGGCAACATCCCCAGAGGACATTGTATGTCACATATTACATTTCTGTATTATTAAAAACCCTTCCTAACGGGCAGAAGCAGGACCTATTTGTCTCCATCTCCCTTGTGTTTCTGCACCGGGCGGTTGGTTACTCTGGCAATAAGGCTGAATAAAAAGGGGGAAAAATCCCATTTTCAACAACTGATTAAGACTCACAACTCTATTTGCACTTGTATATATGAGCCATGCAACTCAAGGCTCCGCCAACACTGCAACGCTGTGGGTAAGTGGGGATGAAACACGTTTAATCACGGTGCAGGAAACAGGTAGAAAGACTCACTTGAAGTCTTGATTTAATCTGCTGAATAAGTACAAGGTCGAAATATCTTGTGCTATTCAAATGATTCCTGGCCTTTCACGAGAATGTTTCTGTCTGATCAAAGCATGAGATGCTGAGGCGCTGCTGGTGCCCATAGCAGTTACTCCAAAAATTGCCTTGTGCCGCAGGGAGATTACTATGGCAACCATCACGAGTCATATGCCCGTGTGTGTGTATATGAGCGTCTCATCACTCTGAAGTTCACAGAAAGATGACTGAGTGTCATCTCCCCCCCCCCTTACTACTGCTGCTTGTCACTCATCCGTCTTTTTCTCTTTTCTGGGTTGGCTCTATTTATAGTGTATTAAAAAAAACAAAGAAACAATGTAGTGTTAAAAAAAAAGGCAGCATGGTGGCCTCTCGCTGAGGGCTTCGCTAACTGTGTCAGTAATGGGAGGGAAACGGTGGAGGAGAGCTATGAACAGACACTGGTCTCTGTGGTGGCCTAAAAAGAAAACTGGAACAATTTGAGTCACAGTTATCAAAAGGCTGGAGGAACAGGTTGTACCGGAGATCAGGCTGTTCCACGCTCACTTTCAGATTTTCTCAGATTTGTGGAAAAAAAAAAAAAAAGCAGAAAAGGAAACACACTGCTGCTGCGCAAATCCTGGACGCCCTGATCTCTTTTGAATTTGGGATCTTGATCATGTCCCCCCCCCCCCCCCCCCCCCGCCCCCCCCCACGCCCAACCCCCTTCTTCTTCCAGATCAATATTGCATCACTTTCAATTAAAGATTTCAGCTATAAATATTCACAAGCTTGTTATGAGTCAAGTTTATCAATCTGCATGATTAATTTCAAAGAAGACGATAGGGGAGAAGACACCCCCCACCCCACCTCACCCCCCTCCATCCTTTCATGAAATAATCCAATCTTTTTAGTGAGTGAGACAAACAGACAGACAGGTGGACAGACAGCTCATCTTGATGGATCGTTGCATTAGAAGAGTCCAACCCAGAGGCTGGCATCCACCTCGAGACCACAGACTGTGAGATCGAAGCAGATGCATTTTGGGTAGCCCTGGGATATTAGTCTTCCCCTTGTGATAGAAATACCAATAAATATCCTTCACAGAGACGAGCTCGGAGACACAAACCACACGGTTAATCTTTGTGCAAGAAAAGGCAGCATGGAGAGTAAATAACACTGTGAGTGCTCAGACAGTAAATTTCTATGAAGGGGGAGGGGGGCGGAGAGGGAGGGGGGTGAGCTCACCCACAATAAACCTCCCGTAGTTAAAGATTACTTAAAGCTTTCGTTCATACCTGATCTGTTTGGTGCCCTTTGAATGAACTCTGGTGCATTTGTCCTGTTTGTTATGGTTCATTCAGTCTAATGCGGACATTATCATTTGGACAGGATCATATCATATGCATGAACTTAGAAGCTAAATATACTGTAATTTGACTGCAATCTGACTAGTTAAAAGAAAACAGCAAACAAAAAGATGAAAATTGACTCAGCAGTTGCAGAGATAACATCGTCTTTCCTGTCAAAACGTATTGCTGCGGTGCCAGGCTGATTGTTTTCTAACAGAGAGTTTTAAAGGTCCGTGTTTGAAGTTTTGATCCAAAAGATGATCTAAAAACCGTGTCAGTGTTTCCATCTCCTCTCTCAGCTTCCCTCTGGAGCTCTAGTAACAACAGGTTGGTGTCAGCCAATCAGGAGAGAGGAGGCTCTGAGCCTCTCTCTTCTGATTGGATGACTGTTTTCTGTGTGATTCAGTAACGACAGAGCAGAGTTTAGGTAAAAACACTCAGAGAAGTGTTGGATGGTGGCTTCGCACGGTGGGCGGGGCTTGATGTGACTGCTTTGCTGTGACATCACAAAGTGACAGGAAGTCCTGACGGCTGGTTTTAAGGCTCAGTGTCTGAATACAGGCTGTGTGCATTTCTCTGTGGACTGAGGCTTTGATACTTTCACAGTATTAATATAGAACCTAGAGCTGCTTTATAATCACACTACACATGGACGTCTACCTTTATACCGTATGGAGCTTTAAGACGGATGGAGCTTTAGGTTTTGGTGTTCAATACTATTCAAAACAATAATACATACAAGAGAGAAAAACTAAACTCAGAACTCAACTATTATCTTTGAATCTTGGATGAAAGTCTCGCTTTGTACTTTGCAGATGAAACACTTACCCAGCACCATCAGCAGAAGCTTTGTTTCCTCGCTACAAATTCAGCTGATAAAAGCAAATACACTTTGTCTGCTCTACACTTAAAAAGCTCAAGTAGAGTGACTAGACTGTGGGTGCCATGCACAAGGGCACCTTAATGGTGGCTGCAATGAAAGGAGAGAACATTACTCATCTAATTTCTTCTCATCTAATTTCCCCGCCCGCAGAGGCACACGTCTTGTTTATTCTAGTCACACTTGTCTGACAAAGTGATGTATTTGGAGGCTAAAGAAATTCACTTTACTGTGTTGACCTAGAACAAAGTGACAGGGTTGTGCCTCGCCAGTTTACTGAGCCCTAATTAGCTAAATATCTTATCATCACACACCTAACAGTTTTAAGCCCATCTAACTCGACTTGGTTGGAACCACCGCTGTGAGACACACGCTGAGACACAACGCTGCAGGATTTGACAAAGAGAATTTATCGGTCTTTTGATCAGCAGCCTGAAAATAATTCAGCAGAATATATGCATATAATAACCAGCTACTTCAATATCTGTCATCTTGAAAACATGACAGACAAGGATATTCACTGCGAGCAATTGGAAAACTGCTCTGTTGTGCATATGACAGACTCGGGCTTCTCAGCTTTGTTGCATAGAGACCGTGTTCTTTCAAAGACATGTTCAGCTCATTGCAAATCAAGGGAACTTTGTTCTTACTGTTTAACTGATTGGTTTAACCTGGTTTGTCCTTATATTTCCTCTCAAAACTCTTTGATTAAGGGACAATATGTAAGTATATTAGTAGAAAACATTGGGATATTTGAAAGATTACCAATCAAACACAAAGATATAACATGATGACTGTGTGTGGTGCCGCTATATGCTAATGTAAGCATGCTAAAATGTGACAACACTAGCACCAAGTTCATGCACCATGACTATCTGAGTGGTATTAGTATTCCAGATATTTGATTTTAAATCAAGTATCTGGACAAATTAAAGTTCTGACCGGAGGAAACTTCTTAGGATCACAAAGTTATGGCAATGGGTCCTGAGGTAGACATGAATATTTGAACCGTATTTCAGATCCATCTGTGTGATAAAGGTCAAGCAGAGCTCGTTGTATTTTTGTTGTACTCAAGGGGAAAGTCAGATTATCACCTGAATCAGGAAGTCTGGAGATCATAAAGCAAATGTACCAAATTTCAACTTTAACTTGCTGATACTGGTAGTAGAGGAAACCGCAGTCGTTAGGCATCATCCTCTGAGGACTATGAATGTGTGCACAAGCCTTCATGGAAATCCAAGATGGTGATTTGCAGAAACCATGCTTTGCACTTTTCTGAGCTTTGCAGAACTGAGCTGTTCTCATTCTGCTTGAGTATCAGCCACTAATCAGTTGTTTGTATTCTGTAGAAAAACAAATGAGCCACCACTTTCCTGCTGCTGTGAAGCACTTCAAACATTTCTGTCCCGTCCTCAGATTACAGTTTTATATCACAACAATGATTCACTAAGCTGAGCTGCTCCTCGGTCCGACAGTGCCTTTCAGACACGCTCAGTTTAGACCCCAAAGTGCTGAGCAGGTTGTAAAATGTCTGAGTGTTGTGTCCTACAGCGTCACTTAGAAAAGAAAAGGTAGCAGGTTGTCGACCTCTGAGAGCAAGAACAGACTGTAGTAGTTATGTCTGTGATGCTGGGGTCTGTTGGAAATGGAGCAAGAAAAACGGGTGGTAGTAAAACATTTCTTCTCCTTCAGTAAGTCGCTGACAGATTGACTACCTGAAGAGGTAAAGCTGCCTGGACCACTTCAGTCAGGGAGGTAAGAGCAGCAGCCGCAGCAGCAGCATCAGTGGAGAGCTTCCCCTCAGGGACGGATGAAATGTCACAGCTGTACACTTGTTTCAAGTTTGACTTTATGATTTGAGATCAGATGCTATTTTCCTTTCACGCGGTGCGACATTCAAGGTGGCAGCAGCTAAAAGGTCAGAGAGGTACACCGAGGTGGCGGTGACTGGGGAAAGTGAACAACCATGACTCAGTGTAGAAGCTGCACCTTCCAGAAAGAGGTAAAACTTTGCTTGTTAGTAAAAGAGGAAGTTGTGTTTTGCCCCGATAGAAAAATGTGTGCATTGACTGTCGGCCTTCAGTCGAGGCTTTATAGCATCACTGCACAGATGTGGAAGGTTGCAGCCGTGGTGTTTTACTGTAAGAGATTATGTGCACTCAGCAAACTCTCCATGGATAAATAAAACAAGGAAAGAAGAGAAAACAGAGTCACTTAGCAGATGCAGCATGACTTCAGCATTGTCACCCATTCCCCACTCATGGTGCCTCGCCTCCTTGTCTTTGTGCTGATACGCCGTTTTGATAAAAGTGCCGAAAATAGCTGCAGACAGGATTAAAGAATCATATGAGAATAACCTGGATAAAATGTTATCTGTGACTACAGAGGAGGAAGACAAGAAAAAGAGATTTGAAGTTTATGAAAAGGAGACAAGGCAGTTTTGGGACAAAGAAAGTCTACGTGACAGCAGGAACATGGCAGCCTAATTACAAATGAGAAGGTTCCTCTTGGTGGGAGCGTTCAAGAAATGGAGATGTGAGATAAAAGGATACCACTCTAATCACATTTTCACATTCGGGGAAAGTAAAACAATCTGAGCTGTGACAAAAGACCAAAAAAAAAAAAAAAAAATCTTTGAATGTTTCTCAGCAGGGAGCTGTTAGCTCTCTCATTGGAGAAGGAGGGAGTGGTGTCAGGGGATGTCAATTGTAGCTAAAGGTTGAAGAACGTTTCCACTGACTTTCAGTCCGATGAAACTGCTGTGCACTCAGCACCGAAAATGGTACAAGGCAATAAAGAAATATTGGGCAGAACAAATGACTGTAAACAGTCTGTGAGAGTGATGCCTGCACTCAGCTGACTGTTTTGTGCAGCAGGGTATTAAACTTAGCAGAGTGATGGCTCTCAGCTACAATGATGACCCCCCCCCCACACACACACACACACACACACACACACACCACCACCTCCTCCATTTTCAAAATCAAACTGCATGCAAGATGGCAGAATATTCGCCACCTGTGCAAAGACAAACAAAGGTGTTCGCAAATTCCAGCAAACCTGTGAGTGTTTGGAAAACAGACCAGCACAGTTCCTGACGCAGATTCTCACACCACTGTGACTGTAGCTCATGTTCATCTGTGTAGCACTGAATCAGTGTTTAAAACATAAACAATTAGCTGACCTAGCTACCTGGGCTGTTAGCTGTTAGCCTCGCCAATCAGGCACCATCCAATTAGGCGAGGCCTGTGACAACACCCAGGCTGGGTAGTCATGCTAACATACAGTAGTTAGCACAGGCTACTTTCTAGGCTACTGTTACGTGTATCACACAGTCATGTATGTGCACATGAATGTCTTCATCATGATCGGCAGCAGTTATGGTGTGTTCAAGTTGTACTTGGAAGTTGGAATTTCCAAGCTCCGAGTGGGAATGTTAATCTTGAATGCCCCCTGAAGTTGGACGAATCCCAAGAATTCAAGATGGCTGCTACTTGCTTCAACAGTAGTGAACACTCTGCGATTAGAAATATGAAATCATTACATCTTAGTTTGTTATATTATATTAATCTTCCATTTTTCCCACTTCTCTGTTTGTTTTTCAACAGAAAAACGCTCAACTCTGAAGTGATGATATTCCAACTTACATGTAAATGTAAACACACCATTATTTTGCTGTTCAGCAAACCTACCAAGCAAACTTTCCAACACTACGGGAACCATAAATGCAGTATTGTTGTTTTCCTTGGCAGAAAGACAGAGTCAGTCTCCTGGAGCTCCTCAGGAAAGACTGACTGTCTCTTCACAGTGACATACTGACAGGTGATGTCAGAGAGAGATGTCAGGATCATAGGTTATCATCTCAGGCTATCACACAAAACCTGAGGCCTGCTGCATTGTTTATGAGTGGGACAGACTATGATAAGCACCTAGGCCCTGAAAACACTGCAGTTAGTTATTTACTTGTGTTTAAAACTGGGATGTTTCAGTGTTTCACAGTTTACACGCAGTAGGTCTGGATGTTTTGAAGCGCCTGTTGTTTTGTGGCCTGGAGCATTTGCCAGATTTTATACAATCCAGTTATGGCCAGAGTTTACAAATGATTGAATTAAACTCATGACAGTCACTTTTTTTTCCATCAGCTTCCATTAAAATTGAATTGAGCCGGAGGCCAGAATAAAAGTTCTGAGACAATGAACGCTCCATCATGTCTGTCAGGAACAAAACTCAGACTGTAACTGATCCTACATTGATCCAGAGTTACTGTTTCTGCACAGACGTCTTCACTCCACCTTCAGCAGCCTGAGTAACAAATCTCCTCTGTTGTGTTGTTGTTCATGTCCATGCTGTGATTTCTGGCTTCGTCCACCGGGGTTAAACAAGCACAGTCATGGTGTTTCTGTCTCCAGAGCAGCTCTGCCTTCACAAAGGTTTGCTAAACCAAAAAAAAAAAAAAAGAAAGAGAGAGAGAGAGAAAGAACAATCTCTAAAACTCCAGTCTGCAGTCTGTTTTGCCTTTGGCCTTTCAGCCTCCCTCAAGAGTGGAAGCTGTCCAAGTCCAAATCCATGCATTTATAAAACTCTGGACAGCACAACAACAACTGGCTGAAACACAGGCGAGATCAAAGCACACACAGTTTGACACATGGCACTGGAGTTGTGTGTGTGTGCATGTGTGTGTGCATCCACTTACACCACATCTCCTTCTCCGTCTTTATCTCCACAGATCAAGGCAAAGTTCTCAAAGTTCTTCACACCAGCGAAGGCGTCTTCATCATATCCCAGTACTCCCTGTTCCACAACGAGGGTCCTGTCCTGAACATGGCCATCGACTCCCAGAAGGTGTGAGGAACAGTGTGTGGTACTGTGTGTGTGTGTGTGTGTTAATGCTTTGACTATAAATATTACATCAGAGAGAATATACAGTGCAATGCTTTGAAAAGGCTGCAGGCACCACCTCACTGTGAGAGGAAGAATAATTAGACTGGTTATAATAAGGGGAAGGAGGAAATGTAATTTATATGGTTTAAGCTTTAGTGCAGAGCAGTGGAGGGAACTGCTGGCCCCCGGGGCCGTCCATTATTTTAAAGAGGGAGGTAGATTTATTGGAAATTTTAATTATTTTGATGACTTGATTACCTATCATATTAAGAGACAAACAGCCATATATCATTCAGGATGAAGCAGAATTTTTACCGACAAACTAGATGAAAAAGTCTTTTTTTTTTTCTTTGTTTCAAGCTATTTTTTGCTTTTATTCTGAAAAGTTCAGGAACTTCCAAAGATTCCTTTTGTTGATTGATCTCTGAAATACTGCAAAAACAATATGTGATAAGTAGAAGACAAATCTGTGGAGAAAGTCTCTGCTTTGGTTACAGTTTTGGTCCCAGTCCCAGTTGTGGTTCCGGTTCTGGTACCGTCCCCGGTTCGGGTTCCGGTTCTGGTACCGGTTCGGGTCTTGCTACCAGTTCTGGTACCGGTCGTTCGGGTTCCGGTTCGGGTTCCGGTTCTGGTACCGGTTCGGGTTCCGGTTCCGGTACCGGTTCAGATTACGGTACCGGTTCGGGTCTTGCTACCGGTTCTGGTACTGGTCCCAGTTCGGGTCCTGGTGCCGGTTTGGGTTCCGGCACCGGTTCGGATTACGGTACCGGTTCGGGTCTTGCTACCGGTTCCGGTACTGGTCCCGTAACCGATCCCGACCGGTTCGGATTCCGGTACCGGTTCGGGTCTTGGTACCGGTTCGGGTCCCGGTTCAGGTTCCGGTACCGAGACCAGAACCGGGACCGGTACCGGGACCAGAACCGCTACCGGTACCAGAACCTGAATCGAGATCGGTACCGGAACCAGAACCAGGATCGGTACCGGACCCAGTTCCGGTACGGCCCCCGATGCCAACAGGCTGGTGAACATTGGGATGTTGATCAGCGGTCGAACGGCCAGTTTGACGCAAAGCCGGCTGAGAGGAACTGGACTGACCACTAGAGGGAGGGGCCACACAATGGGAACGTTCCGGTTCCAAACTTGGGTCTGCTGAGGTTGGGTCCCGGTCCCAGTCCCGGTTCTGGTTCCGGTACCGGACCAAAACCGGGACCAGGAGCAGTTCTGTTCTGATGCTTCCATCTACAGCTTCTATATTTGCACATTGCTGTGAACTGTGGGTCATTTTATGAAGCAGAGTCAGTGTTGAATGAAGTAACGCTGAGACACTTTACTGCATCTTTTTGTCCTCCTCAGGGACACCTGTATGTTGGCACGGCGATGGAGATCCAGCGACTGCCACTGGCTGACTGCGGTCGCTATGGCGACACATGCAGGGAGTGCATTCTTTCCCGGGATCCATACTGCGGCTGGGACAGAGCCAGGAGGAAGTGCATCCCCATCCCGCCTGGATACAACGTCTCCTCTGGGTATGATGACCACACATTATGATGTCATTGCTGCAGAGCTATTGGCTGTTTGCACATGGGCTGACAGCAGAGTAGGAGGAGGGAGGGAGCGAGGCGGTAGGGCGCTCATTAGTAATTTTTAAAAGTGAGCATCGGTGGTTGAGCTGAAGCTTAAATTTGTAATTACAGAAATGAAATTTGCTTTAACTTTGGAGAAGCTGCAGTTCAAAGAGACTGACGCACGCGGAGCTTTTGTTCGGCGCTGACTGCTTGTTTCTCAGGTGCTAATTTGCAGCCGACTCTAACAGATGTTGTGAATTTCCAATTTTAAGCAAAGAACATGGAAATCCATCACATGCTGTAATAAGCCTCTGACTCACTTTGCTCCTGTTCCCCTGAACGTTTTTTTGGTCTCTGCATGTTTGAATCCGCGGCGTCCCTCTAAGCTGCTTGTGAAACTACACTGATCGCTGCTAATTTGTCCTTTCCATTATTTTCCAACAGGGCACTCATTCAGAATCTGGACCATTCGAACTCCTCGGTTTGTGGGGAAGCTGCTGGTGAGTCCTTATCTCCTCTCCCACTCTCTCTCTCTCTCTCTCTCTGTATCTTAATTAAACCAAAATAGGAACCTTTCTGAGCAGCTAGAGTAAAAAGATGATTATCATATAATTGAGCAGAGCCCAACAACCCGCAGGGAGATATTTTCCCTCCACTTATGTTAAAGCTTGGCTGGTTTCAAAGCTCAAAACCCAGTTATAACCTCGACTAATCACGACAATTACTCCCCTCTGCAGAGAAGGCTATCTCCCTGAGCGATCTGACTTTAACACTGGTATTTATTTCCAGGTGTGTCAGTGGTGCCACATGTCCACCTGTGGATCCACTAACAAGTTCTCGCTCTATTTCCCTGGAAAATAACGCTCAGAGGCGACAGAGAAGAAGAAACGTGCTCCGGTCTTTTAATTGATATCTCAGGGCAATTACATAAAGCACCGGCTTCCATTCAAGGCTTTAAACATCTTCTTTCCTCATTAGCTTTGGTCTTAAAGTTAATTAAAATCAATAAATATTGAAGGTTTTATTGTTTCACTGGAGGGTTTCTCCAGTGTCTTGTGGAACAGGCCTGAGTTCTGCTGTGGACTGAGTCTTCTCACTGACTCCATGGTGAGTCCAGAGCATCTGTCCCATGACTAAACAACTCTGTATGAATTGAGCCGTCCTACAGCACGATGTTTGATCTTCACCGTTTCTTCTGTAGATAATGTGGACATGATCATCCACACATTTTCTGGTTTTCCTTCCTCAACCTCAGCATTAAGTTTTTCCTTTCATAAAGACTCTTATAGCTGGATTAAGCTAGACTACAAATGATCTCTGGACCTCTGGGGACAGATGTGAACTCAGGACGCACTTTAAGGCCCTAAATGGTATCAGTTGATAATATATAATTGATCAAATGCAGTAAACCAACAGAAGCATAATGAATATTTGGACTTTGGGGAGTTTGAGGTCCTGTGGTAGTTTCCTGTTTAAAATATAAACTAAACCAGTGATGTTCTTATTGGAGAATATAAACATGGTCTTGGTGTAAACAGAGTTTTTTCATCTGCAGTGACTTTGTCAGGATCCATTTCGTTGTGAAACCCCTCGTTTCTTTCCCCCGGCAGCTCTGAAGCAGCGTCGAACTTCCCCCAGAGAAGTGATGGTTCAGTCCAACACCACCGTCTTTCTGCCCTGCCCTGTGCGCTCCTTCCACGCCACCTACCGCTGGGAGAAGGACAACTGTGTCAAGAACTACCCCTGCCTCTTCGCCGGGGACTTCTGCGTCCTGGGCCCCATCGTGGACACCCCCCTCAGGGAAGGCGTCTTCCGCTGCATGGCCACCGAGGACGGGTTCAAGGTGGAGGTCATCTCCTTCAGGCTGGTGAACAACGGCAGGCTCCTGGCCGCCTCCCTGGCCTCCACCTTGGGGCCGTCGCTTCTGCTCGCCGTGGCCACCCTCTGGCTCCATTAACTGCAGCTAACGCTAATGCTAACCCCTCATCCTTACTGGCTCCCAATGACAGGGAAGAGGAGGAGCCGCTGTTAGGAGGTTAGGTTCGCAGAGCATTGAAGTACATGGTTGGGTTTGTACCGTGCCAATTCATCCTTTTTCCCAATTTTTAGAGAGAGCCCAGTAAACGTCAGTGACAGATTTCAGCATAAAGCTACATACAGCATCTGCAGCTGCCGCAGGCTTAACCAGAGCAGAGCTGGAGACAAACATACAGACATTATTTTATTCAAACTAAAGTGACTAGGAGTTACTGTCCATCTATTAACATGTCTTGCAATTTCGATTGATTCAACCATAATCAGGTGCTTTGCAAACCTTTCCTCTCTGAGTCAAAAAGATAAACATATCCAATGAGTTGGGCAAAAAAACCACCAATACCAGGCCAATTCTTTTTACCATTACTCTACTTCTTTTAAATTGACTTGATTGTGCTTATTTGTGAAGATGTAAAACCTTTAATACCACCACCCTCATACCCCTCCATCATCTTATCGTTCATCTTGTTAAACTCGGTTGGTATAGCTCATCAGTACTTAAGAAAAATAACGTCTGGTATTGAGATTTAAAAAGCCTTAACACTTCTGGGACATAAACTCCTAAGCACAATTTTGCAGTCGAGGCAGAGTACTGCAGACTCGGGCAGGACTTGGCGCTATAATTAGTGCGGCTGAGTCTGAGAACATCACTGGGAGGAAGTGTCAGCATTTTGACAGGAAGTAGGCGGATGGGCAAGAGCTCATTCTCGAACATCACTGTGTCTCAGCACCTCCTCCTCAGACGAGGCAGTTTCTTGCATCTTTTTATCAGATGGTATCAGACGCTGCTGTTATGCCTTGTTCACAGCTTTGTCCGTTGTTGTTTTGCTTTTGCTCGTCTTTCCTTGCTCCGTAGATCATCAGAGCAAAACACTCAAGCTAGAAGATAAAAAGCAACTTAAATGAATCTATATAAAACCTACATTAAAGTTTAACCCTGTTCTGGGCTTTTATTGTGGCGGGACAGCAGTAACAGGCACTGATCGTCGTATTTTTGAGGAACAGAGCGGAACAGCAGGAGACATCCGCTTCCTGTCAAACCTGACAATGCATAAAGATGTGAACAAGGTGTTATTCCACTATAGCAGTTTGAACTACAACATAAACTCACATCGTCATGAGGGGCAGATGAAGCTCAATGGAATCACATAGAGTTGCAACAATTCATAGTTTTTGCCAGGAAGAAAAAAAAAGGCTTGTAATTAGATCTGTGACGTATGTTCTGTATTTTATTGCTCTGCAGATACTGATTTCTACCATTGCTGCCTACGTACGTGACGGTTTGTCTTGATGGTTTGGGGTCTTTAATGCCATAGTTAGAACGTGATATGTAACCACTGACTGCTTTGCCTGTCTCCTACCCCTCCCCCCCTACATCCCCTGGGACACTGGGGCAAATACCAGAAAATGTATTTTTGATTTTCCATCATATATGTGTGTGTGACAGATGCCAACGAGATGCTTCAGCAGCAAACCACAACAACCGGCGCTGAGAGCAACCGGAAACAAACGCACCTCCTCAACCTTTTCTTTTAAATGGACACATTAAACAAGTTGTGAATGTAGCTGCAGTTAACATTATGGAAATGCCCCCCCGCCCAAAAAAAACCCTTGTGAATACAGATCGTCTGGCTTGTGCAGTGATGAATTATGCAGCGGATTAGCATGTTTCTCCAGAGCTTTTTGAGAATTACCATTCAGTGATGTTACATAAATCTGTCCGTGCCCGGCCTTCCACACTGGCACAAATGTCATTAATAACTAATTAGACAATGGAGCCACTTCGTCATGCACCGTGCTGAAGAATTTATTTACCGCCATCATCATGGGAGGGGGAGGAGGGGGGCGGGGGATGAGCAGTGAGTGTGTTCTCAGCTGTGAGAAATCTCAAGGTGGCCGCAGCCTTGTTGGCGGTGTTGGTGTTGGTGTTGTGTTTCCTGCTCCGCTCCAGCTCTGTTGTTGTGTTGTGTGTTGCTGCTCGGGTGGGGGTGGGGGGTGAGGGTTTGGGGGTGGGTGGGGGTGGGACCTGCTTGCTTTTTTCTGCATTGCACTGATGCAGGTTACTGACTGTGCCAAAACTAAACAAAAAAGAAAAAAAAAAAACAAAGCTGTGTTGAGCCACCAGCTCGTTCGCCCGGCGCTTATTGCTTGCTCTTATGTTGATTTTTGCGAAATCCCTCGTTTCGTACCTTGCATAATATTGTGTGCCAGACCAACCCCGAGCGCGTGTACCACTACTACTACAACTACACACACAACCAATACTCACAACAACAATTGCAGCTCCAAACATGCATATTAATCAGTCTCGTCTTTGTGTCTCTGTGGCGGGAAATGAGCACCAGCCACCAGCCAAGAGCTGGAGAAACATTTCACAGAGGCTGTTCATGGAGAGTGGAGACTGACGCCATGCCCCCCCCCCCTCTCCTTAAGCTGCTTTATTGCTGTAACTGTACCGGCTGCATATCTGCTGTGTCCTGACCAGATTCTGAAAGCTGCTGTTAGAAAAGAGGCCTTTCACTTTTTCCAATAAGACAAATGAACCAGGGATCTTAAGCTTCCTCACTGTCCCAAGTCCACACTATAAACCCATGTACAGTAAGACATACAGTATACATATATACATATACTCACTGTGTTTAAGTTTTCCTAACAGGTAGCGTCTTGTGACTGGATGATGATGTACAGCATCACTCACCTAGATCACGTCTCATTTCCTGTTTGATTTTAACCATCCACTGTGAAAGATCATATCTTCATGACTTCATTAGTGAGCGACAACATTACAGCGGAGGAAACACTCAAGTACTTTGGCTCAGTAAAAGAAATTGTAAAATCAACATTCAAATCTTTATTTATAATGGAAACACAAACACAATATTGTAAATTGTGTATTAATGCCTACATTAAATGTATGTCTATGATGCACTAAGTCATATTTAAACACATTTAAAACCAGTGTAAGTGTGTTTTGTGAGTACAGACCTTGTATCTGGATCCTAATCACCTACTTTAATCTTAGCAGCAGTCGTCAGATAAATATAAAGTATTAAATATCATTAAATGTACTCACAGTGTAATGTTCAATGTACCAGTGGATGTTAAATCTACCTCTAATGCCAAATTCTTTATATTTGCACTGTATTTATTTCTTATTACTGATGATCCACCACCATCCACAGTCATTTTACTGTTTCACTCTGTGCAGGTCGAGTGTGTATATAGTGTGGATTTGGGACGTGAGGTTTATTTTCTGGTCACCTGGTTGTGTTTTCCTGCCTCTTCATGAGGAGCTGAGGTCCTCAGGGAGGAGGAGGAGGAGGTGGTGGTGGAGTTGGGCTTTCATCATCATCATCATCCTCGACTCAACAGGGCTTCACTTTAACATCCACATTTGGACAGGAATTAAAAATTGAAAGCATTTACTAACAGTCTCCACACCTCTCTCTCCCTCCTCCCTCCTCCCTCCCTCCTCTCTCTGTGTTCGAGGCCGTGCTTTGACACAGATATCCACACGGCCGCTGCATCGACGTTGAGTTATCGCTCTTTCACATCTGTCATCGTCAGTCAGTCTGATAAAGGTTCATCTCCTTCAAAGCGAGCTCTTGATTTGCCTTCAGGAAAAAAAACTGAAAAAAAAAAAAAAAAATGACGTCGTCGACGTGGAGCGGGTTGCTGTTTTGTTTGCTCTGGGGTTTTTGAGTGTCAAGTACTGTACATGATGTGTGCCCACGTTTCTGTGTCTTGATATATATAATTTAAAAATTAACACGCCAAACTCTATTATTATTATTATTATCATTATTATTATTATAAAAAAAGAGATTTATATTGGTGCCATGCCAGTCTAATGCCATCTCATAACATGTATTTTTAAATAACAGATATCTATAGTGCAATAGATATTCATGTAACAAATCCATATTGACATGTGTTTCCCTGAACATGTGCGGTGAAAATTAATAAAATATAAGTATAAAGACAGAGTGTTTTGTCTTTATTTCAATGGGACTGGGACTTTTTTTGATAATGATGCATTCAGGTGTTTCAGGGCAGTTCTTGAATGATAAGACTCAATCCAGCTGGGTAACAGGTTTCATCACTACTTGGTGTATTGACTGCAGATATATGATCAACTCACATGAGTCTTTAGTCTTGATTTACTCTACAGTTCATCGAGATTGTGGTTGAATGACCCACTTTTTTGCTGCTCACCTCACCCCTTTATTTATTTATTTAAATGAAATTATCACTTAGTAACATGACAAGTTTTTGACCAGTGAAAAATGTGGGGCTGCAGTGGGTTGATCAGTCCTTAGACTGGACCCGGTGTGATAAGTATCACTCTTTAACATGTTCAAATTTGAATAACAATGTCGACAACATGCCGTGAATCCGCTTGTATATGTAAAGAAGCTTATTTAATTGAGTTTAGGTATTTTTGTTTATATTTTTATACTAAAACTGCATTTTTGTTTGTTCTGTTGCAGGGCATCATGGTGAAGTTGGACCACTTTTGTCTGGACAGTAACATGCAAATGGACGGAGGTGTGGTGGGATGAATAACTGTCACCACGGTCAGTGCTTTGGCTGAACTGTATCTACCAGTCCTCACAGGAAGTGGCTGCAACTTTTGATTGGTTGCCAGTGATGAAAACTGAGGTGAAATACTCTTTTATCCGCCTCAAATAAAATCAAAAATCATGCCATAATCAATCAATCAATATAAACTTCGTTGTGTCTGTATAGAAAAAACAGTCTTGGACAGACAATGTCACATTTTGCTGACACACACTGATTGATGTGCACTGATTTAGTATTTGCACCAGCCACATGTTGCACAGGTTTGTTCTGCAGAAAAATAAAAACGACAGACTCGCCCAAGGATGAAAGAAAAAGGGATTAAAGGCTGGTTTCAACTGCTTTTCTCATTTAGAGTGAGCTGAACCAAACTGGCGTCCAGTATCTGACCAGGCTTGGACATCAGTGCTCCCACACCAAACAGTTCTGTCCTGTTGTTGCTGATGTCGTCCCTCCTCCTCTGCTACCAGTCAATCAATAAAGCCACCAATCAATGAGCACCGCAATGGAACTGGTGTCTGCTCCGATTATCAGAGATGATGTAACAGTAGCCAGCAGCAGCAGCAGCAGCAGCGCTTTCAGACTGATGAATGTTTTATAGCTGAAATATCAGTTTAAATATCCATCCATCATCTCTCAGTGAAGCTGCTGCTTTGACTTCAGGTTTAAAAAGTAAATGAAGTACAGTATTTTCACCAGATGAAGGAGTGAAGTCAGTTGTATGTAACCTGATTAGTTCTGTCAGGAAAGATGGATTTTCATACTTGTGTGAGACATGGTCAGAGTCACGTTGTAATGGCTTCTCTAAAAAAGATTATAAGAGACATAATGTTTAGATTTTCACACTCACATTTGTGTCCAGATTTTTTGTAACTTTGAAAACTGAATCTTGCAGATGGTGGACATGAATGGACAAAGGCCTACGGCTTCTGCTCGACTTCTACAGACTGAAAACATGGTCGTCTGCGGAGTTCGTCTGGTTCACAAGCATCAGGCCAGATGGAAGAGAGGAAACAGGAGCAGAAGACAGAGGGGTCTAATAAGGTAACATGACGCAGCACGACAACACGAGGAAAACCTCTGACACAACACAACACGTAGGCATAAGTACAGCTGGCAGGGAAAAACACAGCTGAGTCAGAGGTAACGTCCTCAAAACCTTGGCAATGTCACAGTAAAAGCAGTGTATTCTGGGTAAAGGAATAAAACTGCAGTCTGAGGATGAGTAATAGCTTTAATAGAAAATATGACACTGAAAACACGTGAATGACTCAGTGACCATGAACCGCATCATTAGAGAAGCTCAATGAGGCTTGAATCCCATTGAATCCCACTGAGGCTGTGATGGTCTGCGGTGCCTCCAGGAGTTCAGAACATGACGATTCTGGTCATGGTTTCAGTGTCTCTGGTTCTGGTTCCAGTACCAGTTCTGGTCCCGGTCCCGGATTCGGTGGTTTTGGTATGGTCCTGGTACTGATTCTGGTCCTGCTCCTGTTTCTGGCACTGTCCCAGCCCCAATGTCCTGGCTCTGGTCCTCGTTCCGGTGCCAGTACGGCCCTGGCTCCGGTGGTCCTGGTCCTGGTCCTGGTCCTGTCTCATTCCTCTCACAGCATCTGGACCCTTTCAGATTCTCACACTCACTCACTTACAGCTGATGTTGTTTAAGTCAGTCAGGGTTCAGGGCCTGAGAGGCGGAGGGGAATACACACGTCTTCTTCTTCTCCTTCTTGTTCTTCCGATCAGAGGTGAAACCAACCTGTTGAACAGGTCACACTGTTCCTGAGTCACTCTGCCAGCTCTCTGTTTCCAAACACGTTCCTGTTGAGCAACACTTACTTCCTCACACACGCTCACAACGGCATGCAGAGCCAAATCCTCCTTTGCAATTAATTTGTCGCCTCCATTCTTCTTCTGCAGTTATCAGGAACTCACACACACACACACACACACAGAAGGACTGTCTCCTTTGTACACACACAACCAGAGAGGAAGTTCACTTGTCAATCTTCTCAGTGGTCATGTTGGCACAGACACAGGAACAGATTTTAAAACCAATTCCAGAAAGTAAATGAAACCGTTTCCTTCTGCAATTATCTCCGGATGTCACAACGAGAGTCAGACAGAGACAACGTGACCAAAATGTAACGTTTTCTACTGTGTTGACACTCTGCGTCACCTCTGGGTCGTCTGGGTTTTACACTTTACATGTCATTTAATTTCAAGTCCACCACAGCAGCTCATTAGTGCTGATACAGATTACATTAGGATAATAACAGTGCCATCCTCAGTGTGTGGATAATGAGCGAGTGGCTAAGATTAAACTCAGTCACAATGATGATCTTCACACCTCTTATTCACAATTTTCTCTCCCACTTGTAATCACCTGATTGCAGGTGTTTCCGGAAACCGATCAGATTTTGTCACGATCCCAGTCAGCCAATCACGTTGTTGCTGTCAAGCTTGATCCACCATCACATCCAGCACTCTTCACCCCCCCCATTCACATCTCTCTCATCTTTTTCCTCTTGTTGTGCACATGGAAATTAAAATCCTCTCCGGATTGGACCACAGTTCACAGACCACATTCATGCAGCAAGGTCACTTGGGGGCAGAGGGGGGCTGGGGGGCTGGAGCCTCCCCCAGCTGACATAGGGTGGAGGACAGGGTGAGTGACCCTGGAGAGGTCACAACAGGTCCATTCTATACACTCAGTCTCCTGTCTACCTGTTGCACATATCTTTGAGCTTTTTTTGCATTAAACAGAGAGATGATGAAATGGATCATTTTCCACCATGACACTGAACCTAACACAGCTCTGCTCTGAACAGCTACTTGATTCATTTGTCAGTCGTTGCATCACAGATACTGATCAGTAACTCACCTTGTACATCCTGTATGTGTGACTTCCTGTGTGATATATATTTTTAGATATCTGTTGATGATGTTTCCTGCAACACATTGAATTCCTTTCATTCCTGCACGTCTTTATCTCAGAACCTGGATAGATGAATAAATCTTCATCTATTTGCACCGGAGGTGAAATGGCTTCATTATTGTCAGGAAAAAAAAAAACAGAACAGAAATATTCTCCTCTAATACTTGATACCTGGAAGGTGTTTATCAGTGAAGTCAGTGAGGTCAAATCTAAACAACGTTGTTGAGCAGCTGAGGAAGAAAAAATGTTTCGGGTCAGAGTTGGTAATCTTCCACTGACACTTTCCACATTCCTGAGCGAGGGAGAGTGAGGGGGTGAGCGAGGCCGACAGACACAGACACAGACACAGAGAGAGAGAGAGAGAGAGAGAGAGAGAGTCAGTAGTCGGTAGTGGGCTGCCTCAGGATATTTCATCCAGAGTTGAGTCACTTCTAACTGAACGTGTCTCACACAGCGTAGGTTAAACTGGAGAAAAGAAAGACAAGGTGAGTGGAGCAAGTCTCTCTCGTATTTATTTCTCTTCTGTTGTTTTGTCTCTTGATGCACAAGTGAAGCTGATTGATTGATCGATTGATTGTTTTACAGTTTGATTCTGTGTATTTATATATATCATGAAAATAAGGGAAAAGAGAGCACGAGAAAGAGGGATTATCTTATTTTTTCACCTATTACCTGCTCTCAAACTGCTTCCATTCAGATTCCACTTGATTTAACATCTGCTTGCTGTGAAAATCTGCTGATTCTACACTTTCTACTTCATATGTTTGCAAGATCGTACACGACTCAAAGAATTGCACTGTTTTTAAGAACGTGCAGCTCTGATACACAGATTTCCACGTTAACAAACATTTGTTTTCAGAGAACTTCCAAAATCAGATCAAAGATCATACTGAGTAAAATTCAGGAGACTGTGATATAACCACTTGGGCATCATGTCATACACAGCATGTTGGTGAATTTAGGACCTCGCAGGGTTAAAATACACTCATGGTCGACCCCACGTTTCAACAAGTCAAAAAACTTTAATTAGTTATTGTTTGATGTTTTTGCTCAAATACCTCAGGTCACTTTATTTTAAACATCAGTCATTGTTTTTAATGAGACAATCTTCACCTGCTGAGAAAATATCACTACTAATAAAAAAGATTTAATCATGAAAACTAAACACAACATGAAATTAGATCAGACACAAGAAAATGAATCAAGTGTCTATGAACTACATCGACGCTTCATTAGGACTGAATTGGACTTTTTTTTAATGAAGAATTGCTCTAAATAAATGTATCACTGAGCTCGAGGTCAAATCAAATCCACCAGAGGGTTAGAACAGAGGTCTGATTCACTTTAAAGCACCAGGACCAGATGACGTGATGACGTTGGTCGCTCTGTGTCACTCTGCAGAAGAAGAGTCTCAACAAACTTTCCTGGTCCTCCTCCAGAGTCTCACTGATCCAAGTCCATGAACTGAGACTGAGACGGAGACCGAACAATCCTCCCTCCCATCAAAGCCTGATGCAGCTCCGGCGCCCCCGTGTCACACGACGTCCTCGATGTGCAATAACTGCGCTATTTAAATCACAAAGCAATAACAACAGTGGGTGGCAGCCGACATTTCCTCTTTGCAATTAACACGACTCATAGTTTTTTTTTTGGATGACACCCTCTGAGCTCTTGGCACTAGCTGCTGAGTCATGCTTCAGACTCTGTCTCCACTGGTAATACTGATTAGTGTGAGCCAATCAGGGCTGGTTCTGGTCCTTTACTGGGATTTGTTGATGATAAGTAGAAGAACGACAGGCTCATCCATTCAGACACTCATCCCTGCTGACTTCACTGTCACAGCTCCAGTGGTGAATCGGCTCGTTTCTGTGCAGCTGATGTCGGCCATTTTGAAACAGTTACAAGCTGCAAGAGCTTGGTCGCTGGATCCCCGCTGGTCTTTCGCCCTCTTTAGATCTTTTTTATTTGCCACTGTGTTATTCATCTCGGCCCTTTACAGCTTCTATTCATGTTGGTTGTTTTAAAAGAGGCTTTAAAGGAACTCCCCAAACACATCTTTTCAACTTTCCCTTTCTGTATCTTGCAGCTCTAGCAGAAGCGAGCCCCTCTCTGTGGAGCTCGACTCAACAGACCCTTCTCTTCTACATGGTGTGGGTTTATTTGTCTTCATATGGGGAAATTAAAGCTCTTTGCACACCAAGTCCATTTTTTTTCGTACGTGTATTTCTAATCCATCAATCCAGTTCACATTTTTGTCACCTAGTAAAAAACTGGATGAAAGTAACTTAGAGTTACAGTTCACGACCGGATGCACCGGTCCAGGCCAGGTTGGGGTCGGCTTTTGTGGTAGCTACACCGTCTCTGGGAAGCATGCGCACATGCATTGTCCAGTTAGTCGGATAAGGAGAAGTCCAGTCTTCAGTCTCCAGACTAATGCGCTTTCATGCACCTCAGTTGTCCGGTTATAGTGGGATTAAGGCCATAATTAGTTTTTTTCAACTGTCATGTAAACGTACTAACTGAAGTGAGTGGTCAGAAAGGTGACAGTTTCGGAGTCAGTGTACAAACATGATCGACACAACATGAGGTCGAATTTGTTTTTAAAGGTGCGGCAACATTGGATGAAAAAAAACGGACTTGGTTTGTAAAGGCTTTAGGCCTCACCCACCAACTTGTCCTAGTCTTGTTAATAATCTAGTCTTGTAGTTAATGTTTACAGTGTAAAAAGCGTTTCTGCAGGCTGTGTGCACGAAAGCTCGTTTCTTATTAACATAAAAGCTTCCTGTTAGATGAAACAAAGACATTCAGCTGAAGACAAACTAAGAGACACTTTGTGTGTCCCAGATAATAAAGCTTTCTCTTGACTTGTCACAGCAGGAACAGGAAAAAGCCTGTGGTGGAACTAAAAGCATTAACGACGGCTCTGGTCCATAATGAGCCGTATCAGTGAGCGAGCATGTGCAACACAAGAGCTCTGAAACTAGAACGGACACAGAATTTGAAGATAGCAGTGTTATCAGTCACACGTCAGATATCTGTACGGAGAGAGATGTTGCCTGATGCCAGAACAAGCCATTAGAGCTGTTTTCACCTTGTCAAGTCCACGAAGCAGTGGGTTGTAAGAACATTTTGCCACGGAGGCGACTAGTAGCAAATCACAAGCAGAGTTGTTATTATTCCTTCTTCAGAGCCTTCTTCTCACTTATGCTGCTTTTATCTGGGTCAGTGGGAAGACGCAGATGGGAAAAATGTTTTGTCAGCACATTCAGAAAGTCTGTGTTTGTCATTTGCAGATCTCTACTTTCACTTTTGTTACCACGACTACTGATATTTAAATGTAAAGGCCCCGCATTGTGTAAAAGTATATTTCACATTGCTTTAAAGAAATCAAGCAGGTTTAGGTTCGTTAGTGCTCCAAAGGTGAAAGCACAGAAACTGAGCCTTAATACGAGCCGTCAAGACTTCCTGTGACTTTGTGATGTCGCAACAAAGCGGTAATCAAGCCCTGCCCACCTGGACCCCTTGCAGGATTTTGGTTTCTCTGAGTGTCTCTGGTGTATTTTATCACTCTGACACAGACAAACCAATCAAATGACTGGCTAGACCTCCAGAGAGAAACATGGATTATTCACGTATTTCAGACTCAGATTCTTTATTTGTCATTGTACATGTTACAAACACAGAAGTGGATCCACAATTCAAATTCAAAACACAGGAAAAGTGTAATACACGTGGTCTTCAGCTTGTCCAAACCTGGATAAACAAATCTATCTGCGTGGTTAGAAACCAGAAGTCGTGACTAAGGGTGTGAAAATGTTTTTGGCTAAACAATGTCATGTAAACACAACACAGCTCTTTGCCTGTAAAAGGCATCAGTCCGGTGGAAAAAGAAAAAGAAAACACAACACCAGCACATAAACACAAGCAGTGTGGCAAGCTGTGTCGACCTGAGAGCAGAGTGTTCACAGCTGGAGCACAAGGCCACATGTGTTTGTACATCACACATCAACACGGAGCATCACTGAAGTAACCAACTTTAAACCAACAACAACAACAAAGAAAAAACATGTACTACCAGATTAATGTGTTGCACAAGGCCAGTGCTGCCAATACCTGTCAACGAAGGAGCTGTTTGCCACCAACTATTGACCGCTGAGCAAATATCAGACACAGTAAGAGAGCTTGGAGCTCAATGGATGACGCATAATAGACCGATATCAGGGTTTAATCAATGACAGGGCCATTTATTGTTTCTGTGACAACCTATCAACACACAATATAGAGCTCAGAGGACGACATGAGCAATACATTGTTTTGCTATGGGGACTACCACCTCTGTGTTGTCACTAAAGTTCTGGACAGATCGTCCTCTGGACAAGATTTACAATTGTAAGTGTGTCTCCTTTAAATTAGAAAGACAAAGGAAATATGTAAGGATGTCTCAGATGCAGCTTGTCAAGTCCAGCTGCACACCAGCTCACCTGGTTTCACTTTAACGAGAGGAGCTTTTTCTTACAGTAGCTTTTTATGAGGTTTGTTAACACTAGGTTACTTCACCACCGCGAGCATCGCAGCTGTTTACGTACCAGTCTGCTCTTATCAGAAAACAGCTGTGGGTTAGTGTCAGGGTCCTCGGAGCAGCCTGGACGCTACAGTGACTCGGTATCGGAAAATGACAACACATCCCAAACAGGCTGGGGCTAGCTGGTTAGCATGCTAACCTCAGTCCAGGAAAAAGTAAAAGCTATGGTGGCGAAAGCAGAAGGTTGTTCTCCACCGCTGTCGACAGTCATTAGTGTGAACATTAGCTTTTTGAAACTCTGCCAGTTGTATACATTACAGTAGTGTTTCCAGGTGTTGGAGAGCACTAGTGCACCTGTGGAGTGCTCTTTTACTCACACTTCACTCAACAGTCGTCACCTCTGTCCTTTTTCAGCTTCAGCTGCACTTCATCTTCAGCACCTTTACTAGTCATCACCATGGTGCACTTAAAGCTCAGTGTGTTTGAAGCGTGTATTAGCGTTGTGTGCACCAGAGTGTGCACACATTGTCGTATGTTTGTTTTCATCTCTCGTCTCCTGACGGATGCTGAATCAGCTGGAGAGCTCACAGGATGCTCCGTTCTGCAGAATGTGTTGTTGTTGAGATTTGGTTTGTGTGCACATTAGCTCCTCCGTGACCTATTGTTACCAATAATACATTTCCTAGTGTGGGGAGATGTTTCTGTGTATCTTCAAATGTGCAATGTTGGTTCATTCAGCTTTGCCAGTTGCTATGACACCCAATCCAGTGGAGACTGAGCCTGTGACTTTCGTATGGTTTTCCAGATACCCCTCTCACCAGCAAATACTTTCCCACTCCTCCTGGGGGATCCTGAGGTTTTCCCAGGCTTGATATGGGGGATGTATTCCCCAGGCAGGCTCTGGGTTTGTACCCCACAGTAGTACATTTTATATTTATGGTGGACAAGCTGTTGCTGAAGCTGACAACAGGCAGCTGAAGCAGGAGAAGCTGTTTGTCTTGCATCACTGGTTCAGCGGGTTCTTAAGATGAAGTGTTATTTATGTTAGGAACTTTGTTCATCTATAGATTTTATGACGAGCGTTGGTTAATAATAAATGTTTACCTGCTCGTCGGGTATTTCCCGGTTGTCTTTACAGCTCGCCGACCTGCACGTGAGAGAGAAAGACTGGCCAGGAAACAGACGATATGTTTTTGTATGTACATACAGTGACCCACATGTGTGTGTAGGTGAAACCTGTAAAAACGTAAACGTGTGTTGACACTGCAGCTCCGCCTCACCTCTGAAGCCCAGGAAAAAATAATAGTGTGAGATGAAACAGCCTGCAGCGTATTTGTGTTACATTCCTTCCACAGATAAGTCTGCTTGCCGCCGAGCACCAAGGTTCTCATGTGTGTAAACAGCACATAAATGACTCAACTGATCCTGACGCTGAGAATCTGCCGGGCAAGTTAATGTCAAACCTTGACGTGCACGTGACCTTGTTTCATTGTGAAGCGTTTTTTTTTTTTAACTTCTCATCGAGATGTTTTGTTGTGGTTTGATCCTGACTAAAGCCCAAACGTCTGTCAGTCACAACTGTAAAGTCTTTAACTGTCAGTCACATTTAAAGCCTTAAAGGGGCCTCGAAGCAAATAAACAAAGCTTCCTTTGATCCACTGACTGTCTAAAAGACGGTGGCAGCCCCACAACTGGCGCTGTGAGATAACAGAGGCCAAATGATCGTAATGATCTGTTAGGATCATGATTGAACAAGAGAAGTGAGGGAAACAAGTAGCAGCATGCTAACATGCCCTCACTGACAGTGAAGTTAACTGGCTGATGAGTTTAGCAGCAGGATGTTATTACGTTCAGTTGGTTTTGGCTTCAGTAGATGTCATGTCTGTTAGCCTGGCTGTCGCTAGACTGCATCCAGACTGAGAGTGGATCTGGTGAAGTTGTGCTCACCTCTGACTTCCAGGGGGCGTGACCATTGAATGTAGATCAAAACGCCTTTGTTTGCAATTGGACAGACCTAAAACGAATCAGAGCAACGATCCAGATGACGAACGCAGAGCGATGGAAAACATAAACACCAATGATGATGGCCGCCATGTTGCATGTGAACAAAAGCTGCTAGATGTCGCTTCTCTGTCGTCATCGTGTTATGTGGATGTGATGTGATTGGTTCCCCAGTTTTTCAGTTTGGTGTTGTTGCTCTCAGGAGAAAACCTGATATGATGGACTCTGACACAGATTGCATCGATTTCCTTTGACCCCATATCACACATACAGTGGATCTGTTCTAGCGCGGTGTGCAGGCGCCCGCGTTGGACACTTCACTGACACGACACTTGAGATTTCAGTGCAAAAATGTTCATGTTTTCACCTCCACAAACCTCTGGTACAATAATAAAAAATGTGCCAAGAGGCAGGAGTTTCACTGCCACACAGCATGAACTTTAATTATATTTCTTTATCAGGCCTGTGTATTGAACTTGGTCTCAGCCACATAACTCTGTGGACCTGCGGTTGAAGCATGTGTACGACCAGAGTTTAGGGATCTGAAGACTTTCCAATTTGCTCTTATGGACTTAAGACTTTTGTTTTCCAGAATGTGAGATAAGGCGTGGACTTTGAAGTTGCCGGTGCACACACACCAACCCCACCACCAAAAAAAAAATGTCTTTGTTATTGTCCAGTTATAGAATAACATAATTTTACAGCAGCTCCTTCTGTTGGAGAAGTTTCACTAAGTCAATATTATTGATGTTCGTCTAATCTGGTGTCAGTTTCCAGGAACAGCTGTCCACTGTTGACCAGATTAGATTGATAAACCAAGGAGTGTGTCTGGTTTGTTGAATGAAGCAGCAGCACGGCACAAACAATGTTATATGAGAAGGAAGGAAGATGTTTGAAGGAGGGAGGGAGAGGTTTATCCAAGGAGGACAGTCTCTTCTGTTCACTTCCCTGTATTTATCTAGAAAAAAAACGTACTCATTTAGACGACCAGAGAGGCAGGAGGAGTGATTTCATCAAATGAACCTGCTGGAGGAGGAGGAGGAGGAGAAGGAGGAGGAGGAGGAGGAGGAGATGTGGCTTTTCACATCCAGTAATCTCTAAGCTGAAAACAATCAGCTCAATTCAAACCCCCGACCTCCTAACAATGTCAGTAATTTTGCAGATGCTGGTAATTAGCTGCCATTCTGGTGCCATCAGACTTGCACCATCGCCCTCTCCTCACAGGGATGACACACTTTCTGGTGGCTGTCCAAGCAGTCACAGATTAACAGGCTGCACACTAATCCTCTATAATGACCTTTAATAACTCGAAAATAAATAGGGAAACAATGCATTTCTAGTGTCCACATCCGCGCACACGCAAATGTTTATTCAAGTCACGTCACGCTAGAATAGATAAAACTAGCAGTGTTTGTTTAATGGGGGTTATAAAGCTTGACTGCTCCTCTGTGTGAGTGTCTTGTGAATGTGTGGCCTTGGACCAGCAATATAAATAAAGGCTGAGGGTGAAGAGATTGGAGAGAGTCTGGGTTTGCAGCTTTAAGCAGGAGACTAGTCTTAAGAGGGTAAGTGTAGTGAAGTGTGTAATTCTGCTGTACGGTGAGAGAGTCATGAAAATGTCTGTTGTATATGGATGGGTCTGATGTCTTCTTCACTGTATATTTGCTGCCTGAGTTCACATAATGACTGCAGAGTGACGTGTGCAGCACAATGTCTCTTACAAGGTCAGTTTATTCAACACACATCCATGAGGTCATGGGAAATTATGGGAAAAGGATCCTGATCTCCCTGTTTCCTCCTCTTGTTGATCCGTCACATCTTTTTTTTTTTTGGCTTCCTTTTGTTTCTATCTGACTCGATTTCCTTTTTTTTTTTATTTATAAGAAAGTTTGTGCATCTTACGGGAATTTCGATGTCACTTTATTTCTGGTGTTCTGTTGCGTGTTACACTTTTTGCTCCACACGGATGAAGCAATTTAAAAAGCTGTACATCCTGCTCCTCGTTCTGCAGACTGTAGCTTCATTTTGATGCAGTGACAGCACAGATCAAGATATTGCACCATCTCTTAACAGCAACATGCTGAGGAAGGCTGACTGTGTGTGTGTGTGTGTCAGAGAAAGAATATACTTATTAACTTACATGTAAAAGTGCAATGAAGAGTAATTCATGCATTTTAAGTAAAAAGTAAAATAAGCATCCAACATTCAACTCCTGGTTTAAGCTGTTTATTTGTTGCTTCTCAGATGAAGTAACTGTAAAACTAAAAAACACAGAAAGAGAGAGGATTAACAGAAGAGATTTTCAACCATAAAACACATTCAATCTAAAACTATACATCTTGAAACAATGTTAAAACTACATCCAAAACAGCTAGCATAACTGCTACAGTCACAGAAAACACTGAAGTCATGGTCCTCTAGTTTAAAGCTACCATACAATGAAAAACACCATAGACAGGCTAATGAAAATTATCATTGTTATTGCAGCAAATTCAAACCAACACAGGGTTATTTAACTTTCCATGTGTTGTTTATGCCGTGTTTCACAGGTGTATGCTCTCTTTCACTCTGATCAACAACACTGTGAAACAACTCAATCTATAGCTATTGACTGCCACAATACTGCCACCACCAGGTGAAAACGTGCATGTGCACACTGTGTCAAAAAACAAACACATGCTGAGGTTGATGTCACTTTCTCTCTTGTTGTTCCTTTACAGATCTGTCACGATGATTTTTACGCTGGTAATCATCAGTGTCTCCTTCTTGGCGTGCTCACATCCCCAACTCCACCTTCATCCCCCACCACTAACGCCACAGATGGACCGTGTCGCATCCACAACCTCGGCCGCTCTGCAGACTGCCTGGGCAGACAGCTCAACAGCGTCCCCTGGAGGCAGTTTCCACCCACACTTCAAGATATCGACCTCTCCTACAATAGACTCCAAGCTGTCCGTGCTGAAGACTTTGCTCGCCTCCCCCTGCTTCGCAAACTTGTGTTGTCGTACAACAACATCTCACACATTGACAATGACGCTTTTAAAAACAACCCACAGCTGGAGCATCTTGACATCTTCAATAACTCCCTGCAGCAGATTCCTGTCGGGGCTCTGACACCTCTGCTGAATCTAAAACAGCTCTTTATGTCCAATAACCTTTATAAACATGCCACTTTGGATGATAGCTTTTCTAAATTTGTCAAACTGCAGGTTCTGTCTATGGGCGGCCCTCTGGTGATGGGTCTAAAGAAAGCAGATTTTCAGGCCCTGAAGAACATCACATTATCTGGTTTTGCAATCAAGTGCTCCTCCAATCTGAGCTACTATGAGCCTGGAAGTTTAGAAGTCATTCGGACGATGCAGATGGGCTTTGATATGGCCATCGATCAGCGTCCAGGTGCTCTCCTTCACATGATACGTGACCTCGCCCACAAGAAGTTCATTGCCATCCAGTTCCGCAATCTCTTTGAGTTCATGTACTACAATGGGGAGCAGGACATTTTCGAGGGTTTAAAAGACGTTACAGCGCATCAGCTTATCTTTCACAGAGGGAAATTCAACGAGAATCTCATGAGGATGGCTTTGACAAACTTGCAAGTTGCTCCCATTAAAAGATTGAGATTTCAGTACATTGATTTTGCCCGTTCACCCACATTCACTGACAGCGAGGCAGGTTCCAGCATCAAAGACCTGGCACTAGATAATCTGGATCTCTGGTGAGTATCAATGTTGCTAGACTTGACCACATCATGACATCTTACGGAAAGCTTTGCAATCAAGTCTTGATTTGTTTCTTGAGTGCAACCTTAAATTTGATGGATTTGCATGTGATGCATAGAAATGCATGAATAATGAACAGGTTCAAAAAGATCGTTTGGGGATTGAATATTTGTTTTCCATTTGAACATACAAACCGCTAACAATCTTTATTCCTTGTAGGTACATCAGCAATCCTGACGTGCTGCGGTTCGACTGGCGTTTCAGCTGGTTAAAAAAAATCAAAGCACTGTCTATTCAGTACGTGTATTTCAACTCTGTTCCTTGTGATTCCTGGGTTGAAATGGAAGACGTGAAGGTTCTGGATGTCTCCAGTAATCGACTAAAAAGTGAGCACATCTTCAACCAGAAGTGCAATTACAAGGGCACCATGCCGAATCTTCACACCTTCAACACAAGCCACAATGATATGACAAGCTTAAGAGACCTGTCATCGCTAACGAGGGAGTTTCAGCGGCTTCAGGTGTTGGACATCAGCAACAACAAACTTGGATCTGCAGAAAACAGTCGGGACTGTGTTTGGCAGAAAAATATCACTAAACTTATTGCTCACCACAACCAGTTTGTAAGTGAGGCCCTCAGCTGTTTGCCCACCACAGTGCACTATTTGGATCTGTCCTACTGCAACCTGGACCAGCTGGACATGACCTACTTTGAGAGAGCAACTAACCTGCAAGAGCTCCTGCTGAGTGGAAACAAAATCAAGTTCATCCCATCTAAGTGGGAAAGTCCGTCGCTGCACTCACTATCTTTGGATGGGAATTCGTTTGGCCTAATTAGTAGGGAATCCTTCCAGGACATGCCTCAGCTAGCTCGCCTGAGGGCAGGGAACAATCCTTACCATTGCACTTGTGAGCTTCATGCTTTTGTCCAGGACACTATGTCACAAGACAAGGTCAACCTCACTGACTGGCCTTGGAACTACAGGTGCTACCACCCAGAGCCATTCCTCAACACGGCCATATCCAAATACTTGCCCAGTCAGGTGGCCTGTGACATCAGACTAGTGATTGTCATCTGTGTTGCAACCACTGCAGTGGTGATCATGATCCTGATGCTGATCTGCTATATTTTTGACCTCCCATGGTACACTAAAGCAACGTATCAGATCATCAGAGCCAAATACAGAGCCCACAAGGAAAAGGCAGCAGGGGAATTGGAGACTTTTACCTATCACGCCTTCATATCCTATAGCCACTCGGATGCAGACTGGGTGAGGGACCAGCTCCTGCCCTGTTTGGAGAAGAATAAAAACCCCTACCGTCTGTGCATTCATGAGAGAGACTTCATGCCAGGCCGGTGGATCATTGATAACATCATTGAGAATATTGAAAGCAGCCGAAAGGTACTAGAGCGTAATAGCATTATACATTTTTGCAAGTAGGTTCAACATAAGACTTGAATACCCACTGAGGAACATGGCGATGGGCCATGATTGGGTTTAGCTGGGGGTTTAGTTGCACAAGCCCTTGTTGACTTCCCTGTTGGCACTTCCCCAAAAGAAAGCTTCCGCTGAAATCTTGGGTAATGATCAAGTTGTCTGAAAATAGAAAAGAACTAACCTTAACCCTCGATAATGGTCCTGTTTTTCCTAAGCCCAGCCTGGACAGGATGCAGCTGTCTTATAATAAACAACAGCACCAGTACCAAACTATTTCCCCAGCAGCTGCCACTGAGGATTGCTTTGCATCACCCTCACCATTTGTACCAACATCATATCTCATGTTAAGGAAAATATCAGTCTGTGTTTTCATCTCCATTCATACTTATCTGAGTATTTTCTTCTTCTTCTATCCTCAGGTGATATTCGTCCTCTCTCGTCACTTTGTCAACAGCGAATGGTGCAACTACGAGCTGTACTTTGCTCAGCAGAGAGCGATGGGAAAGAGCTTCAGTGATGTCATCCTGGTGGTGAAGGAGCCCATTGATCCCAGCTCTCTGCCCAGCAAGTACTGCAAGCTGAAGAAGATGCTGAGCACAAAGACGTACCTGGAGTGGCCGCAGCAGGTCAACCAGCAGGCGTTTTTCTGGGAGCAGCTCAGAAGCATTCTGGGCAAACCGATGGCAACCAAGACAAGGACTCACAGCATCAAGAGCAGGACATCATCCGTGGGCGGCATTTCTGTGATTGAACTCCCCAGTGATGGTGTAGAGCCAGAGGTAGCAAAACAAAATGTGGACCAAGAAGCAGAAGTGAAGCTGATTGATAGGAATGACAAGCAGCCAAATCAGACACAAATCCCAGTGATGGCACTTTGAGAAAAGGTTTTTAAAAATGAAGATTGTAAGATAGTTTATCTTTTTTCCTAAAGGCCTGAACTCAGACAACCTTTGTGTTTGGGTGATGTCAAACTGGGAGCAAAAGGCAACATCTCATTATGATGACAGAAAATAACACGATCTCTACTTGCCCTTGGTATTATGTCATGTAATCCCTCGAGAGCTGAGCTGATGCCGACTGCTCTGCTTTCCCCTGTGATCATCTGAGGGCGGCTTCCCGGCTGACAGGCGCTGAAAGGCCACAAACTCAACGGCTCAAATGAGATCTCCCATGTTGCACTCTGGATAACAAGCTAGGTGCCAGGACAATGTGGTGACAGGTTCCACATTGTGAGTGGACAGTGCTCTGTTACACTCCTGGCCTGCAAAGGGGAATGAGATCATGAATATTCCACATCTGATGTCTCAGAGCCGAGTCAAAGGCCATGCATGCAGGCAACTCGATACCAGCACTCCACATGGGGAATACAGGGGTTTTTATAGATGTTTGTGCTGCTTGTGAGTTTCCAGCTAACTTTGTTGCTTTGTGTTAGCTGGCTACTGTTAGCTCCATGTTCGAGTGACTGGTGCTGCCCTTCTGGTATTGTTTTAAACCAATGTCATGACTGAAATCTATTTATACTTTATGTCAAGTAACACTGAAAATACACCCAAGAAGTGGAGAGCAGTGTTCAGTGCATTCGTCTTTCCCTCTCTGCTTTCGCCTGTTTTTAAAGGTGCAACACATGCTTAGTGACAGAAAGGTAAAACACACAAGTGAAAGTGCAAAGAAAGAAAACAGGTATTTGTGTGTACCAATTAACTCATAACCATGTGGCTCTCTGGAGGCCCTCTGGTGTTTCCAGGGGACTGCTCCTGTGTTAAACTATTAGATACAAGGTGAGGTAACCACTGATTTGATGCTGCAGAGTATCTGTCCTAACCTGCACTCATTGCGTTTTGTCTTTCCTGCAAACTCCTGAGCTGCAGTGGACAAATCTCCACCCCTGGGTGTTTTGCAAATGCAATGTGAATGTTTGGCCACTAGGGGGCAGAAGAACACACACACAGCCCTGACAAACCACGTAATAAAGCTACTGCAGCCACAGTCATTTGTTCCCACACCCAGTGGAAATGTGCTTGTGTCTTCAAGAAGAGATGAGTGTCATTCAGTGCTGGTCACCAGCTCTGAAGATGAAGCCACAGCAGATCCTTTGAGCACTTTAACCAGGCCTGTCTGCAGACGTGACCACAGAGAAGATGCAGAATTAGAGCTAAATAATTATGTGCTCTACCACAAGTTTTACACATGCGCTTGTTTATGAAATCCCAGGCGTCCTCATCTCTGTAAATGTTTCCCACAACATAAGACGAGGAGCAGGTTGTGTTGAACAGGCCCTGCAGTAGATCACAGTGTTTGAACCTTCAGGTGTGTTTGCATGATAAAAGCTGTTTGTCAAGACTGTGAATGTGAGTTTATGTTATAAAGGAACCACACTGTTTCATTTTTTTTTTTTTTCAAAATGTGTTTTTATAAATAATAGTAAAGCCACTTTATATATTAATGAGTGAGACATGTTGTATATGCTGGAGATTGTAATCAAGCTTCATTTTCATTTGTGCAGAACTTACAGGAAGAGTGTGAACCTTGCTTGATTTTGGACCTGAGACTGTTTAAATTAAACATTTGCTTCATTTCTCTTCAGTCGTGTAGTTAGATTTGATATGTATATACTCATACCTCCTATATGTGCAGCAGACCTACTGGAATAAAATGTGCTATATTTTCTTCACAGACTGTTGCTGTGCGAGATGTTGTGCAAAAAACCTTTGTTCTCTCAAAGGTCATAGCTGCGACCTGTTGCCATGGAGATATTTGCAGCCTGCCTTTCCTTATAGTAGCGTTTGTCTCGTTTCACCAAATAAGTATGTGGCTGTGCTGCATTTCTTTCCTGTGCTTTTTGTTTCTTAATTTCTTTTAGATCAAACTCGAGCAGCTTTTCATTCACCTGTGTTACATCACACATCTACAACGTCTCCCTCAGGTTAGTGTCCTTCACTTGTTAACCCCAGTTAGGTCTGAAATAGATGCTGCGATCCCAAAGCATCCTTTGATGGTCTGTAAGGAACAGGCCTGGATATGCAAGGAGCTGTTAGAGTTCATTTAATATCTGTCAGCGACTCCTCTCCCCGGGGTACAAGAGGAAAGTCTAAACCATTTGGTCAAGGCCCAAAGCTACCAGAGTGGAAAGACTTCTTGAGAGCTCTGCTGCTGGTAATAAGAGTCTCATTTAGTCCAGACTCTGGTTGACACTTTCACTTCTGCATCACCGAAGCAATTTTGATAAAAATAAATAGTCGTTGCTCGTTTGTCAGGAAAGTGTGTGTGGCCATTTGCTGAGTTTTGCAAATGTCCTGCACATGTGAAACTCACTGAACTGACTGAAACATCTTGATGCAGACAGCTATTGCCTAATACCTTCTGCATTTCCTCGTTACCATATTTATCAGTGCAACTGTGAACGGGTGATTATTTGGATGTTGGATCATGCCGTCATCCATCCACAAGAGATGAAGAGCTCTTTATTTTGTCTGGGTTGGTTTTTCTCAGTTGAATAAAGTGTTTTATCGTGAAGTCTCACTTCTTATCAAACCAAACACAAACAGTCTGTCTCTGATCTGAGCATATCAATGTCAAATATAGTTCACATTCACTTACACTTGGTGTTTACTAACTTGAGCCTTAGTGAATGATCTCATAACAACATTTATGTGTTTGCAGCAGCATTTAAATTCATAAATCGTCCTTTGGTTTTGTGTCTGAAGCTTAATTGTTAACTAGAAGCATGTAAATATCCATGAAACCTGCACATTGTGCCACCTGCAGATACTGATGTAAATCAACCCCCCCATCATTTGCATTCAGCGAACGGAGGATTTCAGTCGACTGCTGTGCACTTCATTTGTATTGCTTCTCAAGTTGCACTGTCACTCAGGCATAATAACTCACCTAATTGCAAATGATGTGATGGGAAAGCACCTAATGAGCATGAGACAGAGGCCTGAGCAGCACACAGGGAGGAAATAATTGCACTGCTTCAGCTTATTTGGTGATTTTTCATTATAATTAACACACATGGAGGCAAAAGTCACAGTCATGAGGACATTTTACACTGTTTCTGGTGGGAAAAAAACACTGAGTATTAACTGTGTAAAGGTTTAGAGCTGTATATACACAGAGGTAGCAAATGAAATTAAAACAGATAGTGATGTACAACAAATAGTGACATCACAAAGTGACAGGAAGTCCTGACGGCTGGTTTTAAGGCTCAGTGTCTGAACACAGGCTGTGTGCATTTCTCTGTGGACTGAGGCTTTGATACTTTCACAGTATCACACATGGACATCTACCTTTATACAACATGGGACCTTTAAGTCAACATGGACAAAGAGGGTCCTTTAAGTGGCAGGGGGAAAGTACAATTGCAGAAGAAGTTCGTATGATGCATTCAAAAGCCCTGGGATATGAGCTGTCATCTACAAACACTGTGCTGAGCTAATTCGTAGCATGTATGCAATCATTACATTTGCCTATGGTCCATAAAGCAGGACTCTTATTCACTGCTGTGCTGTTTGCTCCCATGTCAGCCTTTACTTTATAAGGTGATCTTATACCTGTCAGGCTAAGTAGCTGCTGTGTTGTAGTCACACGCTTGCCTTCATGTGGCCTTACAAGGCCTTAAACTGCCGCCCGGGTGGGGGGGTGGAGCCTGTCTGATCCACAGATCTTCTGCACACTGGTGAGAGGAGCCCATATAACTGAGAGCTGAAGCCTGTGCTGCCACCAGCACCTGTTAGCGTCTCTGTCCAGGTGAGTCGATTCTGTTTGTTGAGTCCTTCAGAGACACTTTCTCTCTTTAGTCAGTTGAGTGGCGTCTGCAGCTCCTCGTGATTTTAGTCTCAGTTAATTAACAGCGGCTTTGCATTTGACATTCAAAAGGCTTTTAATTAGCTTCCTGAAATAAATCATTAACAGCATTTATCGAGACTAATTAAGGGAGCGTGGCACCGCGTCATTCAGCAAAGCGATGTAGTGGGTTATATCTTGTTCTCGTGCGGCCTGGAGAAGACGCACACACACACACACACACACACACACACACACACACACACACACAAAGAGGTTTGGAACAGCTCTGCATCATTAATGAAAGCTCTGCCCTGATACAGCAGGGGTAGGAACCATCGGACGGTGTAAACGAGGACACGTGAACCTATCAAGGGTTAAAGCTCCGCGTGCATGCATCAGGTCGTTTATGTTACATAATGCAGAGGCCACAATCTACAACCTGCAGGGGGTCTGTCCTTTGTCCTCCACTGGTTCATGGAGGTTGGAGGGGAAGTGAGTCAGTTGCACGTCCCCGCCTCCAGCAGCAGCTTCTCAGGTGTCTGATTCAGTGAAGGGCAGGTACAAGGTTAGACATTTAAAGAGTCTGAACACTGGCTGTCACAGCTGAGTCTGCTGCGGATCATCTCACCACTCAGAAGTAACGTCTCTGGGAACCTTAAAGCTGCAGGGGGGGGAGGGGGGTATTTGCATTTGCATGATTTTCTCTTGCACTAAGAGTTGCAGCCTGACTTCTGCTCCATCTTCTCTGTGTTTTAACTGTGACTCTTGATTTCACCTGCAGGATTGAAAACAAAATGTGCTCCAAACTGCAGGACAACATGTCGGGCCTCATCGATGTGTTCTACGCCTACTCAGGAAAAGAAGGCGACAGGTACAAACTGAACAAAAAGGAGATGAAGACCCTGTTGAATACCGAGCTCACAGACTTCCTGTCGGTGAGTATCTGTCCAGTGCTGGGGGGGGGGGGGGGGTTACCATCTCGATTTGAGCTTGTCAACAAATGTCTCTTTTCTGTTTTAGGCCAGCAATGACCCCATGGTGGTGGAGAAGATCATGACTGAGCTGGACGAAAACCAGGACGGCGAAGTGGATTTCCAGGAATTTGTGGTTCTGGTCGCTGCTCTGACCGTCGCCTGCAACGACTTCTTCGTGGACATGTGCAAATCCAAGAAAAAATGAAATTCAGTAGTTTCACTTCAAATCCATAATCCCTCCCTCACACACACTGTGTGTACCATTGATGTGGGTTCATGATGGGGAGGTAAAAGTTGATATCATTCCTAAAACATACAGCACCTTGTAATGTTGCACTTTTGTCCTTGTCTTAAATCCAATAAAGAAATTATCCTGTTTTTCTTGTTTCTGTTATTTCTGGAAAGGAGCTAAATGTTTCTCATTGCCGTGTCTGACCTCCCACGCTGTTTCAGTTTATGTGCAGATACGTATTTGGTTCATTAAAGGTGAAAATGAGATCCGGCCGTTTCTGTAGAAACTCCTCACAAACGCAAGCTTTGGTGTCGCGACTCTGCAGCCAGTTCAGAGCACTGGTTTGTCTACTGTACTAACAGGTCTACGCTGCCACCACTGGATGGCAGCAGAGAGATGATACACACAGTGAAGGTACCTCTCCAAACACACAAGTCTGTACCAGACTTGTGTTGTTGTTAGGGTAACAAGCACTGACAGTTTATTATCGTCGGGCTCACTGTGCCTGCAGCCTGATTCAGCTGATGGCTTATTTACGTATTTCACATGGTTTATTTGGCCTTTACTTGATTGACCACTTTTTGTTTTATAAAGAAAAGTTGGGTTAGTCCCAAAGTTGAAGGTCGGTGGACATGACCTGGGTGCTCCCGTCTCCCCTCAGTCTGTTCTTACCCTGGCTATGAGAGGTTTATGTTTGGGGGCCACGAGTTTGAGAGGTTGCTTTTCTTGGGTTCAAATGTCAGTTTGGTGTGGAAGATGGTGATGTGATGTTAGGCAACCTATTTGTGTGTTTGGGAGTGATGTGGTTGAATTTTCACCCCCTCATCAGGATCCTAACAGCACTGGCCATTGGTGGTATGAAGATGGTGCAGCAGGATGTTGTGGTCAGTGGTGTCGACGCTGTGCAGCATACCTGACACTGTGAAACATACCTGACGCCATGAAGCATACCTGACGCCGTGAAGCATACCTGATGCTCTTCTTTTTTTAGTGCCACAACCAACATAGTGCCACATTCAGCCGAGCCTGAGGCCAAAATGCAACATGTAAGAGTGTGGCGTTGTTGCCTCTTTTCACCAACAGCTCCACTCTCCCTTGTTTGCATGACACATAACTAACCCCCTTAAAACTCTGCCCCCCCAGGGAAGCTGTGCCCCATAGTTTGAAAAACACTGTACTAGTGTGTCTTGGCTCACTAACCTGCTTTGCCACACCCGAGTAACCTGGCATGTGGAAAGGGAGGGGTCAGCCCTTTCAAATAGGAGCCAGTATTACCGGTGAGATTAGTGCAGATGAAGCCACTGATCTTCTTCCATTACTTGTTCTGGTGAGTTCCTGCTCTTTGTTCTCTAATCTAATCTAATCTCTAAAAGTATTTAAACAGTCGATAACCATGAACGATGATTAGGATTTTTTAAACCTTCTCTTTATGACATATTGGGTCTTATATTTCTTGAATGCTATCAATATGCATCATCAACACTGGTCATGTTTTATTTTATTAGTCCCACAAATCTGTCTCCTCCTTTGTCATAATAATAACTTTTGCATAACCGTATGTTGTCTTTTAATGGAAATGGTTTGTCTCTCCAGGCTCTGACTGCAGAAAGCAAAACAATGTGTACCCAAGGAGAGAAGTGCATGTTGGACCTCATCAAACTGTTCAACAAGTACGCCTCAGAAGACGGCGACAAAAATCACCTGAGCAAAAAGGAGGGGAAGGCTCTGCTCCAGAAGGAGTTCTACAACTTCATCGATGTGAGTTGCTTTTCATTTCCTCTACATCGTACTGAATGACTGCTGCCTTTAGAACATCTCACAACAATGGTTTCACCTGTGAAGGAACTCAAAAACAAACAAATAACGCAACAAAACTGAAGGCTACCTCTGATCACTCGCTCTCTTCAACATTTATATTGTACATGGAACACTAGGACGTTTGCTGTACAGAGTTGATTAGCAGCGTTAGTCAGAAGTTAGTGCTCACAGCTCGGTACAGTGAACATAGCAGTGGTTGATATTACCACAAGTCAATGTCAGGCATCACAGGGGAACTTGGAAGCCATTGGTTTCAACATCTTCATTTGTGTCCTGCTCTCCTGAAGCTGCCTGACTCTTTTAACAAATCATGTGACAAACATATTTAAGGCAGACATGTGATGCAGGCGCCCAGGTGAGACTGTCCTGTGGCTGCAGTGGAACCATGTTGTGAAACTACTTGCTGCTTGGTTTGATGTATGTTATAATTCTCCTGTTTGTAGGAAACTGCTAACAAAGAAGTGGTCGAGGAGATTATGACCAGCCTGGATTTCAACAGCGACGGGAAAATGGACTTCCAGGAGTTTATGTCTCTGATCGTTATGATGGCTCCTCTCTGCAAACTCTATAGGTGCCCTAAGTGAAAACCTGCCTGTTTGCAACTAGTTACTAAACTTCTGAACAGCACTTGTTATAAATTTAAAGGCTTTGGTTGTTGACACTACACCTTGTAATCTTGCTAAAAGCTGCATCACTATGGCCAGAGATTGACTAACTCACTGCTCCTTCTCCTCTGCACCCTTTACTGCTGCTGCTGCTGCTGCTGCTGCTGATGCTGCTGCTGCTGCTGCTCTGGGCTTTAAATGAACCTTAAATCTTGTCAGATTTAACCTAACAGGTTATTTTTCTCTGTCCAGAAGACTTCCTCATCACACAGTTGTGTTCCAGATAGTTCAATTATGTCATCAAACATATCTTAGTGACACACAGTAAAGAAACCACACCAACCCAGTATGAAGCATTTACAGTGGACAGACAAGTCTGACGAGTCTTTATCAGCAGATTTCAAGCGTACAGTGTGTTTCTCATTTGTTATTTTTGGCGATCACGGGAATAGCTGTGGATTGTGACTATGTTTACTTGTTTGTGTTGCCATCTCAGACTTAGAGCAGCAGCTGTTTTTGTTTTTTTTTTTACTATTCATCACCACTAATCTGTCAACTTTTCTTGAGTAAAACTCGACCTCTGAATGCATGAACAGCCTGTGTAGTGTCTCTTTCTACTACCACCTGGTGGCGGCAGGATGGACATGGGGTTGGGGGGGGTCATGCAGGGTCAAGTGGTTTCCCATTCAACAAAGCATGAAATGAAATGTGACACAAAACTATGGCTGAGTTTACCTTTAATGATCTGATCTTCCAGATAGAGACTTTGATGTTATACTCTGTATTCCCACCAGTGCTTTGTCAGTATGTGTTATGAATGGCGTCATCTAACGGACAGAAAAGAGCAACCAAACATCTAATGAGAGAGGTGTAGATAATTCGTAGTTCATCTACAAGAGGCCTTAATGTCAAATACTAAACTATGGATTTCTTTGTCCCTCAAAGTCTCATAAAGAAAATGTATTTCACGTGGTTTATTTGGCCTTTACTGGACTGACCACTAATCGCCACATTTCTAGGCACAACTACACCACGGCTTTTAATGATCAAGGTGGAAACAAAGGTGCAAGAATGTTAAATGAGGTCGTGTGTCCTGGCTCACTAACCTGCTTTGCCAGACCTGAGAAACCTGGAATGTGGAAAGGGAGGGGTCAGCCCTCTCAAAAAGGAGCCAGTATTACCGGTGAGATCAGTGAAGCTGCAGCCACTGGCCTTCTTCCATCTCGTGTTCTGGTGAGTTCCTGCTCTTTTGTTCTCGCTAATTGTGTTTTTAAAAAAATATTACAGAAAAAAAAATGTATTCCTGTGGCTTGTCTGCAGTTCAAAGAAGGAGGAGTCAATAAAGGTGACAGATGATCAGGATGAATGATTATGAACTTCAGTCACACAAAACATGGACAGTGTATAGTTAGGAGGACAACTGATATGAGTAATGGAAATGGTTTGTCTCTCCAGGCTCTGACTGCAGGAGAGTACAATCAAAAAGCAAAACAATGTGTACCCAAGGAGAGAAGTGCATGTTGGACCTCGTCAAACTGTTCAACAAGTACGCCTCAGAAGACGACGACAAAGATCACCTGAGCAAAAAAGAGGGGAAGGCTCTGCTCCAGAAGGAGTTCTGCCACTTCATCGATGTGAGTTGCTTTTCTCTAATGTTTCTTCATTTCCTCTACATCGTACTGAATGACTGCTGCCTTTGGGTTTACACAGTACTTTTACTGACTGTGTTTACATGCACAGTCACTACTGACTCTGACTACGACATGTAAACAGCACGTTCTGATTAGTTGGCAGTAACTGTATATGAAGACATGTGGAGTACTCCAATCGAAGTAGCTACGCTAGATTATTCCTACTAAATATTTCAAGTTACAAGGTTTGGCAGGACTTTTGTTTTTCTTTGGTAGCTACCACCTGGTCAGACGAAGCAACATGACATACTGCACATCATCTCAACGTGACCCCGTGTCATTTGCAGTTCATATTCTAACATGCAGGAAGCTAAATGTTAAACCTGACAGCAGCCGCGCTAACAACATTTTGTCATTTGGCTGGTGCTTTTACCCAACGTGGTAGGAGACATTTTGTAAATATGCAGTGCTACGTGTAGTGCAACAGGATTGTAAGTCAGTGGAGTGGAGACTATTGTATGTGGACTAACCTGCTGGTCAGGAGTCACAGGGGAACTTGTGGAAGCCATTGGTTAGGTATGTGGTCCTGTCAGGCTTTTATCATCTTCATCTATGTCCTGCTCTCCTGAAGCTGCCTGACTCTTTTAACAAATCATGAGACTGTTCTGTGGCTGCAGTGGAACCATCTTGTGAAACTAAGTGCTGTTTGGTTATAATTCTTCTGTTTGTAGGAAACTGCTAACAAAGATGTGGTCGATCAGATTATGACCAGCCTGGATCTAGACGACAACGGGAAAATAGACTTCCAGGAGTTTATGTCTCTGGTCACTACAATGGCTATTGTCTGCAAACTCCAGAGCAATGAGTGCTGCGGTACCAAGTGCCCTAAGTGAAAACCTGCCTTTTCTGAACAGCATTTGTTATAAATATAAAGGTTTTGGTTGTTGACACTGCACCTTGTAATCTTGCTAAAAGATGCACCACTATGTCAACTTTTCTTAAATAAAACTCGACCTCTGATTGCATGAACAGCCCGTGTAGTGTCTCTTTTCTACCACCTGCTGGCGGCAGGATGGACACCTTGGTCAGGGAGGGTCAAGTCGTTCCCATTGACCTAATCCAGGTATGTCCAAGCTATTTCACAGAGGGCCGTGTGGCTGCAGGTTTCCGTTCCAACCAATCAAGACACACACAGCTTGACCATGGATCATCTGTCTGAAGACTGAGATCAGCTGGGTAACTGAGTCCAGTCTGGTGCTGCTGCAGCAACTCGGCCCTTTGTGGAATAGTCTGGTGACCTTGACCAAGAGCCATCAACTGCTTCTTTCTAGAGACCTCGATGAAATCTGTTATATCATCTAATGGACAGAAAGAGCAGCCAAACATCCAATGAGAGACATAAAGATCACAACCATTAGAAGAACTAGCCTTAATGCCAAATGGATTTCTTTTCAGGTTTTAAAATCAGAGGGTATTGATGTTTTTCCTACTAGAGTGTCTAAGAAAAAGATCACCTCCCTCCAGGCAGAGAGGTGAAACCGAGCACAGCTTGTCTGATCTTTATTCATGCAGAAACACAAACTCTGTTGTCTCGGCACAGAGCAACCAATACGTCACAATGTCCCCAGGACGTACAGGTCTACTCTGCCACCACTAGATGGCAGCAGCAGTGAGCCACCGCATACAGTGATCAACCTCTATCTTTCTAAAAACCAGTCATTATCATAAGTCATGATGATTTCTTACTGTATCCACAGCAGGATCCACACAGACACAGGTTGTCTGGCAGGAACAAGTACAGTTGGGTGTTGTCTTAAAAAAGAAGCTACGCAACCAGGTAATTGGACACAAGAAGGTGAGAGAAGGTGGGATTAAGACGGTTCTCCATGCCATGACACAATGAAAGCACTCAGTGAGACAGGATTTAAAACAAGAAAGGGTGTGGCCCCGGGCAAACACACATGGGGGAGTGTGAAGGAGCTGCCCTCAGGGCTTCTGTCAGTGGAGGGCCTGCTCCTAAAGCCTGACCGGTTTTGATCAGCGATACACATCATAGCAACTGTGTCTTGTTTGACCTGCATAACTGAATCAGTGTAGAACAAATGCTCGAGCAAAAGTAGTCGCTGTGAACCTGATGCTCTGATTCTACAACGATCCCTGCACAGAAACGCTAAGCTGCAGCGAGGAGCAAAGAATCTGTGCAGTGGCACCACAACATTCACACATTTTAATGGTTCCAGTCTTTATTTATTCTTGCATATGCTGACTAGAGGAACTTAATTTCATTGTGTTTTTAATGCACTATGATAAGACCAGTCTTTTTTAAATATACATCATTACTATCTATAAACGTTCAGTCATGAAATGCTTCAGAAAAGTTTACTGTTGGACACGATCTTTATTGACACGATGACATAAAACTCATTGGCAGCGACCGAAGATACAACCAAAACTTTTACATCTGTAACATGACGAACACTGTTACTATAGTTACTGGTGTTGATGTTCACTTGGGGGACATCTTGCATTCATCGATCAGGCCCTTGCAGATTATGCTGAATGAACCGATCAGAGTAATAAACTCCTGGAAGTCCAGTTTTTGGTCCTTGTTGAAGTCCAGAGAAGCCATGATCCCGTCAGCCATTTCCTTGCTACTGCCTCCCTAAAACAGAAGAATCATGATGAAAGTTAAACACTTATGCTTTGAATAGGTTTGTGATGCCACTCATCCAGAATCACCAGTTTTAATGTTGCTCAGTGGAAACCGGAGTGAGATGAAATGCTGAAAGATTGCAACATGATGAACAGACTTTCATTCCTGGTGATACTTAAGTTGAGACATGCCCAAACCACAGTGCAGGGACAGTGTTACCACCACAGCTACCATTTAACATGTAGCTGCCTGAAACTTGTTTGACTCCAGATGGCCAGATACCGCCTGCACGTCGAGCTCGATAAATTCAAATCTTGCACTGGCAAAATGTGAAAGGAAGAAAACTCACAGTGACGAAGTTGGGGAACTCTTCCTCCAGCAGCTGCTTCACCTCACATTTGCTCAGGTGATCCTTGTCGCCATCTTTTGAAGCATGCTCGATGAACATTGTGAGGATGCTACCTATACACAGTTCTCCTTTGGTGAGTTTTCCTTCCATTTTTTTTTGTCTGTTTTACAGTCAAAGCCTGGAAAGACAATTCAATTCAGCACACACAGACATTAGTAAAAAAAAAAAAAAAAAAAGACATTTTGTTGTTGATACCAAGTCTTCTCTGCAACCATAGTGTTGTTAAGGTTCATCAACATGTGAAAATCTCTAAATCTGCCTGCGATGCCACAGATCTCTTGCTATAATCATGTAAAGTTCAACCCAGCGCGATGCAACAGAAAACAAAGAGCAGGAACTCACCAGAAGAGAAGCGACGGAAGAAGAAGAGGAAGAAGTGGCTTCATCTCTCACCTCACATCAGTTATATGGGCTCCTCTCACAGACCCCGCCCTCTCTGAATGCCAGGTGACTCACCTGTTGTTACAAGCGTAGGTGGACTGCTGCAAAAAAAACACAGAACAACAGACCCTGTTTTGTAGCATATAATGCCAAGAATTTAGGTGTGTGCCGACTAGTGAGTCATCAAACACTATATATTGTATAGTATTAAACACTGGAGCCATGATGTCATGTATTTCGCATGAAAAATGAAGTTAACTATAGAAAAGATGCATAAAACCAACAGATATACATTATTAAATACAAATCTACAAACAAAATGTAAATATAAATTCAAATATAAATAAAGGCTTAATCTGCTGTGGTGGGTCCATCTTTCCAGGGATCTGATTGGTCGGTTGTATGAGCCCTTTCACATGCTTTAAGAGCTAAACAAGCAGGTTTTAGATAATTTGTTTAAGTACACATGGCTCTGCAGCCACACCTGTGTTAGATATGATCTCTGCATGAGGTTCACACAGCTGAGGCGCCGCCCTACAACCCAGAACCAGTCAGGCAGGATCAAGGTGTGGACTGAACATCTCTTGTGTCCTGTACCGTGTATCGAAGAGGGATGAGCCACACCTGAGCTGAGTGAGCGCTCCTCACCTGCTTTTCTGTGTGAGCTCGGAAAAAAAAGACAAGAAAATTGTGATTTTTTTTGAGTGAATAACTTAAAATATTGAAACATAATGTATCGCAAATCACTCACACATTTCCTATTGTTGCTGGGGTTTTTTTTTAATATTGATTAATATGCAATTGTAAGTTCTTTACATATCAACCAAGAACAATAACAAATGTTGTCCAGAAACCTTTTAACCACTTTGTGCACAGTCAAAGTGATGAAATGAAAGTTTCATGAAACATGGTTTGTCAAATGGCTCAGATATTGGTTCTCCTTAACTAAACCCAATGTCATATTTGAACGTGTTCCCCTAGTATTTTAAATGTATATACCACCTGTCAGCCATGAAATCAACATGTGCAATCAATAACAAGGACAGATGGTGATACCATAGATGTAACTCACAGTATTTTCACAGCTCCCATAAAACAAAGACAGAGATAATGATGGCGCCATCTAAACCTAAACCCAAGCGCTTGGATAATTACACTAACCGCTGGGGTTTGATCCGGTAATAAAGAGTTCACACCGTTATCGGCTTTAACACAGTCCCGAGCTGCTATCCTCCACCCGTTCCCCGTTCAATGCCAAGTACTCACACAACCTTCCGGTGCAGATCCAAGATGGCGCCCTGTAGACACAGCCAGGCAGTGGAGCAATTCCCAGACCAGCCCTCGCGACGACGACTCCCGTCGCCCAGGCTACACTGGCGGCACATCCTCATTGTCTCTGCTACCTCATCCCTCGTCCTTTCGGTCCTCGCGACCCACACCAATGTCGAGTAGAGACTTCCCAGCACGTGTCCCTGATGTGTAGCAGTTAGCAGCTAGCTCTCCACCGCCAAGCTAACAGAGCTAACAGCGGAGCTAGCAGCGAGGCCTCGCTATCGCGGCTCGATAACGGGGGAAAAATACCTTCACCGTCGTGGAAACTAAACACGGTGGAGTGAGATGCATGAAAAGAGTAATCTGGACAATAAGTCTCTCTCTGCCGGACAATATCTGGGCCAAACATTAAATTTAAGTCTGCAATCTTTGACTGGATCTTTCGGTCAAGTAAAAGCAGCTCGCCCTCCTCTGTCGCGGGGAACTCTGGGATACTTCCTCTTTTTCCCTTTTTGTTAAACAGAAACTAAAACTTTATCAGTTTAAACACAATTCAATATTATGAAATAAAACAAGACATAATTTACAGAGTATATACGTGAACAGTATCAAATAAAACAATACCTAGACAAGAACAGAAAGAAGAAGAGGATTCTGGGAAACAGAGTCCTACTCTGCTCTGTGCTCTAGAGGCGGCATAGTAGAGGGGATTGCATGTTTGTTTGTTTGTTTGTTGTTGTTGTTGTTTTTACCCTCTCTAGACTTAGAGAAGAGAAAATGTTTTTAAACATTTTCAGAGAGAACTACAATCACACGACAGCTCCAGAGCTTGTGGACTTTATTTCTGTTGACTGTGTCAAGCTGTGGGTGGGGTCAAGGTGATTCATCAGAATGTGCGTTTATCACGTACAAAAACAACAACAACAACAAGAAACAACTGATTGATCTCAGAGTGCTCATGGTGGGGCTCTTACATTTTCATACCAAGTACAAATAGTAAAACCTTAAACTTCTCAAACTATATCACAGAATTCAGAAGCAGCTCATCATCCATGTGCAACTCCAGGAAAGACGGCTGACACTTCATTAAACAACCAAGGTTAAAGGTGTTGCAATCGTCCCCACCCCTGTCATGACGGTTTGAAATGAGCGTTACCTGAGAACCCGCTCTTCAATCTTATACGAGGTACCTCAAACTTCATCGTTATCAGTACTAATCAAAATAAAGACTTGGTCCAAAAGATTTGTTTTCTGCCTGCAAAGCTGACACACACTTCTTCACACAGCCATGCAAATTCACATGCAAGGTCAGGGAGGGAGTGGGTACATATGATATTGATCACAATACTCTAGTGTTATCCCTTATTGGTGAAAGTGATGCTGTTACAGTACATCCATCCCCGGTCTCCCCGATGTGTTGTTTTCTAATGTATAAATGATACTCCAGTGATTTCCCCATGTGTGTGTCGTGCCCTCTGTCCTACTCTTTTTTTTTTGAAAGCTGTCCTCAGTAAACCTTAACACAAACATCAGTTCAGGAGTGGCCCTGTTTTTATTAACGCAGGTGGGGCAAACAAATATGTGAGGGTAAGAGCAGCTCTCTGACTGACAGCACGCAATTCAATGCGTGATAAATGATACCACACAAAGTAATAAAGTGTCCTCAGTTGTGCAGCAGCGGCTCATCTGACGGCTGTTCATGCAGAAACTCAAAGGGCACAAAGGTTGTGGTGTTGTGACACTGCTGCAGCCTCACCTGCAGACAGATGGCTCTCAAAATGAACATTATATACAGGATTTAGTGCTTTTACCCCCAACATTTTCCTCTGCTCCTAAACCAGTCTGAGGTCTCTCAGGTTTTTTTCTTGGCAGGTTTTCTGAGGACAGAGGATGTTGTTTTGCTTGCTGTGTATAAACGTGTCTTGTCTTGTTATTTCCTTACATGAACCTTTGTGCCTTAGGGAAAAAATACTGTTAAGTCAAACTATAATTATGTTAAGACAAAAAAAGATGACAGATACAGATAAGAGAGGGATCAGTGGAGGTCAATCCAGAGAGATATGCAGGAAATGCACATATATATTTACTGGACTACATGGTTTCCTGCCCTGATGCAAATTCAGAGGGACATTTGCAAGAGGTTGGCAGCGTAATGTGAAGCTGAGAAAACTGCAGAAATATGACACAGTCATTTCCACATACAAACTCCTTCTCAAAGGTTAAAGTGCATTCACGACTGAACGTCTATTTTCTCTAAGTTTGCAATCAGCCCAAACTTCTGTTCTCAGGTTTAATAATGGGACAAATCCTGCAGTTACAGCCAGTGACCAGCAGATGGAGGCCCGAGACTTGATGATGGCTGACCGTCCCTGCTGAGACACTGCCAACCTGAACCCCTGCTGCTGATGGAGGTCACTGATTAAGATGAGTGTGATTAGAAAGAAAGAGTTTTTCCTTCTCCGTGGATGTGAATTCATGTGGATGGGCCCATAATCTTCACCTCACCACTGAACCACAACTGAAAAAACCCAAATGAAAAGCAGATCCCAGGAGCACATTTTATTATTTAATAATAAGATATTTGAAGAGGAAAGTGGAAACAGTTTGCAGTTGAAGACAGACATGTCAGCTCCCTCTGGTGGACAAACTATGTAATGCATGTATTTCTTCATTGTCCTTCACATTTGGGCCACAGATCAGTTGAAGCCATCTCTGGTCCCGTGTTTATGCTTCAGTGCTCCATCGCATTCAGCTACAAACTGTGTGTTTCGAAGATTAAAACTCATATTGTTCTGAAGCGTCTCTTCCCCCCAGTTTGTTTCAACTGCCAGCATCGTGTGCAAGTCTTAGTTAAACATTATGCCACATGTTAGCAGGATAACGTGTGTGTGTATGTGTGTTTGCACGTGTGTGTTTGCAGCTGAGAAGGACAGGAAATGTGTTGTATAGACAGTGAGAGTCGTGGAGAAATTCAATATCCTGACTGCAATGTTTGGAGCTTTCAGCAGTTGCAAAAAAAAAAGTGTTTACACACATGCACGAGTGTGTGGTCTCCGACATCACCGTGTAATAAAGTCGTGTGTATGTGTGTATGTGTGTGTGTGTGTGTGTGTGTGTGAAATCAACCATGAGGCTTGTTACAAGGTTGTAAACATAAGCTGCACACATACTTAAACAGCAGGTCGAAGAGGCGGAGGCTGTTTGGACAAAGAGTTTAAAAAAAGAAACAAGATGAATAGAATCATTAAACTTTCTTCCAGTGATTGATAAATGATCAAATGATCTTTCTTCTAGTAACGTATTTGTGTACAAATGGCTTTTTATGTGCACGTCTGTGTGTTTGCTTACAGGTTTACATGAGCCTCCTGCAGGAGGGCAGAGTGGGTGTCTACATGTGTACCGACCCAGTTAGACATTAACAGACCCATCAGGTCATCTTGTATTACCTTCCCTCTTTTGTTTGAAATGAAGTAAAACCTTATTCTGTGGTTTTACTGCTTCAGCCTCTCTTTGCTTACTGCATAAAGCCAACACAAGAAATGTCATGGAAAGTCTTAAAGCAGCAATTTTGTTTTATGACATGTTTTCATGTGACATATACTAAGCTCTGTGAGAGGAGGTCTGGGAATTTCCCCCAATATCTCATCAATAATCTCCTCATCCATCTGTTTCGTCGGATTGTGAATGTCGAAAATTTCATGGCAATCCATTTAACAGCTCTTTGGTTTTCAGGCAGAGCACTCTCATTTTTCTGGAGCTAAGACGTCTTTCAGCCATCTTCCAAAAGCAAAGTTTCACTCGTAACGGCCTTTTTTTTGTTGGAGGCTGATGAAGGCTACAAGCCGAAACACGTTGGTCTATTTACGTTGTTTTTCTTAGTTACAAGTGTTGCTGGAGCTTGTTGTTCTTCCTCAGGTTTCCTCGGTTCTCCATGCACCTTGTTAACCAGTAACGTTGTGCCACATACCCCCACTCTGCTGGTTTTCCATTGGGGAAATCCTCCTCCTTAAAACCTGCATCTCAGATGAGCTGAGATTCAACTAAATCCTGAAATTGTCAAGACAGCATCTTCTAAACAGCCCTGTGATTGTGCACAACTCACAGTAGCCTGTTAGCATGCTGTTAGCTATTCAGCAATCCACAGAACCACACTGTGGTTGGTTGGTTGGTTTCTCTTTCACTGTCCTTGTGCATGCTGCATTGAAAATAACTGCCTGTGTATTCATGCACAGTCTCTACAGTAACAACTCCACAGCGGAGGGATGCTATCTACAGAGGACAGATGTAGTGGTACTGGACCTGGTACCTGCTATCAAGTAAAGTGGTAGGAATGTGGACGTATACTAAAAAATTATGATCTGCACTTATTATCAGATCAGATGATTCAATGAACTTCAGAGCTTGACAGTGAAGGTTAAAACATTCAGAACCATTCCTCACGGATCATGTGGCTCTTTTTTTTTCCCGCCGACATCCTTAAATGAAGGCAGAAACTGTGGCGCCGGGTCTCTGGTCCTCGTTATCAGACGATACTTAAAGTCTACTGCTCAGAGTGAAAGAGAGTTATCAGTGCATCCCCGCTGTTTGCATAGTTTCTCTAGTGAAAGATGGACCTGGACAAGCAGCGATAGGACTCCAAGGCAATGTTTACCTCTCACCTTTCTTATCGAGCCGGGAGTTTGCCCTCCGCCCAGACAGAAAGCCCCCCCTCCCCGCCTCTCGCCTCTCCCCTCAGTGTTTCCCTCATCTGTTGAGCAAGACACCAGGTTACGACACCAACAAAGTGAGAGCTGAGACCACGAAACCACAAGACGTTGATGACGCTACGTTAAAGTCCACAGCAGATGGAGGGCAAACTAAAGGGCAGTGCCTGTGCAAGAATGTGTATTATGAACTTGACAGATTGAGCATTATGTTGTCGACCATTAACCTTCCTGCACAGAGGTTAACACTAATCCTTAATGTAAGTAACGCTGACTACATGCTCCTTATCTTTGCGTTCGGCCTCTGAGTCCTACGTCCACCTGCGTCTCTCTGCTTGTTCCTGTCAAAGCAGGTGAAGCTGTTCAAAGAGAGAAACCCACCTTTGAGCATTGTCAACATGGTCTGTGTTATGTTCCCAGAGTAGGTTAGCAGCAGTCACTCTTTCTTCCCATGAACAACAGCCCAAAGTTTCCAGAAGCTAACGGCTAACAAGTCCAAAACAGAGTCCTTTTTTTCTGCTTGAATTTCAGTGAGAAATCGACTTGAAAATGTTCCCACCACATTTGTTTTAAGCCCTACAACTTTGGTCGACCTGTCGTCGCCGTGACCCCTACCTGATACCCCCCCGAGCCACCCACCCACAGGTCAAAGGTCAGCTTCCCCTCCACGCAGCTTCACCAGCTTTCCTCAGTGCTATCTGTCCTTCGTCACATCTTTCTGTACTGTGGATGTAGAGGAGGGAGAAGGAGCTTCCCTGCGTCGTTTACCTAAATGAGTTGGTATTTATTGTGCACAACTTTACTCTGTAGCTGCTCTTAGCAAAGAAAAAAAGAGGACGTGACTTGACTCTGACATTGGAGATGGTGGAGACTAAAACAGAGCTAAAAGAGAGCGTGTATCAGAGACTGAACTAAACCTGAATGTCATTAAGCATCTGTCTAAAATTTGCTGTGCTTTTGCTGTGGCCAAATGATTCAGTTTTGACTATATACAGATTTAATCCTATGAATGTCTAATTATTTTTTTATTGATTCATTTATTCTCTGTGTCTTCTTTGCTCTGGACCAGACGAGCAGCATCATTTGGTCAGAATAAACAACATGGAGCCAAACAAGCGAGAGAAGAAACCAAGAGGAAACACACATTGCATCAAGTTTATTTTCATGTGTGTGTGTGTTGCAGTCTGCAGGAGTTTACGTTACGCTGATACATGTTTCACTGATCTGACTCCTCATCACATTTCACAATCTTCGAACTTTCAATACTTTGTAACTTTCTGCCATGTCATCCTTAGTAAACACAGTAGCAGTTTGTACGTCATCAGTAGCCGTATGACTCCATGTATGTATTTATGTGTGTGTTTGTGTGTTGGCTCTGCCCCGTGCGGCAGTGTCAGGACAAAGGTATGCCCTCCCACAGCAGACAGAGAGTCTGCAGGGAGAGGGAGCACACAGATAAATTATATCGACTAATGGCTCATCAAACTGTCAGTCTGAGCTCAGACAATGCACGCAGCGCTGTGCAGCCAGAAGAAGATGACACACACACAGAAAGACTATACTTTAAGTGTCGGATGTGGAACGTCACATGGGGTTGCACAACAGGACGCACAACCTGTACACACTGTCTTGTGATTAATGTGTGCGTGTGCCTGAGGTATACACACACAAAGGACTAATGATGAGAGATGCATCATCCGTTCGGTCAGTGTGAGTGAGTGAACATAAAAACTTTCATTTTTTTTCTCCTGTGTCCTAACCACCACTGCAGCAGCAGCAACGCGGGGGATTCCTGCAGGGGTTTGATGTCTTGCTCAAGGACAACACTGACGTAAAGATGATGACACAGCACCGCCCATATGTTACTGAGAGGACAGTGTGGAAGTTGATTTCTCTGCCCACTGCTGCAAAATCCTGTCTGAGGCCTTCTTATCCCTGATGCACCATCTTTGTTGGTTGTTCCAGGGTCTTGTCTGGTAACTAAGGGCAACAGGGCTTTTCCTATCAATGCTCATCAAGTTGAAACATAAAAGAGCGTGCATTAAGGATGTGTCCAACAGAGCACCTGACCACACCAATGTTACACCCCCGTAAAGGGAAAAAATAGAAGACAAGATTCTGGCTTCAGGCTGAACAAGACATAAGCAATCAACAACAGATCGACACCTTCACAGAACTTGTACATCACCTTTCTCACTTATATTTTAGCTTTTAGCTGGTCAATGTACCGCTCTGGTGTGGTAGGGCGCTCCCTACGATGAGCATCAGGCTCGTCATACTGTGATTGTCTCAAGGGCTCCTCTTATCTCTGGGTCAGTGAGACGACTATTTGTCAGAGCTCCATGGAATTGACTTTAGATATTCCTGCTCATCTGGGATCAGTTTAGATTAAGCTCATGGAGAATTTTCACTGGAATATAAGTCAGTGTTTGTTCCTGTGAGTGTGTGTGTGTGTGTGTGTGTGAGAGAGAGAGAGTCAGTGTTTGCATTTTTGCATCAAGAGTGAGAGAAAGAGAAAGTTTTAATCCGACCTAATCCAAACAGCACGGTGTGTGTATGTGTGTGTGCATATGTGTGTGTGTGTGTGCGGGCCCATTGAAATGTTTACTTGCTGTAAACCAGGCAAACATCAACAGATCTTGCGTCTCTTCTTCGTGTGCTCTCAGTCACGACCTGAACCTGAACTTCCGTCTACATCTTTTGATAAAAAACCTCAAACCTCTTTCTTCCATACGCCCACATTTTTCACAGCTACATGGAAATAATCAGTTACCCCACAGTCCCACACGGTGCAGATCCGATCTGATGCCAACCCGTGGAAATTTACAGTAACACTTGAATTTGGCTGCAGACTCATTATGGGCTGGAAGTGGACAGGAAGGCGGGCGGGAAGTATATAAGGTCAGACTGAGTCATGTGAATTGTGATACAACAAACGAAAGGATGGGGATTTTGTAACTTTGGGTAAATAAGACAAAAGTGTCAAAGACAGACTCTGTTTCTGTCTGTGTCAATGATTAGTATTAATGACTGATATCTATTTATGCAGAAAATAGATTTTAAATTGAAAACAAATCACATCAGGCTTTAATTTTGGCGTGATGAAGATGAATCAGTGTAACGATGATGATGATGACTGTGTTGTTGGAAAGATTCTGGTTCTCAGTTTTAATCAGAAAAATACTTAAAGACAAAGCAAGGCAATTGTATTTGTACAGCCTGTTTTCACAAACAGTTTGTCTCAAAGGTCTTTACACAGCATCATAACAACATCCTCTGACCTCTGACCTCTGACCCTCACATCGACTGAGGAAAAACTCCCAAGAAAACCCTTTTAACAGGGAGAAACCTCAGGGTAGAAACAGAGGAGGGATCCCTCACCCAGGACGGGCAGGCGTGCAATAGATGTTGTAGGATCGTGCACCCCTACCCTAACCCCCCAACCAACCAGCAGAGGTCCTTGTTTAAAAGCTTCCTTTAGCAAATGAGGTGTCGATCCTCTTGTCTGAATCGCTGCAAGAAAATAAAAAGCCTGTTTCACAAAATGCCCAGCTGGGTCACGTCATCTTCATCCTCTCTCCGTCTTCTGGAGAAAAGCTGACCAACTGACGAGGGCAGAGAGGGAGCGAGAAAGTCATTCTCTGACTCCCGAGCCGGATTTCCTGACTTCCTGTTTCCTTCAGTGGATGAATCTTTGCTCACCTGCTGCTGGACAAACAAGGAACCTGTTTCCAGCAACATGATTCATGTATTTGCATTCCTACTGGGAGCCACCCAGTGCTCCCAGTCTGCTGCTTCTGCTGGAAGTCTGTGTCCATCGACTGTAAGCCGACTGCAGCCTCTTTACAATCACTTCCTGTTTGGTGATCGGTGTGAAGCAGCAGCACTGAACCGATGGAGCATCACAGTCTCTGTCATCACTGTGACCGGTCAGTGCAACTCTCTTTCAGGGCAAAATGAGGACACTAATGCCCCTGGGGGTGCAGATTGTGTGTGTGTGTGTGTGTGTGCGCACAGAGATGATTTTGGGGGGTTGTGTAAAGACTGATGGGAGCTGTCAGCCCTCTCCGGCCCTCTCAACCCCTGGCAGAGTCCTGTGTGGGTTATGACCCTCACACACACACACAGACACACACACACATGCTCTGTGCATATACGTGTGTGTATGTGAGTATTATCAGCAATGGAAGGGGGCATCCTAATGAATGACCTTTGACCCCCAGAAACGGGATCTGGGCAGAGGAAGTTGAGAAGAGAGGTGAAGAGAGGGGTAAGATGGAGGGTAAAGGGGGGACGCCTGGCGCCACATTACGCCACCTGTCAATCAAATAGACACCCGCAGCTGCCCCGCCCACGGGTGAAACATTGATCTGCATTGTCCACTGAAAGTGAGTGCCGTTCAACATCACCCAAAAACAAAAGAAAAAAAAGAAAAGAAAATCCACTTCACTCCGGCACCAGAGGTCAAAGGTCAGAGTGCAGAGCAGGTCAGGCTCTGCTCCAACAGTGAAGTTTATTCATTGTAAAATATGAAATATGATTTTACAGAATATAGATTATATAAAGGATGCAGGTAAATTATGAGCTGACTTTTAAAGGAAGAGGTTCAGAGCGTTGAGGCGTTGGCACTGAGGAGTTTGCAACGAAAAAAAACAGGACACACACAAGCACACACTGTAGTGCTCCTGCAATAAATCCTACTTTCCTGAAGGTTGAGTTGTTTTCCAAAGTGAAGGTTACGGCCATTTTGGAAGATACAGTTTGTTTTGCTGCTGTATTCACTGTTTCACCCCTCAATTTAGTTGCACTTGTGCAATGATGATAAAGTTTTTCAGATTTTCTGGCTCTGTAGCGTCACTTGATTTAACTCTATACAACTAACTGGCCATAATAAAGTAGATTATTTCTCCCTGTGCACAGATATGCAGCATGTTTTTTGGTCTGTTTCCTGCCTCCAACTCCAAATCAGTGTTGTTTTGTAAGAGCCATGATAATGTGTTTACTGTTCCCATTGTAAAAAACAAAAACAAAAACAAAGGAATGTATATCTAAAGATCCATATGAAACATAATGTTTGTGCTTTATGATTGTGAAGTGCAACAAGTACAGAAGCATGTGAAGCATCTTCAGTCGCACAGATGTACGACTGAAGATGCCAGGTCCAGAAAGAAAACATAAAAAATAAAAACTTTCCTGCAGCGTCGTCATGGCATTTTGCTCCTTAGTCGACCTCCGACGTCGCCTCTACCACAGGCCGCCCCTGCCACAGGCCACCCCTGCCATGGGCCGCCCCTGATGCATTTAGCTAAAGTGCAGCTAAGTGCAGTGTATTTAATGTGTTTTGCTCAGGACTAGTGCCACACTGAGAACACCCTGTCCTCATTGGTTGAGGACTGTGCTGTAATCGCTTGTTTGGAGCACATCTCAGGAGGTTTCTCAACCAGAGTTGAAGGGAAAATTATGCACATCCCTCAGCTCCCCCGTCGTGCAGAGAGCTTTCAAAATGTTGAGTTTTATTGTGTGGTTAAAGCAGAACTGTGGGCAGAGAAAGTGAAAGAGTAAATACTACTTAGAGAGAATTTCCTGTCACTGGATGGATGTGTTTTTTTGTTTTGTGCTCACAGTGAATGTTGTGACTGGCAGAAGAGCTGAGTGTGGGAATAAAAAGATGAAATGTTCAGTTTTTATGACAAAGCATCAAAGATCCTCAGCAATACCACCGCTGCAGAAGAACACACACACACACAAGGAACCTTGGAACCTGTCCCAAGGTGCTGGCTTGGTGCCCAGGTCATCTGTGATTGGCTGAAGCCTAGAGCTCCCTGTCCTGACCCCTGGGTCTGGGATTTTAATGCAGCTTTGGCAGGGTCAAGGCTGGGTCGCTGCAGAAACCTAATGACTTCCTCCTAATAAAGACGTGATGTATGAGCGCTGTGATCAGCCCCTGAGATGACCAGCAGGTAACCCCGACACCAGGGCAGAGAGAGAGAGAGAGAGAGAAAGAGAGAGAGAGAGTGGAGACAACAATCCCACAATTTTATCAACCACTAAATTAGAAATAACACAAAAATGACACAAATTCATTAAAGCTCCATACAGTATAAAGGTAGACGTGTGTCTTAAAGCTCCATACGGTATAAAGGCAGACGTGCGTCTTAAAGCTCCATACAGTATAAAGGCAGACGTCCATGTGTAGTGTGATTATAAAGCAGCTCTAGGTTCTATATTAATACTGTGAAAGTATCAAAGCCTCAGTCCACAGAGAAATGCACACAGCCTGTATTCAGACACTGAGCCTTAAAACCAGCCGTCAGGACTTCCTGTCACTTTGTGATGTCACAATAAAGCAGTCACCAAGGCCTGCCCCCCACCTGGACGACACCATCCAACACTTGCTGGATTTGGTTTCTCTGAGTGTTTTATTCTGAAATCTGCTCTGTTTTTATTGGATCACTACACTGTGATGACTTGTGCTTCTTAAAACCACTAATATAACCTCTTTTGGATCAACATTTCAAAATAAAGGAAGAAAAAGTGGAACATGGGACCTTTAAAAATTGGTACAGTGTAAATCCTGCATCCTGGAGACGAGACAGTGACAATTGCTCCTTTGCCTGAAAGACAACGCAACTTAACTCCAGTCTTTGAAATTAGCAAGAAAAAGTTCACCCATCATTGAAATTAAGACCATAGAGAAAGAGCGAGAGAGAAATGCATGTTTCCTGTATGTTTACTTCAAAATAAAAGTCTGCACATTGCATATGTAACTCCATTTGTGTTCTCCTCAGTATAAAACATTATAGTCTATTGGCTTGTGCCTAATAAATGCAGATGACACTGCACACTTGGCTGGAAGCTCAGTGTCCTCTCACTGAACTAGAGCGATGTGAAACCAAACACTGAGCCAACAGGCTGAACGTATTACAGGATGACAGGATCATGACTCGACTGAATGGTTTTTTTTTGTTTTGCTTTGTTTTGTTTTGATGCATCTGCAAAAAGATTTAATGGCAACGTGGGGTTCGCTTGATCCGTGCAGCAATTTCATGACATGGAAAATATGATGAGGTGAAAGAGACAACAAGGAGAGGAGAAGAAGAAAGAGGAGGAGGAAGAGGAGGAGAGAGAAATGGAAAATATTAATTAAAGGTAGAGGAAAGTTCAGGAAGACAGAAGCAGATCAACATCCCTGCAGAGAGCAGCCACGCTGGATGATGATAATTCACTGCAGCCGCCAGCTCCAGGCTGCTTCCTCTGAAAGCTGTGGTGGCTACAGGAGAGAGAGGACATGACTCTGTGTGTGTGTGTGTGTGTGTGTGTGTGTGTGTGTGTGTGTGTGTGTGCATGAGAGAGAGAGAGACAGAGGAGGGGGGTCATTTGAAGCAGGATGCTTGGAAACTCTGATTCATTCAGATTGGGTTGAGTTGTAGTAGTTAGAGTGGACCGGTTTTACTGGAAGGATTACACGGCGCCATAAAACCAGATCACCCCCCCTCACACACACACACACACACCATCATCTCACCGTACTGAACTCCATGTTCTATGTTCACTTTAGGCAACGAGCAGCTGTAAACAAACAGAGATTACCTGACCTGAGTTTACCTTTGATGCAGAGAGAGAGAGAGAGTCACAGAGCTCGATGTGGAGAAAGTTTTCTGACTCTGAACTTCTGAATTGGATTAAAGTGTCGGCACAAGCTGCAGCTGTTCATGGTCTTCACAGCTGGTTTCACACTGTTAGTCAGTTCAACACTGACCCATATCAATCACATGGCTGTGTTTTCAACTAAATAACCTGCATGTTTGCATCGATGGAAGACAACTGGCCGTTAGGGCCCGCAACACTTTATACAAATACTACTTGGTCGTAATACAATCAATGTCCATCCAGATGAGCACGTGAGCTCCACGTCAGGAATAATCCCTGTTCACATGGGGATTATCACTGAGTTGCAGAAAAAGCTACGTGTGAGAAGCAGCAAAGATAGTTTGTGATGTTATAAAAACTCTACAACTTCATCAGACATGTTGATCAAGTCCGACTCAGAAACAGAATAAAGGCCAAACAGGAAGTGAAGTCAGTCAGATGAAGTTTGGATTGTTTTGCTGTCTGTGATGTTGATCTTGAGCTGCAGTTATAGCACCACACACTAAGGTCGAAGGTCGAATCTTCTGTAAACACAGAGCTGAAATCGTTATGTGGATGAAGTAGTTCAAACTCATCTGCTTCAGCAGCTAAAACATTACTGGCCTGGTTACAGCTGCTTTTACATTTGTTTCAGTTGTTAAGGGTTTGTCTTAAACCTTAAACAGCTGCTGAGTGTGAAGACAAAGTGACAGAGACATGGACAAACAGACGAATCCAGGAAAGTGAAACAGTCTGAGCAGGGTGGAGGCAGACTCTGAGTTTATTTCATCCACTTCGCTCCAGTTCCAGGATCCTGCTGTGATTTACTGCGACATTAATATTATATATTATTACAAAAGTTCAACTGATAGTGAGACAAACTGACACCAGCTGCATTCTGAGCTTCACCACTAGGTGGAGACAAACGGCCAAGAACAGCCACAAAAGACAGCGCAGTTGTTGTAGCTCCGCTCGTTCTCTCTGTGTCAGTGAATGAACCGTGTTCCTGCATGACCACAATCAAACAATGCATCATATGTTACTATACTAAAGCATGGAATATATATGAAATACTGTATAATACACAGAGGTGATAGAGATCACCAGCCCACTGCTGCTAAACAGCTGTTGATGTTAAATATCAACACATTCAACATTAGTGCAGGATTTACCTTCAACTAAAATAGAACAGGAGGACAATTAAATCTAAGTTTCAATGTGCAAAGTCCAGTTTTGATCACCGTGCAGTGACAAGTCGTTAAAAGAGCTCTATGGACCAGTGACTATAAGCACAGTTCTTGATTTTATGTGCTGCACTTTCTGTATTTTCTGAAAGTGCATCGAGACATTTGGGATTCTACATGTGGAGGAAGAGTAACAGAGATCAGCTGAGAGAGATAAAGCAGGAGCTGCTGTAGAAGAGAGGATGGTAAGAAGGAGGAGGGAGGAAAAGAAAGAAGGACGGGAGGCAAGTAAGAAAGGATGAAGCATTTAGGAGAGAAACAAAGTATAGGGGTAGAGAAATGTGGATAATATGTAGGCATGGAGATGAATGGAGGGATAAGTGAAAGAGAAATGGAAGTGAGGAGGGAGAGAGGGAGCGAAAGGGAGGAAGAGAAGAGAGAGAGAGAGAGGGAAGAGAGAGAGAGAGAGAGGGGGAGAGCATCTGTTTCCTGTCTGGAGTCCAGCTGGAGGAGGAACAAATGACAAAAGAAGAGGAGGAGGAGGAAGAGGAGGAAGTAGAGGCAACCCTGAGAACCTGTCTCACACACATCCAGACTTCCTCAGTGAAAAAACCCAATCCTACTTCCTCCTCTGTGTGTGTGTGTGTGTGTGTGTGTGTGTGTGTGTTACTAGCAGGTGTGTGTGTCACTTAAGTTATAGATCATAATAACACACACTATGTGATTCACACACACAGAGGTTTCCATCCGTTTGACTGTGAACATGTTTTCATGTCAACAATAATCAATCAGTCAATAAAGAATGTAAAAGTTCTGCAGCTCAGTCTCTGATTTATCGACTCCCACTGTGAGATAGAGACAAAAAAACAAAACACGCAGCGTGTCACTTTTAATTCGGACAGTAAAACTTAACAGTGGCATGTGTCGTCGAAAGAATAAAACCAGAGTAAAAAGGAGAACCAGGTCTGGATCTCATCACAGCGAGACCTCCAGTGAGAGCTTCATCACTGTTAATATTTATAATCCATTGGCTATACTTCATCATTTGGTTTCCATTACGACATAATTATAGTCACAGACTCTTAAAAGTTGCTCGAGTCTTGTAATTTGTGTTTGTGTTTGTCAGAGTTAGAGCTTGGGATTGTGCAACACTGACATAAAAACATGCTGTAGACTGGGCTCGATGTTCACTGTGGTGTTTCAGTTCGGAGGAGATGACTGTCACTTCAATCAGACAGAAGTGTGTGACTCTGATCGTGGGTTTGGATTGAAACACTTTCTACAAGCTCGAATCTCATCACATGAGAGCAGAGGTGCGTTCAAGGCCCGAGTCAGGGCAGGAAAGTCCAAGTCGAGTCACAAAGTCAGACATGATATCACACTCCATTTTCCACAGAGCGTGAATGTTGAACTCTGTATAAGCTTTTCACATAATGAATATGACAGCAACATGTTTGGCTGTGGATCTGCGATTTCCAGGTGTCAACCAAGGTCACATTTGCAACTGAAAGCCAGATTACGTTTCCTAACGCACTGGGGGAAGTGTGTGAAGTCTTTCCGACTGCAAAGCATCAAGTCCAGTCATCGGTGCTCAGAAGTCGGACGGTGAATAAAGACGGACACCTCTGTGTGATCACCCACAGGTTTTCTAAAAGCAGATTCGGCAGAGGCTGAAACTGGAGATCAAAGCTTTGTTCTTGTTTTCCAGTGAAACCACTGATGCCTTTATCAGATCAAGGCTTCAACACTGTAACACACTTAATGTTGGTGTTAAACCGTCTGTGCAAAACACTGCTGCTCTCCTTTACATGAACCTGAGATTTTAACCAACATCTTCTCGCTGTCCTGTCTTTTTGTGCTCTCCCTCCTGTGATTACCTCACGTGTCTCACCTGCGTCTGATTGCCCCACCTGTGTCTCGTTTCACCCGTTGCCCTCTGTTGTCTCGTGCTGCGTTCATGCTGCCTTTGTGATCCACCACACCTTCTTCTGTGTCTGTGTCTGCATTTGGGTCCCGATCCCCCAGAATCGTGACCAGACTCTAGTGGCCATCAGAGGAACAGCAGCTTCAGTGTGTTCAGTTTGTTGTTTGATCTCATGTTGAGGAAATGAGTGCAGCCTGGCAGCAGTCAGGCACTTTTATTCATATTCATATTTTATTATTGAGATCATCAAATACCAAAGTCCATGTTTCTTTAAAGTCCAGGAGTGTGGACAACAAACAGCCAACAACGTAGCAGATGTTAGCTAGAAACTAATGCTCCAACTGAAAAAGTGTGTGTGTGTGTGTGTTTATCACAACTCAGACTGACTGATCTCAGTACTCACCGTGACCTGTTCACACCACAAAGTGTGAATCTTCCACTCAAACAGCAGCACCAGCAGCAGCAGCATGTAAACATCGTTCACCTGCCTGGTTTGGAGGTTTCTGTCCTGGTGAGACTGAAGCTGTGGTGCAAGGACGTCTGTGTTCATCAGTGAGTCACTGCTGCACGAAGGAAAAGTGAAAACAGACGTGAATATATGAGGTGTGATAACACTGATCAAACACAGAGGTATCAAGGCTGCAAATGAGGAGACGGCAAAAGTGAGCGGAGATGAGTGTGTGTGTGATCTGGGGGTGGGGGGGGGTAGGATTTCCTGATTTGTTTGTTCCTCTCACACACTTTTCTTCCTGGTCCAGGCTGAATTTAGACTTCCTGTTCAAAGCTATTCAGAGCACAGACACACACAGACACACACACACACACACACACTCACGTACAACATGGGCCATGCTCAAACTCTGTCCACGTGTGTCTGTGTCATCGCACTGATGAAGATTATTTAAAACAAAAAATGCACATTTAAGAATCTGAACTGGACTAAAGTATCACAACACACAACAAAAGACGGACAACAGGTGTCTCATAGCAGCAATCACAACACACACACACACACAATGCAGTTTGAAGGTCAGTTTTTCTCACAGCCTTCACAATCAAAGCGATGAACCGTTTTCATTGTGTGTGTGTGTGTGTGTGTGTTCCTGTTTACCTTCATAAACACAGAGCTCTCTCTCCCTCAGCTCATTGTGTCCCATGCTCACTCTCTCACTCTCTCCGACACAGTAACACACCGGTGGATGATGTGAAGCACGTCTGCAGGTCTGCAGTGGGTCGGGTTTTGCATGGACAAGTCATTGTCATGGTGAGGATGGTCGACTTTATAAAAGGTTATCAAAGGTCACAGTCAGTTTTCTGCTGATGGTCCTGCTTCCTCAGAATTAATGAACTTTATTTATCCAGCACAGTTCTTAACATAACCACAAGGTGCTTGTACAGATAAAAATACTTAAAGATAACAAAAGAAAACGATGACAAACAAACAACACAGATGTATAAAACCCAAAACTTGCAATATGAAAGTCAGACAAAAATAAAATCTAGTTTCAAACAGATGCACCACAGGTCACCCAAGAGTCAACAATGTGAGTATTTAAAGATGTATTTAAATTCATTAAAGAGATGGTTGAACACACTCACTCCTGGTGTTTCATTTCTGCTTTACACAGAACGACTGGTATTTGCCATATGTTGTCCACTCACACACACACACACACACACACACACACACACACACACACATGGTGAATGGTCTTTTTTCCATTGAGTATGAATGATGTGAATAAATCTGGGTTTTTCCCCTCAGCTGCTGATATGATGACAAATTTCCAGTAATCTGCCTCCTGGTAAAACTGTCTGGACCTGGGTCTTTAATATGAAAAAAAAAAAAGCATTGCATGATTTTCAAATGTGTTGTTCTGGAGGATTTTAATGACAATAACTTTGGAAATGAAGGTGCATCTTAAGCAAAGACTGGGAATGAAGATGGACGTAGAGGCGACACAGTGGGCTGCTCTGCTTTCCCCATCTGACTCCGCCCAAATTTTGGCTTATCCAAAAAAGAGGCGGAGCATTCTTTAGAGCCTCGTTAGTAAGTAAAGTAAATAAGCATTACATAACTTTCAATGAGAGAGTTTTTTTTTGTTTTTTTTTGTTTTTTTTTACCGGGTTGTAAACATGTTTCTGGAGTCACCCCCAAGAAGCCACTGAAGGAACTGCAGTTTTTGGCACTTACTGTTTTTCTGTGAAGGACTTAAATTTCCTGACAGTTGCTTTGTTAATTGGGTTGTGAGAAAGAGTCTGAGGCCATGTGCACATGTAGCCTGGTGTCTGAAAAGATGTATTTCTTTTAATGCGTTTTCGCCTTTTATCCACATGAAAACTGAGTCACTGAAAACGTTTGGTTTCATCTTTGCATGTATGATGCTGTCAAAGCAGAGCTCTTATTAACATTCATCCAAACATTTTTTTATGTGTTTGGACTTATGAATAATTACAATGACGCTCCATTACGTTGAGGAGCCTACAGGTCATGATAGGCCTTCATGATACATCTTGAAGGCAACATGGTACAGAAGCCTGGATGTTCAGAGTGATGTATGTATGTGACATGATGGTAAAACGCCTGGAGTCCCAGATGGTCTGTGGACGTTTCATCCTCACGTCTGGAGGTTTGAACTCGAAAACTTCACCTGTTTTTGCCGCCGGCTCACGGACTGTTCAGGATGTGGATCTGCAGCTGGCAGGAAGAATTAGAATATCCCTGTCGCTGTCTCCTCAGCACGTGATTGGCCGAGAGTGAGGCTCATCAGTCGTCAGTGTCCGTGGAGACGGTAATTACTGTTGGGGATGTTTGTGTGTCTGCAGGATCTTCCAGCGACAAAACATCAAACCACAACAGAAATGCTGTGTGTCTCCTCCTCTCATGTTATTTATAGGTCTGTTTATTAGACACACACACACACACACACACACACACACATACATGCAGAGTTTCTGCTGCATGTGTGTGTGCACTCCTGCTGCATGATGGATGAGTGTGTGTTTACATGTCTTTCTGAATGAGCATATTCACAACATCTGCATGCGTGTATGTGTGTGTATTGGTGTGTGTGTATTGGTGTGTGTGTGTTGGTGCAGCAGAGAAGTGGGATAATTTCACTGAAACTTCAAAGTAAAAAAAAAGTAGAAAGGAAAATTCAGACTTCCTACCACACGACACGGAAACACATTTGTACTTGACCTTAGCTGTAACCGTAGCCTTAACCTTAATCTAAACCAAAGGCCTTCACCCTAAAACCAAGTCTTAATCCTCAAACAGCTCTTTGAAGAGGTGAGGACCGGACAAAATGTCATTACTTTCTAAAAATGTCATCACACACACACACAGACACACACGCAGTCGGTGTGGGCCACAGCTCTGGATGAAGGAGGGTGGCTGGACAGAAAAGATCCTGCAAAGCATGTGCTCTGTCATTACCAGAGATCTGCTGTGTGTGTGTGTGTGTGTGTGTGTCACCAATCCTTCCATGCATCTGTTCGTGCTCTTACTTTGATTTAATTCATGTTAATTCAAATGGATCATGTGTGTGTGTGTGTATAAATATGTGTGTATTTAAGTACTAAGGTGTAGAAAACAGTGTTCAGTTGTGTCGCCACACTTTGTCACTTCTGTTTAATTGGTCCTGACTTTTGTTTTTCTAGAGCTTTCAACCACACATGCACAGCCTTCATCAGCACATCTGTCAGGGATCACTGACACTGACGTTATTGTTGTATGATGTGGTGAAAAGTGAGTAAATGGGCTTTTGATTTAAGATTAATTTACCCCGATTTCCTGTTTGTATTTTTAACGTAAACTACAAATTCAAAACCTTTGTGGAGTCTGTGCTTGTTGAACGCCGGTAAATTTTGTCCAATTCACATCAGGAGATGTTAAAAAAAGTCTTGAGATGGTCGGAGTAGGTCACAGTTGCTACGGTAACACCGCATCTTCACAAATACACTCTAAGATTTGTCTCTTAGAACTGATGAATCATTTATTTTTTCTGTTTGTGTGTGTGTGTGTGTGTGTGTGTGTGTGTGTGTGTGTGTGTGTGTGTAGTCAGCTCCTCCGTCATTTAAAGAGAAATCACACCACCACCACCACTATACTGTGAAGAGTCAAGCAACAACCAAACCCCTGGTTTGCCAATTACTCAGCTAATTCCTGCTGTGGCTTTCCACGAGTCGTTGTGCACATCAGCAAGTCAAGACGGTGCAGAGTCGATCCAGGTGGATCCCAAACAAAAGACAGGGTAAATACACAAAAAATACCCTAATACCTGCTCAAACCACCAGTTTCATCACAGGGTAATGCTCCAAGCCTGTTGTTGACTTAGCACAGATTAAGCTAGCATGCCTGCGGCAGGAGGATCGGCGGGGCCCTGTAAGGTGGTGGTGATGGGGGGGGCGAGGGGCCACAGAGCCCTGTGGTCAGTGCAGGGTGATGTGACTGAGGCCGGTTAAAGAGGCGGGTGCTGTGGTGGTGAGTGTCCCAGAGTGTGTGGAGAAAGGGAGACCAGAGGGATTAACTCAGCTCAACTGAGGCCTGATGGAGACAAAGTGAGTCACCTGTCAAGAATGGAAGAGGCAGATAAATATACTGACAGGTGATGTTAGGTAAGTGTGTTACACACTGAGTGTTTGTGCGTCAGTCTGGCTCAACATGGAGTCAGTACTGACACATTACACCTCTTTAATCCACCGAGCTGTTTACTGTTTATCATCAAGTCTTTCTCAACAGACCTGGGTGTGGATGGACACACGGACTCCTGTTATATAATGATCACCTATTGGACCATTGGTTGATAAAAGAAAAAAAAATCCTTCAGTTAAATGTTTCTTAATTTTACAAAGATTGTTTATTCATATAAATTAAAATACATGAAGCAAATAGCAGCTTCTCGTTGTCCTCCTCCTGTACAAGCCTGGCCATGGCCTGGGGCTTGGCCTGCTTGCACGGGCCTTTGCACCGGTCCCATCCCTCTCAAGAGAGCGGTGGGGACTGCGTGGCCTGGGGCTCGGCTGGTGCACCCAGGCTTTTGCACTAACCCCACCCCACCCCTGAGAGCAGCAGGGAGTGTGTGGCCTGGGGGCCACTGATACCTCCAACTAACCAGTCACATTGCAGTCAGTGTGTGACCTTTGACCTCTGAAAAAAAAAAATCTAATGATTTCCCTCTTGTTTCCAAAGATTTAAGATTTACTTTCAGGAGCTGTTTCTCCTCATCACGTCATCATGTTAAATCGTTGTGTAACGCAGGACGCAGCATTAGTCAAACTTATCAACACTTAACAACACTACTACAACAACAACAACACCAGTGACAATGGGGAAGTGAATGGGAGTGAAACCTGGCAGCTGCCTGCGCCACTTGCCACTCCAGCTGCTGACTGAAGTGGGTCAGGATTTTGTATCTTTCCAAAGCACAGACGCTGTGTGGAAATGAACTCGGCTGTCGTTTCCCAACATTGTGAACTCCGGCCTGGAGTCCACTTTAAAAAATGAAAAGTGTGAGAAATGTTTGGTGGATGTGGTGTTGTCGTCGTGACGACACAATGCTTCCATTCTTTGCGCCGCTGAAGTGCGACATCCTTCCTTTTGTTTTTCCACCACGGCCTGTTTTTATGAATGAAGGACGGAGCTGAATGAAGCACCTGCAGCAGCAGCAGCAGCAGCAGCATGCGATGAGATGAATGGGAACACAACTCACACACAGGTGTTTGGGCCTTTTACACACACACTTGCACAGGAAGTTGCACACAACAATTAATCTGACCTGTGACACACTCTCCTCATCGTAGCAGCCTCTGTTACTACTGTTATTATAACGAGTGTTAGAGCTGCTGCTGCTGTTTTCACTGCTAACGCTGACTCAGCTAAAATCAAATCTAAGTTTATTTATATAACACTTATGTTAACATAATGTAAGTGCATCAGATGTCAACAAAGGAAGGTCAGTGACAACGTGCTCATATTTAACTGTCAATTTTGACTGTACTGTTATCATGTTATATTATATCTTTTCTCTGCATTTTTTCTTTGCGTTAAGTCCCTGACTCATCAGTATTTTGATGCTTATTGTCACCAAATGACAAGATATAAAGATTATGATTTAGGTTCAAGCAGTGTCTGCAGCTCCAACAACAACAACCTCCTGACAACGTGCTGCAGCCTGAACGTTGAAAAGAAAATCATACAATGAGACTAATAATGAGTTAATGAGATGATGAAAAGTAATTGAAAGCAGCAGCAGCAGCAGGAGGAGGAGGAGGAGGAGGAGGAGGAGGAAGAACAACAGTTACAAATCTCATATAAAAACTCAGTCTTTATTGTTTATTTATTAGCAGCAGCTTATTACTATCAATACATTTTATTGTCAGGCGACCTCTAGTGGACAGACTGAGCAGGACAGGACGAAAGGAGGAAGAAGGAGGTCAGGTGATGTAACAAAAAGAGACACATCACTATTACACACGACCTTTCCACACCCTTCATTATGTGTTTATTATTGTAACCATGACGATGAGGGTTGGGTTCACCTGACATTTATCCTCCACTGTACTATAACTGGTGTCCGAGGGAGGGGACGGGTGACCTGGTTTCTTTCAGGATGTATTTTATTTACCTGAACTGTAACTCATGTTATCAGATTATTTTAACTTTTTTTTTCCTTTTCTCACAGTTATTGTTTAATATAATACGACATTTACAGAATCAAAAGTATTAACTTAAGATTTTTACACTACGATTACATTACAACGCGTTTTGTAATATAAGAATTTCCAGTGAATGCCCAGACCCAGGGTTGTGACACGTTTTACAGGAAGGTTGGTGGTCTCGACTTGTTCCTCCTTTGTTTTTTTAGGCAAAAATTCAGATTTGTACTCGTGAAAAACTACAGAGCCACTCATATCTGGTCTTCCTTATCAGATACAGACAGCATCTTGTTACCTGTCATTCTTTAAGTGGAATCAGATCCAATCTGCATGAATATTTCCATTTCTAAACACAGTGGCCTCGTTCACCAGGAATTCCCTGAATGATATTATTTTGACACCCAGTACCTGAGAATGGCTGTTTACATTAACACTGAAGAAGAAGAAGAAGAAGAAGAAGAAGAAGAAGAAGAAGAAGAAGAAGAAGAAGTAGGTATCGCCGCACAGTTATTGAAAACAAGTGAGGATGAGTCAGTGGCTCCGACTCGCTGTGTGAGGCCTGATAATACTTCAGTTTCTAAATCATAACATGCATTCCCGTAAACCTGTGGTAAATGACACGGGTGAACAGAGTCTGTCAAATGATGTGCACATGTGTGATGTGATGTGAAAATCAAACACTGCAACAAAGATTATAAAACACTGTCACTGAACAATCCAATAAACATCACCTGGGTCTGAAACAAGCTGCAGAACAGTTTGTGACTAAAACCAAAAGTGAAAAGAAGTCGTCTTCTTCTAGAAATCACTAATAAACTCCCCCCGTTTTACCGACTGCATCACTTCCTCTTTCCAAAGAACAAACATTCATAAAAATGGCTCTGTGGGAGCACATACCGCCGTGGGTCATCGTCCATATTCTCCCCATTTATGTTCTTAAATACTTTATTTATATGGCTCTTTCCGAGAAGCTGACAGGAAATTACAGAGCACACTCTCTGCACAGCACGGTTGCTCTTTGTTTGTCGAGTCAGGTTTGATTTGTTAACGGAAAACTCAGGGTGGCATTCGAGGGCCGAACCGTCCGTTACAGCATCAACAGGTAAATAAAGTGGAAACAGGAGGAGCAGGCATCGGGGTTGTCGTGCACACGGCATGTGCTCTCTCACATTCTGCAGGGATTTGAACCAGCAACCACTGCTGTTTACATTTCTCCGTCTGTGTCTTTTCGCTCACAGACGCTGAGTCACCTGCACATGGGAATGCCCTCGATCCCACTGTGTGTGTGTGTGTGTGTGTGTGTGTGTGTGAGCGTGTGTCTCCTGCAGCATATAGCAATTAGCAAATAATTTCCCCATGTGTGGGTGCAGCTATGTGTGTGTACTGTACATGTTTGTGTGTGAGTCATCATTAATAGCCAGACACGCATGGGGTGAGTCAGCCAGTCTGACAGCTGATATTAAGTGCCACAGGCTACTGGCATCAACAGAGCTTTCCCTGAACGCCACACCTGGAAACACACACTCACAGAGTGCAGAGTGGAGGTGTAAACAAGCCGCCGACCAGCAGGAGGACTGGAGGTCAAGAAAACACACTGCAGAAAGTAAACACATCTTTGTTTTTCCTCTTACATCTCTGAGATCCAACAACGGCTACATGTTCATTAGCTTGTTAACAGCTGAACAGCTGGCTGCTGCAGCTACAGCTGGAAACATGTTTGATGAGATGAACCCACAGAGTTAATGTGGCATAAAAATAAAGCCATGAGCTCAAGAGGCTGACAAACTCAGTGTGTGTGTGTGGAGGGGGGGGGGGGGGGTATCCTGGGTGAGTTTGTCACTGTGAGATGTTCCCATCCCACTGGAACAGAACAGACACTGTGTGGCGTTCAATTCCAGGTCACTCTGTGGGAAAAAAATATGTTTTATTTCACACTCAAGGTCCAATATCATCTATTGGTTGATGGATTGCCCTGATGCGATCAATATCCCCACATAGGTCAATATATAGTGAAGCTGCCATTTGTACTGTACATGCTGTGGAGCTGTCGACTTGTTTCATCTGTTCAGGGTCAAACTTTTGCTTTTCTTCTTTTTTTCTTGTATTTGCAGGTTTAATATTTACATTAATAAATGCTGTCATAATCAAAACTACAGAGCAAAACTAATGTATATGAAGATTATTGTACCCTGCACAGTGGACTCATGGTATCCCATCATGCATTGTGCTATATGCTGTGTAAAAAAGATGTATCCCTCCACCTACTCCCTCTTTTCATTCCACACTCTCTTTGCTTTTCCTTCTTTCATCTAATCTGCCCCCCCCCCCCAGTCTGATTTCACCATGACCCCTGGGGGGCAAAAAATAAATAAATTAAAGAAAAACTGCAGCACAGTGATTTATTTAAGGAGGTTGCCAGTCACGAGCAGGATTGGGGCTGAAATCCCCCTTTTCACACAACTCATCTCCCGCCAAGGACACACGCTGACACACACGACGGAGGAGAGGTGGCCATAACTCTCTCTGTGGTGACATCACTCACACACACACACACACACACACACATGGTGTCACAAACACAGCTAACGATGCTCCAGACTGAGTTTACGTGACGTAAACGTTTAATTTGACCAATATCAGATTCTAATATTTGGACTTAATGATTGATTTTTACTGATTCTGATCATTGGTTCCAGTTGCTGGAGGATCTTCAGGCATCGCCTCGTATTTTACAAATAATGGTAATAGGTTGTTGTGCATACAGTTTGAAAACGAGCTGACCTATTGACACTTTGTTATTGATTGGTCGCCAAATGTTCAACAAGTCAAGATTAACAATGAAAGAAGAAGAAGATGAGACGAGACCATGATGTTAGCCCTCGTCCAATAAGTCTCTTGTTTTCTTTTTTTCCTAGTTGAGACCAAAAATGGAGCTAAAAGTGTGAATTCTATTAAGCAAAATATTTAATATTGTTTATACATGATAAATTCTCATTTAAAAGGTGATGATGTGTCAGTGTGATTCTCAGGTTGTCAGAAAACATGAGGCTCTGCAGGTTAAATGATGTGTTTGTGTGTTGTTACGTTGTCTTAAAGGTTACTATTGTTATTTATTTCAATCTTCTCTGATGGGTTTTAACTCCAATTACATTTTTAAATTAACAAATAAACACCAAATAGTATATGAGCTGCATGTTTACACTTTTTATTTATGGTCCACGGCCACATTAGCAGCTCCTGTCGCCAACCACAGCTGTTTCATTTCCCCCCGAAAAAAAGGGGAAGGTGCACATCATGCTCAAGGTGACAGATACTGAAAATAAGTTTTAGCAACAACTTTTCAAAAGAAGAGTGACAGGAAACAGAATGAAACAGGTTGGAGGAGGTTGATGATCTAAGAAGTCGTTAAGGTGGAAACACTTACATAACAAACTGCAAGAGGTCACATGTCACAGTGATGTGCTGTTTGTTATGACAGACTGACATACACTGCTCCCTGTAATTGCCAGGTACAGGTACAGTGAAGAGGGCGGTCCCATGTTGCGGAGCCACACGCAACACATGCACACACACAAATACACACGCACAGGTTCACAAAGGCCAACGAGTGCAGGTGTAACTCCTGCTGTGGTTGTCTGGAAAAAATCATAGATTATAGATCGATCTGATACCAATGATACCTTGATAACTTGTTTCTGAGGGTTAATAATCTGATCTGATCATCTGAAAGAAGATTTTTACCTTTATTAAACAGCTGCAGAGTAATTGTGATGGTTAAATGACTTGTTACAGGGAGAGTGGAGGCTCTCTGCCTTCCACATAACAAAAACCAACCTTGCAAGATCAAAGACTCCGACCCGGTGTCCCAGCTCTCGTCTTGTTGGCACCGTGACACAAACACACCCCATAATCTGTAATCTCTTGTTTATGACAGATAAGACTACACAAATAAACACATCGTAACATGTATAAAATAAACATGTATATAATATATAACATTATCCACCGCTCCATGGATTTGGCTTTGTTGAAAACAAATGCACATAGCTGGGTGGGGGGGTGGGGGGTGGCTGGACTTGCATAGTTCCCCTTTAATGAGGCTAATAATCTAACGAACACACCTCTGGGTGTGCAGCTTTCAGAAGATGTGACGGCTCATTTAAACTGCAAAACAACAAACCTACTGACGACCTGCGCTGACTTCACGCGGTGGCTTCAAACAGAGGAGCTGCTCTTCAAATCTTTACCATCTTCTGTCAGTGTTGTTTCAAAAATCGCTGATTTTCCATGCAAAATGTGGGGAATATGCAGAGCTCACCAGATTTCATAATCCACCGCATTTCTGTTGCAATAAGGTCAAACACATCTTCGCAAAAAGTTTAAAAATGTTGCGTGTTTACGTCACACGGGGGAGCAGCCGTTTCCCCCCTGTTGCCCTGGGAACCTTATGAAGTGACGTGAAGCGTTTGAGCCCAAGTCGTCTCTTCACTGAGTTTAATGGCATTTTGAACTTTTAAACAGGTTTGAAGTGACTGTCATCTTTTCTACCAGTTTTACACACTGTGTTTTTCTTCTCAGCTGTAATTACAGAATACATTTGTGCAATCTCTGTCTGCTCATTAACACGACCGTCGGCTGGAAAACCTTCACGTGAGTCGCTCGCATCATTTGAAATCAGGTCATTTCAATTCAAAAAGCACAACTGAAACTGTCTGACTCATATATCATCTACTCTATTATTAGACCATTAGTTACTATTATTAGATCTAGAGATTTAAAAAAAAACAAAAAAAAGGACATTTAACTGTGTAAACTCTCAACAATAACATGTGATATAAGCTAAGTTTAGCTGACCGCTGTCATTGTTGGCGCTGCTCCACAGGAACAATAGTGAGTCTGTGAATATTCCCTGTTTGTGTTTATGTCCAGTCTGAGATCCTGTTACACTGTTTATCACACTGGGTCACGTCTCTGTCGTGTCACATGACCTGGACCCGGTGAACTTGCAGACAGCGCCCACAGGTAACAGACAACGGCAGCACCGTGTTGTGTTCAAAGAAAACAAAGGAAATTACAGTTACTCAACTGGAAAGAGGCACCACTTGGGATTTTCAACACAACATCACAAGTTCACATCCAACTCATGACCTCTGTCACACGTCTGTGTTTCCCATCATCCTTCGCTTTCTCTTTCTCTGGATCACACAGACACCAGAGGCACTCGGCCTCAGCCACATGTCGGACTCGGACTCAGGTGAGCAGTCTGGGTTGACCACGATCAGACACCAGCAGAAGAAACCGAATGCATCTACTTTATCTTTGTTTGTTATCTTGTGACTGACGGTGTCTGACACGTCTCATCCCCACATGTTCACAGGATTGATTCCTTAGGTTTGCAACATGTTGTCATGTTCCACTTGGTGGAAATACTCAGTCATGGTGTTGACTCGATCACAAACATCATGTGAATCATACACGTTAACATGGTACACATTTGATTTCTTTAAATGAGACACTGCATGTAAATGATGTATGACATCATTTGTTGTCATGTGGTTACTGCGTCTGTTGCAAAAAAAGAAACTACAGATTCCTGACCTGATTTAAACTCTTCTGTTTTCATGCATGACTTAGTGTCACAGGCTGCATCCACACTGTTATATTTTTTTCAAATGCTCCTGAACGCATCTCAGTTTGAAAACTCTGGGAAACTTTGGAAACAGTGTCTTAGAAACCAAAAATCACTCCATGACTGAGCGTTATCAGTTTCAATGACCAGTGAAAGCAATGGAAAAAACAATTTACATGTGATACTGATCCTGTAGTTTTTTTTTTTTTCCTGCACTTTAATGCAGCAACTCTCAGCCAAGAGAACAATCTACTTCCTGTTTACACCAGCTTGTGCATGCCTGCTGCGTGTGAATGGTCATTCTCATTTTAAAATAAAAACATACCAGTGTATCAGTGACACGGTAAATAAAGAACTTCCACCTGGATTCTGCTGCCACTGGTCTCACTGTCCGGACTTGCTCCTGTCTGAACATACACAAAATGACACGATTGGCTTGTTTGGTACAAAAACAAAGACGAAGATGTCCAACATGGCCGCCAGAGGGGATGTTATATCACATGAAACACAGACAGTGAAGGAGCAAAGTTTAAGTTGTGTGAGTCACATGTTGAGGTTTCGGGTCAAATGTCAGAGTGTGAATTCCCAATAGTGTCATGAGACAAACTGCTCTGACCCTACATGGGATGTTTGTGTCTGTCGGGTGTCTTCACTCACGCACACACACACATATATACACAACACACATAATACACACACACACGCATACATATATACACACAAATTCAGCACAGACAACGCTGTAGGAAATAGCTGGCTGACTGTCTTTTATTTTGTAAACATGTTGATGTTCTCTCAGCCAATGAGGGTGCAGGCCTATCATGCACACACACACACACACACACACACATTTAAACAGCTAGCTGATGGTTGTTCCCAGAAATCAGAGCCAGTCACACAAAGATGACAGGCAAGGCCCTCAGGACACACAACACAACACAACACGACACACCACACACACATCTGCTGTCACTGAACCTACACAACAGACACACTACTGCTTTTAACGATCCAGTATAATTCACTTTAAATGCATCTGTGTTATATTTTTGCCCTCACACGACTTTCTCAGGCTGTGAATTATCACCTATAATTACAATATTTTCCCTTTTCCCCCCATTAATCACCTCTGTAATTACGTGTGTGTGTTACAGTGAAAACAGGAAAAAGTGCAGAGGCTGCACTGTCTGAATAATTCCCAATCACATAAATGATCATTTCATCAGCGTAGAGATTTATTAACCTCTTGTTAAATAAAGTTAAATACCAGAAACACAGCCATGCATGTCAAAAACATCCACGCCTCCTCTTCTGTGGAAACACGCAATGACGTATGATTATGACACACTCACTTGACTTAGACCCCTTAACACCCACTGGCCCAATCAATCAAACAAACAATCAATCAATCAATCTAAAAATGAACTGATTTATTTGGGTATAAACATATAAGAACATTTGACGTGATGTTTACCTAATATTTAGTAACTGCAGGTCAAAGTAAAGTTTATGATCAATAACAAATCAAAGTTGCTGATGATAACTGTTTCATAATCTATACACAAATAATCGTGGTGTTATGGAACCTGTTTGTCATCTGTTGCTTTGCATGACACACACACACACACAGGTGTAAACACAGGTAAGCTGAGCGCCGTCAGGGGACTCATGGTACACAACACCTACACACAGTGACCTCTGACCTTGACCTCAGGAACTGGACACCGTACTGTGTGAAGTGAGACAGGTGTAAACACACACATAATACACTTGTTTCTCAGAGCTGGAAGAGGAGCATTCATTTGAAAAACACAAGTCTTATACCTGCGTGTGTGTGTGTGTGTGTTTCCGGTGGTGTGTGAGCGCAGAGGAAGCCGATCAGTCAGTAGAGTTGAAGGTAAACGGTGTTTAGCCTTTCCGAGCCCTGTAGTCACAACGCTTTGATGTGAGGATGGAAATGTGTGTGTGTGTGTGTGTGTGTGTGTGAGAGAGAAAATGAGTAGGGGACTTTCTATGTGTGTGTCTGTGTATGTATGTATGTGTGTGTATTTGTGTCACCGGAGGACAACACCACCAATTTGGCCTCCAGGTGTGCCCACCACTGATTTTTGGGACAGACGCCAACTTCAAACGGGCCCTCGTCTTCTTCCTCCTCTTCACTCTCTGACAGATGAAAGGATGAAAGGAGGAAGACACAACACAGACGGAGAAAGAGAAGGGGGGGGGGGTTGGTGGGCGGCAGAGAGGAACAAGAAAGGAAGGAAATAAGAAAAAATCAGGGTGCAGGGAAACAGGTGGAGGAAAGAAAGAAAGAAAGAAAGAAAGTTGCATCACTGCTACTGCTCCTCAATAGTTGGATTTCTTTTCATTCTCAATTAATGTCTGACATGTTTTTGACAGGAGGTGTCTCTGTCTCAACAGCAGCTGCTATATATTTATAGTTTTCATGTCTTTGTCATATTCAGATTCATTTCCTATGACAAACACAGTTGTAGGAATAAAACCACATCAGCAGGTCTTTTTCCTTGTCTTCCACTTGTGAAATAAGCCTTCTTAAACAAAGACAATAAACTAAATATTTCCTCTGGGTTTGTTACCGAGGTGCTGCACAGGGGAGAAAGGTGATGCCAGTTCGAGGCCCACAAACCCCCCAGTCGCCTATTGTTTCTATGACTAAATTATTCTCCGTATAACCATGACTAACATTCATACTAATGCTGCCTCAGCATCCAAACAAAGCCACAAAACACACAATATTCATGAAATACATTTTATTTTCCAAGAAATAACCTCCTGCCTTCTCTTAAAAAATGGTTGAGTCCATACTGGAGTGACAGCAGCTCCGCAAACAATGTTCACAAAAAGTTATTAGCTAATAAAGCACAGAGAGGTTACTGGTGCTAGCTGAAAGAACAGAGGATGCCAAAACATATATCTGGTTACCAGAAACAAGTTGAGAGAGAGGCCCGGGGGGCACAGCCAGCAGACAAGGAGGCAGAATATAAGAGCTTTTTATCCCAAGAAGGGTGGGAGCAACATTAAGATACCTCGCTAGCTGCACAGGCTACTAACTTAGATTAGGTTTGCCAGCTGCGGGCCTCGCACCGACCCCAGTCCCCCTCAGAGAGAAGAGAAACAGTGTGGCCTTGGGCTTGGACCTGCGTGTGGGCTTCACAGTGGCCCCACTCCCCCTGGAGAGAACAGAGGCAGTGTGGCCTTGGGCTCGGCCTTGGGCTCAGCCATGCACGTCGTCCTTGCACTGACCTCAGTCCCCCTCAGAGAGAACTGAGACAGTGTGGCCTTGGGCTCAGCCAATACTGGATAATAATACTGGATCATCCTGCTGTATTGAAAAATGAAATGCACTGTCCCTTACTGAATCAATACAGGATGCTCTCCCCACTCTACTGCTACCTTACCTTTTCACAGCCTGGTATGACATTAGAAACAAGAAAAGCAAAAGTTTCATGAGACATAATTGAGAAGTTTTAAATCAGAGTGACAGGCAAGTTGTCTGTAGCTGTCACTCACCGTCATCGTTGCCCTGGTTGAGATAAATAAAGTGCAGTTTGTCAAGACCTTAATTAATTCTTATCTTATCAGAACATGTGAATATTCAGCTTTTTCCACATCAGGTGATAAAACTTTGGTAACAAAGAACATGAGTTGTCACAACGTCCCAAACTCTGTTGTTTTATTCATACGTTTAAGTTCAAAGCCGCACTGATGGATCAAGATTCAGGTTAACAAGAACCAGACCAGACACAGAAGCACACCCCACACAGTCTAGAGCCATGTTGAGGTGAATTAATCCTCCATGAAACAAAAAGCTACACTGTGGGTTTTCCTCTGAAGCTCAGCCCAGGTACTGATTTCACACCTTTCCTGATAACAATAACAATAGAAGAAGAGGAATAACAAACTCATGCGGTCAAAAAAACAATATAGCTGTTTGTATAAAATCAGTCTCCTTCAGGTTGTTGATTTTTCCACCTGTTGTGGGCGTCGTCGCCATGACGACACCCATCACCTGAGTGCCACTCTGGCAACGAAGCAAGTCTTCTGCAGACTTGTTGGGAAACATTAAGTTGTGCAAACCAGACGTGGGTTTTCAAAAAAAAAAAAAAAACAGAAAAAAAAGGCATTTTTCTGTGACCTCAGCCCGTCTGGCTCGATGCCTCTCCTTTCCCTGTTAAAACCACTGTCTGTTACCCAACCAGAGCAACAATGGCAGCTAATCACAGTTAATGCTGCAGCGATTAGCCAGGTAGAGGATGAGTCAGGCTCAGACAGACACAATCGAAAGCAATGAGGGGCTCCAGCACCAATAACCTGATCTTCACACACACACACACACAGATAAAGAGAGATGGAATGAGTAAGGACAAACAGAAAAGATCACACACACCCTGAGTAGGTGTGATGCTGTTACAGACACCAGAGAGGAAAAACAGAATCACACAGACAGACAGGCAAAGACAGGCTCACACACACACACACACACACACACACACACAGTAAATGTCACAACTTTAGCAGATAGTTTGAACTTTAAAAAAAAGAGGTCTGAGTGACACAATAAAATCAGATTTATTGTACATGGATGAATTCTCCAGTTTTAATAATCAATGAACTGCATTTAATAACAGAGCAGCAGCAGCAACAACAAAGTCAAACCAACCTGTTTTAATGGTAAAAAAAAAAACAGAAACTTTTCTGTGACTCAGCTGCTTCCTGTTTGCTTTAATTATCCTGCAGAGTTCAGACTCTAATTTGCCTCCTGTGGCAAATTGAGTTGATTGGGCACAGCCACACACACACACACACACACACACTAATTTTAACCCTGAATTTCAGCGCTGCAACCAAGCCAGAAAGGCCCAGGGACTGTGCTCTCTGTCAGACCAGGGCAACATGCAACACAAGGTTTGCAAAAAACAATCATTTCAATGAAAGTTGCTCAAAAACATAGAGGCTCAAAAGTGTCACATGACCCCCAGTTGAACACAGGTGCTTCGCTTTGATTCATCGTCTAAATAAAGTCATCACACACAAACACAGTGAAACATGTTACAGTCATTGAAATGGTAAAATTGTAAATAGAAAGTTCATCCAGTGTGGTCATCACAACTCCAACAGTCATAACACTCTTGTTCTGGGAGCAATTACAAACTCTATAAACAATCATTTCTACTTCATTTACGGCAACAAAATCAAAACACATCTGAAGCAAAGTCAGAGCCAAAATAATCACAGTCCACAAGATGCACATGGGCCCGATGTGAACGTCGCCCCCCCTCCATCTTCTATGACACATTTAGTCTCTGTGTCCATCAGGATCAGAGGCATCCTCCTCTTCTTCTTCTTCTTTGGTGTCTATTAATTATGGCTGTTTGGGACCACAGCTGGTGACAGAGTGGTGCATCAATGTCTCGGCATGCAACACATCAAACACACACCAAACCATCTGATGCCAGGCTGGCACCCCGCCCACTGGGACAGAATAAAAACATTAAAATATTAAAGTTTTTTATATATATATATATAAATAGGCAGTGGAGCAGATGATGAAGATGCAGCTGAAGTCTTCATCACAAACTGTTGTTTGTTGTATGAACGAAATTAAAGACCTGAAACAAACAGAGAGAGCTGTCGCTGTCATTGTTCATGTGCAACAGTGACTTATAGCAGAGTGAAGCCCACACAGCCAGACAAACCACAGACACACATGTCTACACACACACACACACACACGTCTACACACACACCCAGAGACAGACAGAGAGAGAGAGAAACACACCCATAACCTGATCTACACAGATACTCAATCTACAAACACATGTCTACACACTTATACAAAGTCCAGACAAAGAACAACACATACACAGGCATGCATGCATGTATGCACACACGCACACACATACAAACACTCTCTCATTGGTTTAAACAAATCTCCTTTTTTGGGGGAGTATTAAGCAAATTCACTAGAAATGTGAAGCTCAAACCACAACTGGTCGCTTCAGCAGATGGTTCGGTTAATGACGACACCCTGCGATAAGTCAGACATAAGATGGGCAAACAGCTCTTCCACTGAAAGTGTATTCCACACACACGCACACGCACACACACAGTATATTATTAAACTGATTGTCTGTTGGCCACGTACAGAAACATCTGTGGCATGAAGTGACCTGTTTCTTCATCTTTATGTACCTACAGTGAAAAGACAAACAATATACTGACAGTTTTAATTACACTAATTACATGTAAAAACAGTTCAGTAGTTTCACAGCCTGGGATCAGTAAAGTAGACGTTAATCCTAATCTTAAACCCAACAAGAGACAAGAGCTAAAAAATCTGCATAAATTTTGTGCAACACATCAGATTCATGCCTTTAATTGAACTCTGGGGTTCCTGCACCACTTCTTTGTAAAAAGAAAACAGAGGCAGAGAAGAAAATTCAGTTCAAGTTCAACAGCAGTAAAACCTTCAAAATGAAAATTGTGTCCTTAAACAAAACAACATAAGAAGTGACAACATTAATAATCATTACTGGCTTTAATACCCTCACAATGTTTTCAAACTTTTAAAGAGGAACTCTGCAAGTCCGGGCGCTTTTCCACTGTTGTGCTAACCCTCCTCCGGGCCATGTGCATTTGCTTTTAACAGAGCTGGAGCGGTGGATAGCATTATAGAACACGTATATTTGTGTAGACTTAACCATCATAAACAAAGGATTACGCAGCGCGTTTGTGTCGTGGTGCCGCAGAAATGAGAGCTGGGACACCAGGTCGGCGGCCAAGTGCTGCACCGATGTGGCTGGTTGGTTTTCAGCCCAGAGACGCCAGGTGGAGGTCAGAGAGCCTCCACTCTCCCTCGTAACAAGTTACAAGTCATTTATTTAACCATCACAATTACTCCGAAGCTGTTGAATTAAGGTAAAAATGCAGCAGAGTTAAAGGTAAAGGCACAGTTCCTCTTAAAGACTTGATGCACAAGAGTCTTGTGGACAAAATCTTAAAATGCATCGTCCCATTTAACAAATAAAACAACTAATATGAAAACAGTGACGACAGTTTGAGCCTCCTTTCAGATCTCTGTAACACTGAAGCTTCAGTCTGTTTTCTGTTTTTTCTTCTTTTATAGATGATTTAAGGCCGTTTCAAAATGTCATGGTTCGTTGGGAGTGAGGTGTTAATTGTTCCCATAAACACACCAAACCTGTGTTTTAGAGTCTGTCCTGGTTTCTGGCTGTCAGATGCCAATGGTAGCGTTCCAGCATGGTCTGCATAATCTGCTCTGTCTGTAAATGTCAATATATATGATTGATTGATTTGCTCTCATCTCCACGCTGCAGCGACTTGCTCTGGACCTACACAACCTACACAAAAATGCCATTCTGTATGTTTTGTCGGCCGTGTGCATCACCTGACTGGTGTCTCAGCTGTATGATCACAGTGTGAGTCAGTCGAGGCAGACAGATGGACATGTGGAAGTAACTGACCTGCATCCACAGAGGGACTTTCCACCTCTCCTCTTCCTCCTTCTCCTCAACCCCTCAAAAATAAGTATTTCTGCTTTTGTCTTGTCGGACAGTGAAGAGTGAGACGAAAGTTGGGAAAGAAAGGTGTCAACAGATGGGGAAGAAGTTTTGAGAGTTTTCCATTCTGCCTAAAAATGTTTCTTCTATTTCTTTCCATTCAACGATGATGTTTTTTTTTTCCTGTCTGGAAACAATCTCACAAAATAACTAAATGAAAAAAAAGTTGATTAAACACATGCCACCTTATTTCTGCTTTGTGACTCATTAGTGAAGTTCCCTACATTTCCCTGGAAATGAATGATTTTTAGACAAACCCCTAAAACCACTGCAACGGAAAAGGTGAAATTCATACTCACTCATACCCAGGTCAGATGACCACAGGAGATGTGGGTGTTTATTTGTTGAAATCAATGCTGTAAACAGACCGGTCACCTGTGCAACACAGTAAACAGAAATGCAGCAGCAGCAGCAGCAGCACCACACTGCACTCAGTGATGAAAGAGTGAACTGCAACCCCTGAATCAGTTTGAAAAATGCTCAATTACCACAGAAGTGACTTACACATACATAGATCACCCACATGGGGAAGACATGCAAACCTTGTATCTGCAGTTGACTGGTACTCTGCCGTCATCCTTCCTTTGCCACCTTGATATGCTGTCATGCCCAATCATCTGTGCGTGTCATCGTCAAACAGTCATCACATCTTTCTGTCTTCACTCATACAGTTTCACAAAGTATCTTAATGTCCAGGCAGCTCATTAAATTCCTGGAAATTATCTGGATGTACTTCTAGACAGATGTGACCACAACTGGATCAGAGTGATACTGGATGACTGAGTGACTGACTGTACATATGTAAGTCACACACCGAAGTGATGAAACTTCATTTTGCAACACAGCACATGGACTTTTCCGTGTGCTGTGTTGCTTAAGTTGAATGTTTATAAGTATAAGGTGCAAAAAAAACACAGGATTTTAAAAAAGTTAAGATAAAGTAAAAGATCAAACTATGCTAAAAGATTTGGAACCAAAGGAACTCAGATATGAAGCTCTTTGAATATTTGTCTAAAAGTGACGACTGAACAAAACGTCCTCACTCAAATATAAATATTGTGGTCTTCACTATGCAGCATTTACAGGGACACACACACATACACACACACACACACACACACACACATCTTCTATCTTTGTATCAACCCATCACGGACTCACCAGCTCCTTATCTAACAATCACAATTGACTTCCTGGCCCCTGAACTTTATTCTAACCCTAACCAAGTCTTAAGAGTCAATTGCATCAAACTCCAGAGTTTTGGTTCCCGCAAGGTGAAAAGTATCAGTCCCCAGGGATGTACAAAAACAAGAACACACACTTTTGTGCCGGCTTTCATTAGAATAATAGACACTTCAGACAAATAATAGCAATGATGAGATTAGACAATGGTGGATGACATATAACTTCTTTGTGTTGCTTAAACTTCACAGACCATCTTTTGAGCAGGTGAGGTCAAGGTCGAGACCATCTTTATGATCCCTATAGGTCAGTTTGATGTACAGCCACAAAAACACAAAACATAAACACACAACATTGAAAAACAATAGACGATACAATCATGAGAACCAGACAATGGCTTCCCCCCAGTCGATACTGACATGCAATGAATCTTGGGATATGTTGGGCCATGAAGGCTCCACCTGTTGGAGGTGAAGGCCACACTTGAAGCAGCCTTTGAAATGGGACTCCCTGGTTGGTCGCACACAGTCCACTAATATGTCCTCTCTGTCCTCAAGCTGCGTTTCAACTCTGTCACGTCAACTGATCCGGACTGTTTTAGTCAAAATCCACCCTGCAAAATTAAAAAAGAAAAAAAGAAAACAAAAGAAAAGACTTAAACGATGTCAGAGAGAACAGAGAGGAGCGGTGAGGCTGAGAGGAGGAGGCAGCGGTGCAGCGCAGGAAACCACACACACAACTAACACTGATGTGGTAAACACAAAAACTCTGTCATCTGCCCACACAACCATATATATATATATATATATGCTCACTGCATATAGACATCAGCGTGCACGAACCAACGTATGTGTATGTTTGCTGTAGATGCAGTGTTACACAAAGAACAAGGGGGTCGCTCAACCACACATGAACATGAACACACACACACACACACAACTTTAGACGACATGCAAAATGTAAAACAAAACTATAAAACTGCACCTTGGATATTTTTGTATTAAGGCTCTAAAAATAGACTTCTGGTGAAATGAAAGTGAACAGTGATCTCTGTGACTTCATCTCAGGCCCATGTGCTCATTACTCACGCTGGCAGGAGGTGGCAGCGGAGCAGTGTGGCTGAGGGCCCAGAAGAAAAAAAAAAAAAGAAGTGGCCCTTTAAGGCCTCTCTTATTGAATAATGCAAAGGATGCATGAGGATAAATGAGATCCTGCGCTCGTCTCTCTTCCTCCTTCCTGAACTTCTGTCCCGTCTCTGAATCGAGGCTCTTGTCCGGAACGAGCCGAGAATGAAAACAGGCCTCGTGGACAGACAGACCTCTATTGTTTCTGGACATGTTTGAAATAAAAGACAACAGCACAGAGGGGTTTTTCCTCCTCCTGGGACCGACAGCACATGGAGACAAAGTCACAGCGCTGATTCCTCGATTCGACCTGACAGCCTCCCTCTCTCTGTCTGCTCAGTCTCTCTCTCTCTCTTTGTCTTGGTGCTTATCCAGTTCCTTACATCTTTTTCTTTTATGATTTAATAGTTTGTTTCTGCTTCCTTTGTTTGGACTCTTTTGCTTTTCTTTGATTTGTCCCTCCGGTTCCTACAAGTAGAAACTTGTTGAGTTTACTTCGGGGTATTTCTCTTCTTTTTTTTTTTGTGCATCAGTATTTAAATCATGACACCTCCTCCATTCATTTATCTAGATAAATCCAGGCTACATGCACACATCTTCTTCAGATCCAATATTCACCTGGTTCCACAGCCCAAAATCCAGCCCATAATATACAGCATGATTGACAGATGCCACAGCCACATGTGGACCGACTGGGTGCTGGTTTGCCCAGATATGCTAATACACACGTCTGATGGTGCTGGGTTATTAGATGAGATGGTGAAACAACACACAAACACACACTTCATGCAGCTGTTGGCCAGGTGTGCAAAGGTGAGATAATACACTTTGTTTTTTTTGACCTAATACAACTGTTCCGTCACATTGACATCAATAGAAAGTGAAAAGTTTGTTGTTCTGTTTAGTTCAATACAATGAAAATGTCATTTCCTCTAATTTCAGTGACTTCAGCTGCAGATTTCAAAGAACTTGTTGTTAGTTTTACTTTTTTTTTACTTCTTCCTCTGAATTTTTGTTGTAGTTTTGTGGTAGTTTTCAAGTGAAATCTGTTTTTTTTCTGGCTTCCTCTTTATTTTTGTTTTATTTATTATTTCCCTCTCTTTCTCTTTCTCTTTGTCTTCTGTCTTCTGTCTTCTGTCTTCATGTCTGTCTGTCTGTCTGTCTGTATCTGTCTGTCTCCATCTCTCTGGGTGGTCTGTGGTCTAGCAGCCTCCTCTTCTCCCTCCGGTGGTTGTGTGAGGGTGTTTTTTTGTTGGGAGGGGCTTAAAGGGTACAGGGGTACATGGAGGAGGGGGGGGGTTGTTACTTCCTCACCAGCTTCTCCTCCCACCTCCATTTACCCTTCACTTCCGCCCCTCCTGGTTGTTCCTGGCCCATAAAGAACAGAACGTGCCCACACACCAGCGCTGATGTTCAGATGCCCCCCCACCACCACCACTGATCTCCTACCCCTCCAAAAAATAAAAAGTCTAGGGGTTAACCACTGAAACCCAATGAGTGCTAACACCCCTGCCTCCCCACCATCACACACACACACACACACACACACTGTGCCACCCCTGCTCAGTTCTGTGTATGTAAACAGCGGTTGCTCACGGGCAGAATGACAGACAACAAGGCGTGCAAACACACACATATACAATATGGTCACATTCACCCACAGTGATGCACACACACACACACTCACGTGAACACAGAAACATATGCACACACACACACACACACACACACACTCACGTGAACACAGAAACATATGCACACACACAGACAGACATATACATGCCACACGCAGAGACTCTCCTCAGCACCGGCATCAAAGAGCCACACACCTCTTCCTCTCCTGCGTGTCTTCCTCCTCCTCCTCCTCCTCCTCCTCCTCCTCCTCTTCCCCGGTCTGAAACCCATTTTACCATCAACGGCCTGGTTGCGTTTAAGGGGGGATTTTCCCCCTCAGATCTGGCAACCACAGCAGCCGAGGAGGCCTGCAGAGGCCGAAAACGGAGAAAGTATTGAGTGATTGGCATGTGGTGTGTGCAATACTGTCTACTTCCTTTTTGTCTGTGTGTGTGTGTGTGTGTGTGTGTGTGTGTGTGTGTTCTCAAACGGCAATTACAACACAGACACAAACATGTTGGAGGTGGTGAGGACTTAAATCACTCTCACATGGGCTCATTGTTGCCTTGTTGTCAGCGCTAATCCCACGCTAAGAGGTGGCTGAAGGCAAAATGTCACTTGTTCAGATTTGCAGAAGCACCAGTCGAGCCTGATCCATGTCTGCACCGAGCCTCACCTGTTCTCACACACACACACACACACAGATACACTCAGGCCACAATGCTGTTTTGTTTTACTTTACTCTATTTAAATGGGTCAGACCTTAACAATTGAGATGGTTTATATCTGGCTCTTTATCTTTAGTATGTCTGCTCTTTCACATCTCAACAAAGTGTGAAAACAAAGTGTTTTCAGCGTGCATGTAAAAGGTGCGTGCACATACAGCACTTAAGGGTCCAATTCATGCATTACAAGAGAACACATCGGAGTATTTCATGTGCACATATACATCATCAAAGGTCTGAATAAAAGGCAAACACAAACATGTTTGCTCCAGCAGAGGTCACAGACCTGAACCAACCTCTGTGTCAAAGTGAAAGCTGCCGTAGTGCAACAGGACGCTGGTGGTGGCGGTGGCGGTGGCGATGATGATGTGCCGGCTTTATTTTGTTCTGTGTAAATAACCTGATACAATCATAGTTCCTCTTAAAGTTATCTGGTTAGAAAATGGTGGCGAAAGTCTGGTGGTTCGTTTCGTGTAAATATCTACTGCACCGGTCAGTGAGTGTGTCTCCTTGTGTTAGCACAGGCCAAAGCATATTAACCCCCTCATTGTTGTTGTTGTCATCTGCGTGTGAATCTTGATCACATGTGCATGTAAAACTGATGAGCCTGAAAAGATTGTCGGTCGTCATGGCGTTGGATCAGCCAGTGAGAGCTTTGAGGAAAATCACCGGGCCTGAGCCACGCCGTCTGTCTCATGACGTCAGTGGACACAGATGATGAGTATTTAACACCGATCAGCATCGAAATGATTCATGTTGACCAAGCATACGTTGGTAATCTGCGGCGATTATTTCACAAGACCCTCTTCAACTCTCCCACACGCACACACACACACACACACACACATACACAGCATACACATGTTGGTCCTTCTAGCTGTCATTTTGCATTCCCTTGCTCCTTTCTCTGTAAGTTGTGAGGACACATGGATTGTTTCAAGCAACAATAGAACACACACACATGCACGCACACACACACACACACACACACACACGCACGCACATTAAGTCTCACAGAACATCTGTGCATGAACATTGCTTCTCACAGATTACCCAAGCTGTCTCTGTGAAGTACCTCATTACACTACTTGCTGCGGATTAGCATTAGTTTAGCATTTAGCCAAATTAGCAATTAGCACGGCATAAGATAACCCTAACCCTAATGAGTCACCATCCAGGGATTAGCATGAATTTGGTATTTAGCTCGATTAGCAGGCCCAGCAGAGCATCAGCCATAGCAGTGACTCATAAACCTGGGATTAGCATAAATTTAGCTTTTAGCCCAGTTAGCAAAAACTTAGCAATGTATTAGCCAGTGCACTATGATGCTGCATTTGGTGGTTCATGATGTCATTTTTCATACGGTTTTTTTTCCAACATAAATGTAAAGTGATGTCATGTCATACATTTTATTAGCCTCTGTTAGCTTTAAAGCTAATGTTGTTGCTCTCGTTTCTTGTTATTCTGCGGTTAGATGTTTCCCCTGGAAACAGCAAAAATGCGTAAAAAAAAAAAAACAATAACGCTCACTGACTAATCAGAGCAGGAATGCATTAGACGCTAACAGACGTTGAGTCACTAAGACCTTCTTAAAAACACTTCTGCTTTTTTTTTTTGTGGACGATGGGAGGATGGTGAGAGAGAGAAAAAGGGAAAAAAATACAACTGAAGTTATTTCAGTTTGTCTGCGTGAGAATAACGTCACCGAAAATAGTTCCCCCTTCTTCTCACGCGAAAGCAGACAAACTGAACCACTTCCTGACATGTCCGGCGCAGGAAGCCAGTGAGGGAATCGAATGATGTTTGTGAGTGTGTCGTCTGCGTGTGTGTCGACGCTGTAACGCGCCTCGCGTCGCCGTTCACACGTCTTCTTCTGCTGTGTCTTCATTCACTTTCAACACAGCTGTTGGCCAACCTGTAGCCGCACAAACCTGCAATCCAACACTTTTCACTTTTGCATAATGTTTTGTCAGTCACTTCCCCCTCAGGCTTTCATTTCATTAACAACTGTTGGTGCGTTGAGTTTTATTTCATCTTTTGCATGAAGTTTTACTTTATGATTCCCATTTAAACTGAAGTGTTTACAGCTACAACCCTCTGTGCAGTACATTAATGTGAAAATAAACTTCAGTTCGGCTCATTATTCTTCACTTACTTCTCCTTTTCATACCATAAACTCTGCTGTTTATGGTCTTTTGTGCAGCAGAAAACAACTTTGGTGTCAGTGAGGACATTACCATCACCACTGGAAATCACTTTAAATCCATTTGTTCTTTGTACAAAACCAAATGGCTGCACTGACGCATTGCGCAAAACTTATTTTGAAATTCAAAAGTCCCTGAATCATTGAGAGATAAGAGACTTTTTTACTGATCCCACTCACTCATTACAGCAGAGAAGTAAACAATGAGCAAAAGTACAGAACCAAATGTATAAAAACAACACAGAACATATAAAAGAAAAGAACTTTTTCCTAAAGAAGAAAATATAGATATTCAAAGCTGTTTGCACATCACTCTAGAAAAACTAGATGTTGGATGTCAATAAAAACCAACTGTGCTGTTCGAATGAACGCTCGACGATGAAGTCGTGTCATTTTCTCGTCTTCCTCTCTGTGCCGATCTTAAGTGGTGTGTCAGTGCCGTCATATGGATCTCATTGTGATAACAACCGTGTGGTCGCCTCTTCCAGTCTCCGCTCCCACTCTCATTGTTCCTGCGACTGTTTACCCGCCGCGCTGCCTCGCACAGCGACGCCTCACAATGTATATTTGTACTTGTACTGTATGTATAGTCTCCTCCACTGCACTGTCATTTTGTTCTGAGTGTGGGGTCCGACCTCGGTGCCCAACGGCACGTGCCACTGTCACAAAGCTCACGTAACTCACGAGTGGAGTCCGTGCACTAGGGCCTGCGTAGCCTCAAGTCAAACGCTCTAGATCATTAACATCAGTATTTTTGACCCAGAACTCCTGATTTACATTTTGGATTTCCCCACACAGGAACAGGTTGCGATGGGAATTAGGAAAATAAAGCATTTCCATGTGAGAGAAGTGGTTCAGATGGGGAACTCTGCACAAACACTGCATATGCAGCGGTGCTAAAGCTGCTGGTTTCTTCTTTTATTTATGCTCTTAAGTTGTTTTAATCATTTAGGGTCTATTTTTCTAAATGTGATATAAGGTGTATGCTGTAATATATTTAGTTTTTGCAGGTTTTTAACATAAAGAATGACAATAAACCGAACTGTTTCAACCGAGACATTAGAGGCCAGATCTGATTGTAAAGATCACTTTAATAGAAAACAGGTTGATCTCAAATTGGCATTTATTGCCACTGAAAAATGTAGATTGGCAGCACTTCTGTGCAGGGTTGCAAAGGTGCATTCACCTTGAATTGAGGCGTAACACAGAGACGTAGTCGTAGGACATGTGTTAAACTAAAGACCGGCAGTGAAAACTCTGATGCGTGCAGCAGGAGACAAAACGTATGATCTCACTCAGATACTCAGAATTTCACACACATGTGAGTTTAGAGGAAGAATTGTGCAGATAATCAAACATCATTCTTATGTGCGACTGACTGGAGCACGATGACAGAGATCCAGGTGTCACCTGGTGTGAAATTTCACAATAAAAGCTTGTAGGAGCAGCTTTAAATCTAAGATGTTGATTAGCTTTTATGTTTTGTTAGACGACTGGAACAAGCCCAAACCATTCGATTCATATATGACTTATGACGTTATTGCTTGGATATTAATCAACCGTCTCCTCTCTTTATTCCTCTTTCCCATGCTCTTTCTCTCTCTCCTCCATCTCTCACTCCCTCTGCGCGGCAGGAAGACGAAGTGAAAGTGTGTTGAAAGTGAATGTTTTCGCTCGTTCTGTCAGACACAGAGGAGGCCGAGAGAAACGTGGCCTGAACAGAGGAAGTTACTGTGTGTGTGTGTGGGTGTGCGTGCATGTGTGTGTGTGTGGTCTGAGTGCTGACTGAGCCCTTTCACTGTGAGCGAGCCACTTTACAGGCTGCGGCTGCTAAACCTGATTAAAAACAGCTCAGTGTGGTGTTAAAAAAAAATAACGTGGGCGGAGAGTCGTTGAACGGAGCTTCAATAGACTTATAACAATTTCAACACTCCAACATTAAGTTGTGTAATAAAACTGATGGGGGGGAAAAAATAAAGTGAATTAAACATGGTGTGTTGCTTCATGTGGGTTTGCGGGATTAGCAAAAACAAAACTCGTCTCTGAGTAAAAGTCACAGTGAATGTCCAGTTACTGAACGTCTTACGTACGTTAGTGAGTTCTCTGGTGAAACAGGATGTTACAGACTCATCTGTCCACACATCGGTGTGATCCATTGATTAATCGGGCAGGATGAGTTGCCCACAAACACATCATCAGCTCAGTGATGCACGCTGCTGGGAAAGACATAACAAAACAGACATTTGCAAATGAATAATGGATCAAATGCAACTGAATCTGAACATTTATGAAGTTGATATTTACTTAGATGTGTCGTCTTTCCATTCATATTTGGAAAATTTAACAACAAAATGGTATTTGATCTGGTTGGAAGGAGAAACAAACCGGAAATATATCACTGAGAATCTGCAGCTGTCATTATTCTGTACAGCAAAACTTTGAAGTTACGCAAGCATTACGTAGCATAGCAGCACAGCTCCACCTGAAGACGCTGCTAATCAAATCCTGGAAGAAAACACCTGCGATTAACAAGACAAAGTGTTTAAGAAGATATGTAGATTTGCACATATATCTATGTCTGAAATTTTCAGTTGGTGTCTTTATATCATGTATCAGATAGTTCCCGTTCTGACTTGCACAACATGTCAGACATCATAACATGTAAATGACTCCAGAGCTGCAGAAATGAAAGCATAAGTAGAATTTCAGACACAAAGAAACTGAAAATATAATAATTACCAAACAACAGCTTGTTTATTTCATCGGCAGATTCAAACTCGTCCTTTCCTGTCACGTCTTGAACGCACCTTAAACCATCCCATCCTTGTGCACATGCATTTTAATGGGCATCAGATTTTTATATACAAGTCAAAATCAGCTTCAAAGCTTTTTCCTCTTTTTTCTTTTCTTTTCTTTTTTTTAAAACAGTGGCTGCAGCTATTAATACCCTCTTTAATAGCCTGACCGTCACATGTGCGTTTCAGTTTTATAATCCTACTTCCTCCTCTGCTACCATATGTTTTTTGCACCGTAAGTATGTGAGTGTGTTTGGTGATGAAGGTGTCGTTGCTCAGATACGTCACAGTTTGTTCTGCCTGAGATTGTTTGTTCCTTTTATGGTGCAAAGCTTCGCGTGTTCGCAGACAAGAACAAAAACACAACATAAACACAACACGCTGCTGGTTCATAAATCACATTCTGTTCATGTACTGGGAACAATGGGTCTTATGTAAGAGTCATTTCTTTGTGTGTGTGTGTGTGTGTGTGTGTGTAGAGCTGATTAGTCCACTGAGATGGACTAATTGACTGTGGCAATGAGGGTCTAAAGCCATTCTGACAATAAGAGGTAACATGTGTTGGCATCGTTAGTGTGTGTGTGTGTGTGTGTGTGTGTGTGTGTGTGTTGGGGGTCCCATCTGTTGTGGTCATTGTATCCAGTAAAGCGTGGAGGCATAGACGTGAGGGGGCGTGTTGGTCGGAAGCTAAAGCTCCTTTTTTTTTTTCTTTATACTTTGTTCATCAGTTTTAAATCAACATCAAAAAATAAACGTAAAACATAAAACAGAACTGAGTTAAAAAATAAAAATGGATCCAAACACAGCTACAGGTAAAAAACAAAAAATGCTGCAATAATCTCAACTGAAAAGAAAAAGTTTAATGTACATTTTGAGCTCTTATTTTGTTATCTTGCTCCTGGTCTTAAAGGGCCAGTACACTTAAATCACAAAAAAAAGATAAACATATAAGTTTCTATTATGTAACTTGGCCAAAAGTAGGCACTAGTCTACGCACACAGATACATACACGTTTCAATCTTAAATAATAAATCAACAGCTACGTCGCTGCAGATGAAATGGACCAGGTGATATTTGGCTAATTATCTTTTTTCCACCATATTTTCTGATTTTCTACTTCTGCTTCACTTCATGTAGCTTTGACATCATCATCACAAACAAGTTAAAAACATTAGATCCAAACACAACTCTAAAAAAAAAGTTGTTTAAAGTACATATTGAACTTTTACTTTGTTATTTTTGCTCCTGCTCATACAACGGTCTTAAAGGGCCAGTACACATAAGTTATCTATTATGCAGCACGGCCAAAAGTATTCAATACTATACATAGGTACTGTGTATATATACACATACCTTTCAGTCTTAAATAGTAGTAAATAAGCAGCTGTGAAATGAACCAGGTGATTTTTTTTGCTGTAGATCATTTTTCCATCATTCTTCATTTATGTATGTGACATTTTACTTTTGGTTCACTTTATGTAGCTATGAAGTTATTTACATGTTTCACCGTGATGTCCAACATGGTCAGAAAGGGGAAATATTACAACATAAAGTCACCAAATTAGAAAGCTCAGACTCTACATTGACTGCTCTGAACAATCTCTGCATACATGTAACAGTAATGCAGGATATCACCACAGACAGGCCCACTGGTCCTTTTAAATCTTAAAACTTAATAACATCCTTCGTTTTCTCGAGTCTGTCTTTGATTTTTCACTTGAAAATTGCAAAATCCCTGAAAACAGCATCTGACTTTGTGAGTAAAACTCTTTGACATAATCACAATTATGGCGAGAAGTATGAAAAACATTTGTTCCTAATCGTGTGGGTTTTTTTTTTTTTTTTTTTAACAAAATGCAACACATGGCAGGAATCTGTGATCAGAGAAAAACTCCAGATATTGATTGCTCAATGCTGTAAAACATAACCCAGACCATCGTCTGGACGTTGTTTCTATTTTGGCAGATGCCCTGTCTGCTTCCTGGTTTACTTTTTTTTTTTTTATGTAAATATGAAGTTCATCATTTGTAATCTATTCAAAGAGCTGGATGTGAACCCAGCCACCTCACCTGTGAATCTGAACAGTCTTCCTTTGTTTTTTCTTTTTTAAATCATTGATTTCTCAGGGTCTCATTTCACACGGTCGTCTGTAATCTGTGACTAATCACGCAAAATGATTGAATAACACTCTCAGTGTGTTTCCCATCATTCACTCTGCCCGGTGATGACACAGCACTTCTGATCAGATCCACTGCACATGACGACATTTGGAGTTTTTTCACCTCATAGTCTACGTTTCTACGGCGATTTGTCTTAGCTAAGAGCGACGTCTCAGTCAGCTGGTGACTAACGGATGCGCAAACAAACACACACACACACACACACACACACAAGGCGACACATAAACACAACTTCTGCCTTTTCTAATAGGTCACACTGACAAATATACAGGAGTGGAAAGAACCAAATGTACTGCTGACGTTCTCGCTTTGCTCTTAATCATTCTGTAGTCACTACACACACACTCACTCACACACACACACACTGACATACGATTGCAGCTAGAACACACAAAGAATAACTATACGTTTGTAGTTGTCTATATCACACTATGTGCTTTTTAAGAACACCTGACGGCATTAGACTGTGATCATGTGCGCGCATGTGTGTATGTGATGCACATACAGACTTGTCCCCCCAGCCCCCCCACCCCGCACACACACACCCACACACACACACCCACACACACCCACAAACACGGGTCGTGTTTACATGTGGCAGTGAGACATGTTTGTGGTCCATTATTGAGAAACAGCATGTGTGTGTGTGTGTGTGTGTGTGTGTGTGCAGGGAACTGAAAGTCAACCAGCCAAAAACATCATTTCCAAATATAGACATTTCTTGACCAGCCTGTGCCAACAAATGCTCACGGGACCTTTTTTACATGTTTTTTTTTTCCTGCAGCGGCTCATCGATCTTTTTGGTTCCGTTTTGGTCGAATTTTCAGGTGACACAGTGGAAAATCGGGAAAATTTTTCACAAACGCCTTCTCTTCCGGGAACAGAGCTGAATGTGAGTCCCCCCCCGCCTCGCGGCACATTTCAAACACACGTTACATGAGTTGGTCGTGAGTCAAACTGGAATTAAAATCAGAAGTTTGGAATCATCAAAGTGCTGGAAAGCTGCAGGATCATGTCACCCCTCTCACTGAGATACAAGTTCTCAGGTCCCAGTTCAGGCACTAGATTAAACGTCCTTACAGCCTTTTCAGCAGCCACACAACCACACAGCACCCAGGTGAAACAGCTCATTTCCTCCCCTTTTGGCCGCCCTGCAATGTTTTTCAGGTCATGCATAAACACACCTGTCGCCTGTGTGGCCTGGTTCTGTCAACTCAGGAGAACACACAGGAATGAAAGACTGAGCTGCAGCCTCGAAATAAGTTTCAAAAACACAAAATCACCAATCGAAGCATCTGAAAAGTCTCAGAGGAGCAAAAACTTGCAGCTCCTTCCAGCAGCTCACACACAGAAGCGTGTGTTTCAAAATCCTGCTTATACCCAGTAGTTTTCCTGTATGAAGGTATTAAAGGGTTAACATCTGAAAAGCTAGGCCTCTAAAAGTCTGAAGACCAGAGATGAAGCATCCTCAAGAACCTGTTGCTACGCTGTGAACCACCTACCCTAGTTACAGAGTGTAATCTGATTACATATTCATTATGTGTGCAAATCAATAATTTAACTCCTCTCTCTGTGAAAACACACACACACACACACACACACACACACACAATTTAGATATTCGTTTTCTTGTAAACATCTAGTCTCTCTCTCGCTTTTGCACATGCACACACACATGCACACACACACATACACACACAACAGTCCTCTGTCATCATGTCATCTTTTATGTCTGTTGCCAGGACGATGCTCCCAATCCTCCTCCTCCTCCTCCTCCTCCCCTCGCTCTCTCTCTCTCTGGGTCACAGATAAAAGGCCTCAGTGTAACATGAGGAACTAAAGATTCACTCACACACACTCAAACTGCAGCCATTGTCAGTGTGTGTGTGTGTGTGTGTGTGTGTGTGTGCGTGTGCGTGTGTGTGTTTGGAAAAGACAGTTTTATTTAAGTAAACAGAAATCACACACACACACAAACAATACTTATGTTTTTGTCTGTGAACGTGTTAGCAAGTTTATCTTGTGTGTTAGCTTTGTGTGTGTGTGTGTGTGTGTGCACGTGCGTGCGTGTGTGTGGTGGCGTGTGACTTCAAAGTATAGCGTGCCTCAGTCTTCACTCAGCTCAGTGATGATTTCTCATGAGATACAGCCAGTGTCATGACAAAGATACTCTTTAACACAACGAGCGTGTGTGTGTGTGTGTGTGTGTGTGTGTGTGTGTGTGCTTGCGTGGACAGAGAGAGTGTTTGTTTCACAGAGAAAGTGCAACAACAACAAAAACCAATGGAGGATTTTGTTATTTTCATTTTAATTAAAACATATAAAGGTGTGACCTGAAAGAAAGGGGGCGGAGCCACAGACAACAGGTGAGGCCAGAAAGGAGCGAGAGTGACGAGGTGAACTGTCGAGGTGTTTGAGGCTAGAGATGTGGTTTGCATCCTCAAGTGTGAGAAGTCCTGACAGATCAGCTTCATATCTTCATCCTCCAATAAAGCCGATTAACACGGTCACCGTGCCGACCAGGTACACCATCACCTGCTCTGTGAGCACCACTGATGAAGTGGCTGCAGTGTAAGTGGAGCCGACCTGAGCCGGTGAAACGAGAGCAGATGAGTAAATTAATGTGAAAGGAAACAAGAGAGAACTCAGACATTAAATATTCACAGCTGACACCTCGAGCTGTGAAACTGAACGCCTTCGCCCTCCTTCACTAATACCCCCCCACCCCCCTCTCCGCCGCCGTTAATCCCCCTCTCTCTTTCTTTAAGCCTCTCTCACTCTTTCTCTCTGTCTGAGACTCTCCCCCAGGTCGACACCTCGCCTTAACACTCAAAACTTGATTCTCATTTGGAGTGAAATGTCAGCAGCAAACTACGGCCCTGCAGGTTTTCAGGTCACTTCCTGGTTGGTTCCTGGTTTCTACTCCCTGTGTTGCCATGGTTCCACTTTGATCGACTTAATGGGAAACGGTGGAGGAGTGTGTGAGGTGATTCAGGCAGAGTGGGCACACTCAGCATTGCAGCATCACATGACACACCCACACACACAGGGACTACCAGTATTTTCCCAGACACAATCATCAACGGGTTGGTCATGTTGTTAAAATAAAAAAAGGTTTGGATATTCATAAGAAGACGTGTAGATTTAAGAACGGGGAACCAATAAGAGAAGAGAGTCTGAGCTTGAGAATTTCAGAATAAAACACTCTGCAAGTTGTTGGATGGTGGGTCCAGGGGGTGGGTGGTTTGGCTTTAAGTGACTGCTCTGTTGTGACATCACAAAGTGACAGGAAGTCCTGACGGCTGGTTTTAAGGCTCAGTGTCTGAATACAGGCTGTGTGCATTTCTCTGTGGACTGAGGCTTTGATACTTTCACAGTATTAATATAGAACCTAGAGCTGCTTTATAATCACACTACACATGGACGTCTGCCTTTATACCGTATGGAGCTTTAAGACACACGTCCACCTTTATACCATATTGAGCTTTAAGACGCACGTCCACCTTTATACCATATGGAGCTTTAACACCAGTCATATATTAACTTGACACTTGGATTTTGTGCATTTACTTTCCCTAATAATCAATACACATAGTTTCCATGAGTGTATCATGTGTCCTGTTTCAGTCCATTTCCTAAATTGGTGTGAATCAGTGAGCGTCTTCAGTTTCATCTCTTCTTCTTCTTCCTCTTCTGTTTTTCCTCCGTCCCTCTCTCCTCCCTCTTTCCTTTCCTACTTTTCCCGGCAGCTGTCAGTGGCTCGTCACTGTTACAGGACACAATGCTGGTTCAGGTTGCCGTGTGTGTGTTACTGTAAATGACATGCTGACATTCCTGCAGCCGCTGGATGAATGTTCGGCCCTCCACACTCTGCTTATTCAGGCTGCGAATCCACACCTTGTGTGGGGGGTGTATAACAGGGACTGTGCGTGTGTGACATCTTAGACACACGCCTTATCATAACACAGACAGCAGTGCCAACACAGGGACGAGTTGGTGGCTATTTTAAAGCACGGGTGTGTGTTTCTGCTCCTTAAGCCCTCAAAGCTGCAGAGGACCCCAGGTGGAACAGCAAAGACAAGGAGTCGGCCGGGTGTGTGTGTGTGTGTGTGTGTTTAGACAGTAGACGATATACCTTTTCCCCTCTCCACAATGCGAGGAATGTCAGCGCAGGCCGAGCTCCATGTCACACCGAGGCACAGTTGTCGGAGAGGAGAGAAGCTCTGCCTGATGATTTACACATAAGACCTTTAAGGCTGACGACACGGCCGCGCGACTCTCAGGGCCGATTATCACTGTGACATTTGGCCGACCACCGAGGCCGCATTCCTGTTGGACTCAGTTTGGTATTGTTCCTCTCACAAAGGAAAAGACGTCACGAATGGTTGATAAAGTTGGACTGAAGTCCTTCTCCTCTTAAACAAAGTCTTTGAGATATTTTCACATTCATGCATGAAAGTCGTCGTTTAGCCACGTCCATTAAAGTCCATTCACATCCATACATGGACGTCCATGTGCAGCCACCTGTTCACGCTGCACTTAACAACATGGACTCCTGATTTAAAGAGGTTGAAATCTGAGGTTGCACTTTATCATTTCTCTATTTAGCTTCCTGGAGTTCTCTTCTCCTGCTTACAGCAGTCGGCAAACAACATTGTACCACCAACAACAACTGCAGTGGCATGTTGTGCAGGAAAATACAAATGCATTGAGCAACTATGATATTCTTGTCAACACAAAGAAATCAGATGAGCAACTGGAGAAAAGTCCAGACCCACCGGTGAAGTGTACACTGGTTTAATGAGGACACTGTAGACGGGACAATAAGGTGGTGGAGTCAGATGGTGCAGCAGAACTTAAAGTGAAGATACTCTTTAAAATAAGTCTCTAGTTTCCTCAGCAGTTGCATCTGCAGTGTGTGTCTCCGGCCACAGGTGGCGCTCTGCTCCACATCAGCACGTCCTGCTGGGATCAGACTGTCACCTTTCTGTTATGGGACCCTCAGTGTAACAGTCGGGGCCACCCTGCCGGTGACAGCAGGGCCCTTTTGTAGCAACGTGTCACTTTGGTGTTGTTGTTGTTGTCGTCTCATTCATCTGTGTGTGTGTGTGTGTGTGTGGCAGCCTGCCTTGATGGGACGTCACATTTTCCAGCAGCAAACTGACGTGTTTGTGTTTTCACAGTCAGGAATTCAGCCACACAAACTGGTGACGGGTGGTTTTGTGTTCGCAAACTTTTACCTCCAACACAAAATGTTATTGATCTGATATCTGAACGGCTGCCGTGTGATTCATTGAGATTTATTGATCATGACACACTTAACTGAAAGGAAGAGGAGGGAAACTTCTCAAAAAGTTCCACGTGTCAATCATCTGTGGAGCTTTTGTGGAGTGTTAAATAGTTTCAGGTCGTTACTGTAGATGTGATGCAGAGGACACTGACGGCCCACAGAGCCACAGAGGAAGGGGGAGGGGGGGGGGCTCAGCTGTCAATCATGACACGTTTGGAGAGGCTGTAATGATGCCACCGGCCCACCCAGTCACTTCACACACACACACACACAGTTTGGGAAAAGTTTGTGTCGCTTCAGCTTTATGTGCAAAGACAAAAAAGAAAAAAGGGAAACACTTTCACAAGTCTCACACATGACTCAGTGTTTATAAGCCTATATTTTGTGTGTGTGTCTCTGTTCCTCAGTGTGGTTCACACATCACTTCACATAATGTGGAAATCAGATATAACATGTTGATTATAGAAGAGATTTAAATAAAGTTCCATTTCATTTGAATGCAGGTCAGAGGTGCATGCCGACAGACAGAAACAAGAAGACGAAAAGACAGAAATAAAGCTCCTCTCTCCTCTACAGCGTTGCCTCTGTTCAGACACGCTGCTGCCAGTGTGTGTGTGTGTGTGTGTGTGTGTGTGTGTGTGTGGCATGCTGCACTATGTCAAGGCAGATTTACAGCAGGTTTGGCCTTGGAGTGTTAGACTGTGTGCGTATGTGTGATGGTTCAGAGCAGGTGTGTGTGTGAGTGTGTGTGTGTGGCTTCCGTCACAGCCAGGTGAAGAGTTCAGAGTTCGTCTCGCCTCACAGGGGAAAGTTACCCAGCGGCAGCAGCGGCAGCTCCTGGCTGGTCTCGGATCAGAACACAACGAGAAAGTGTCAGAGGATTAAAAAGAAAAATGGCCGCTCTCACTCACTCATTGTGAGCACGTTTGCATGACTCTTGTGCCGTGTGACGACCTTTCGACAATGTAGGTTACAGGATGACATCTTGTAATAAAGTGATATTAAGTGATATTGCTTCATCTCCAATTAAAGATAATTACTGTACACAACTAAAAGTTGTCTTTCATCGTAGAGACTTTTATTTTGGCGAGACTGGATGGACGCTCCATTAAGCGTAATGAGACGTGTATCTGACGGTTTGGTGAAACGATGAAATGATTGAGTGTCTTGTTTACCAGAAAAGGTGCAGGACGCTCTAATTAACAGTGTTTGTTCGTTCTTTCCTTGATTCATTTGTTGCATTGTGTTTTTCCACTGCATCAAGTGGAAAAAGTTTCATGAGCTACAAGAGGAGGAAAATCTTCTGAGAAGAAAAACATCACGTGAATGTTTTTATGCACACTTTTGGTTTTGAAACACATCACCTTTGCATATTTACTCCTGATGTTCACAACATTTGAATCTGTGTGGGTTAAAAAACAATAATCTCCCGTCCTGGTTGTGTCTCATCAGCCTGTGTGTTACTGGCCTTGTTGTCACTGCTGGCAGCTGTTGTGTGGTTAAATGCTGCATTTTAACACGAACACTGCCTGTTCCTCATTTCAATAATACTGTCGTACACACCAGATTGTTTTCATAAAGATCTTGTCCAAACTTTTCCACAGAGGGCCGTGTGGCTGCAGGATTTCATTCCAACCAAGCAGCAGCACCAGCCTGGACTCATTCAATCAGCTGATCTCCGTCGTCAGACAGTTGATTGGTCAAACTGTGAGCTCTTGATTGGTTGCAACAAAGACCTGCAGCCACACGGCCCTTTGTGGAACAGGTTGGACATGTCTGATCTACTTGAACCCATTTTCATGTGAATGAAAGGTGAAAAGGCATTAAAAGGATATTGTTTTGTTTTGTTTTTCATCTGCACTGTGATGTCTCCATAGAAACAGAAACATCTTGGACACTGCTTATGTTCATCATTTGGAAACTGATTCGTCCATTTTGTTGATCAAATAAAATATTAATGAACATTTTCATGCACAACACTGGTTCTCAGTTGGGACTAGTTGTTTAGCTGGTTAAGACAAGACACAACTTGACCTTAATTAAACATGGGTTCCAGATGTTGCACATCAAGTTTAGAGCTCTTATGACCATTATATGTAAGTCATGGTTACAGTGTGACCCTAGACGTGCATCTACTATACTTTGACCTTTACACTTTTAGATGAACTGAATTCTGAGGTTTCTTCGCCCTTTGATTTACAGAAAACATCCCACTTTATTTATCAGGAAGAGTGGACTGTTTTCAGATAACGTGGAGCTGAGTCATGTCTGCGGTCGCAGCAGGAGGAAACATCATCTGACACACGAGGTCACATCTGATCCCACGCTGGGGTCGTTCTCCCACAACAACCTCAGCCTTCGTCATGGGAACGTCTCCACTAGACGTCTGAGGAAACACAGAAAGCAGATTCTGGTGATTAGCTTGCATTAACTGATCGTTCAGATCATCAGTTATGTAGCTGAAATGACTTTTTTTAAATTATTGTTTTCATGATTATTATTGTTATTAGCATTATTTTTTTTATTTCTTTATCTCATTGCGTGCAAAGCAAATCAGGAAGTGGGAGATTTTGCAACCGGACCAATCAGATGCTGCATCTTTGGCAGCTGGTCGATCACATTCACAAAGCCACAAAAAATATGATAAATCATGTCTGGATATCTGCAGCAGTCACTCATCTCATTGACTGACCCCTCTCACCTCGTCTCCCTCAAAACACCAACGTCCACAAAAAGTTTCATTTCTTTTTTAAAAATATATGAAAATGTGGAACAGTGTAACTCGTCACAGTGTCTTTTCATAAAACCACACGTCTCATGAGCAGCTTTGTGCTAATGATGAACACTGATTTTTAACCTTTTTAACTATGAGTCACGTTCAACTGAAGGTCATTAAAATACACTTAACTTGTTTTTGCTTTGCCGTCTTCGTTGTATCAGTTGTGTTGTAATTTGTTGATATTTAACGGTTCCTCGTTTTTATTCTAGGAATAAATACAGAGAAATACTTCCTGTTTTTTAGTTTTTCTGATGAACACAGAAAATATATCATCCCCACGTTTATAATATGACCTGTCCAGGTATTCCACCTGTGTCTGTGCATGTATAGAGGCAGTGGTGCAGACAACTAGGTTACATGTGAACACTTCTTCTTCTTCACACCTTGTGCCTCCATGATGAAAAAAAAAGTGTTAATAGGCAAATCTGTGATGTCTCAGTGTTTCCATGTCACATTTTTCTCCATTTGTCTCTGTGGTGCTGGAAAATTAAGCTTCCATTCAGTTATGGAAAACAAATGTGAAATGTGAAAGAAAGAGGAAGGTTTGCATGTGTGTGTATCTGTGTGTGTGTGTGTGTGTGTTCCCTGCTCCACAAAAACAAGTTCACATCAGAGACAAACACTCCATTCACCTCCACGATTTACGACCTGAGAGCTTCATCCTTCAGGTCAGGCCACCCACCCTCCCTCCCTCCCTGTCTGTCTGTCTGCCAGCCGGGTGGAGCTCCGCACCGGGACACAACACACGTAATGAGATTAAAGTAATCTGATTACAACAACTGTAACCTGTCAGGTTTACTGTTAAGACAAGAACAGGAGTTTTTTTCTCTTTACCATTGTGTTTTTGCAGTGTGTGTGTGTGTTCACACTAATACGGTCTTAGTGCACGTTATGTAAGTACGCAGCAGCGGAGGATCCTCCCGCCCACTCACACTGCAGCTATACCTGCTGCTTCTTACAACACAACATAAGAACATGAACAAACTCATTTACTCAGGTTTAAAGTGCGTAATCAGATGCAACACACATACCACTGTAATCAGTCTCAGCTCCACCGAGGAAGTTGTTTGTTTGCTTGTTTGTTGCAGGATTACACCGAAAGTACTCCTCCCACAGTTTTGAGACGACCCAGGCAAACCATGTCTCAAAACGTGTGACTTTTATTGGTGAAATACAAATTTGCTGCAAAAAACTGCAAAGACTTTTTCAAACGTCTGCTGCTCCAACATACTTTCACTGAGAGAGTCCGTTTAAACTGTAAAATGTAAACGCAAGTCTTGTTGAGAGATGTGGTTTTCCACGTTTCCAAGGGTTTTATAGTTTTTGATCAATCACTGTTCAATGATCGTAGTCAAACTTGTCCTCTCTCTTACAATGTGCTCAAAAAAGCAGAGACACTTACAGAATCTAAACTGCGAGCCTCTGAGTGAGGCCAGGTCTCCCCCTGATGCCCATAGACGCCAATTCAAAATTTTGGAGCTAACCTCCGGAGAAAAGCAGAAGTGTCTCCTGTTGGGTTTCCAAAAATATTTTTGTAGAAACACCAAAAACATATCAACGTGTTCAGGAAGGTCTCTGGTCACTCATGGTCTGCTTAGTTTTCTGATGGGAGCTGCTGTTTTGTCACAATAAGCCCAGATGTGAGACCAGAACGAGGCAGACAATCACCCTCTTTCTCCACATTTTTGCCTGCCTCTGCCTGAGGTCTGTCTATCATCGCGGCAACCCCCTTAAGTTGCCATAGCAACCCCTGAACTTCAAGCCAGAGCAGCTGACACCAGTTCATTAATTAGGGACTCGTCTGCAGTTAATCAACTATTTAACTGACATTTCTGAGCCCTTTTTCCCTCTACAGTTAAATGATGTGCAGACAGGTATGGATGTGGTAACAGCGAGGATGTTTAAGCCGTAAAGCCTGAGTTTGAGAGGAACAAAAAAAAAAAGGACGCACAAAGATGTTGAGTCACAAAAACAATCGTAACGATTCAGACTGACTGAGGTTAAGTCTGGTCCATCAGACATCAGGTCCTGAGACTGTTTTTACAACTTTTTTAGAAAAGTTGACAGATGCACATTTGTTCACGTATCAATAATTGGACAAATCTCTGTCCTGTCCCTGTGGACGACATTACAGAGTGTGTTACAGGTGACCTGTGCGCTGTAATAGATTACAGCCAGACTCTCCTCCTGCTCCTCTGGAGTCTCCAGTCTGACCCAGATGACAGTGTAAGTGCTCCATACAAAGAACCAACCAGCGCACAGCCATAAATAAGCCCCCCCCCCCACACCCCCCACACCCCCCACCCCCTCCTCCACCTCTGGGTGTGACAGGACAGGTTGAGATGAAAGGTTCCTGTCTGCTCGCCTCCCCCGCAGCTTCTTATTAAAGAGCTTTTAACATGTAAACAGGACAGAGACACACACTCATAAAACACAGAGACAGAGAGAGAGAGGGAGGGAGGGAGGGGGGTGTTTTACCTTTCCTTCTTCTCTCTCATGATATTTATCATTCTGTTCTGTCTCTCAGACCACACCTACACTAAGACACATAGATTAGACCAACAGCACTTATGAAGACGACGGCGTGTCCACACTGTTTTCTCAGGTCGCTGGTTGTCCAGAAGCAGGATGGACACTAATGGACAGTTCGGAGACAGAGGTCAACATGTGGTGGGACAGGTGTTATCCAACTTTATAGGACATTCAACAGGTATAAGCACAAAGCTCCCCCCCAACACAACATCTCATATACAGAGTATTCACAATACTTCACATCCACTTTGTCTGTTGTCGACACACAACCACAGACAACATGTAGCTGCTGTGGACCGTTTTCACTTGTCCCACGGTGCCTCCTTCTCTCTCCGTCACTTTCACGTCTTGTGCTTGACGTTCAATATTTTCTTCATCTTTTATCTTTTATTTCTCTTTTACACAGTCATTCATCCTCCTGATGCTCATCCTCTTTTCACGTTCTGTACATTTTCTTTCTGTGGAGACACAACTGTGTGTCAGCATCTGTGTCTGATGGACCGTCCTGCTGAGAGCGGCCAGGTAACACACACACACACACACACACACACACTCTCTCAGTCGCTCCTGCTGGGTGGTGTAGACACAACCCCACTGAGCGGATCGGGTTCTACAATGACCCGTCAGCAGGGAGGACACAGCAGTAATCCATGTTAACATAAGAATGGGGCTACGGCACACCTCAGCCCTGAGCACACACACACACACACACACACACACACACACACACACAGTTCTCATCAGGTGTCTGCACAAGAATTCACAAAGATCATGTCTTTACTTTCCAAAAATGTCTTCAGCTACAACTAAATGACCACACACACACACACACACATTGAACTTCTGTGCGTTAACGTCTTCCCTCTTCTTTCACTGTCTTGTTTGGACAACAGCCCCCACCTCTCCATCCTTCAACCTGTTCTCCTAAAACACAATGTTTGTGTGTGTGTGTGTGTGTGTGTGTGTGCATGCGTGCTTCCGTGGGGGTGATTCATAATCACAGGGGGCTGATGGGAAGGATGGATCCATTTAGGATGGACAGGTGTGACCTCACACGCCCCCATTTGACTTTTAATGGAGTTTTTTTTTCTCCTGAGGTTCATTTCTCACTTTATCTCACACACACACACACTCTCTCTCTCTCACACACACACACACACACACTGTCCACTTGCAGTTACTTTCATTTGTGGGTTTAATGCGAAACAACATGATTGCTGATTCTGCATCGACTTTTCCGTGAGTCTTTGCGTTTGCGTCCAGCATTCACAGAAGTGACTTCACACACCAACCGATGACGGATGGCGTCCTGTCACGTCTCCTGGGTTCAACCGCGTGTGTGTAAGTGATGATGTCGTCTCTGCACGGAAAGAAGATCTGACGTGTAAACACAGTTTTCTAATTTATCTGCATTAGAGTGGACACAGCCTGATGTAAACACACACACACTCACACACACACACACCTTTTAGCTGAGTTGACAAAGGCTGAGATAAGATCTTGCTGCCAGGGATGTTACCTCCACTCTACACACACACACACACACACACACTAAGCTCACTGAGAGGCCTTTGCATCCACACTAGATTCATTAACTGAGAACAATAGTCAGCCAACACCTTAGGCAAAACATTATGGTGGTTTAAATCTTCACTGGCTCTCTCTCTCTCTCTCACACACACACATGGACACACACACACACACACACATGCACACTCACAATAACACACTCATTATATATATTCATCATTCAAACCAACATTATTTATTGTGGGGATGACATGTTCATGTTTCATCAGTGCTCTGTTTATCCTCTTTCTCAATGAACCTCTCTCTCTTTCTCTCTCTCTCTCTCTCTCTCACACACACACACACACACACACACACACACACACACACACACACACACACTCACACACACAGAGGTGCAGTTGTGAGTTCAAAGCACTGCCCCCGGGGCTGCTGATGGAGGGAGGAAGGGAGGAGTGAGTGAATGAATGAAAGGAAGGTAACATACCTGCAGGGGTCAGAACAGGTGAGCTTTAATGGAGCCTTTCCCTTTCAGAGCTCTCTCTCACACACACACACACACACACACACCTCCACACTGTCGCTCTTTCTCCATGACCTTTGCTACACAGCATTTGTCTGGTGGTAAATAATCAATTCGCTGCTACAACATCCCGTCTACGTTTCATTTCTACTTTCCTGCAACACATTTTTCCAGAACTGAAAGAGACTCAAACACACCATGGCTACCTTTTATGACCTTTGACCTCTCTGCAACTTGTCATTTCCACTCACTCCCTGTATAAACCTGTGAATTAAATTCCATATTTTTGTTGGAATGAAGTCATTTGTGGAGTTTGGGGTTGTGTTTGAGGTTCACGTGGAGTGTGGGAGAAAAGCAGCGCTCTGTCCTCACCTTCCACTCTCCCGCCCTCTGATCTCTTCCAGAGGAGAAGCGGGGGGAAGGAGGGAGGGAGGGAGGGAGGGAGCTGCAGGTGACTCTCTCCCCCAGCAATCAGAGGTCTTCCCTGGGGTGCTGACAGCTCTGAGCCTCCGTGGTTCACAACAAAGCTCACGTCAGACCCGACCATGACAGCGACGGTTCCTCAATCTGAGTTTTACATTGAATTCAAACTTCACTTTCCACTAAAAACCAAGACAACTACAATGTCTGATTTTCCTGCAGCACATTAGCTTTATAAGATATTTATCTGTCGCATATTTGTTTTTTTTTTACACATTTCTTTAATGTTTTTGTCAAAAGCAAACTCCTTTGTGTTGTTTTATTATCGTTATTCATGTCTTCTCATGTTTTGTGTGCGAAGCCGCCCTGATGGAGACGTTGGCATCGTCCACAGGCTGCGAGAGACTCTGTCATCACCTCCACATGATCTTCAGGCAGAAAACTATTATAATTCAATTACAGTTTATAGGTGTTGTTCCCCTTTAAATAGACCAGACTTAAATATGCATTCAGGGATTTTATTAGACAGTTTAATAACAGGCAGCTGACAGGAGACCAAAGAGAGGAGGAGCGTGCGTGTTACGGCGAGAATCAAACCCGTGGATGATGCATTTATATTTATGCAGCTTGTCTATAGAACTGGGACACACTGATGTTTTTATTTGTCTTTTAATGTTATTGATCCTGTACGTTTGCATGTTGAATGTTGAATTTCCTGATGCATTCATGTCCCCATGTATTTAATGTTTTGATGGTTTGTTTTATAACATATTTTGTGTTATATTTGTCTTTATATTTCTGTTGCGCAGCACGTTAAGTTGTTTTCTTACACATAATAAAACACATAATGCACCGGTAACATCGTGACACTGACCAAAATCTCTTAAAACTTCTGTTAAATTTTCCCAGACTTTGTGTTTTTTGTCTTCCACAGGTGAGAGAGGTGGGCTGGGGGCTCACACACACACACACACACACACACACAAACCCCTTCATTGTGCTTTCGAGGCTGCAACAAAGCAAAGCGGAGAAAAAGGCCCCTATTTACCTGAACCACCTCTCCGTAAAGAACGACGGATCAACACCACCTTTCTTTTTCTTTTTCTTTCCTTTTACTGCCCCTTCACCCTGTCCCCCCCCCCCCCCCCCCACACCCACCCACCCCACCCCTGATCACCCCATTGTCGGAAAGGACAAAGGCCAGGAGAGAGAGGGAGAGGAGAAGGGGGAGGAGATGGAGGGGGTGAACTCACCTGATAAGAAGATGAATGATCCCATTCACTCCGGCATGAGGAGAGAAGAAGAAGAAGAAGAAGCAGCTTTTTTTCTTTACCTCCATACGTCCACAGCTTCAGCCTCATTTACCGTCACATTAAACCTCATCTCAAGCTTCGGCCAATGGGAACAAAGTTGTTTGTTTACCAAAGATTGATGATTTTCAAAGCGACAGGTGATGTTTTACCACAATCACCATCTTAGACTGACGTGTTAGCATGAGTGCTAACACAAAATGCAGCTCAGGCTGATGGGAACAACTGGCACCGTTATACGTCGCCTAGGGGAATGACATGCAGTGAAATGGTCTCGGTTGGGAGTCGAACCGGCGATCACCACCTCAGACCATGCCAAACGTGATGTGCTCTACGGGTTGATGTGCTCACCCCATAGTTATCCTGAAGCTCACTGAGCTCACCAACAAAATAAACCACAAATGTAAATATATCAGATTAACTTCTCATTTTAAAGTGTCATTGTTCTTTCATCCACATTTCAGCTCATTAAGAGTCAGTGGAGAAAGGATGGGGGGGTTGGAGGATGGAGAGAAGGGATGGGGTGGGGGGGGTGGAGGGGGGAGCAGAGGGGTGAGGAATTTATATGGCCGGGGCTATAGGTTATGGTGAATTATCCTGAATTAACAGTTTGTTTACTTTAGCTGGGAGGCTGCTGAGTGAAGCGGGTGAAGTCGGGGCGTCAGGTGACCCAGCTCTTTGTTATGGAGAGAGGAGGGCTGGCAAACGCAGCCCAGGATGACTGGCAGGAATGTCACCTGGAACAATGCTGCAATTCTCTGCGACAGCAGCGTCCATCATCATTAGAGGTCGCCCGTCGTTGTGCTGCTGCGACTTTGACCTCTGACCTCTTCACTGGTGACTCGTGGTTGATGTGCTGAATCCACTGTAGAAGTCACGATGAATCAATAAAATGAATGTATGATAAGTAACATTTGTACTTTCTGTCTAAACAGGTGTTTTCCAGTCGCATTTGAATCTATTTCCTGAAGAAATTTACCGACTCTAACGGATCTTCGTCACGTTTGACAGAACTTGATAAAGAGATTTATTGAGGGGTTTTTTGTGTTAGATGTAAATGTCATTAAAAACATGTACATGCAAATATAAACGATTTGCATCACTTGTAGTTGCAGTTTTAATGAACTTTCGGTAAAAACACAGCAGATGCAAACTTGTCACCTGTGAAGCAAAACCAGTTTTAAATAAACACAGATCAACAGTTAGTTTGTCTGCTGCTGCTGCTGCTGCTGCTGCTGCTGCTGCTGCTGCTGCTGCTGCTGGCACTGGGATCATTTCCATAACAGTTAATGGAAATAACGATTTTATGTGCTCAAACTGGAAGCAGATCCACCGATCACAATCACCGATCATCTTCATCATAACGTATCATTAGCTGATTTTGTTTTTGCTCATCATAGAGAACATCACACTGAATATGTAGCATCATATATTGATCACATTATTTCCTCCCCATGTCCAGATGTTTCTGAGAGGAAGCTGAAGAAGAAGTTTCGACCACAACGCTGACTGACTGGAAACAGTGTGTGCTATTCATGCAATTCACCCCCACACACACACACATGCCCGCGCACACACACACACACACCATAGGTAAATGCAATCCACTTCTTCATGGTTTGTTTACATAGCCGCCGTCCCCAAACAGCTAGCATTAGCATTAATGAGCTAAGGAACAAAGGCGGTGAATGGGCCTGTGTTAGCATTCACTCAGCTACCTCCTATTGAAGCTGTAGGCTCAGAGTCAGGTGAGGTGGAGTCATTAGCACTTCATTTACAGCTCAGTAACAGAGAGGCTGCTTCGCTCTTTGATATTTGACAGAAGCTCCAGTTTCTGTAGGCCTATGTCAGGTCCTGGAAATGTTGCATTCTGGGAAACACAGCTGCAGATTGTCTGTGTTCATTTTTTATCTTCATATGAACTGATATAATAATATAATATGTCCTCACCTGAACCTGAAAATAAAACCAGCGCAGCCTGAAGTAAAGCTGTAAAACGACTCATCTTTGGATACATAAACTCAACAGGAAGCTTCTGGAGCCGATCAAATTAAAGGACGACAAATGAGAGCGACAAACATTGTCACAGAATGTGGGTCCTGTGTGTGTTTGTGAGCTCATGACACCGAGGAAATGATTTGTCAGCCGAGTGACAATGAGCCAACATTTGTCGAGTCAATTAGCACATGCTAATAGAGCTCCATTCACTTACAGTGGAGACCGACAGGGGTTGTTAGGACACACACACACACACACACACACACACAGACTCAGGAGGCATGGACCAGGTGAGTGAGCTGATCAGGCCGATTGATCACACCTGCAGCCACTCAGGACATTATCAGTGGATGTGGTGAACAGGTCACAACTCAATGTTTGGGCTTCATCTTCAGAAAACTCACATAAATACGCTGTCGAGCGCGATCATGACCTGGTGCAGGCTTTTGAGAACATGATCAAAGGGTTTTCACCACGAGTTAGATTAAGAAGAGTTTAAAAACCATCAACAACTAAAATATCCTGTGTTTACATGTGGTGCACTTGTGTGTCATCCACACAAGTGCTCCCCCCCCCCAATGACAGAACAAATCTGCCTCATTAACAAAGGATACGTCCACACTGTTACCTTTATTTTGAAAATACGTCTCTTTTGCTGCTGCCTGTACGGTTGAAACTGAGACATTTGGAAACGATGCTACAATCACTCGACAGTTAGAGGTGATTTTTAAAGATGAAAAGTATTTGATATGATTCTATATGTTCTTGTGGACTTCAGTGTTTATATTTTCGTGTGTGTGTGTGTGTGTGTGTGTGTGTGTGTGTGTGTGTGTGTGTGTAAGTCTCGTCTCAGACAGAGCGAGCCTGTCTTCAGACTGTGAGCAGCTTACATGTTGGGGGGTGGTAGTTTTTTTGGAGGGGGAGGCGTTGTCTTCACTGCTGCTGATCAGCACAGAGAAAACTCATCAGGCTAATTCTTTACCAGTTTAATCCACTGGTTTAACTCCAGTGTCTGGGACAGTGAACTGGCCTCAGAGGATTATCGACGGCGGGGGGAGCGGGACTCGCCAAAACAAAGACGACAACTCTCCCTGTGACTGTCTGAGGAGCCCGGTCACGAGAGGCTGCAGGAGATGAACTAATGATATGGATAAGAGATCAATTATTTCACCATAAATTGATTACTGATAACATCTACTTCCCACATCTTCACTGTTAGTCTTCATCAAACAGTTTTGATTGTGAACTCACAGTGAAAATCAAACCGCAGCCCAAAAACCCCGCGGGTTGGGTCCAACAACAACAACTGAACGCACAGACCCTGCAAAACCCCACCCATAATCCTTTGCACTGGTTCCCTGACAGAGAGGATGGTGGCCTCCTTAAGACAACAAGAGGAAGAAGAAGAAGAAGAAGACGGTGGTGGTGGTGGTGAGGTCATGGACGGGAGTTTCCCTGCTTTATTTGGTTGGTTAGATTCAGTTTATCTGACTTTAATCCACTGAAGTCTCAGGTCTTTACTGACTGTTTTCATTTCACTGATTCTTTGCCCACAATGCATCACTTCATTCGTTGGAATATTTACACCTGACGATGTTGGAAAATTTCTACTGGATACGTAAGAAGTTTGTTTTTTTAAATGATCACACAAACGTACGAGATTCAACTGAACACTGCATGAAAAACTAACGAGTGACCATTGAGTCAAGTTTCTTTATCAAAGGAGCACGATTCAGTATTTCAACAACAAATATTTATATGTGTGTGTGTGTGTGTGTGTGTGTGTGTGTGAGACTGAATGGTGAGTGTGTACACACATAAACACACACACACACATGCACAGAGGGGGGAAGGATTATCGTGTCTGTTTTGGCTGCAGAACCATGTGGGATACGTCACCGAGCTCTGCAGGTTGTCCCCCCATTCCCTGCTGATGATTAACTTAGCTGAGCTAATTAACACACACACACACGTACACACACGTACAGACACACACACACACACACACACACACACAGAGTGGTGAACTCCAGTGTGTTCTGGGGAATGACACACTTCCTTCTAAACATCCTGAATTTTCCTTTCAGTTCAGTGAAACTTTCGACGACTTTGATTAAATTTACAACAACACACACACACACACACACACACACACACACACACACACATATGTCACAGCAATTTGACTGATCATTGTCACAGGAAACACTGACGAGCTGGAACCATTATCATCATTCATTCATTCATCATCACTCACAAACAGCTTCTTCAGTTCATGTGACCACAACCTGTGACCTGGGCTTTTTTGTGTGTGTGTGTGTGTGTGTGTGTAACAGTGTAAAATAACTAGTGCATCTTGGGAAAATCCTTCATTCCTGTCAGGTGTGGTAACATTTCACTCACAAAGGAGATTGTTGAGATTTTTCGGAAACGTCTCTCTTCTCAGCATTCACGTAAAAAACCATCACGAGAGCTGACAGGAACAACGACGGTGAAGTTCAGGCAGAAACACTGAACTGTCCTTCAAAATAAAACCACAGTTCATACAAGCTCACAGCTCCAGTGATCACTGCCATGTAATCTGACAATAATATCACGTATGAAGTATTGAAACATACAACATATTCTTCCTATAAAAACACAGCCGTGGTGTTTTTTGAGATTTGATGAAATCGTACCTAGGTCTTCAACTTTTTTTGTCATGAGTCTTTTAATCTGAAGGGTTTAGAAACCATCCAGGGATTCATACACTGATCATATAAAAGCACACACACAAAGACACACACACTGGGCAGTGACCCCGCCTTACCCCCTGCGTGGTGGCTGCAGGCCCAGATTTGAAAGGGATTTGTTTGACCTGAGGAGGTGTTGGCAAGAGAAGGGGGGGCACTGTGTGTGTGTGTGCGTATAAGGGTGTATGTGTGTGTGTATTTGGGGAGGGACGACTCAGACAGACAGTAAAACATATGTCGCTCCCAGGGAGGGGCCATCTTGCTAATTTAGCCGTGGTGGCGCTGCACTGCTCCGGTTCAATAGTTTGAGTTTGGTCCACCTCAGACCTGCTGCTGCTTTTACAGCTCTGCAGCTCGCCAGAGGCACGGCGGCAATATGGAGGGGAGGAGAACCCCCCCCCCGAGTGTGTGTGAGAGATAGAGAGTGTGTGTTAGTGTGTGGGAGTGTGTAAATTCTCCCTCGGAGGCAGAGAGGACTGTGGGAGGTGTCACCCTCCTGCATGTCTCACATTCCTGCTTCTTGTTTTTTTTTTAAAAAAAAAGAAATTTCTCAGTTTTAATGTTTAACGACAACACGGGGGGGGCGGGGGGGGGGGGGGGGGGGGATTGACAACTGTAAGGTTGAGATTGATCAGGTAATCAGGATCAACTCTGATCCTGATCACTGCAATAGACGCTTCCTTTAAAGTTTGCATCGTTTTCCTACTTCCACTTTCAGACTTCGGTCGTACTTCCTGGTCCTTTGTACAGTGTTAGCTCCTGGTTTGACCTTTGACCTCAACTCTAACAATAGTGTCAACAGCAAAGTCAGAGCTAAAGATTTGAAACCAAGATCTGCAACCATGATGCAAAAACTCCGGTTTGTGAAGCGCTTGAATGCCCAGTGTAAAAGATGAGTAGAACTGATTTGATTTCTCTTCCTCTTTCTTCACCTCCATCTCTTGACCTTTTGACCTTATAGCAGTAGAAATAAACCTCCAGGTTATTATTAACTGGACTTCACTTCTCTCTTTTCTTCTTCTTTGTCTTTTATTTCCTCTCCTCTCCATCACTTCCTTCACTCCCTCCCTCCGACCTCCTCACCCACTGGCTTTGGTCTCGTCTTTTGTCCATCATATTATCTCTCCTCCTGTCATCATGCTTCCTCCTTCTCTTTCTTTCTTTCTTTCTTTCTTTCTTCGTTCCTTTCTTTCTTTCTTTCTTTCTACCTTTACAGTTTAATACACTTCTCTATCTCTTCACTTGAATCTCTCCCTTTTTCCAGATGGGTTCATATTCTACTCATCTCCCACTTTCTATTCTCTCTCTCCCTGAGTTGTCAGTGATGGATGGAGGAGGTGACAGCTTGGTCTTGGCCCCTGGAGGTGAATGGGGGAGGGGTGGGGGGGGGGGTGCAGGACTGTTACCTCACATGCACACACACACACACACACACTCTCCCTAAATACCTGACCTGGATGTTTGTTACAGACTTTAAAGTGGGTTGAAGGTGAAACTCTTGTTTTTGTCCGGTGAATGTGTTTGTGAAGTGAAATATTAGGAACTTGTTGTTTCCATGGAGACAGACTCCGTCTGACATTCAGCTCTTCTTCTTGTGTCTAATTTTAGAAAACCCACCTCTTCTCCATCATCACTACTATACCGTGATTTAACTGCTCGTGTTTCCATGAGTCACAGGTCGGTTACCTGCGCAGGTGACACACACTTTGGAAACCCCCCCCTCCTCCCCCGCCGGTTTGTGAAAACACACACTGACAATTTAAAAAGTATCCTGGACGTCAGAGATCAAAGAGCATGAGAGTGGAGAGAGGGGGCGTGGTGGCTCCTGGCTCCATCGGGTTGTCGCGGGAGACAGTCCCCGAGGTGATGTCGCCGGCGGCAGCAACCCTGTCGTCAAGGGGACATAAATTACAGGCTTGGTGGCCAGGTAAGTATCACCTGGACTGGCTCTCTCTTTTTGTTCTGTCTCTTTCTGTCTCTTCACTGTCTCGTCCTCCTCCCGGGTGTTTATCCACAACATGGACAAAAGTATGTGGACAATCCTGTCTTCGGTTCTGTGGTTTTTGACCTGTTAGATAACTTCCCGTGTTCATGAAGCTGCAAACATGAACACATGGTTTCTCAGTTTTCTGCACCACCGCCGGGATAAACCAGGTCTGCATCATCACAGCTGGATGTTATAAATGTTATTGTGTCTAAATGGGATGCAGAGCATAAAACACAACGGGTGGAGGCTGCAAGAACCACATGTGGGCGTCTTGTTTTGGAGATCCTCCGTCGACCCCCTCCCCTCCTGACTGACTGACTGACTGACTGGACATGTTCTCGGAGGCGTGACCCGAACGTAAAACGGGAAAAACCCTGCGAGAAAGTAAAGATGGTTGAGGGCAAAATGAGGCAGAGGGGAGGTCAAGGCCTCTTCCTCTCCTCCCCCCAGTTTCTCTCTTTCTCTCTCTGAAGGCGTTTTACTGCAGGTGTGGTCGTTCTCACTCGTCCTCTGGTTCTGTAATCAGACATGAACTGCGAGAACATTTTAACACCCCTTTAAACCCAATGGCCTGCGAGTTTAAAGTGCCTTTTTTGTAAGTTTTGCTGTTTCTACAGAGCTAATGTTAGCATTCATAGCTGTTGTGTTCACCATCAACCTTCAGTCCTTTACTCAACAGCTGTTTGCAGAGGTGGAAAGAAACACCAACATTAATCTTGTCTTTTCTTCTACTGATAGGCTAAGCTACTAGAGCATGCTAACCAGCTAGCAACTTTCTGATAGCAACCTGATTTTGAGGACTAATGATACCATCATTAGGGAGTGGAAAAAACCTGATCGAATGATATGCCTCATGTCACGCACATTTTTATGCTTCAAACACATGTGGTTAAAAGAGCTCACGTTAGCACTCTTAGCTGTTTACCAGAAAAAGCATCAGACTTTACTCCTTCACTCCCCAACAGCTGTTTCCAGAGGTGGAAGGCAGCTCCAGTGTTAAAAGACGATGACACTGCAGATGTTTGGTGGCCTTCAGCTCTGTTTACCTCGACCCGTCCCTTTATCTCTGAAGGGAAAAACACCACAGGGAGTGACCGCTGGAAATTTTCCTGTCGCCACCGCCACCACCACCACCACCAACAACGACACCCACAACAACACCTCCTTCTTACTGTTGCTCAGTCTCTTGTCACTCATTAGTCACCATGGTGTTTTTTGTTTTTACACACAGGTCTGACAGGTTTATGAATCGAACTCTCTCCATGAATCCCCCCCCCCCCCCTTTTAATTTAAGTCATGTCTCATGTGCATCTGGTACTTTTTGCTCTCGGGACGTGTTGATAAGTTTCCACTGTGAGAAAAAGTTGGTGTTTATGTCAACCAGAGTTTATAAGGAAGTCTGGTATTTACAGTGGACAAACTCTCTCTTTTATCTCCTCACCACATTCTCTTTTTTCCTCCTTTATCTCTTTATCACTTCCTCTTTTTGTTTCAGTTTCTATATCAGTCTGGTCATCTTTATTGCTGCCTCTCTCTCTCTGTTTTCCATTGTAGGCTGCTTTTATTTGTCTTTTTTCTTAACCCTCTCATCACTTTCCTCCGTCTTCACTCCACCTTTTTTTTTTTTTTGGCTTTGACACTTCTGTTTCGATGATATAGAAGAACATCATGGAAAACGTTCATGTCGTCATCATGTCAGTGTAAAGCCCCTTTTCTTCTGGTCAAAAAAACCCCACATCACCTCACACTGCATCTGTGACCATGAGTGAGTTTGTGTGTGTCTGTGCTCTGTAACTGCATGTGGCGACATTGTGTGAATGTGTTTATGTGTGTGTGTGTGTGTGTGAGTGTGTAAACTGAGTCAGTTGCCATTTTTATCTGGTTTCCCCTGATTTTTGAAAAGACAGTTTATACCTGTTGGTCCTTGTGTAAAAAGGGGGATTACAGAGGAGATCTCAGAGGAAGTGATGGAGACATGAATCCAGTCATTGTGCAAGAGATTCAGATTCAGACGAAGCTGATCGGATGTTTCAACCACTTCAAAACAACATATTGATACACCTGAGAATATATGTGGACAGGAAGCTGCAGCCCGCTGCTTAGCTGCAGAACATAAAGTAATGAAGAGGAATAAAAAGCATTAATACTTGTACGTCTTTCTCTCTCTTTCTTCCACCTGTCCTTTTTTCTCTCACTGTCTTTTCTCACTTTCTGTCTTTTCTTTCCTCCCCCTCCTCTCTCTTTCTTTTCTCTCTTGAGTTGACAGCTTGCCTCATGGGAGCAGCAGGGATTGTGCGACGTTAATCGGAACAACGCGGATTACAGTCAACACACACTCAATGTTACACACACACACACACACACATCTGTCACAGAGGCAGTTAATAAGTCAATATGTTGACGGTGCTCAGGGCCACAGCCAACAGCTCCTGTGGGGGAAACAGTGTTTGTGACACACACGGTCTTGTATCTGGTCATTACAATACCTCACAACAAATGTGTTCTTTTGTTTTTGCATGATTTGCTGCATCGAGACGACACAAACACATAAAAGTCATGATGTTCCTGCAGAGAAGTGAAGGAGGAGGAGGAGGAGGAGGAGGAGGAGGCTGCGACCACAGAGGACCAGGCCATTAGAGCAGGTATAAACACACTTTTGCCTTTAGACATAATCAGATGACACACTGCAGAAACACGTGAGTTTAAAAACTTACTGAGCCTTTTTAACCCTTTAAAGGGCCTCTTTTGTTTTTTGCAGGTTATGACTACAAAGCTAATGTTAGCATTAGCAGGTGCTTTACTTAGCAGTCAAGAAAAAATGTCGTGAGTTCAGCGACAGACGTCACTCCCTTTACTCACCAACAGATGTTTCCAGAGGTTGAACATCAACATCAACAACCATTTATACTATAGCATGCTAACAAGCTAGCAACTTCCTGATAGCAACGCTGTGGGGTGAAATGGGCCCTGGTGACATGACATTACAACCAGAGTCAACAAGTTAAACTAATGATGCTCCTCAGCTAACACACATTTTACACACATTATTTTCCAGTAGAGGAACCAACCAATGCAAGGACAGCGTTTCTAAATTAAACCCAGTTTGCATTTTGCAAAAAAAAAATGTTTGAAGGCACAAAAAAAAGTTTTTGCACTGGTTTTTTGCATCAGCCAATGCAAATGTTGATGCTGAGATGATTGAGGGAGACTCAGATCAGCCCTAATGATGACCTCTTTGTCTTGTAAATGCAAAGATGAGAAGCAGCAGAGAAAACTTACAACTAGCCACAACAACTCTGGAACTGATTCTAGAAACAGTCCTGTAAATACAGTATTGTTGAATCTGAGCAAAGCAACTAGACCACCTACAGCGCAGAGGTCCAGAGCTGATGCAGATCCAGACTCCTCAAAGGGATCTCAAGACGAGTCTGAGGATTATCCAGAAAATAACACGACAGTAAATGTTCCTGCAACACAAAAAGATGCTTCTTTATTCAGACCGTCCTCCTGTCCTCTTATTTAAGTGGCATAGCTGCTGCTGTGTTGTAAAAGGCCACCGAGGTTGATGAGCGCGGGGGCCAAACGGCCTCGGGTCGCTCAGCATGATGATTTACTGCAGCAGCGAAGCAGAAACCACAACGAGATGTTCAGCAAAGCGTCTGCATCTTCTGATCTTTAGAGTGTGTTTGAGAACTGCGCCCAGTGCTCCTTGTAAAAAGAAACCAGTCCAACCACAGCCCCAGCCAAACTCAAGGCCAGTCTAGACTCCAGTCCAGTCCCTGTCTTTTTTACAGACTGACCTCTGACCCCTGAGGCCAGAGAGGAAGTGCTTAGTAAACAGGAGAGGGGATGGGAGGACAGTAGATATGATCTGAGGCTGATTCAATCACTGCACCGTGGGAAACTCTCGCTCACACACACACACACACACACACATAGCCAGTCCGCCTTCAGGACACAGGAAGGAGTGTCTAAGTGGCCGTTTCCATGGAAACAACCACCGCCACCATCGCTCAAGCCCCAGAGTGGCTGTATCTGAACTTTTACCCCAGAGACCTCGAATCCATGTGCATGTGTGTGTGTGTGTGTGCATGTGTACACTACTTTGTGAACAAACACACACTGGCGGAGCAGACTCTTGCCCTCCTTCAGCTCGCCATGTGGTCCAAGTCGAGAAAGTGGAAGGGTGCACACACACACACACACACACACACTGCAAACACACACGCTCTTTCTTTCAACAGCGCTCTTCAGATGACAAAACATTTCCTCACTGTCTCCGCATGAAATTTTTTCCGACCTCCTCCCGCGCTGATGGATGTGGCCGTAGAGCCGGTCGGTGCTGTGTGTCTGCGTGTGTGTGTGTGTGTTTTCAGGGGGTTTTATGCACTCTGTGTTTGGACTGTGGCCTCTTGTTAACGTCCCTCTGGCTACAAACACACTGACATGTGATTTATGGAAATGAGCCATGGAGGAAACGCAGTGGGATAAATCAAACGCACCCTGCACCACCCCAGCTTCAGCGCAGTGCAGTGTGTGTGTTTCACAGTAAAAAAAAAAAAAAGAAGAAGAAGAAGAAACTAATAAAAAGAGACACAGAGGGAAAGTGTGTGAGACTGATGGCCTCTCTTCCTCTTTTGAAGTCCTTAGAGAGAGAGAGAGAGAGAGAGAGAGAGAGAGAGAGAGAGCTGTAAATCCTCCTCGTGCACACGGGATCAAAAGTAAAGTGGTTTTAGAAATATTAGTCCTCCTGCTCCCAAACCTGGTTACTGTTTGACCACCAGGCTCTCAGACTCAGGCTGGTGAACTCAGTCGGAAACTATGATTCATTTACAACTAAAAAACCTTGTTTGAACTCGCAAAAAAAACAAAAAACACACAAAAACAAACAAAAAAAGTTTCTTCTTCCGGCCTCACAGTCCAGAAACAGACGGTTCGCATCAAAACCAGCTCATTCACAGTGTCCATGAGAGCCCTTATGTTTTTATACATGTGTTCAATGAGTTTGTTTTTTCTTTGTCATCACTCACAGTTTCATTCTGCATTCATCGTCTTTTGTCTTATTTGCTATCTACGGTGGCCCTGAGGGCTCAAAGTGCTGCACATACAAACAGATAAAACACAAACCAGTTTGGAAAAATACACACAAATGCAATCCTGCAAATACGCAAATTAAAAATTACGAGCATTTCAAAACTCCTCTCTTTTCCCCCAAACACTTATTTTTGATCCATTTATTTACATGAAAAATATGTTATGTAATATCTAATGTAAATATATATATATATATATATATACATTTAGCATCGTTAGCTTGTGAGGTTTTATGGGCAGATGTGTGTGTGTGCAGGAAATGTGTAACAGCACTGGTATGCAAAATACACAAACACACTTTGATGAAGATGCTCCATGCAGTTTTCTAAGCTGCAGTGCACTGAGCCCTCAGAGCCACTGTAGTTTCATAATGTTTGATGCAGCAGAGTCTGAGATCCTCCTGCGTTTTACCTGACGTGTATAAAAACCACAGTTTATAATAAACAGACTTCCTGTTAAAAACAAGTTCCAGACTCGTTCCTAATAAACTGAGCTTGATGTGAAAAGTCGGTGGAGTTTAAAACGAGTTCCCTCTGAGGGTTAAACAGCTTCATCTTCTTTCCTTAGACAATCTGCACCTGCCCCCCTGTGCCCAGCGATAAACACCATGACAGATGTGTCCTACATTGATTTGCTGTTGTTTCATCAAAGGCTCCAGACACAATTCACTGTTCACGGAGGACAGGCGAGGGTTTGGTTTGGTTTCTGTGTTTGGAAAGTAAAGTTCAGTGCTCTGCAGGCTGCAGCCTAAGAGCTCTCCTCTCCTCCTTCATAAACAAACACAGATTTCACTCGAACCCTCAAACGTTTCCTGTTCTCTCGTCATTATCTGCACGTCGTTTCATGTGAAGAGTTAAAAAAAAACAATCCCTCCATGACCCCGCTCGATTTCATTTGGAAAGTTTTAGCTGCAACGCTCTGATGTAATACGAAGAAGAACATTACGTCTAGCTGGTTAATGCTGCGCTGACCGGAGGCCAGCCGGTTCACCTCCATCTAAAACCCCTATAATGCATCAGACCACCTACTATTATCTGCTTAACCTGCGAGACCTTGAGGAATCAAATGTTGAGGATCCTTCACACAAGCCTGTTGTGTGTTGTCGTTGTTGTGTGTGTGTGCACAGATACATAGTTGTGTCTATGCGCGTCTTCCATGTGAAGATGATGATGTCCGTCCTGACCTTCCAGGGTTTTAGTTTTAGTCTCTGGGGGTCAGGTATTAGCTGGTTAATTTCATCATAAAGGTTGAGAAGAGTGACCTCGGTCACCCTGCAAACTGTCCCAAGAACCCGCTGACCCCTCCTCAGTCAGATTACACTGGGTGGGTGGAGGAGCGTTGAGGGGGTGGAGGGTGAAGACGGCCATAGATGACGACCTTCGGCCTGTTTTATAACCTCCCTCCTTTGAAAAATGTGCATTATGCAAACTCACACCAGTCTAAAGGTCGATGTGGTTGTCAGTTTTGTTGCATTTAAACATTAAGACGTTGTATCAGGCAAAATATATTACATTGTACAATGTTATGAATGTCAGACTCTCCATTTCCTGGATTAATTTAATGCAAGTTTGTCATTTCTTCCAATGGAGGATGTCTTATTTTGAAAAGGCAGGTCATTAACATTAAAAGCCTAGAGGCAAGTGAGAGAAATAAGGAGTATTTTCAGAATAAAATAAAGACTTAAACAAAAAAAAGGACAGTATTCCATGAGGCAGGACTTTTATTTTGAAGGGACATGTTTTAACTAAACAAGGTTATTATAACAAAAGGATTTTCACGTTCAGGTGACAGGGGGATGATCCCTCGTCATGGGCGTCACCCAAGGGTCTCAAAGGGTGTGTGGATGGGGGTGGGAGTGGGGGGGGGGTACCTGGGATCAGGGGATGATGAACTCATCGAACTCGCCTCGACCACACGGAAAGGGAGTGAAAGAGAGAGAGATGACAGGAAGTGGTGATAACTCTCGATTGGAGCGTTTCCATTGGGCGGAGACGGCGTTGATCGCATCAGGCATCACTGTTGGATTTTAGGCTTCCTGACACTGTCACTGCTGGTGAAGGTGAGATCTCCCTCTCACACTCACTTACAGTCACGCAAACACACACACACACATGCACACACACATGAAGAGTACATGAGTCTGAGGGGCCCATATGTGACGGATCGGGAGGGGCTGAGGGTTTGTAGTATTTAGATGACAAATTCCTGGGAGATTACAAACCAGTGTGTGTGTGTGTGTGTGTGTCAGGGAGGGTACACGCTGATGAAAATGAGTGTGTGTCTGTGTGTGCTGGTGTGTCTGTGTACTTAACGTTTGTGTGTTTGAATCCTGATTTTATTTTGACCATTTTCGTCCATGTATAAATGGGTTTCCCAGTGTGTGTGTGTGTGTGTGTGTGTGTGTGTGTGTCCGGCAGGTTTAATCAGAGAAGGCCTTGTCCAGGATAAATTTGTGGCCCCCGGCCTCCTAATTCATCCTCGGCCTCCTGGCCTTGGGCCACTAATGAAACCCACCAAGGTTACCACCAGCCACAGTCTCACACACACACACACACACACACACACTTCCTCTCGCAGATCTTCATCTCCTCCGTCCCCTTCCCTCTCTCCTTCCTCTCAGTTTCTCTTCCCATCACTCCTCTTTTGTTTATCTTCCTCCAAATGTCATCGTGTCTTTAAACTCCTGTCACGTTCTCACTGAGTCAGAAAACTACAACAACTCACTCTACAGGTTTCAAGTGAGAGAGCAGCTGCTTTCATTCGTCTCCGACTCTTCGACTCCAAACCACGTTTACTCCACGACACGCTCAGGACACGTGTGGACACCACGAGTCACCACGAGTAACTGCGATGTGCGTCCACGGTTAAATGTGAAACTTCAGCTTCGTGGACAAACGCACAGACGATCCGTCTCTTCGCTCTGACTGTTTGATGGAGGACGTGGAGTCCTGAGCTTTTGTTTAGCAGCTTCAGCTTGTTTATAATCAGTCAGGACCAAAATACAAAGAGTCCAGTGAATTATCTGAACAAAGGCAGAGAGAGAGAGAGAGAGAGACGTGAGGAGAGAGGCATGAAATGAAGAGAGGGAGGAAGATGGAGAGAGTGTGAGAGAAAGTCGAGGATGAAAAGACGACACGAGGGTGAGTGAGCGAGGAATAAAGACAGAAAGAGAGAGAGAGAGAGAGGGACAGATTTCCCAAGGGGGTGATAGAGGGGGGAGGGGAGGAGGGGGCTACTACACACACACACACACACACTGTCTTCATTAATTAGGTTTCATTAGCAACTGTCGGATGAGACTAATCAGGTTGTGCTGTTGTCGGAGTGTGTGTGTGTGTGTGTGTGTGTGTGTGTGTGTATGATTTACTGGTGGGGCTCAGCTGAGTGATCAGAGCCTGAATCAGAGCCTCTAACACACACACACACACACACACTGTAATCTATCAACCGTTCACATGCTACAAGTTGTCAGTTCAACAGTAGGTTATTGGTGTGTGTGTGTGGGGGGGGGGGGGGTTGCGTGACCTTGTGTAAATGACAGGTCTGATACATACGACACACATCATCCTTGCTGTTAAACACTCGCCAGGTTGTGTGTGTGTGTGGTTACAAGAGAGGGAGCAAAGAATAACGCTATGAAAACACAACATGATGGATTAACACACACACCCACACACACCCACACACACACACACACACACACACACACATTTGTGGGTTGTTGTTGCTGAACATTTTACCTTTTGACTTTTCTTTGTGTGTGTGTGTGTCTCCACGTGGAGATTAGGTGCAGATCACTATTATCAGCCAAGCAGGTCGAGGAAACCCCCGTCCTGAAGGAGCAAAACAACACACACACTCACACACACACGCACACACACACCCCACCCACATCATACTGTCTGTCACACACACCTGCATTTATCTACCTGTTATTGCATCCATCTGTTGTCTATAACACTTATCTGTGCAGCGTCATCGTCGGGTGGGGGTCACCTGGACAGGTCACTAGAGACCAACAACACACACACACACACACACACACACACACACACACATTCACACACTGTGCGTGTTTGGACTGTGTGGTGGATGATGAGGAACCTGGAGAGAACCCACATAAAGTTCAAGGAGAACATGCAAACTCTACCTAGAAAGGCCTCAGGCCCAGGAATCGAACCCAGAACCTATTTGCACACTCGGTCACAGTTCATAAAAACATGTGGGAAGACGATGATGATGTCTCCAAGATGGCCGCCATCTCTGTCTTGTATGTCAGTTCTCAGTGAATCATTCGTAGAGTTCACTTTTATAACGAACTTATAGCCTCAAAGTAATGAGTGTGAGTGTGTAGGTGTGTGATCTGACACACTCGCTTACACTTTATGAGTTGGAGAGAAAACACACAACACACATACACATTCACACACACACACACACACACTGAGTATTTTGCTGACGCAGATGTGTGTCTGTCAGTTGTCATGTCGGTCGGCTCAGATCTTCAGGCGTCCAACAACAGCAGAATGCCACAGTGGACACACACACACATAAATAGGCACACACACACACAGTTTCACTTCTCACAAATTAACACACACACATAAACACACACTGAGAGACATAACAGGAGGCTCTTTTTACACACACACACACACACACAAGGCAGCTCATCCTCGCCACGCTCCAGATCGATTCCCAGGACAGCTGCTGCACAGACAGGTGTGTGTCTAAGTGTGTGTGTGTGTGTGTGTGTGTGTGTCTTCTTCCTTTCACACTTAAAAAGAAAGACAAGAACTCAGAGAATTCCCTCTCTCCCTCTCTCCTCCTCCCCCTCCTCCTCCTCCTCTCTCTCTCTTTCTCTCTTTGTTTTCTTCAGAATCACATAAAGTCAGATTTTCAGATTCAGAACTTCCTGCTCGACGTCACCGAACACGACGACAAATGTTTTATGTTTGAAGGTGTTTGCTGTTGTTTTGTTGTTTTGCACATTAATTTATATTGATTTTATGTTTTATGTACATTTTTATTTATATTTTATGAAGTAAATTCACATAAAAACAAAACAAAATAGTTGCAGTAAAACTTTTGTAAAAACATCAACGATATTCAGCTTCTAATCAAATCTTATTTGCAAAAGAAACACACACACACACTTATACACACTCACACACATGAACAGACACAGTTTCTTTGCTCTTTAAACAGCAGCCCCCCACTCCTTCACCCCCCCCCCCCCCCCCCTTCACCTTGACTTGTGTATTCAGTTGCAGCCTTTTTACTGCCTGTAAAAGCAGCATGAGCACCACGGTCAACTTTGACCCCGGCCACAGGACAGGAATAGAGACACAGTCAGGGGTCACGCACACACACACTTACACACCCTGTCCTTTGTCTTATATGTGTGTGTGTGTGTGTGTCCCACTTAAAATGATACCAGATAAGTGCAGCAAGTATTCGATCAACTGAACATTAGGTGTCAATACTGATGATGATTGATCAGTGGACCCAGGGTCTATTTAATAAAGTGTTTATTCTACATTTCACATCTTTAAGTTTCAGTTTTGTCTCTGACATTGTGCAAAATTTAGCATTTATATCTCTGCACCTCAGTTCTGCAGCACCGAGAGCTGCTGAATGATGTTTCATTGTAAAGCAATGACAATAACGATCTATTCTATTCTATTCTATTGCTGAGCTCAACTTGCAACTCAGAAAAGAATGAGCTTCAAGTTGTGAAGAGCAGCGGCCCTCATCGTTATGTGTCCATGTTTATACGCTTCTTCATCTGCTTCCAAAATAAACATAAATTGCTGCTGCTTGTATGTTTCATGTTCCGCAATCAGCCGCAATATGACAAACGTCTGTCAGACTTCCTCTGAGTTCCTCCTCTGTAGCGTGAACGCTCTGGAGTTACTTCTGACTTGTCTGCCTGAAATGTTGCTGCAACATTTGTCCAGAATAAAATCTAAATACACACAAAATATGAATCTCTGATGTCCAGATGACATGGAGGTGATGGTCAGTCACTCGCTGTGTGTGTGTGTGTGTGAAGTGAAGGTGCTTTGGTGCTAAGCAGGAAACAGGCGGCGTGAAAGACGATCTGCATTGTGGCTGATCTCCAGAACAGAGAGAGAGAGGGGGAGAGAGAGGGAGAGAGAGGGAGGGAGGGTTGAAATGGACAGCGGCAATGCAGCTTTCACTGCATCACTGTGTGTGTGTGTGTGTGTGTGTGTGTGTGTTAAAAGAGCAGCTATAAAAAGATTAGAGTTACTGAACACAAGGTGGAGTGGAAAAAAGGAGAAAGAACAACAATAGCTGATACTATACACACACACATGCACACACACACACTTGTGGGTGCACTTTGACCCCGCCAGCTGCCGTCATGCTTGCTTTGGGCTTCGTGCCGCGCGACAGGTGAGCTAGCTAACGGACGGCCGACTGAGATAGCTGGGACGCCTCGCATTTCACACACACACACTCACCCCACAAAGACACACACCGACAAAGAGGGTTAAAAGCATTCATATGTAACATGCATACACACTGGTACAAGGTCAGGGCCGGGTCGGGGCCGAAACAAACACACACGTGTGCACGCTCACACACACACACACGTACACACACCACTCCTTGCATTCCTACATATGTCAGTTGTGTAATTAAAAGGCTCGCACCTCTTTGTCACTCTCACTGTGATGCACACACACACACACACACACACACACTGATCGTCCATGTTAGCTGACCAAAAGGACGACACACAGATTCACTTACCAATCAATAAATGCAATAAAGTATATTTTTGATTAACAAGCGGAGAAGCTGATGAATCCAGACATTAGTCTGCATTTGTAGATTTACTTTCCTGGGACGGACACTTTCACATTTTGTTCTACAACGTAAACGACACCAGTAAATATCCCAGACCTGATTCTTTAAGCTTTTACCAAAGTACTGGAGCAGTGAGGCCTCTGACAACATCTGGGCCTGACGTCTACAGATGAACATGAGTGCTTCAGCTTTTATTTATCCAGATGTTGATTGGTTTCTCCACTTTGTCTACTTTCTAGCACAGGGGTGGCCAACCTGCGGCTCTTAGCCAATGAGAAGGCGGCTCTCCAACTTAAATCAAAACAAAAAACAAACCAACAAACAAAAACCCTCATGATTTTTTGGTGTGTCTTCCCTCTGCTTGTGTGTATTAGGCCACTGTTGCTTCAAAGAGCCACAAAAATGCCACGGAACCAATGATGTTGGGGGTGGGGGGAGGAAGGGGGAAAACCACTGGCGCTGCACACTCAGCTGCGCGTGCTCACAAGTTTTCCGACGTTTTCCCACGGCTAGCTGCGATTGATTCACAAAAATGGCTAAATGCAATGCTAAGTGCAAACATTAGGACGAGCACAGGACATGTCTTCAGGACATGTGGACAAACTGACCCTGGATCTGCAGAGGAGTGCTGCGCCGCACCGGGTGCAGCGTGTGTTTGCGTTTATCAACAAACCGAAGCTCTGCAGGAGGCCACGGTGTGCAAAGCGAGCACACCGGCCACCGCTGCCGCCCTGGAGATGGCAACAGCTGGATACACCACAGGCCACGGTCCGCATGGACTCAGTTACTGCGGGGACGGACTGCAAGCAGCAAAGAGGTAAAAACAGTTGTGTGAGTGGGTGAGTGAGTGAGATAAGTGGCCGCAGGTCTTGGTGGGCAGGACTTGCAGTGTGACGTCAATGTGGCTGAGCAGCATGTGTGTATGTGTTGTTGACAGTGACGGGCCTGTGGTCTGGGGATGAGTTCAGTGAGGGGTGTGTGACATTTGTGACATGGTTAATTGTTTATTGTGTGTGTGTGTGTGTGTGTGTGTGTGTGTATAATGTGGCTCTTTGCAGTACCACAGTCAAAATGTTGGCTCTAAGTCCCTGGCTGGTTCGTGCTGACCACCAGAACTTCCTGTTAAAGGTACGAAAGTCCAAACCATTGGGAAAAATAAAAGTCCGAACTGTGGTTTAGTTTGTTCCGGACCAAGACCACCTCCTTTGGGTTTGTGATCTGGGGCGGGTTTTGGGTTTGGGTTTTGAGAGTGTGTTTTGGGCCGTTGGGTCTTGCTGCATGATGAAGGATCTCCAGTTCAGTTTGTTTACAGACTGAGGATTGAACAAATCCAGGAGAGGAAGAGAAAAAAGCAGCAGACGAGGAGAACAATCCTGGGGAAAAACCCAGACGGGTGGGAGCGATGTTGTGAAGTTAACCCTGCAGAAGAAAACGTGTTGCAGTATCAGAACTACACATAAAACTTCCACTGGATTTTGGTCGAAGTGACGTCGTCCCTGCAGCGATTTATCAACACACACATATCTGCTTAAGGTTGTTGACACACAGAGTTGACAGTCAGCCAGCACTGAGCCGGCAGTGAGCCAACACTGAGCCAACACTGAGCCGACATTAAGGCCACTGTGTGTAGTTTCTAGGTTTCAGACGGGTTATTTCCTGTCAAACATCCACATAATGATAAAGACAGTGTTCACAAGTCTTTGTGGTTCATTAGAAACAAACACTTGATTCTCTTCAGCTGCATCTTCACAACAACAACAACAACAACAAGCTGCAGATTTGTGCTACACAACAATCGCACACTGGCTGTTTTCACTTCCTGTGTTTTCAGATTTATCCACCTGGGAGAGTCGCTCTTACACTCCAGACATGTCCACAGTTTTGCGGCGCTGTACCTTGAATGCAACATTGTCAGAGCAGCACATCAAAGCCAACTGTCAAAGCATCAAATCAAAACATCCCATAATAGCTGACAGCTTGTTTCTCTGTAGGTTACACAAGGAGCATATTTTCTAAGACAACAACTGCTCCTGCAGCTGCTTCAAAATAAACTGTGCAAACATCTTACATTCACTTCCTCTTTGCTTTAATTACATTTACCTGTTCACCAGGTGAGATGTCACTCTACCTGCCAGGCTCACACACACACACACACATGTTTTTGTCAGTGAGTAGGCACCGTTATGTCTGTTAACACCAGGTCAAAGGAAGTGATGTCACTGAGTGTTTCATAATAATTGGTATTTACACATTGATTTATAGTTGGAAACGGTGACATGGCACCTGATGTTTGTTACGCTGGTTAAGCATTAAGTCTGTAAATCGTAATGGCATCCTGTCACTCAACACACACACACACACACACATATATGCACAGCAGGCTGTTGGCAGTGCTCCAATGAATACTACAGCCCGGTGTAATGACTAAATGACTGATAACATTACACAGGAAAGGCTGCTGGCACACTACCAAATGGACTGTGTGTGTGTGTGTGTGTGTGTACGTGCAGGGGTGTGCGTGCAAAATACAAAGGTTTGCTCAGTTGTCTCCTGGTTCATGTGAAGGTTTCTCTCCGTGACACTGAGTCACAAACAGACGCTCGATTGAAACCTGAGGAGAAGAAGAAGATACAGGAACAACAGTTGAAGTACAACATTAGAAAGACACATAGCTGATGATAAGAGTCATAAAACATCTGCCTGACTCAGCTGTCAAGTCGAGCCTCGAGTGTACTGATGCAAATCTCAAGTGGCAATGCAGTGGTGCAGGTTTCTGAGGACGCTGTGAAGTGTGTTATTGATCTCTTTTCCTCCTTTAATACGACTCAGTTTTACTGATTGTTTACCTTTATTGCTAATTAACAGACAGTCATAATCAAGTTTGACTTCTTGGTCACCACGCCTGTGACCTTTGACCTCTGACCCCCCAAAATCCAATCAGTTTATCCGGTGAGTCCTGGTGAATCTTTGTGGTGAATATGAAGGAGTTTCATCCAGGCGTTCGTCAGTTGTCGAGTCAGTGAGTACAGGTCGGTGGATGTCCGGCTCCAGCTCCGGCTCTGCGTCGGGCCATCGCCGGCATGGAGACAACGAAAAAAGATCTGAACTCTGATTGGCTCTGACATCATCAATTGTGTTGCCACCAGACCTACAGCAGATTTACACAGCACCAGTCAGTGGCTGGTTTTAAATGGACATGATAAACACGACTGCACTTGAAGGCACCATCCAGGCTGCTTACGTTAAGAAAAGTGCTGCAGCTGTAAAAGCGGTGAATCCACAGTTATTTCGGGCACTGGCCGAGGAGCAGAAGAAAACAAAACTTTATTTAAACATGCAGAGAAAGGAGCAGTGAAGAGATCTGGTATGAAACTATATCAGTACTAAAGTTAAAGACGATTTTTTGAGCTCAAACTAAAGATGTTAAAGCCGAACAGGAAAAGTTACACACATTACAAAGTAAATAATGATATTAATGATTTCTCTATTATGTGGGTGGAGGTGGTGTGTAAAAGGCGGGTGAGGCCTCTGAGCTCTGAGCTCATTACTGCTGATAACTAACAGAGTAATAAAGCAGAGAGGGGGAGGAGGAGGAGGAGGAGGAGGAGTGATGCAGAAACACAAACACACACACACTGTGACAGAGTGGAGTTTAAATGTGGAGCCAGACACTGTGTCTCCATCCAGCTCTGTCATTTCTACTGTGTGTGTGTCACTCTCGTCATTACCTGTGGGGTGGGGGGGGGGGGTCTGGGGGTGGGTGGGTGATAGAGTCAGGGTGTGCCTGTGTGTGTGTGTGTTCTCTGTCACTCTGTGTGTTCCTATGTGAAGTCAGTTAGAATCAATTTGTACCTTCAGCTGTTTCTCTCTCGGCCTCATTCTCCACATGACTCCATCTGTGTGTGTGTGTGTGTCTGTCACCTTGTTACCTTGTTATTGCAGAGCGGGTGGGTCCCTTTGGTGCTGGTGTGTGGTGGTTCAGGTCCTGGGTGGGAGTGGGTGAACTGGGGAGACAGGGAGCAGTGACCTCTGACCCCGTCTTCACCCATTGGCTCCGTTCGAAACTGAACAATACATTAAACTCTATTGAATCATATTGTTTATTAAATTAAACTGTTTTATTTTTTTGACAATAATCTTTGGGAGATGAGACGTGAGCTTTTTTAATGTAACTTCCTTATTGCTGTAATCCACCATGATGGATCCTGAGGTGTTGTGGGTCGACCTGTCTACATTCACTCTGACTGGGAGCAGGTTGGATCCTGTTCTGTCTCCTCAGGCTTCAGCTGGTGTGTCGGCGTCTGAAGTGGAGCTTTGAACACTGAGTGAATTTTGTCAACTTTTTTAGTTTAAGTTTTTTTAACTTCAATGCAATTACATACAAATCAGATGGACAGACACGTGCGGGTGTGAACAGAGTTGGTATGAAACTTTGCTGTGGTCGAATCTATGTCAGTGAACCTCGACGTACTCTGAGTGGATCCAAGTGGACTCAGGAGGTCTGACGTGGACCGGGTCTGAACTGGACATACAGAGTTTGGATGTATTTCATACTCTGGTAACAAGGCCCTGCCATGTTTTTGTCTCAGAGGTCAAAGGTCACAGGTTGCTAAGTTGGCTCAACTGGGTCGTCAGCGGCGAGTTTATGACACTGAAACCAGGTTTTTGTTTGTTCTATTGTTAGCTGTGTGTGTGTGTGTGTGTGTGTGTGTGTGTGTGTGAGAGAGATGGGCCTTATGGTGACCTGGTGACATATTTTATCAGGGTGTTGCAGCTTCAGCCTTTGGCCCTCCACACTTTCTATTTCACAAAAGTTCAGTGTGTGTGTGTGTGTGTGTGTGTGTGTGTGTGTGTGCATGCTCACCTTGTTCCACAACCATAAAGCTGTGTGTTTTTTTTATCAGTGATTGATTGTTTGCACCTAAACTGAGGCATTAGCAGCTTCCATATCTCCCAGTCCTGGCAGCTAAGAGTGTGTGTGCGTCTCTTTGTGTAGTGCATGTGTATGTGTGTATGTGTATATGTATGTGTGTGTGTGTGTGTTGACGAGTTGATGAGTGGTTGTGGTGGGCTGTGTCTCTGTCTTGTTTTGTCAGAAGTGTGTGTTACCTGCAGTGATGATTCAGTCGTGTGTGTGTTTTCTCTTTGTCTTAATGCAAACCTGTGTGCTGACATGCACACGTAGATTTGGGTGTATATTGTTGTGTGTGTGTGTGTGTGTGTGTGTGTCTGTGTCTGTGTCTGTGTCTGTGTGTATGTGTGCGTGTCTGTGTGTGTGGCGTAGGTTAATGATTGCAGGGTTTGGTGTGTGTGAGGCTTCCTGTGGGTTTAAACCCAGTGCTGATAGAAAGATCTGGGGTTACATGAGGACACACACACACACACACACACACACACACACACACATAAAAACACTCACACAAACACACAGTCACAGCTTCAACACAGCAGCACAGAGAACAACAGGGCGTTTAATTTCTCTGACTCAGTGAACCTCCGACTGCTCAGTCTCACACAGGTCACATGTTACAGTTGATCAATAATCAATAATAATCTATTATTTATTACCAATATAAATGTGTGATCAACATAAAGGTTCATATAAAGATGCTCACTAAAGTTTCTGACAATGACAACTCAAACAGGAGGAATCAAAAGGCTGATTGATCCGCATGTGATGTATGCAGTGATGTCATAGATGGGCGGTGCCTGTTTCTCCGGTGGGGTCACGTAGGCATTTTCCCAGGGGCCCCAAAAGTTCAGCACAGCCACACAGTTGGTTTAGTTTTTACTGACAATAAGAAAAAGATGAAGAAGTGTCCAGGTGTTTGAACCATGCAGAGCTGAAAGGAGCTGGACTCTCTTTGATTGATCATTGATTATAGATAGAGAGGCGAGGTTTACAGATCCTCAGGTTGTGTAACTGTGTGTGTTTGCGTCGTCAATGTGACGCAGGTAAACAGAGTTTGTCCCGATGACTTTAGTTTGAATTTCTGCTGAGAATAAAAACTCACTTTGTCAAGTTTGTAGTGTATAAATAAAGTTTTACAGGTTGTATTTACCTGTGTGGCTGTACGACCTGAGCAAATCTCATAAAAGGGGAATGTTTGTGTGTGTGTGTGTGTGTATGTGTGGAGCCAGTGTAACACACCTGTTTGTCTACGGTCAACCGCTTTCTGCAGAATCGACAGGTAGAGATTAACACACACACACGCAAACACACACACACACACACATTATTACACACATATTATTTTCTTCTCTATCCATCCATCTTTTGTTCGTTTCTGTTTCTATTTCATTTTTCCCTCGCACGCACACACACACACACTCTTTGTCAGCTGTTGTAACGACATCACTCTTGTCTCCCTCTGTGTGTTTCTGATCATGTGATCAACCACTTTGACTAAACATTAACCAGCCAGAGGACAGACGCTCCACTGTGTCAGTATGTCCATTAATCACCCCCCCATCCCTCCCTGTGACAGTGTGTGTGTGTGTGTGTGTGTGTGTCGCAACAGCTGGCATTTTTCTTCATAACCAGACATACCTGGTTACCTGTGTGTGTGTGTGTGTGTGTGTGTCACTTTTGCTTTGTGAAGCGTGTGGTATGTTGTCTCATTCACATGGACTTTCATGAGACGCATCCTGTGGCCAAGTTTGGTGTGTGTGCGCGTGTCTGTGTGTGTGTGTGTGTGCATGCCATGAGGGTAATTACAGGCTCAATGCAAGGCCTGGACAAATTACAGAGGATCACACACACACACACACAATACCTCTCTCTCTCTCTCTCTCTTTCTGTCTTTCTCTCCCACCCTTCTAACCTCTTGCGTTGCTTCACACTCAGTCAGATCAGACCATTACAAAATACTCCACACACACACACACACACACCCCTCCTCTCTGGTTAGGAAACACCGCCACAAAAAAAAAAAAAATCCACTGTAACAAGTCATTGAGTCTTGTAATGACTCATAAAATCGTATTTTCTGCCAGCAAAAGTGAAAATGTGCCAACATGTCGAGGCATTTCCACTTGTTTTCACATCACTCGTTAAAAGTGTTTATGTGAAATATCTCTCAGCTGTTTGTTTTGTTTGGTTTTTTTTTTTTTTTTTTACACTGGAAGCGAAATTAGTGAAATGAATTTTAATTTTTTTATGACTTTTTCACATAATCACAGGCCCATTATTCTGTCATCTGTGATCAGTCAACAGTGTGTTGGTGGTGTTTTCTGTGTCATTTGGTTTCTGTTGAGTAAAAGTCAGAGAAAAAGTCCTGTAACATGTGGTGGTAAAATTTAACGAGCTGTCGGGTTAGTCTGCTGCAAACTCAACGTCTGAAAGAAATACGACGTGAAATGCAGCTTTTGTTTTCTTTTTGTCTTTGCCGATACATATCTCAGTCTGGCCTACACATACAACAATATAATACATGGTATTATGTCACTATATGAAGAGTGGTGTTTACAATATGTGACCTATGGCCTATATAGTATGGTATATGGAATATAAAGTTTAATATATAAAGCTTATATATGTTTTTCCTAAAAAAAAAACAACAACTGTTAAACAGGTCAATCTCCCCATCTAAGGAAACTAGTCTCTGTATCATAGCAACCAATGTTTAGCGGCTTTGGGATGATGTGATGATATAAATATACATATATACAAGATTTATTTTTCTACCTGGGGCTGTGGTCGACTGTTCATGTTATAAAAGACACAAACTTTCTATATATATTCTGATAGAAGAAGCTTCCTTTGAGAAAATGATGTAGCTTGGCTGATGCTAACAGAAGCTAGCTCTGCGTAAGCTAGCTGCTCTTTTTCTTAAGAGATGTCTAACTTAACTTTTTTTTTTTCAACTTAAAACACTTGATCTTTGATTTTAATGTGAAATCAACTTCCTGTGTCCAAAAAAACAAACAAAAAAAACTTCATGTTTAGCCACACTGCTAACTAGACGACGGCTAACACGCTAGCTCGCTAACACAAACATGACCACGGTGAGCTATCGCCCGAGGCTCCACAGCTACTAAAGAGGTGATTTGTTGTTTTTAAAGTGAGAGAGTGTCGGACTGTCTCTGCTATCTCTGCTCATCGCAGGTCAAAGGTCAGATAAGGACTGTCTGCTGGGAAATGGAGCAAGGGGTGGGGGAGAGAAGGTGGAGATGGAGGAGGTGGGGGTGGGGTGGAGGGGATCACCTGATGACAAGACAGGAGGAAGAGGAAGGCAGAGGGGAAGTAGTTAGTGTTGGCGCGCTACTGGTGTTGATAGGCTCCTCAGGAAGGTGTTTGATAAGTGAGGTTGTGAGTTACTGAGTAACTAACACCCTTGTTGGGTAACTAGGGCTAATATTGATGGGTGGGGGCAGAGGTGGAGGGGTGATGGGGGTTTGTAAACGTAAAACACCATCACTGTCACGTCAGCTACACTTTACGCTCCTTTTTTCTTATTCAACACATGAAGCAACTAGAAACTCACATGAAACAGGTTTGAACCGTCGCAGTATTTTTCCCGAATGAGTTCACACATTGTTAATAATATTGTTATTAGTCATGTGACTTCAGGGCTCTCAGGTATCTGCACCCTTCCTCACCTTTTCACCTCAGGACATCCGCTGAGTCATTAGCCCACGTTTGTACCCTGATTGATTTTCTTCTCAGGAACAGAGGCATCAGGCTTGTCTTCCAATAAGATCCACACCTCTAATAAAAAACAGAAAACAGCGTCTCAGCATCAGTGATGGTAAAAACCTTCGTAACATTCAGGTTTCTCTTTCTGATTATTAGTCAGTGTATCTCTTTGACTTTTTTCACAATGAGTCCTTAAACGCTGCACAGATGAGGTCACGTGATCGTCCGGGAACAACAGTGTTTGCTCCATGTGACAGATAACCCTGCAAACAAACTTTACCCCTCCTCCTCCTCCTCCTCCTCTCTTCTCACCCTCTTTTCCTCACCTCCTCCTCCTCCTTTGTGGCTGATCTTGCAAAACCAATCAAGAAAACAAATCTTCTAATTGTTTTTACAGGTTTATTCTTACTACTTTCTTCCTTCCAAAGCCAAACGCTGGGACCTTTATTAACAGTGTTTCCCATTTTGCCTCCAGGATCCCGACTTTCACTTGCAAAAACTTGAACCTGATGTGATCATGTTCCATAATTTGTTGAAGACTTAAGCTGATGAAACATGTCTGAGGTGAGCTCACTTAGATTTGAATATTCCCGTCGGCCTCCTTTCTCCTCCTCCTCCTCCTCTGTACTTTACTGCAAGTCTGTAAAACATGTTGCTCTTTGAAGGTATGTGCTAATAGGAGCTATTACACTCACTCTTCTCCTCCCCGCCCTTTTACTCACAAGCACTCTCTTCCCTCGCTCCACCGCACCCACCTCTCTCTGTCTTTATACTTCCCTCTCTCTCTCTCTCTCTCTCTCCGTTCCTCTTCTTCTTCTTCCTTGTGTCTGTAATTAGCAGTGTGTTAAAGTGGGTGAACAGAGGCCAGGAATGCCCCGACCAGCTCGTAAAAAAAAAAAAACACATGACGTGAAACTGAAGCAACAAACAGGTTTGACTTCATACAGAACAACAGGATGATGACGGACTGTGTCACTGCTGCGTTTCTGATGAAGTCGCAGGCGTTTAATGGAAAAGAACTGATTTTACACAAACTAATGATAAAAATCATTGAAATTCAACACGTAATATTTTACACAACAGAATATATATATATATATACACACATATAACAGATAGGCGACTAACGTAACAGCATATCTGATATAAACTTATACACAAAAATAAATACATAACCTCTTTCATGTAGATAAGAATTGATGAGCGAATAACAACATCCTGATTCTGATTGGCCATTTTATTTATCAGTGATTGATCAGATTTTGTTACTTTAAACGTATTTTGAGTTTGAGTCAGAATAAATAAATGTTCTTCCATCTGTGTGTCGTCCACCTTCAGCACCTCCTCATCCCTCCTTCTCTCCTTTCTTTCTTCACTCATTCATCCCTCCCTCATCTTTGATGTCCCCCCCCACCCTCCACCCCTCCACCCTCTCCCTCAGTCGCTCTTACAAAGGCTGGTTCATGCAGAGGGAAGGAGGGAGGGAATATTAAAGCGATGAAGAGGGCAGCGTTGAAAGAGGGATGAAGAAAGGAGTGGGTGGAAGGAAAAGAGGGAGAGGAGAGGTGTGGTGGAGGAGGAGGAGAAGAGAAGGGAGGTAAAGAGGAGGGAGGGGAGGTGGGGGGTGGGGGGGGGGGGCAAGAGGGATGATGTGGAGGAAGGGTAGTCCGGGGTCAGAGCTGACGTTGGGGGGGTTGATGTGGGGTCAACATGATGAAGCAGTAATGGAAGTGTGTGTGTGTGTGTGTGTGTGTGTGTGTGTGTGTGTGTGTGTGCGCGCTATCAGAAGATGTATGGCTGGAGAGACAGAGGCAGATTACAGCGGAAGGTAGAAAGGTAACAGCATAGATGTGTGTGTGTGTGTGTGTGTGTTCATGTGTGTATCTGTGCGTTTAGCTCATCAAATGACAATCTGCAGGTTAAAGGTCAAAGTTCACAACGTCCACAATGTAACAGATTATTTTCCTCATCGTTATTACCTGTGTGTAGTTCAGTGGTTGAGAAAAGGTAGGACAGTTACAGCGGTCAGTCCACAGAGAAACACACACAGCCTGTATTCAGCCTTACAACCAGCCTTCAGGACTTCCTGTCACTTTGTGATGTCACAACGAAGCAGTCACACTACGCCCTGCCCACCGCTGCCTGGACGACACCATCCGACACTTTGCAGGACTTTGGTCTCACTGACTATTTTATTCTGAAATCTGTCATATTTTATGAAACCACTCATAAAACAGTCAGCCAATCAGAAGAGAGGCTCAGAGCCTCCTCTCTTCTGATTGGCTGACACCAACCTGTTGTTGCTAGAGCTCCAGAGAGAAGCTGAGAGCAAGAAATAAGAAGTGGAAAATAACTACTGAAGCTAGTAAACTATTACTTTGAAGGTCCAAACACAGTCTTATCAACAGGAATCAATAAATCAATCGATAACAATAACTTTATAAAGAATAAATACAAACTCTTCCTCTGTGATCTGTAAACACAAAGACCAACGTGTGTGTGTGTGTGTGTGTGTGTGTGCGGGTTAGGCTGAGGGATGGAGAGGTGACCTCTGATTGGCCAGAGCACCTCAGAGATGAGGTGAAAGGTCACTCAGGGGTTGAAGAGAGAGAGGAGGGGGGACATATCAACACCTTGTCCAATATCTACCCTGCAGTGTGTTTGTGTGTGTACACGTGTGTGCGTGCGTGTGTGTGTGTGTGTGATTGATCCGTCCAACCTGGTGGCCACAGCTATAGATCCCACAGACCGGAGATGGGTGTGCGTGTATGGGTTTTTCTCTTTGTGTGCATGTGTGTGTGTGTGTGTGAGCTGGGGAGGGGCTGAGGGATGAGAGGCGATCCGTCTCCCGTGGCGACAGCCCGGACCGTGGACCCTTCCGCTTCCTCTAAATATTTACAGAGCGCTCAGCCAATCAGAGCCAAGCAGACACTGGCCACCGGCCACGACATGAAGGAGTGTGTCTTGTGTGTATCTTTGTGTGTGTGTGTGTATCTTTGTGTGTGTGTGTTTAGAGTGATTACACACATTAACCCAGTCACACCTCAGGCTCCCAGTGTTGCGATGTAGCCTGCAGATCAAATATAACACTCACCTATCACAATTCAACAGTTCATATCATATCAAAGCATCTCTGACACACACACACACACACACACACACACACACACACACACATTCACTCACATTAACTCTCTTTCCTTTGAAAACACTTACAGTTTCTACCAAATATGCAAAAAATGCATCTCTCTCTCTCCTTCTCTTTCTTTTACTCTCTCTCTCTCATGCACACACACACGCACACACATGCTCCGTGTGTGCGTGTGTGTGTGCAGTGAAAGTGCTCTGCCTGCCTGTTTGAGCACAGTAAATGAATAAAATGTGTTTGAGCCTCTGAGAGGAAGTGGTTTCCAGACCGCCTCAGCATGTTGGAAACAGCTGTTTGTGCACACATGTAATTGTGTATGTCTGTCTGTGTGTGTGTGAGTGTGTGCACATGTGGGAGTGTGTGTGGGTGTGTGAGTGTGTGCACGTGTGATTTAGCTCGTTCCCGAGCAGCATGTTTTCATCCTGTGTATCTCTTGATGTGTGTGCATGTCGCTGTATTCAATGTGTGTGTGTGTGTGTGTGTGTGTGCTTCACTGTGGGGGGGGGGGGTTCTGTTGACCACTTGAGAGGAAACCACAGGCCAGACAGAGCTGTGTGTCATCAGGCCGACTGCCATGGAGCTGAACATCCAGCTCCAGGCTGAAAACACAGAGATAAACAGAGAGGAGAAAAACTGTGAGCGACGAGCAGACGAGCGATGGCTGTCACACCGAGACAACATCTGTCTCTGAGCTCTTTACTTCCTATTAATCTGGAATAATCTGAAACATCATTCACCTTCTTCAGAATTTGATTCATGCCTTCATAACCTCCTTTTCCCTTTGTCTGTCCTTCCTCCTTCCTCCTTCCTTTCATCATCCTTCTCAGGAGCTGAGGAGGTGACTACTGTGCATGTGTTATAAACGTTGTCTCAGAGAGGAAAGAAATCTAAAGTTAAATATTAAAGCTCCATACGGTATAAAGGTAGATGTCTGTGTGTAGTGTGTCAGAAACTGAGCCTTAAAACCAGCCGTCAGGACTACATGTCACTTTATGATGTCACAACAGAGCAGTCACACAAGCCCCGCCCACCAGATGGACATCATCCATCCAACAACTTGCAGGATTTGGTTTCTCTGAGTGTTTTATTCTGAAATCTGCTTTATTTTTATTGGATCAGTCAGAAAGCAGTCAGCCAATCAGAAGCAAAGCTCAGAGCCTCCTCTCTTCTGATTGGCTGACAACGACCTGTTGTTACTCAAGCACCAGAGAGGAGATGGACAGTGTTTACTGGGTGGAGCTTCATCACAGGACAATGACATTCTCATGGTTAACTTTAATTAATGCATGTCTGAAACATAAGGCCTGAAATGCAGGGCTCTACTTCCTGTGGATCAAACCCTACAAAATAAAACACAGGAGAGAGTGGGAACATATGGGAGCACATCCTGTTCTTTGGAAAGCTCAGAGGTGAGTAAACCTCACCTGCCAGCTTTCTTTCTTTCCCTTTTGAATCTTTTCATCAGCTTGTCAGAGAAAAACTCTTAAGCTGTGCCAGCGTTCAAACCCCGATTAGACTTTTATGGGATTTTGCGGTTTTTATTTTGTAGAAACAAATGGTGCTGATGGTGGATGAGATAACCTCCAACAGCTTCAACAAAAGCGGCGTTACCATTTTATTTGCATAGAAGGCACTCGAGTCTTTGCCTCATCTCTGTTATGCAAAGTATGTGGGCCCTTCGGTGTCGACAGGAAGCGGCTACTGCTGCTGCTTCGCTGCAGATCCTGCTTCAACCTCAGTCGGTGCACTGACAGTGCCGGGAGTCGCACCAGGGTCTGTGGTGGTGCAAACAAGTCAGTGACCACCATCTGTGCATGAAGTACTGAGTCACGGCGTGAAACAACACATAACAACACAATGTGACTGATTTAGAGAGAAGTTGACTTGAGGAACGTCAGTAAAAAAAAAAGATGTTAATCAGGTCAAATGTGGTGACATCAGAGTTGTGAATAAAAGGGAAGCTGACAGCGTGGGAAAGTGGAAGTTACAAACACAGAGATCAGACAGAAAGGGCAAAAACACCAAGAAACAGCCCACATGGATGAGTGAATGTGGGCACAGTGAGAAACGGCACAAAACGGCACAAACGACTGTTTTTGTCAAAAAACAAAAACAATCAGTCGAGTTCATTAACGAGTGAAATTAGATCAGGACGTTAATAAGAGTAAGAATGAAACAGAGACACGTCTGTGAATGAAAGTCAGGAATGTACAACAAATATCCTTCAGCCTGTCTGTCCATCTATCCGTCTGTCTGTCTGTCTGACTGTCTATCTGTCTGTCTGTCCATCTGTCTGTCTGTCCATCCGTCTGTCTGTCTATCTGTCTGTCTGTCTGTCTGTCTGTCCATCCATCTGTCTGTCTGTCTGTCTATCTGTCTGTCTATCTGTCTGTCTGTCTGTCTGTCTTTCTGTCTAGTCAAGATGTGTATTACTCTGCCATGGAAAATAGTCCCCAATAAATGATTATTGGATGATTATTGATAACGTTACTGCACAAAGCTGCTGTTTTCTCCATTCACTCCACACTCAATCTTCCTCCTCCTCCTCCTCCTCCTCCTCCTCCTCCTCTTCTTCCTCTCTTTTGGTTTTCTTCAAACTGTGTGGCTTCTACTTCCGCTGTGCCCATGAGCCGAATCTTCTGATCTTTACACAAAACAGATCAGGCTCTCCCTGCACACACACACACACACACACAAAGAGGCTGAACATGGACACACACTCCTTCACCTCATCAAAGTGGTGGAAGTGTGTGTGGGACGATGGATTTGATGGAAAGGTTTTGGGGAGGGTGGGGGGCATGCTCGGAAGTGTTTTAGTGTGTTGGGGGGTGGCGCATGGCTGCATGGACACACACACACACATACACACACAGCTGGGACTTATCAGTGTTTACTCTCTCCTGTCTGACTGTACTTAAACTTTACCTCCTCTCTCTCCACTCTCTCTGTCCACATACACACATACACACACACACACACACACACACACACATATACATACAGCCACCCAACCAGATCGAGGGAAGCCTTTATCTGAGCTTGGCGCTAAGCTGTGAATGGGTCTGTGTGTGTGTGTGTGTGTGTGTGTGTGTGTGTGTGTGTGTTTAGCTTGGCAGACTGCCAGTGAAATCGGACTGAAGCCAAACAACAGCAGCCACGCGCCGCAGCCTGCTATGTGAGTGTGTGTGTGTTTGCGTGTGTTTCTTGACATTTATATATTACAGCGTCTCGGTGTCTTGCTGCTGCAGGTGGGTACGACCCGGTCTCAGGTCCGTAATATTTTCTGGTCTGGTTCTCACTGGCTCGGTCCTGAATTCTGATTGGACGATCTTTAGACAAAGCAAATGACTGATTTGTGAGTTTGTCTTCATGTGGATGTTCTTTAATCTGAGGGAGTTTTTTTTCTTGTTTTGACACTTTGACCACTTCCATAATAAATTACCATCCTTTCTCTTTCTGCTGTTTTGGATGCTGGTGCATATAGAATCTAAAACCTTGGACAAGTTGGATCAGTGCTGAGGAAAAACCCTTTCAGACAAACTGACAGAAAATGGAAAGAGTGACATCAGCTTTGGCCTTTCAGTTGTGTCACCTTCGAAAGATTACACTTCTCAAAATAACCACAGTGACAATGGAGAACGCTCAGCCCAAGTTAACGTAGCAGCATCAGCTACAACAACATGTGGTGGATGAATTCAAGGGTCAACTTTCTGGTGCAACAAAACCGCTTCTACCAGGGTTAGTTAGAGTTATTCAGAGTGTATATAAGTAACTGACAGCACAGCTTGTAGGATACAATACGCAAAGATACGAAAAGCTACGAAATGGTACAATTTGATATGTTATGGAAAGATACGATACGAAATGTTACAATACAATACAGTACAAATACAACATGATAGTTGATACAAAAAGATGCAAAAATCGACGATGCAGTACGACAGGTGAATGACACGATACAAAAAGATACCATACGAAAAGGTTCAATGTGATACATATGAGAGACGAAGACATACGATACAACATGAAAAGCCAGACTTGACTTGAGTTTATATCTAACAATCAGATGTTTTACTCTTGGACCAGTGGTTTTCAAAGTTTGAGAAAGCAACATTTGGTGAAATGTTGTGATCTTGGTTGAATTACAAAAAGTTTACAGACCTAAAACTCAGGACAAGACGTGTTTAGAGACTGATTTTCCATATCTTGAAAGTGAATTATGGAGGACGGTACTGGAGAGTCAGTGATCCTTAGTGGGTCACATCAGACTGAGTGTGTGCAGTTTGAACTGACACTGTGTGTATTGTGAGAGAGTTTGGGTGTCACCTTATACACACACACAGGTAAACAAATGCACCTGAGATAGATGGCTTTGTGCGAGAAGTGTCACTCATTTACAAACACATACACACACACTCTACTGTTTTGTTGCAGAATATATGTCACCATTGTCTTTCACCTACTTTCTCTTTCTTGTCCTTGAAAAGCAGGGACTTTAGCAGAGATAAAGATAACGCGGGGGTGAGGCCCTTACACAATATGTGTGACAGAGTTGACGTTTATTTGTGTGAGTAACTGAAAATGTGTGTGAGAGAAAGTTCATGTGGGTGTGAGAGATGACGAGTTGTATTTTTGTTAAAGAGCAAAAGGTGCCTGACCTTAAAAAGATAATCACGAGTTCTTTGGAAAACATGTCTATTTAGAGATGTTGGGTGGTGAGAGGTGTTTCAGAGAAGAGGTGCTCTTGAGTCAATAGGATCTTTAAGACAGAGAGGCGACACCCAAGCTCTGGTAGCATTAGCGTTGTAGCATGTTTTTTAGCGTTCAATCCACCAAATCTGGATTGATGGTGCAAGACCAAGAAGCGCAGGCGCAGGACTACAGTCAGCAGAGTGGCACGTTACCTTCTTGGGCTGGTTTAAGACCATTTGCAAGGGTTTCACTGTGCATGAACTTCAGATGGACCGCACCATCAACAGAAACACAAACACAAATGAAACAGGTCTGATGGCCAGTTTGTAGGTTAACATGTAAGAAAGAACTCCTTTTGCTGACTAAAGCAACATCTGAGCCCACAACCAAAGTAAAAGTAAAAGGTTATGACACGCCATAACCCCAGTGTGTACTTTAGCACACACATGTGACCACTGTAATAAAAGCTGAGGGCAGCAACAATGAAGCGATCCAGGCAATCTGACGGGGAAATGTTTGAAAAAAGAAGAAGAGCAGTAAATCCATTTCACTTTTCAAGGCCAGCAGGTCACTGGGTTAGTGTTACCGACAACACTGCCTCTCCACATGCTGATAAGGGATCACAAGCAGTGCATATGTCTTCCTCTATGTGTTTGTGTGTGAATAAAGAAACAGTGATCGGATCTCAGTGGACTGTGAACCAGTTAAAACCTGCTCCCTCCACTGGATAGCTCACACACAAACATGTACATCCACGCCCCAAACCTGTGCTGTGCAATGTAAAAAACACACTGGTTTCAGTCTGTGGACTTGTTCCAGTCTTTGAGGATTTACCCCCCCCCCCCCCCCCCCCCCATAAAAAACCTCCAACTTTGTCCGGGACACGCTGTTCTCGTGTCCACTTATTAATTTCTATTGTGCAGCCACAACGTCCTGCTGTGACGTCCGGTCCATCACGACTTTCACCTCCTTCTGTTCTGTCGGTGGGACCCCCCGACATCTTTTGTCCTAATTTCAGAATGAACACAAGCAGAGGCAGTTTAATTTAGATTGTATTGTTATTATTATTAATCAGGTTATTAATCTGATTCTGATTCACGGCCGACAGCTGGGGGGCCATGGAGGGCACAGGCCGCTGATTATTTTTTATTGATTTTCTTTATGTTTTAAAGCGGATGATATTAAAGTGTGTGGAGTCTGGGTTAGGTGAGTGTCTTCAGCTTGTTTTGTCTGGCTCAGGCTTTGTCCTGGAGCAGGGGTACCTCTGTTAAAAGGCAACAGAAACAACTTAAACAGGACGTGTCTCTACTTTGGAGTTTGAACTCTGGAGCATCTACTTCAGTTTCATTAATCTGGTCAGTTGGGGTCAAACAAATGACACTGGAGCCAAATGACCTTATCCATCCATCTATCTGCATCACTTCCAGGAAATAACCACCACCCACTCCAACCCTGATATTAATTATTCTAAAGGAGGGTAACCCAATAATATCTCTGTTTTCATCACTTATTGATATTTTAGTGGAATATATAACATCTTCAACCTGTTTAAGACTTTTCAGGAGTTTTTGGCTCCAGAACAGAGACAGCACCGACCGTGGTCTCAGGTCTTGAGAGTTACAGTTGTGGTCAGTTTTTCTGCCACCGAAGGGGTCTCCAAGGGGCAGCTTGGTCTCAGGTCGTTAAGGTCATGGCGGTGATGGGGCTACTCAGGGTTGAGGGGAAGGTTAGGACCAAGGTTTGAAGCAGATTGAGAAGGGAGAAGGGTCTTCAAAGGGTCAACTTGTCTCTAGATTTTGCGGTTTAAGGGCATCAGAAGTGTTTTTTAACCATAAAGCTTCTCAAGAAGTAGTGGTAGACATGGTTGGGGCTTCAAGGTTTGGAGCAACGTCTTGGGGGTTATTCACTAGTCCAGTAGATTTAAGGTTGGTCTTGGAGAGAACGTGGATCATCTGGACATTGCAGAACTTTTATTGAGCTGTAAATGGCTCCACGTCTTGGGGATTTGCTATTGGGAAGTTTGGATTCTTGCTTTTGACATGAGTAGCACTTGTTAGATTTCGAGAACCCTTCCTGGTGCTCGAAGTCTTGGTCAGCACTCACTGAGAAGAACCACTGAAAGCATTTATTTAAGTTATTTGGTGGGGGGGTGTATGGTTGTGGTCATCTTGGAGGGTCAGCTCGAGGGTTGGAGGCCAGGGTTAGAAAGGAGAAGGGGGCCTCTGTGGGGTTAATCTTGGCTCCAGGTCCAGGGGGGGTAATGGTGGTCGGTGGTCAGTTCCTGAGCGGACGAGCCTCGCAGCCCCTGAGGGCCTTTGCAGTGCTGTGTCCGGGGGGCCAGGCTGCGGCCAGGTCAGCGGGTGATGGATGAGGCCGAGGCTGCTTATGGCAGGTGCCCACCAGCCCCTGGTCCAGTCCAGCTTAATCAGCAGAGCATTCGGACAACAGACCCCATTTAACCTCTTAATGACTGGTCACTCAATCTGGACACACACATCAACAGGAAACGGCCACAGGCACATTGATGCAGCGTAAAACAGGAAAACCAAATAAAACTAATAAAACACAAAAATGTGGATGCACCAAAATAAAAGCGCATTGAATGAACACAAACAAGGACAAGAAGAAGACATACACACCGACACACTCACCGGCTGCTGCTCTGCCATTCAGCCATGTATTGATTTCTGTTTTATGAACTGAGGAACAATTAAAGCACTGGTTGCAGCAACATGTACTGTAATCAAGGCATCACAGCTGAGTGCACTGAGCTGCTGCTGCCAACTCCGACACGTCAGATCCAGTCACTCTTGACATTAGGTAACAGTTACGTCAAGCTAAAAATTACCAGATAAGATGTTTTCGACTTCAGCACATTCTGCTGTATTTCGTATTGAGAAATGTGTTTTGGTTCTTTTTTTTTTTTTTTGCATTTCTCAGTTTGTGCTCACACAGAGTTTGTGCAAGCACAACTTTTTGTCAGTTGAGCGTGCTACAGCTCCCTGCAGTGACCCACTTTTCTGGCAAACGTGACCATTGTCTCACTTCATTCTGCTTCGTTTGGCAAAAGTGTGTCATGTGGGAGTTTGTGTTGCAGTTTGCAGCCTCTTTCAGTAAATACACCCCCACCCCACCCCCAAAAAGCAGCACCAGGACATTTAGTCATTTTTCTGGAAGTGCCAATTCACTAATTACATTATAAGCGTCAAACACACACACACACACAGACACACACACACACACACACACAGACACTTATACTTTGTATAAGCTTGTGCGCTTCTGAGGAGATAACAAGAACGTTATCTCTGTCTGTGTGTGTGTGTGTGTGTGGGACACAGGAGATGTGGGGGTGTCGACGATGCATTAACTGTCTTGCTCCCCTCCTCCACCCAATGCTGTTAGGAAGTCGTGTGTGTGTGTGTGTGGGAGTGCAAATGTGTGTGTGTGTGTGTGTGTGTGTGTGCTCAGGGTGATCACATTAGCAAAAAATAGAAAGTGTTAATTGGACACTTAACATCAGAGATGTGGCGGCTAATTACCATAATGTGTGTAAGATAACAGCATGAGGTTTGTGTATTGGCTGCTTTGTTTTCATTTGGAAACACACACACACACACACACACCAACAAAGTCCAACAAATCAGGGGGTCTGATCTGATGCCATGAAATAACCAAATACACATTTTTGTCTTCACAGCACGTCAAGCTGCAGCCTGTCACTGTTTAATCTTTATTATCTCGTGCATGTGCACATAGAAGTCGTGCACTAGTGCAGAGTCATGATGATTGTTGTATCACAGTAATGATGACGCCTCCATGAGTTAGAGATAAAGAGCCCAAAACATCAGTGAGTTTGCATGTCTGTATCTGTCGCTCTGTGTTTCCTGTCAAAATGTCCAGAATTACCTAAAAATAACTAAATAAGGAGAAGGAAGGAAGGAAGGAAGGAAGGAAGGAAGGAAGGAAGAGGGAAGGAAGGAGGGTGTGAGGTAAAGAGAGGAAACGGGGGGAGGGAGGGAAAGATAAAGGAAAGGAAGGATAGAAGAAGGTAAATATGATAAAGGGGAGAAGGTGAAAGAAGGTGGTGAGAGAAGGAGTCAAGAGGGGGCGGGGCTTACAGAGACTAATTGATGTGAGTAGAAAAGGAGCACAAACACAAAAGAGCACTTAACAGCACTGTGGATCCACGCGCGTGCATATAGACACAACACGGGCGAGCGTGCACACAGGAGCGTTAACCTGCGGGGTCTGCAGGAGAAGCAGACGTCAGCAGCAACAGGTGAGACACCGCGGGAGGTCTGCGGGAGGGGGGCGGGGGGGGGCTCTGCTTGTGAGTATCTGGTATTTTATATTTCCCCCTTTAAAAGTCGTTTTCGCGGTGTTAGGGTTTATTCGATACGACCTTAGCAGCTCATAATGACTCAGGTGTGGTTTTTCCAGCAGCTGGGTTCTTTAATGTCACTTTAAATTCGGCTCAAACAACGTTTGGCTTCGTCTTCAGAGAGCTCAGGTGAGTCTGTGGTCGTTTAACAAGCCATGCAACCTGCAAACTGTAGCTGTCTGGATGTTATGTAATACAGATAGCATAACTGTGCCAACCTTCATCTCTCTCTGAGGTTGAAAATGAACATGAACAACATTGCAATAGTATATTATTAAGCAAATGTTCAAAAGCAGATGGATTTGATGATGATGATGATGATGATGATGATGATGCCACATGCAGGTGGATGGATATGAATAACAAAGCACAAGAATGCACAATACAAACAAATAAAGTGACAGTGGTATGAATCCGGGACGACAGAGGTGCTGTGAGTGTTTCTGTGGGAACCTCAGGAATGTCCGAGTGATACGTGCAGCGGAAGACAAACAGCACAGAGACACAGAGTGAAGTCACTGTTAATTAGGTTTTTGTCAACCACAGACAAACTGTGAGTCTTTAAGTTTAATAGTTGCACTCGAGTGGTTTGTCCTCAGGCCCGCTATAATAATGGAAACTACCAGGACAGGGGGTAAATGTGACATCAGGCATGTGTGTGTACGTGTGTGTGTGTGTGTGTGTGTGTGTGTGTGTTATCTCCACGTTGCTGTTGCATGTGGTGACTCATTGCACGTTTCCGCTGTTTACTGGAATATTGCTGGAACATGTTTATGTCCTGAAGTTTTTAATGGCTACCTGAGAGCGAATGCGGGAAACCGCTCTCTCTCTCTCTCTCTCTCTCTCTCTCTCTCTCTCTCTTTAAAAAAAGTTGATTTATTTCTGTTTCTTAGAAGAGTTATTTTAGCTCGACTGACTTGGGGGCTGACGGTTGGCTCGGTGTGACGTAGGTAGCGGTGTCATGACCGGACGGCCTTATGTTGTGTGCCCGGAAAAACGCACAAGAAAGACGGGAAGGAGAAACAAAACAACTGAAAGTTTTCTTCACCTCTGTGAGCCGATCAGAGGTTACTGCAAAACCTTTCTTTGTGTGTGTGTGTGTTTGTGTGTGTGTTTGGGCCTGGTCGCTTATTGTATCCAGATAAATAAAGATTGTTTGGTCCAGATGTTGGACTCTAATAAAAGTGAGAAGTGAAGGGAAACAGAGGAAAAGAACATGTCAATTTAATGCCGTTGTCATCTGTGCTGCGTTTACTGAGTCACGTTTTTTACAGCGCAGGCCAGATAACGGTTAGGCCAGTTGGGCCGTTGACAGAGCACCGTCCACCATGTTGGAAAAGTTTCCTGCTGTCAGAACGACTCAAATATGATTGAAACAATTGGAAGATTAAAACCACTCTTATGTCTGTGTGTTATTTAGCTGGGTAATTAGCTTAGCTTAGATTAGCTTTGCATAGAAACTGAACAAAGAGGGCCCTAATGTTTTGTGCTATGAGATCCCCTAAGCTGAGCTATTACATTTGATTAAATGAGCTATCTGTAGCAAGGCTACATTAGCAGTTTATGCACTGACGTTAGCATGCTAACCAGCTAGCCTCAGCGCAGACTGAGTGTCCACTTTCTGACTCTGTGGGCGTATGCTAACTTCTTGTTTTGTACTGGTAACTGGTAAATAAACAGCTGCTAATGCTAATGCTAGCTATGTAGCAATAGCAAGTAGCAATAAGCCACTTATAACCAGTGAAGAAACAAAATGGTGACTCAGTTGTTATTTATCATCAGTGGCCTCAAGACACAGATGTTGAGAGATAGCCATACAAGGCTAGGCTAATCACCTGCTAGCTCCAGCTATTTACAGTATCTCTGAGTAAGAAAGTGAGTAAGTCCACAACAACGAGATCATATCTTATTAAAACAACACAGAGATAATGGAGCTCGACACAGACTGCTGAGATCAGGAATGTCGTTTGCGTCCTGGAGCGTGAAGTTATGTTTCCATGGAGACACGGAGAGATGATTTAGAAAGTTGTCTATGCAACGTGATGATAAAACAACAGTAATATTGTAAATCTTCACCTCCATGTCTGATGGATCTGATGCTAACCTGGCTAACGCTGTGTAGCTAATGTCAGTTTAGTCTTATTCGTATTGTTGGAAAATAGTCATGTAAACATCTGAGTGTGTGTGTGTGTGTGTGTGTGTGTGTTTAGATGCCACTTAATGAGGAGTGTGTTTGGTTGCGTGCTGAGGACACTGTGATTAGCTGTAGACAGTGAGGCGTGGGGGGCAGGGTGGGAGGACGGGTGGTGGGGGCGACTGTCTGGTTTGGGTATTGCTCAAGTTTACCCTTGGCCTTTCTGCTGCACCCATCTGTTGAGACTGACCAGTGTGTGTTTGTGCGTGTGTGTGTGTGTGTGTGTGTGTGCACGCACAGCAGGGGCGGACTGGCATGATTATGGGAGGGGGGGAGGTACTACACTCCTCCTCCTCCTTCTTTCGCCTCCTCCTCTTCGGTGCCCAACGCACCTCCAGCTCTTCTTCGACGCTGATACATGCCACGCGTTCATGGCTGCCACATGCACACACACACACACACACACACACACACACACACAGATAGGGGATCATGGTTGGGTCTAACCTGCCTAATTCTCCCTAATGGCTTCTCCATTTGAGGATTAACTCCTTAAATCCACACACACACACACACACTGACAGAGGGTCCACCGTGCTGTGACCCATTGTACAACTGTCGTTTGGTAACACACTACCTCACACACACATGCATGCACAAAGACACACACTCAACACACACACAAAGGAAATGGACAATAGCTGATCTCTTCGCAGTGATTTGGTGAGGCATCAAATGGCCTGTGGGCTGCAATTAAAGTGTTTGAGGGAGTCGGGGGAGAAGTGAAGGGGGGGGGGAAGAAGAGAAGAAGAAGAGGAGGAGGAGGATGAGGGGAGAGATTAAGGAGAGGAAAGAGTTTAACACTCAGGAGAAGTTTATCAGGAT